>CM044006.1:36108819-36708819 GCA_024085815.1 Flaveria linearis
TCAACTTCTCTTACCATTGGAAGTTCCCCTGCATATTATCCTGCACTCCTCTCCAACAAATCAGGGGGTTGGATCAAATCCCATATGAACTAGGATTCCTAGTTCATGGGTAGTGAGAGGTCTCCGATTTAACTACTCCGATTGTGTTGACCAACCTTATCAGCAATCTGAGCAGGATACATTCTTCATGTATCCAGATTTATTCAACATATAATCAACTGTGAGCTGGAACCAAGCAGCTTGTCTGCGCAGCTGCTCTTCCTGTTCCACAAATGAGACCTACCATCTTCAAAATACTGAAGAAGATGTCCGCCAACTTCACTGGAAGGTACACTCCATTACTCCACAGATGACTGAGCGTATAGCTCCTGGTGACATCCCTCTTATCCCCACAGGTGATGAACCCACACCAGCAACATCCACCACAATGCAAAAATCTTCTTTACCCATCAAAGTTACTTACCAGAGACGCCCCAAACGAACCCTTGTTCAATCTACTCTGATTGAACAAGCTCCTCCTGTTCACACCCAAAGGGCTAGAGTGGAATCATGGGCTCCCACTCAGTCCGAGGTCACACCATCCTTTACAATTGACCTCAATGTGGGTTTTGAGCCTCCTCAGTCTCAAACCCCTGAGCCGAACCCCAAGCCTTAAGCCCACAGGGTGAGTCTCTACACTCCCCTGTGTAGCCTTCTAGGGACAGCCCCACCATAGGCTCAATGCCTGTAGACATTGATCTAGGTCCGGGTCAGTAGGACTAACCACCCTCTCTTTCACTGACCTTTTACTCCGCACTGATGAAGAGATTACATCTCTCCATGGCCATGAAGTTGATCTACAACACCCTCTGAAAGATCAATAGAGCCAAGAGGGATCCCTTGTCTCTAGCCCCCATCAGAAGCCAGTTATTGAGGTGAGTCCCACTGATGTGGAGGGGACTCATATAGACTCAGCTGCCACTACTCAGAGTCTCTCATTGAGCTCTCAGGACAGAGGTAACATAATTAGGACTGAGTCTACGACAACTTTGCCCATTGACATCTCTGAAAGAGATGACTCTGAGCAAGGAAACCAGGGTGCAAGAAGCCACATCTGGGGGAGATTGAGCATACTAGGTATGTTATCTCATCTCCCCGTGATTCTTCTCATGAAGATGAGGGAAGTACAACTAACACTTCAGTACTTGCTTTCTAAGGTCTCCATCCTGGAATCACAGGTGAGGATCTTAGAATCAAGGACTGCCACTCAGCAACTTGAGATTAACACCTTCAAGGCTAAACTAGCTGAGAAATAGACGGAGAGGTCTGTTAGGCATGTACCAATCAGGTCTCACTGACTTCTTCCTCTAGCTCATCCAGCTCTCAAGATGATGCTACCAAAAAGGGGGGAGAAAGTTCAGAGACAAACATCACAGGAAACCAGAGACCCAATTTGTTTCTTCCCAACTCATCACACTACCTGAGTCATCTCAATCCTTTCTAGAGATTGACTCAAAAATTCTTCATGATCTCTACAGACTTTTCCCAAAGTTTGTATTGAGATCATCCCTAGAACAGCCCAGCCCCGACACCACACTTATATATTTTGGGGCTGAGGAGCTTCAAGACTGACTGCACCTTCTACCACTGTGGAGGAAGTTGGTCAACCTAAGGTCTTCATGGAACCTGAGATTAGCTTCGAAGGGGAAATGGGGACTGATGGCCCAGCAACTGAAACAGATGGGACAGAACTTGCAGCAGTCTCATCTTCCGAAGCTCAAGCTGAAGCTTCCGACGCTTACATGGAAGCCTCGGAAGAACAAGAAAAGTCTTCCGAGGCCGAAATAGAAGTGCGGAAGGCTTATTTCAGATGTCCGAGGAAACTGACCATCACAGATGTTATTGCTGAAATAGCATCTGAGATGAGCAGGGAGGACATTTCTGACATTCCTCCAACCCAAACACCAGCTGAACTTCTCTCTCAATCACAATCCTCCATTCAAGAACCACCACAGTCAAGCACTGCCAAAGACAAAGGAAAAAGAAAATTGACTGCGGAAGAGCTTCAGGAGGAGGAGAGGATTGAGAAGCTCAAAAGAAAGGAAGGTTTCCTACTGAAAAGCTGCTAGCTGCTAGTTCTAAGGCAGCTGCAGCCAATCAGGAAGAGATCAACCAGAAGAGAAGGACAACACTCATTGACCAGCTCATCAGCCTAGGAGCTGCCAATGAGGAGATACTCCTACTACCAGAGAGGAGTTGGTGGCTTTGGAGAGGTCAACCAGGCTACAACAAGAAAAAGAAGCCAGGTTGGCCTTGGAGAGGGAAGAAGAAGAGCAGAAGGAGGCAGGCCTGAAGCTGAGAGAGGATAGGATCAAATTCCTACTCTCAAGAGGGTTCAGTCTTCCTGAACTGTCCCCACATAATGGTGACATGATCCTGCTGCTCCATAATAAGAGCAGGATCAAATGGAGAAGGAAAGGAAGAAGGCTGCTAGGGAGAAGTTGAGGGAGAAGAAGAGGAGGGAGGAAGAGAAGGAGGTCACTGCCATCAAGAAGTCCAATGACAAAGCCTGGATGAAAGACTATCTCCGGGCTCATGGCTTCTCTGGTAGGCAGGTGGGACCTATGTCCGAAAGGACACTCCAGCGGATAGTCAGTGAAATCAAAGCTGACATCCGTTTAGGGAAGAGAAGGGAGATGTACAGGAGGGTACAGGGAACGGTCTCAACCCTAGCCACTCAACCACAGCCACAACCCACACCAGAAACCAACCCCTTTTCCCATCAAAACCGAACCCACTGATGAAACCTTCACCCATCAACCCACAACTATACCCAAACCTACCACATCACCTCAACCACCCAAACTACCCATCCTAAAACCCAAGACACAACCCAAACCACTAAACCTAAGCCTACCCAACAAAAACCAAGACCATCCCTTAGCCTCCTCAACATCTCTCCTTTGAGGAAATAAAGGAGTTCAAGACGAGGCTCATCAACTGCACCACTTTGAGCAGCACCTCCTGTGAGGGAGAGCTTATCAACATCACCTATGTTGATAACTCTTCAAGCTCCCTCACCCTAGGCCAATTTCTTGAGTTGCCTAGAGACACCTTGGGCCAGGCTGCAAGACTTATTGGTCTCAACTCCGATACCCTCAATGCTAAGGAGAAGAGACTAAGAAGGAGACTGGTGACTCTGCTGGATACCAGGAAAGAGGACAGGATTCTGGTCAATCTCCGGGACCTAGAAATGCTATAATCCAGTGGAGGTTCGATGAACCTTCTCACAACTTTATTGTGGAAAGGGAGAATGGTGAAACCAACAGGATTAATGCCACATCTCTATTGCATCTCAGTAGATTCGACCTTGCTGAGCTTGCTGAGAAGCCATTCTCCAATCCCTCCAACTCTGAGACTGCTGCACACATCAGAAATCATATTAGCGGTCTCCACTTGGCTGAACAAAGTAGAAGAGCCAAGATTGAAGAAGAGTTGAAGTTGAAAAGAGCGGAAGAAAAGGAAAGACCAACTACCAAAGGCACAACGTTTCTACAAATGGTGGAAGGTCCTGAATTGGAACCAATAGTTAGATGGGAATATGACTATAGTTCCCATCAACTAACGCTTTTCAGAGGGCCACAACAGAGGGTACACATAATCCAAGGTGATAGAGTAGAGGTTCTGTCCACAAGGATCTGTACAGATTCTCAGCACCACATCAGGAAAGAATGAAGACACTGATAAACACCTACTTTCCATGGTGCTGAGAGCTTTGAGAAGAAGAGGGAAGTGAAGTTTTGGTAGCATCAGCCTAGGGGGAGTTTGTTGGATCATGATGAGGCTGGTGCAACCAAAACCACTTCATAGTCATTTTTGGTGCTACATTGAAGGGCTTCCGAAGCCAAGCAAGAGATCTTCCGAGAGTCTGAGGAACAACAGCTGAGGATATCTACTGAAGGCAAAAGCTAAAGTCAACTGCTGAAGACAACAGCTGAAGCCAACAGCTGAAGACTATCTTCCAAAGACAAAGTCTGATGAAAGAGCTGAAGACAAAGTCTGAGCTTCCAAAAACAAAGTCTGATGAAAGAGCTGAAGACAAAGTCTGAAAGCTTCCGAAGACAACGTCTGATGAAAGAGCTGAAGACAAAGTCTGAAAGCTTCTGAAGACAAAGTCTGATGAAAGAGCTGAAGACAAAGTCTGAAAGCTTCCGAAGACAAAGTCTGATGAAAGAGCTGAAGACAAAGTCTGCTTCTGAAGACAAAGAAGACTCCAAGCTTCGGAAGAAGAAGCAGTCTTCCAAAGTATAAGTGCCTTCGGAAGAAGTTATACTTCCGAAGCACTTTATCCTTCGGAAGACATTGCTATGTCCAGCAGATAAAAGTATGGTCCCTGACAGTCCGCTGCAGACCTCTGATACAGCATGGCACCTTCCTAAAGAGCCATGTTGTTGACCATACTTTATTCTACTGTTCACCTTTTTATGTTAGTACATGTTACCAACTTTAGTTGGTGACAAAAGGTAAGTCAGGGACATGTCCTGACTACCAACTCTCAGGCAAAATGCCTGAAAGACCTCACATAGAGTCTTGTAGTATGGATGTAAGGTTAGAGGTGTCCAGCTGGTATCATAGTATATCCGGCTGTAGGTAGTATTATATATATCTTCTCCTTGTAACTCTTTAGATAAGCGATTTTGAGTCCAAGAGTCTTGTAATCCTTTGAGTTGAGAAGCAATATATAAAGTATCTTGAAAATTTACTTGCTGTGTTATTTTCTAACTGCTTAGTATTGGTATATTGTGATCAACTCTTCATAGACTGCTTGCTGAGTGTTGATTCAAGGTGAGTTTGAGAGAAAAAACTATCTGTTGAGTGACCCTTATCTCGATCCTGCATATTGTTATTGTTATTACTAGTATATTAGTATTTTTGCTACTAGGCGTTAGCTTTATTAGTGGGAAATGTATTGGGTATCCCCGAGGGTTGGCACAGGCATGACGGAAATATTTGAGATGTGCTAACTAGTAAGGGGTGTACCAAATGTTTGGCATAGGGTAAGAGAAAGTACCAAATAATTCAAACAAATAGAAAGGAATAACAAATTATCTCTGAAATTATTACTAGCTAGAATATAGCTTAAATAATGTTACTTTGCCTATAGGATAATACCTTGATAGCAGTGAACCTGAGCAGATGATATCATTGACTTGATTGATTGAGGTGAGTTCCTCTGAACTATTTTCTAAAACAGGATGTGATGTTCTGATAACCGGTAATAATTGAAGAATTACTATCAATAGCATCTGTGATATGTGGCAATGCTTGATAGAATGCTTGAGGGCTACTTGTATGATTCTGCTTCAGCCAGTGGAGTTTGTATACATAGCCTGGTTATGTGAATTATACTGTGCTTACTCTGTTCCTATATGTTTGTCATGGTTGTATCTGCTTGATGCAATAGTCAATAATAATCTGTTTTGAATTTGAAGAATGCCATGTTTATGAATTCACAAGCTTTATGTTGAGTCCTAAATGTTTTTTATTTTTATGGACATACATCCTAGGTGCTAAGTGATTGCAGGGATTGAAGATTACAAGCTAGTATATGAGAAAATAAAGTTCTAGAATATTATTGAAGATTTGGATCTCTAGTATAGTTAAACTGATATAATGGTATTATCTATTATAACAAATGTATTGTACGCTTTTGATGTATAAATAAAGTTAGACTTCCGCTGTGTACTTTATAATTCCTATGTGTTCTATATATCCAATACGTAGCACTCCCACGGTGAGCCCTGGGAGGAGGGATGATTTAGTTTTTAACATTAAACCATCAATTACACTGGTGAAATCAAGCTGATTATATCAACTTTGACTTTGTTTGGTCAAAATTGAAGAATCAAGGGTACTGTTGCATAGAAAGTTGACCTAACTTGATTTTACGATGTATGAACAATTTTATTGTGAATTATCTTTGTTTTGTTGTTGATTTTCTATTCAAACTCTCTTTTTAAATTGAACCATAAGTTTTGAAGTCAACATTTTTAGTTTGATGATCCTCTGTTCATATGACAATTTTAGGGTTATGAAAATCACTTGTTTGTGTTAATTTTCATGATCATTTATGTCATTGAGCTCGAAAATGTCTATCAATCCTTGGTTTATGGTTGATTTTGAGATTATTTCTTTGTTTTAGGGTTCTGAGTTCAAAATGTGTTCGACGAGTACATCACGTATTTTGCTGAGAATCACCTTGTTTCAAATTATAACAGTGTTAAAAACAAGTGCGGTCGACAACTGTAGCAAATACGGAAGCTTAAAACAGTCAACATTTGTTTACTGTAGCAAATGCATAAGAATAAAATCGGACAACATTTGTTGGTTGTAACAAATGCGGAAGTTTTAATTTCAGACACTTGACCACTTTAGCAAATGCAGATGATTTAAGTTTACATACATTTTTGCACTGTAGCAAATACGAATGTTTTAACTTTGTCTTAGTATTTGTACACCGTAGCAAATGCTGAAGAACATGTGTTGTTCAATATTTACTTCAACAAATGCGGATAAACAACAATGTTGTCCGCATTTTTTGAACTTCAAACATGATGACAGAAGAGTGTGAGCACGCTTATAATTTATGATGATACAAATATACAACCAAGTTTAAGTATTGGTTTCAGCCATATTTGAGAAATGCGGCTGTGGAAAACAAATGCGGATGAACAAAGTTGGCCGCATTAGTTTTCATACTTGAAAACTGTAGATATTTGTAGTGAGACTAATGCGGTAGAGTTAACTTATCCACATTACTTTCACTTGTGTTTTCATGACTCAAAACTATTACCCGCATTGGTTATTTACTTGGGTTACCTGCACCCGCATTAACCAATGCTTTTACCTGCATTAAGTTTTGAACTTGTCAAATCTTAATGTTTCTACTGTGGATAGTTTTGGTTGTTTTTACTTTGATACTGTGAAGTCACTGGATCGGTAAACATCCGAGCACGTTCTTGATGGAAGGATAAATAATAGCAAAAACCAAAAGTCAATCAATAACACGAACAATAATCGAATGATTTTATTGATAAAACATACCGATTTTAAGCTCGTTTCAACTTAAGAATTACAACTTTTAGCAAGGGGAGATCGAGCATGATCTCCCCTCTCATCCGGTAGCACCTAGGCCCCGGGCACAAACCCTCTAAAACCCTTAGGTTTCCACACATTGAAACTGGTATATATAGGCTCCGGCCCATATTAGATGCGACTGGGCCCATTCGTGCGATTGGACCTTGCGTATGGTTCAATCGTACGACTGGACCATGCGCAGGGTTCAATCGTACGACTGGACCATTCTTATGGTTCAGTCTTACGAATGCCCCAATCGCATCTCTTAGTTGCACGCCTGGTCCATTAGCATGGCTCAGTCGTACGACTGAGTCTCATTCGCATATGCTCCTGCGAATGACCCAGTTTCATGTGTTTACAAGGTGTATAACATTAAGCTTAGACTATTCGTCAAGCAACGGACACACTATATATGACAATATATGCTCCAACAACTTCCCCCTTGGACGTTGCTTGCGAATAGTAGATAACACCTCTTATAATCTTCAGTCAATCTTTGCTCTGGTTTCCAATAGAATCAAACGAAAAACCATATTAGCCAACGTTGCCGATCCATCAGGTTGCTATAGTATCCCTGAAAATGAATTCAGGCACAATAGCTTTCGTTTACTTTGTAGAACACCATCATAGCAGCAAGATTCCCTAAATGACTGATTTTTCCAGATAATGACATGAACAGTTTTCCATTGCTTCAATCTTCACACAGTCTAACCTGATTAACATTAACAACTGTAGAAATTCCCCCTCACATTCAGCATATCCCAATATATAAACATTGTGCTCTCCTGGCGTCTTCATACGGTGTATTGGGTAAAAGGTTGAAGATTCCAATCCACAGCTGACAATATCAAACAAATCAGCATGCATGTAGATTCATCATCAGAAACCTGCTCACATCATCATCTTTCCGATTGCGTCTCAACTATGATAATCACGGATTCCCTCCACGAAGCAAAATCCTTTCTGTGCGGAAATAAATATTACTTGGTTGACCCATAAATAGTCAGATGCTCCTGACTACCCCACAAGATCAGCACCGACTGCTGACATCTTCTCTTCTCTCTTTCGTGTTCTAACAACATCACCGATTCTGGAAGTCCAATGAATAATGGGGTATCCATCGAACTTGTTTGGACAAAAGGAACTCGGGGTGAATGTGCTTTGCTCATATTGACCCGAAAATGACCCGATAATTTTCCCGGAAAAAAATTATTTTGCCAAACTTTTTCAGAAGGCTTCCCGACTGATAAAAATGGTTTAGGGAAAAATTCGTGCAAGAAGCTATTCCAGACTTTTTTTTTGGTCTGGTACACAGCTCATTCGTGCGACTGAAACAGACGAATGAAGACATACGTGCGAATGGGTGATTCGTGCGAATGGATACTCCGAATGGGTCAGTTGTGCGAATGAAATACACGAAAGGGGTCAGTCATGTGAATGAAGGTTCATTCGTACGAACGGACATACGACTGGTTCAGTCGTACGAATGGACCATACGAATGGTTCAGTCGTGCGAATGAGGCCCAGTCGCATGGCCCAATTGCATGAACGTGTCTGCACGTAGATTTTTAGATCTGCATCCGCCATGGCTACCAAAAACCCTAATCTGACGAATTTTACATGATTCGAACCAAAATAGACATCATCAGATTCGCAAGGGTGATCAGAACGTGGTTTCGAGTTCGATTTTAACATAGAAACAACACACGCCATGAGATCTGAGCAAAACTAGATGAACACGAAGAACACGAAGTATGTTTAATGTCAAAGAACCTGAAATAGATCCAGAGATCAAGAGCTCGGGTTGCTAGAATGATTGTTAGATCATTCTAGCAGTAACCGGCTCTGATACCAATTGTGAAATCACTGGATCGGTAAACATCCGAGCGTGTTCTTGACGGAAGGTGATAAACCAAAAGATAAACAAAAGTACGAACAATAATCGAATGATTTCATTGATAAAACATAACGATTTTAAGCTCGTTACAACTTAAGAATTACAACTTTTGGCAAGGGGAGATCGAGCATGATCTCCCCTCTCATCCGGCAGCACCTAGGCCCCGGGCAGACTCCCTCTCAAAACCCTTAGGTTTCCACACATTGAAACTGGTATATATAGGCTTCGGCCCATATTAGATGTGACTGGGCTCATTCGTGCGATTGGACCATGCGTATGGTTCAATCGTATGACTGGACCATGCGTAGGGTTCAATCGTACGACTGGACCATTCTTATGGTTCAGTCTTACGAATGCCCCAATCGCATCTCTCAGTCGCACGCCTGGTCCATTAGCATGGCTCAGTCATACGACTGAGTCTCATTCGCATATGCTCCTGCGAATGACCCAGTTTCATGTGTTTACAAGGTATATAACATTAAGCTTAGACTATTCGTCAAGCGACGGACACACTATATATGACAATATATGCTCCAACAGATACTTGATCTTTATGAAGCTGTGTCTTTTGCTTTGACTGTTATGAAGATGAGTCTGTTGATTTGTTGTTTATGAAGTTTTCACTGTTGCTTGGGTTGTCAATTCTTGCTTGGATTGACTTGTTCATGAGATGTGATACAAGTTTCCTAGTGTTGATTGATCTTGGACTTTTGTGTTTCAAGATGTCTGCAAATACTGAGATACTATGGTATAACTTCTGCACCAACACAGTCATTTTTCTGATTTTTTTGTACTTGTTTTTTGAATTTTATATTTTTCAAGAAAGGAAACTACTGTACAAAATGATCAAAACTTTAATTACTCCCCTAAAGTTTATATCCATAAAAGATAGAAACTTTAAAGATTTGTTAAAATTTTGAAGAGAAAATATTTTTATGATTTTTGTTTTCTTATCTGTACATGAAGTGGAGATATACATTTCATGGGATCATATCAATCTTACCTTTCACAAGTGCAAGCATTTGTTAGTAAAACAGACATGGTCATGAACATATTGATTGAAGGTATGTTTGTCCTCTTCAAGTCATACTTGGTTAATATTTTAATGCTAGTGATCTTATCGTGTTTTGAGTTAATTGGGTATTCAGCATGTACCTCATACTCAAAAGCAAGGTAAGGTCAACCATATGCATGCAATGTATGGTAGAACTTTAACAACTTACTTGACCAAGTCACTGAAAATATAAAATCCAATTTCGCTTGATCCTTATTGGGATTCTTTTGGTTTGAATCTTTATCTGTTTGATCCATATTAGGATTCTTTTAACTTCACTTTGGAAGGTGATCTCTCTTAGGATTATTTTGTTGTATTCACTTGGAATGTATTTTATTCTATTATTTCATCCAGGTTGGATGTGTTCCTTATTGGGAATCTTGATGGATC
This sequence comes from Flaveria linearis, assembly GCA_024085815.1. NCBI lineage: Eukaryota > Viridiplantae > Streptophyta > Magnoliopsida > Asterales > Asteraceae > Flaveria > Flaveria linearis. The sequence continues at coordinate 36,119,277 of CM044006.1, forward strand.
ATGACATCATCACTATGTGCTTGTTTTTCTAGGTCTCTGCTCAGTAAAAAAAGGAAAAACTGATGTGAGTAAAAGAGATTCATATGACATCATTACCAAGTGTTTAGGTTGTTACACACACACACATTTGGATAAGCTGATACTTACACATAATTTGAGATAAAGCTTCACAGTTGAATATAAGCTTTAGTTTATCACTGCATGTGTTTTCTTCTCCAAGTTGAGCCTACCCGAATATAAGATAAGTCATGTCAGTCATTTGAGATTTATAAATAAGCATAGTGAATGATACAACGACTGTAATTATATCATTTCTGTCACACCCCGGGTCCAGGTAGGGTGGGACGTCACAGACTAGCAACAATATATGGCAGCGGAAACAAACCAATACAAGAGCTCAAAGGAGAGAATATCACATGGCATTTAAAGTTTCAAAGGGTACCAGGGCTAGAAACAGATTTAGCCCCCAAATTAGTTATCCAGTCAACATAAAAACATATTGTATTGTTAACAGAAGTCTTCAATCATTCAAATCGTTCAATAAGCGAAATTAAGCCAATGCCATGGTCTCGGGGATAGGTCTAGGTCTTTAACAGTAGCTAAGATCTCCTCATGGATTACCTAAAACATGCTCAAAAAGAAATTTATGTCAACTAAAAAGTTGGTGAATTCAAGTGCTTAAAGATTTAAAAACAATTGTACTTAACAAAATTTTCATTTGATAAGAAGGAAAGAATCATAGTTCATTTTCGTGGGAGTATCATAATCAACCTGCAGTCAATCCCGGTTAGCGTCTTTGAAAGTTATGTTTAACCGGTTAACCCCCCAAAAGGGGAGAATTGAGCCCCAAACCAGTGAACCCTACCTGCCCGGATGGTTCACCATATTTTCTTAGCCAAACCTGTCACATGCCACAAACGACCCCTCAGGATCTCATTGGGGTACCTACATGTTGCGGGAGCCACTGTGTGTGGGGGTTTCCCCAAATAGATCTATCCACATAAAACAAGCGGTTCACGAAAGAATTAATGATCATGAAGTAAGTATCAACAGGTAACCATAAATCCCGCATACAATCACCAACTAAAACACAATTTAAAATTCATAAATAACAGAGCATGTTTCATCCCAAAGCAGTAGTAAAAAGGGATCACTAGAACTCACCTTAGGTGTTAAGCAAAAGTACTCTACGTGTGCCGGGAGTGTCTCAAGTCTAGCACCCTAAAATGAATATATTAAGTGATTAGCTACTGCTCTAAACCTATTTAAGGTGCAACAAGTGTGTCTAAGTCTTAGTTTGTCGGATTCGGCTTTGATTCGATTAGGGTTTGCATAAAAAGTTTCCTTTTATGGAAAGTCCAGTTTTCTCATACAATCAAGGATTTTACACTATTAAGTTAAGAATATAGGGTAAATATTATGTTCAAGTGATTATTGGGCTCATTTGAGTCGGTTATGAAGTTTTGCAAAAATTTTACAGTTTAGCCCCTAAAATTTCAAAATTGACAGTTTCTACCCTCAAGTTTGGTTTTCTTGTATTAGATGACTTTTATAACCAAAATCAGGTTCATGACCTTAAACGAACTTATTTTTAAGAAAATGTGCACAAATTTTAGATTACAGGTTCGGTTTATTACTTACGTGTTTAACGTTCCCGGTTAAGGTAAAACCGAAGGGTTTTAACGGTTACCTATGAACTTCCATGTTTTTGAGTCTTAGACCAGTAGATAACATTTTAAAAACATTTTCCTAACTTTCTTGTCATTTGATTATGAAATTTTTGCCTCTAGTAGTTGAAAGCCTCGTTTTGTGTTTAACCCGTTAAACCGCGTTTTTAATCGAATTTGACCATTTAAAAGCTCGTTTGACCAGATTTTCTACTTTATAAGTTATTTTCTCACTTAACCTACTGAAATAACATGGTTTTTATAATTTTTAACTCTATACCCATATTTCATAGATTTTCCTCAAAAACATCACCCGGTTAGTATCCGTTTTTACTTAAAAATCCATTTAAATTACCCATTTGACCACTAAAATTTCCCATTAACTCTAGAACACTTTATTAATCCTTAATGAACCTGGAATTCTCTTTAAAATGTTTATAGCCTAAGCTTTCTTGTTTTTAAGTTGTTTTTCCATGTTTTCGGGTCCCGAAAGTGACTAAAATGGGCCTAATCTCAACATGTATTTCATTTCCAGAGATTAACCATGAATAACACACTTAACATTCATCATAAATTTCTGAAATTTCAGTCCCAAATCATGGCCTAGTTGTTCTACACATCCATAGACTACAAATATGGTGAAAATGTCATAACCGACCATTACACATGTGTAAATCATTGTTACTTGGGTTTAAACATTACCACAAATTCATTTAACTTAAAAATCAGATTATTAGGGTGTTTTAGAGTTGTTCTTGTCCAGGTTATGACCCTTGTTTGAGAGGGTTTTCATACAAATGCTTAGAGGGTGTTGTTACATGTAGAAAGAAGGATTTTTCAAGGTGTACTTATGCTATAACCTCCCATTCATGGTGTACACCCATTTGTTACATTAAAAACAGGTTATTAGAAGTCTTATGAACTATAACAAAGCAGGTTATGTGTTTTGCTTCACGGGGTTTCAAGATGCACAAGTTAGATGGTGAGAATCACCCAAAAAGAGGGTTTTCTAGGTGTAACTCGTGTTACACCTATAGATTGACATGATTTACTAGTATGATGCCTTCAAGAATGTGAAAAGCTCTCCATGAATAAAGTGGTAGCATCAAACTTCTGTTAGAACAAGATATGGTAAGGTTTTTTGAGTGAAAAATGAAGACAAACATGAGAAATAACCAAAACCGGCGACATGAAGCTTACACTCGATGTAGCTCGTGGTTTGGAGGATGTAGTTGGTCGTGGGTGGCTTGAAACTCCTTGGACAAGGCTTGAGAATCTCTAACAAGGGCTGGAGAGGTCGATCAAAGTGGAAACGTGCACGCTCACAAAGCTTCTCCTTCTTGCGGTTTTGGTGTTGGCCGATGGTGCTTGATGTTGTTCTTCGAATAATGAGGCTGGAGTAGAGAGGTTTTCGGTTGTGTGTGTGTTTCTTGGTGATAGAAGCCTAGAAGGAGAGAGAAGAGTGTGAGAGGAAAGGTTGGTAAGAGTTGCATGAAATGAGAGTGGGTAGAAGAGATGGTGTGTTTGAATGGATCAAAAGTGGTAGACGGGAGGGGATTAGTGGACATGGGGCGGCCGAATCCTTGTCTTGTAGTGTGGTGTGTTTTAAATTTAAATTTTTCTAGAAATTAGTATTATATAGTGTTATTTGTTGTGTAGTATAATGGATGGTATTAATTTAGTTAGCTATTTAAGTGTTATGCATGATCATGCATGCATTATGCCCGAATTATGTGTGTGTATATACACATTTTAATTGTTCCAATTAAGATTTAGTTTTGCTAGGGTGACTAATTAACATTCCCGGGCACTAAGTTTCTAAAAGGTAAGACTTGAAATAACTAAAATTCATAAAAATCACATAAAATCATAAAATGTAAATAATACCAGTTGATGATTCTAAATTATTGATATAGTTAAATTGTTTCTATTATTAGTACTCATAAGATGTGTGATGATGCAAGTAAATTAGGGTTGAGTATAGTGACCTTGAGGCCGGTTGTCATATTCTCCCACCATTTAGGAAATTTCGTCCCTAAATTTTAGCTTTGATTAGAATCTGAATGGGTGGGTTTGAAGAGGTGTGGATAATTCTTTCTCATTTCATCTTCTCGCTCCCAAGTGAACTCAGGTCCTCTTTTCGAATTCCATCTGACCTTGACCTTGGGTATGCGGCTTTGCCTGAGTTGCTTGACCAAGCGGTCCGTGATCTCTATGGGCTCTTCCACGAAGTTTAACTTGTCGTTGATCCTTGCTTCCTTTAATGGTAGCTCCAGGGTTTTGTCTACCATGCACTTCTTCAAGTTTGACACATGGAAGGTGTCATGTGTACAGCTCAATTTCTGTGGCAGTTTCAATTTGTACGCCACAGGACCAATTCTTGCAAGTATTTCGAATGGTCCAATGTATCTCGGGCTTAACTTTACTCTCTTTTCAAACCTCACGGTCCCTTTCCATGGTGCTACTTTCAGCATTACCTTGTCACCTACCTGGAACTCTAATGGCTTTCGTCTCCTGTCAGGGTATTTCTTCTGACGATCCCTTGCTGCCCGTAGTCACTCCTTGATTTTGAAAATCTTATCAGTGGTCTCTAACACGATGTCGGGTCCCAATACTTGACGGGTTTGCTAGAACATAAAATCGATGTTTAACCACTTAAACTTTCTGAAAAACGCAGCGGAGTTACAACTTAATAAAACCCATTTTATAAGCTGAAAATAATGTTCTTTAGTGACCATTTTAGATGGAAAACAAACCCAAACAAAAGGATCATAATATGTGAATGATCAAGCTATGAATATGTACTAAAACTACATAAAATCACAGCCACAATGAGCTGTGATTTCTACCTCTTTGAGCAGCAAGGAACGACCAAGAAGAGGGCTGTTGTAAGCTTCAAAACCATCCAAGAGAGAGCTGAATGAGGGCTGATTAATGGCCAAGACTTCAAGCTAGAAGTCCTCAAACGTCTATACCCTCAAGCCTTCAAGCAAACACCATGGTTGCTAGGTTTTGGACACCAAAACTTCAAGAAACAAGCTGCCAAATCACCTTCAAAACCGTGAGATTGAAGAAGATAGAAGGGAGAGTTTTTTCTTGGAGTTAAAGTTGCATGTGTGTGGAATAATGGCTGGTCCAAGAGAGAGTTAAAGACCCCTTAATGTGTTCCATCTAATCAACAAAAAAGGTCCAATAGCATACAAGGGGGGGGGCGGCGGCGGCCGAATTTTGTTTGAAAGAGGGTTCCCCCCTCTTTTTTGTTAGACACATTGATATGTTATTGGTCTTATAATTTGTCCCTCTTAGAAAATGTATACAACTAACCAATTAATTGTATAACATATATAGCCATTATTAATTTGTAATGTCATCTAATTAATATAAATAACATTACAAATAATATCATTGAACAATATATCCTAATAAATTGTTCCATGTCATATGCAACTTGTTTAGAAAACCCATTTTCTAAATTGGTGTTAATATTTTATTGCATGATCATGTCATCAATTAAATATTATTTGGTGTTTGCTAAGCTTGTTATTGGGTATAACCCGACTTGGATCATAACGTACTAACCACATCAATATTCTAAGTGTCTTGGGCACATAGAATCCTACAATACTTGGCTATCATCAATCTCATTCCAACTCAATAGTGATCGAAATTTCCTACCATAGAGAGCCTCATACGGAGCTACCTTGATACTTGCATGGTAACTGTTATTATAGGAGAACTCCACCAACGGGAGATGGTTGTCCCAGTTCCCACCAAAATCAATCACGCAAGCTCTCAGCATATCTTCCAAAGTTTGAATGGTTCTTTCGCTTTGATCGTCAGTTTGTGGGTAGTAAGCAGTGCTTAAGTCTAGAGGGGTTCCTAAGACTTGTTGGAGTGATTTCTAGAAACGAGAAGTGAAATGGCTATCACGGTCGGAGATTATCGACAGTGGCACACCATGCCTAGTCACTATTTCATCGATATACAGTTGAGCTAGTTTCGACATGTCATAATCTTCTCGAATTGGCAAGAAGTGAGCTGATTTAGTTAGTCTATCCATTATTACCCAAATAGCATCATGACCTCTAAACGTTCTGGGTAACTTAGTAACAAAATCTATCGTGACGTTATCCCATTTCCATTCTGGGATGTCGGGCTGTTGCAACGTCCCTGACGGTTTTTGGTTTTCAGCTTTTACCATGGTGCAAGTTAGACATTTTCCAACATAAACAACGATTGCTTTCTGGATTCCAGGCCACCAGAAAAGTGCCTTTAGGTCCTGGTACATTTTGTCGCTTCCGGGGTGAACCAAGTACCTAGATTTGTGTGCTACATCAAGAATTACTTCTCTAAATCCTCCGTACTTTGGCACCCATGTTCTCCCCTCATGTTTATATGTACCATCATCCATCCTCTCTAACCGCTTTTCCATTCCTGTTAGAGCTTCTCCTGCTAAATTTTCTTCCTTTAATGGTTCGCCTTGAGCTTCTTTTAGCCTTGCATGCAGGTCGGTGTACACACTCATCCTTAAGGCCCGTACTCGAAGAGGCTTTTCTCTCTCCTTTCTGCTCAAAGCATCTGCAACAACATTAGCGTTACCGGGATGATAACGGATTTCACACTCGTAGTCGTTTAACAGCTCAACCCATCTTCTCTGATGCATGTTTAGCATCTTCTGGTCAAGAATGCGTTACAAACATCTATGGTCAGTGTAGATGATGCACTTCATGCCATAAAGGTAGTGCCTCCACATTTTGAGAGCAAACACCACGACACCTAATTCCAGATCGTGTGTAGTCACTACTAGAAAAACTGCAATAGATGACGCGCATTGCGCGTCATCTTTGGGGTCAGATGACGCGCAAATGCGTGTCAAGGAAGGGGTAGTCATAAATGACAGATGACGCGCATCCGCGCGTCATCTGTTTATGACGCGCAAAAGATGACGCGCATTTTATGACGTGCAAAAGATGACGCGCAATGCGCGTCAAGGAAGGGGTAGTCATAAATGACTAGATGACGCGCATCCGCGTGTCATCTATGAAATTTTTATGACGTGCAATAGATGACGCGCAATGCACGTTATAAATTTAGCTGCATATATATATATATATATATATATACACACATTAATTTTTATAAATTTTACCTGCTGTTTTTATAAAACTATAAATCAATTATGTAATACAAAATTACAAATTTATTTAATTAAATACTAACATAAATTACAAAGTTGTTCCAAGTTCACATGCATATGCAAAATTACAAAGTAGTTCCAAATTCATTTAATTATCTAATAAGTAGCCCTACACATAAATAAAATTTGAAACGTAACACGACCACAATTGCAACGGCTTCTACAACACCAGCTGCTCCTAGAAGGTGACCAATCATTGATTTGTCGAGTTCACTCGCAACTGCAAACATTAAATTTATTAAGTTCATCGTTTCTTGAGCTAATATAAGACTCGGGTAGCATAAATACATAATCCTCCTTTACATACCCTTCACATGATGATGAAAACCTTCATAAAGATGGTACTTCGCTAATTACCGCTTGTCTAGCTCCAGCCGCGGCACTCAATGAAAACCTGTATGATTGTAACAATATGAACTTATTGGATATTTATAACTTTATAAGTACTTAAAAGATAACTTGTTAGTAGGTAACCAATAGTTTGATTAATTACATATAAACACTAGATCTTAGACCAAGAAAAACTACTTACATATCATGGCCACAACTTGGACCTTTGTTAACTCCAACAATATATCACCTGTTTGCCATTCCAAAATGAAACAATAAAAATGAGTCAACATTTTATGAGAGCATTATGATTGATGACACCTCAAGAACCAAAAGAACATACCATAAGAGGCTTGGACCATGCAAACAATGCCCCAGATAATGCTAATGAAACACAATCCACAGGGGTACCTACACGAACAATTTGCAAAACAGTCCGACTTATAAATCTAATCAGAACCACACTTCACCATCATTAAATTGATAAGAAACCTTGCTGGGATTTACTTATAGACTCACTTAATGATCATATTAATGTATTTTTGTTACATTCAGATTGAAAAAAAACAAACAAGTGTGCAGTAATCAACGAGAAAGAAAACCGAGTTTACCAGTAACCTCATACGCAGTGGCTTCTTTGATTTCAGCAGTGCTTACAGCAATAGACTCTTGATACGAAAAAGAGTGACCAGAAAATGATTTATCCCTGCAAAACATATAGAAATCATCAATAACCCCCAATGTTTCACCAATAAACAATCTTTCAATTCGAAGGAGCATATAAACACATATAGAAAACTATTGTTCTAATAGTAATAGAAAACATCATCACAATACCATTATAAACAAATCAACAAATCGCAAAGGGTGAAGAAACTTACAGTTGAGGCGCACAGACACTAACATTATATAACCCTTCACGAACAAGAGCTTCAACGAGGGACGTGAGCTCCGGAGACTCAATCCCCTCACTATTCGTAATGAAAATCAGAGGCTTCGAAGGATCATACTCCCAGCCTCTTTGCGATCCATCTTCATTTTTCAACCGGAAACCACAACTGCAGTATCCCAAAGTTTGTAAGTATTCTTTTTTCAAGAACGTTTGATAAATTGTGGTAACTCAAATTTGAAGCATATAAGTTGGAATAGGTACTAGATTAATATACCTGAAGCCCCTGGTATCATTCTTGCTCCCACGGCAAAACATCTACATACAAAAGCCCAGAGGGAATATTAATAATAATTAATAATTTCTTTACTGAATTATTGCCATTGTGTGAGATGAAGCGTCAGTTTTATCTAAATAGAAAAGAAAGCTGAAATTTACCTAATATCCACGAGGAACTTCTTTTCCACAGATGTCAAATTTATGCAGAGGACCATGTTTGGTGCTATTTTCAGATTCATGGTTGTCTGCCAGCCACTTATTTGAAGGGTATTAATTGTCAAAGTTAACAAGTATATCAGCACTTCCCTTTCGACACCTAAGATTCCAAATTTTATATCAAATTATAACAAATAGCAAGCAATATTGAAATCTCAAGTGTGAATAGAAGGAAGGTGGTGGTATGAACCTTCTAGAAGGGTGATGAGCCACCATTAGTTGCATGAACTTTATAAGTGTAGCTCTTGTATCCGGTTTAATCATCTGTTAAAAACATATGCATATAATTAACTAGTTTACAGGCAATGATAGCCCTAAAGAGTAGGTAACAGACGTTCACCTTGTGTTCTACAATAATATCATAGGCGAAGGATGTAGCCTCTTCAACATCATATATAGCACGTGCAATGTAACTCACAAAAGAAGGGAAAAATACTTTAAAAAGTTTAATCACTTAATACTACTTCCATTGTAAATACAACTAGTTACAAATTAAATAACTTCTTCAGGTTGTAAAAGTATTCTTTGAACAAACCTGCCCAGGGTCTGAGGCATTTGAATGAAGAAGGTGATCATTTTCGTATTTCCCGTCTTAGAGGCTATATGAGCTAATATACAAAAGCAAAATAAAGCAGATTTCTTAATATGAAATATGAATATCAAAGTTAATCATGTGGAGCATTTAACCAACCTCCACTTGTTTTCTAATACAGAGAATGGTGCCAACAACAATATTTTAATTCCCATTTATGTTTATGCCAAACAATCACACCTTCCCAATTGTGAATTAATCCATTTAAGCAAATACCAAAAACATAGCAACATTAAAAATATATCACTTTCAGAGGGTTAATGAAATGTAGTGACGTTACCTTATTTTGCACAATCTACCCGTGTCATCAATATAATCCCTGGATGAACAGCATCGGCTCCATTGAAAATCCTAGCAACCTTTTCATATTGAGGCTGCAAAATCAAAGCAAAAACATGAGCAACGCAACAAACACATGTGCAGCCATTGTAAACTTAAAATACAGATACCTTATAGTTTCTGCAAGCAGGGCACCTACAAAGAGTAATGATTAAACCAAATTAGGACTATATATGGATATTCAGGGACCAAATAATAGTACAGTCAAAGCAGATTGACATGTAGCGATAAAAATAAATACAGACACCGATATGCTACATGTGTTAAAAATGTCTTAGTCCAGAACTGTTATATACTATATTTCGTTATACGCGATATCAAACTTAAACTTATAAGCCAAATGAAAATATATAGAATACATGTTAGAAGAGAATACTCTGAAATTACTTGTCACGGTTTTCCACAAACTACTTCTATGGTTTCAAAATAAAATATGCGGTTTCTGTTGGATACAAATAGCATCTAAAGTTTTCTAAGGTTGAAATATATGTATGACATATATACCAGGCACCCTAGATGTATATTCATTCTGGATCAGATATAGGATAAGCGCACGTGACTCCACATAAGATCTATTTACAAGATGTTTATCCTCTTAAATACTAATGTTAACCAAAATATCAAAGGGTAATTGAATCCAATTATCTCAGGTTGCACAGCAATAGTAAGCCAAGTCTTCTACTACTCTACAAGCATAGTAGTAAAAGGTGCACAAGGCGCTCGCCTGGGCGCCGACCACAATAATAATGCCTTGCATTCATCAAGGCGCAAAGACGTAAATTCCAGCCAAATTCTGCAAAAAAAAACTGGTATGAGCAGGCCCAAAACAGCTAAAACTAGTCTAAAACATCTAAAAAAGGCTTGGAACCAACCTAAAGCCCCTAAAATGGTTTGTTTATACCGTGTCCCTTATTTCCCTCTCTTATAAAGCACCTTGCACCTAAGCAGCAGGCTCCTCTTTGCACCATGAGTGCGCCTAGCATCTTTGACTACCTAGGTTACGAGATCAGAAGAAACACTCTAAAATGCAACGATAATAGCTCTACAGCTCTTACAGGTAACCAACACTCTATTGGGTCACTAACAAGCTGTCCCTAAAACACCCATACAGAAAAAATACATTTTGACATCAGAGACACCATTGTTTACCAAAAAAAGCCTTCCAGTAGTACAGTCTCATGTAACTTTGCATAACAAATATGACCAAGCAACCCATAGGTTTCCATAGCTAAATCCTATTGTAACTACAGATCCAGAACATAGGGTCTTTTAGCCATAAATAGTAAAATGCATTTCCACTTAATATTTAGACATCCTACAATTCTCTAGTATGGTATGGCTCCTCATCTTTGTTCTTTAAGTTCTATTTCTGTAATCAAATCCAGGAGGGCACTTCTAGCTCCATCCTCTACCCATAGAGGTAACTTCTAAATCAAACCTATCTGAATTTCCTACAAACTCATAATCCTTTAGAGAAAAACAAACAAATGCATCGGAAATTGTAACAAAACTCATTTCAATGATTGCACTTAAAAGCTTCTCCAAATTCCAATTCGCATCTAGGTTTCAGAATTCAATCCAACACATTAGAGCATAAATCCAAAGCGTAATCCATCACCAAATTCCTGAATAACGAAAGATCTAACTCAACAAACCCTAGAAACGAAGAGAACATAGGTTTAAAACAGACCAGTGGGCGAAGAACTCCACAATGGCGTAAGTAGCTGGAGTATCCTTGAGAACTTCATCGAAGTTGGTGGCGTTCAAATCAACGGTGAAATCAGGCTGATCTACGCCGGAGGTGATAGCGCGTAAGAGCGATCGAGATCCGGCGGCCTGACTAATCAGCGTAGACGATGATGATGACAACGAAAGTGAAAGAAGGATGCAGAGAAGAAACGGCGTCGTTAAAAGCTTATGTAGTGAAGACATGGTGGATGAGAGTGAGAAGGTGATGTTTGTAGGTAGATCGAAGCTCTCTGCCGGAGAAAGAGGTTGACCGGCGGCGAAAGAGGCTGTGGTGTTTCCGGTTGAAAAATGAAGATGGTGTGGTGTGAAGGAAGGCCGATCGAGGGTTACGGGGATTTAGAGAAGCGGGGCTTTAATTTGGTATTGAGGAAGGCGCGCGGGTATAGTATTAACCTATGAAAAATTTAAAAAAATGACACAAGGAAGATGACACGCAAAAATGTGTGTCATCCTTTCTAAGAATATTTTGAAAGATGACAAATAATTTATGATACGCGTAAATGCGCGTCATCTTTTTTTGCGCGTCATCTTTTGCGCGTCATCAATTAACAGTTTTCTAGTAGTGAGTATAGTTCTTCTCGTGATCATTTAGCATTCTAGATGCATAGGCAATGACCTTGTTGCGTTGCATTAGCACGCATCCCAGCCCTTGACGCGAGGCATCACATTAGACTATGAAATCTTCGACTCCTTCTGGGAGGGCCAGAACAGGTGCACTGCATAACTTTTCCTTAAGCGTGTCAAATGCTGCATCTTGCTCCTGTTCCCACACAAAGGTTTTGTTCTTCTTAGTCAGTGCGGTAAAGGGTTGCACAATGCGTGAGAAGTCCTTTATGAATCGTCGGTAGTATCCGGCCAATCCTAGGAATTGCCTAATCTCAGTGGGAGTTTCAGGAATCTTCCAATTCTTTATGGCTTCAATATTGGAAGGGTCAACTTGAATCCCTTTCTCATTCACTACATGCCCTAAAAATTAGATCTCTCACATCCAAAATTCACATTTAGAAAATTTGGCATATAGTTTCTCATTCTTGAGTAACTCAAGAATTAGTCTGAGATGCTTCTCGTGCTCTTCCTTACTACCGGAGTAGATTAGGATGTCGTCTATGAACACGATCACAAATTTGTCAAGATAAGGGCGGCATACATGGTTCATGAGATCCATGAACGCTGCTGGTGCATTTGTCAGTCCAAATGGCATGACTAAGTACTCATAGTGTCCATACCTAGTTCGGAAGGCCGTCTTGGGTATGTCTTCTTCTCTTATCTTCAGTTGGTGGTAACCGGATCTCAAATCTATCTTGGAGAAGTAGCTTTCCCCTTGAAGTTGATTGAATAGGTCGTCTATCCTCGGAAGTGGGTAACGGTTCTTTATGGTCAACTTATTTAACTCCCAGTAGTCAATGCACATGCGTAAGGATCCATCCTTCTTTTTCACAAATAGCACCGGGGCACCCCATCGAGAGACACTCGGACATATGAATCCTTTGTCCAGTAGTTCTTGAATTTCCACCATCAGTTCCTTCATTTTAGGAGGGGCGAGTCGATATGGCGCTTTGGCTACCGGTGCAGTACCAGGCAGCAAATCTATTTGGAACTCAACTTGTCGATTCTAGGGAAGTCCCGGTAGGTCTTCCGAAAACACTTCTGGATATTCAGAAACCACTGGGATATCTGTAATCCTCTTCTCCTCTTTGGTCTTCATCACGTAGACTATGAAAGCTGAGCATCCTTTCCTTAAGCTCTTGGTAGCTTTTAAATGGGATATCATGGGGCATAAAGTGTTACTCCTTTCTCCTTGCACCACTAACACTTTCTTGTCATTCAACGGTATCTTGAGTAGGCGTTAATCGCATACAATTTCGACTCTATTCTTAGCTAGCTAGTCCATACAAACCACCACGTCAAATCCTCCTAGCTTAATGAGCATCAGATCTATTCTAAATGTATTTCCCTCAAGATTCAATGAGCAATCCTTGATGATCTCATTAGTTTCTAAAATGTTACCGTTAGCTAATTCAATGGTAAACACGTCGGTTAAGGTACATGTATCTAAGTCAATCAAAGATCTAAAAGCACTAGAGATAAAACTAGCAGTCGCTCTAGTATCGAATAAAACAGCAGCAGGATGGTTGTTTACAAGGAACGTACCGTTAACCACATCAGGTTCCTTTCGAGCTCTAGCCGGATCCATCACGAATGCTCTTCCCTTAGGCTTGTTGGGCTTGGCATCCTTATCTCTACCCAGCTTAGTACACTTGCTCCTCATATGTCCTTGATCCCCATATTCATAGCATTGCTTTCCTGGTGTGTAAGTACAATCCTTGATTAAATGACCTGTCCTCTTGCATCTGAAACAGGTTATCGGGTTACATTCCCCTTCACGGTGTAGTTTGCACTTGTTGCAAAAATGGTTTGTCCCCGAGTACAGTCTTCGGGTCTTGCCTCCCTGATCTTCACGTCTCGCACCTTCGTAACTCTTTCTTCCTGACCCGGTACTACTTCCAACTGCTTTCTTTGCTTCAAACCACCTTCTTTTATCACTAACATACTTCCTCTTTTCATCAGTCCTAGTTTGCTCGATCCATCCAGCCCTAACTATGTCATCAGTCCAACTGCTGGTAAGGTCAACTGCAGATTGTAGAGTCAAGGGTTTGGAGGAGCGGACCATTCCCCTAACTCTAGGATGTAGCGCCCATATGAATTGTGCTACGCCTTTAGATTCTGGTGTCACTAGATGAGGAACCCGTCGAGATAGGGCTAAGACTCGATTGATGTACTCGGTGTAATTGGGACCTTTCATTTCCAGACCCAAGAATTCTGACTCTAGCTTCTCAAGTTGATTGATGGGGCAATACTTGTTGGTTAACAGCTCTCTGAATTCTACCCAGCTTATTCGACTTGCAGCATTCCTTCCACGTGCTTGAGTGATCGACTTCCACCACTCTAATGTCGATCCTTTCAGTGATTGAGAAGCGAATTTCATCATGAGGTCCATTTTGCATTCGCTGATATCCAAAACAGCTTCCATCTCGTCAATCCATCTGTAAGTCTCTATAGCACCCTCGGTGCCGTAGAAATCCTTGGGTTTACATGCCATAAAGGTCTTATAGGAGCACCCATTCCTTATCGCTTCAGCCTCTTCGTTGCGGTCCTTGTGGTTCTCAGGTCCATCATTCCATTAGTATTACTCCGATTAGCATTGATCTGGGCGATAATTGTCGGGATGGCGTTCACAATTTGTTGTGCTACTAGGTTAGTCATCCTCTCGTCGTATTCTTGGTTATCATTTTCCCTGCGGGGAGTTCCGGTGGGGTAGGTTGGGTTCTCGTTTGCCTGGACTCCTCATGGCGGCCCCTTGTAGCTCCTCGCCTCCCAAATCATGTTCCCGTCCTAGTTGGCATTCTGATAGTATCACAGATAAGTTCGTTTAGCATCTCAAAGTTTGTTTTGAATAGTTCATGCATCATTACCCTATTATACCTAGCCTCAGGAGGAGAGACCGTGGTGTGTATATATTTATATGTTTATATACAACCCATTATGTAATTCTTACAAGGTTTAATTCAAAGTATATCATAGCAGTTTAGGCAATCAATCAGTATGGATACAGACAATTTCAAAACATAACTTAAAACAATGCAAGTTAACACAAATAATCCAATAACCATATTCCAAACAAGTAATTTCATAGTTAAACAGTGATAGTAATGTCAGCAAGCCAGTTGAATCAGAGTCATGCTCTTATAATTTGGAAGGTGCCATTACCCCCATAATAGTAATGATAATAGTATCAAACATTAATCAAGATTGTTTCCTTCAACTCTCTAAAGATAGATAGTCCCACCTCTCATCCCTGCTCTCACATCTACCTTTTCTTCAGCCATCCAAGCCATCCAGAGTTCTTCTTCTTCTGTTCCTGTTCCAACCTCTGCACCCCATGAGAAGCCATCATAGCCTTGAATTGAGCAGTCTGGGAGGTCCGGGTAGCGTGCTGAAGAGTCAGCTCATCGCGATGGACGGTCTTCAAGATGTTATCCAGTGCTGCATCAGAGGGTCCTACGTCGCTTGCCCAGCGGCTGGACTGGGAGTACCTATCACCTGCCAGTATGCTAGGGCCGTCGTACATACTGTACCTCGGTGGCATCCAGGGCTCATCATGTGGGTGGCGTTGGAATGGGTCAAACGGCGGTGGTGCGGGTATATGAGTCCTAACAGGTGGTGGAGGAGGAGGTGGCATCCTAAATGAGACTGAAGGTCCAGGCCTAGCACTCTTGCGTGGACGAGTGACAACACGTGCTCCCCTATTCTCGGTAGGTGGGATAGGCGAGTGAGCAGAAGCAGCAACGTGTGGAGAGTGGGAGTGTGTCCGGCTCCTGGAAGGTGTCATTGAGGAAGAGTCCTCAGAAGCTTCGGTGTCGTCCGATGTGACGGATATCCATCCTGGGTGTCCGCATCTCCGGAGGTATGCCTTGTACTCAGTCTGAGGTTTTGCTCTTCTAAGGGTTCCAGTAGGGGTACTCTTATTGTCTGGGTGTGCGGGCGCCTTACCTTTAACTGACATAGTCCTTGTGCCCTGTATAGAAACATCATGAGTAATTTGGTTTGTCATAGCTCATGATTATAATATTAATAGTACTAGTAATAGTAGTAATGGCAGTAGTATCAGACATTTCAATATATCATTTGTCAATGATATAAGAATCAATAGTCTCTTTAAATAGTATCAGACAACACAGTTTACCATAAAAAAAATTTAAATCTCCCTTTTTCTTTTTAAAATAAGTTTCAAAGTCATCAATGTGAATCAGAAAAATCCAAACATTACCTAAAGATTCGTGTTGGAAATTACACTTCCGGTAAATTCATGATTACGTTGATCAAGTGTAATCATCAATTTACCCAACCTGATCATTCCAACACTTCCCACAAGGACAGTCCTAGGGTATCAAGGTTGTAGCCTAAGGTCCACTATGGTATTCCCGATTTCTCTACAACCTTTGGCTCTGATACCAATTTGTCACACCCCGGTGAAGGAATTTGACAAGTTTATCAAAGTTCATATAAGCTTGTTTATATAAAAAACGCAGTGGATTATTAGTTTTAAAACATGTTAATATGATGATTATTAAACCCATTTAATAAGCAAATCCCAAACCATGGATCATTATACGAAATGCATATAATAAAATGTTCATAGGATGTTTAAGATACAACCTTTGGAGATGCTGGAAATCGATATTGTGGAGGTGAAAAAGATGAGTTTTGTGACTGAATCTTCAAGCTAGAAGACCTCAAGATGGTGATACCCCAAGCCACAAACGAATCCCTTGAATGCTAGGTTTCTTGACACCAACTTTCAGCAACAAAAACCTTTTTTGATGCTGAAACTTTCAGCTCTTCGTTTCTTCTCTAGTTGCTGAAATTTTCAGCCCCTTTTCCTTTCGAAAATCAATTGAGAGAGAGGAAGATGAGAGAAAGATCAGCCTTTGCATGTAGGAGAGAGTTGTGTAGTTGGAGTGTGTGTTATGCATTAAGTCTTGTGTATTTACAAGACAAAAAGTTGGACCCCATGGCATGTGGGCGGCCGAAATCCATTTCAAAATGGATTCCCACTTTTTTGTTTTGTTGCATAATTAAACACTCCCTAATCTCTTATGTTTATAAAGTTGAAACTTATTTTAACTTTATAAACTTAGTACCTTTTATTTGTTATCATTTAGTAAGACTAAATAATGAAAAATAAATAGTACCTTATGAACAATTATCCATATAATGATGTTCATCTACAAAGGCAATGATTTAGAAAACCCATTTTTTAAATTGGTGTCAGTATTTATTTCTATGATCTTATCAACGAATAAATATTTATTGGTTTTTGTTTAGCTTGTTATTGGGTATGACCCGACTTGGATCATATCACACTAGCCACATCAACTTAATATGCATCTTGGGCAGATCAGGTCTTTCAATCTTCCACTTGCACAAGATTCATAGAAGGTTGATGCAAGTAGCAAATAACGCCTAGCAACGGTTTGCTACCCCTAATGTATATGATTAAGTGTCATTCAATAACATCGTCCTCCTCAAGTACCTTACTTGAAATGTTTTAGGTGAACCAATCATCTACCCTTTTGTTACAGATGTCATGTTAAATCCTAGAGACACAGAATCGTCAATCTCTGATGATTTAACTTTAACAGGCCTTAGACATCTAACTCTCAGCGAATAAGAGGAACAAATTCCATCTTGACTACATATGTCTCTCACAATCACCTCATGTCATACCTGAACTTAGCCTCATGTACTGCCTATTTTCAGAACAGCAAAGTACTAAGTCAAAGTACAATACTTGGTGAATATCAAGACCCAATATGTATCTCAGGTCTGAGGATAAAATGATATTCGCCTTTACTCAATATCCCTTATGACTAATCACAAAGATTCCATGTAGAAATAATTGAGAGCGGGTCAGTCCTATACCTATATCCCATAGATATCAACGAACTTTGGTAGCAACCTCTTGCTCTATATTCATACCTTATGAATATCAACCAATCCAAGTTCATTATAGTCTTACATTAATAGTTGTTCCCACAAGTATGATCGACTACGGACGTTTAGAATAACTTATTTATTCACGGATTTAAAACATGCTAAAATAGAAGAACAAATGAAGGTTATAACCGTATCATTGAGTCAAATAACACAAGTTCCAATATCCAAATACAAAATATAAAATCAAATCCAATCACTAGAATATCGAAGTCCCATGGCACAAGCATGACCTTCATGCTTTGCCTTTTCGAGGAGTTTTGTGAGTGGATCCGCAATGTTTTTATCGGTGTGAACTTTGCGAATACATATCTTTCCATTTTCAACTTCCTCCCTTAGATAGTTGAATCTCCGCTCAATGTGCCTTGTAATCTTATGTGCACGGGGTTCCTTGATTTGTGCAATTGCACCCTCGTTATCACAAAGAATCTCCAGAGGATGCTGAATGGAAGGGACTACCCCTAGATCGGCTATGAATTTCTTCAACCATGCAGCTTCCTGCGCTACCATTGAAGCGGCGATGTATTCTGACTTTGTAGTGGATAACACTACGACTTCTTGCTTTGAGCTTTTCCAAGAAACAGCTCCCCCATCCAGGATAAAGATGTACCCCGATTGAGATCGTGAATTATCTCGATTGGTTTGGAAACTCACATCCGTGTAACCCTTTACAACGAGTTCCTCTTCACCATACCCGTAGATCAAAAACATGTCCTTAGTCCTCCTTAGGTACTTCAGAATGTTCTTGACAGCCATCCAATGACTATCACCAGGATTTTGCTGGTATCTACTTGTCATGCTTAAAGCGCATGACACGTCCGGTCTAGTGCATATCATTGCATACATGATGGATCCTATAGCAAATGCATATGGGATTGCCTTCATTCTATTCTGCTCCTCCTTTGAGCTTGGACATTGAGTCGTACTCAATATTGTCCCTCTCTGAATAGGTACAGTACCTTTCTTGGAGTTTTCCATCTTGAACCTTTTCAAGATTTTGTCAATGTATGCACTTTGATTCAAACCAATCAGCCGCCTTGATCTATCCCTATAAATCTTTATTCCCAGAATATAGGCGGCTTCACCAAGATCCTTGATGGAAAAACAACTTTTAAGCCAGGTTTTTACACCTTCCATGGTTGGAATGTCATTTCCAAATAGTAGTATGTCATCAACATATAATACTAGGAAGGTTATCGTGCTCCCACAAGCCTTCTTATACACACAAGCCTCATCAGCGTTTTTGATGAAGCCAAATTTCTTTACCTCTTCATCAAAACAGTGATTCCAGCTTCTCGATGCTTGTTTTAATCCATAGATTGATTTCTTTAACTTGCATACTTATTAGGATGTTTTGGATCGACAAAACCTTCAGGCTGAACCATACAGACATCTTCCCCAAGATATCCATTTAGGAACGCGGTTTTGACATCCATTTGCCAGATCTCATAATCATAATGAGCAGCTATGGCAAACAATATCCTTATAGACTTTAGCATCGCAACAGGTGAGAAGGTTTCATCATAATCAACCCCGTGAGTTTGAGTGAAAACATTTGCTACAAGTCTAGCTTTATAAGTATCCAAGTTTCCATGCATATCGGTTTTCTTCTTGAAAACCCACTTACTTCCAACTATTTTGGAGTTAAGAGGTGGTGCAACAAGTTCCCAAACTTGATTGTCATACACGGATTGCATCTCAACGTTCATGGCTTCAAGCCATTTTTAACAATCTGAATTGGACACTGCATTATGGTATGTGGTTGGTTCATCTGAATCTACCACATAGCATCCATCCATGAAAAATCCGTATCTTTCAGGTGGATTACTAGTTCTACCACTTCTGCGAACGTCTTGTGTGTATTGATCAACCCCTTGATCATCCTCAACATCCTTATGTTGAGTGCTAGTTTTAACCAAACGTGCATCGGGTTATGGTTCTTGATCCTCTTCAAGATCCACTGTTCTACTGCCAGCTCCTTCCATAAGGAACTTTGCTTCTAAGAACTCACCCTTTCTGGCAACAAACACCTTTTGTTCTAGTGGATCAAAGAAATAATATCCCATAGAATCTCTAGGATATCCAACAAAGATAAACTTGGTGGATCGGACTTCCGATTTGTTTGGGGTGGGAGTCTTGACGTAAGCCTCACAACCCCATACCATTAAGTATGATAGAGATGGAACTCTTCCATGCCATATCTCAAAAGGTGTCCTTTCCACCTTTTTGGCTAGGGCCATATTCAGAATGCGGGCCACAAAGAGCAAAGCGAAACCCCAAAATGATAGAGGCAATGTGCTTCTAGCCATCATAGATCGGACCATATGCAATAAGGTTCGATTCCTCCTTTCAGACACACCATTATATTGTGGTGTTCAAGGTGGAGTGAGTTGTGAGACAATCCCACAACTCCTAAGATGATCTTGAAAATCATCACTTAGGTATTCACCTCCTCTATCGGTGAGAAGAACTTTAATTGACTTGTTGAGTTGATTTTCTACTTCATTCTTGAAGATTTTGAACGTTTCAAAAACTTCATCTTTGTGCCTTAATAAGTACATGTACCCATAGCGACTATAATCGTCGGTAAAGGTAATGAAGTATCTTTCACCATTCCTAGTCATTGGCTTAAAAGGACCACATACATCCGAATGTATGATACCTAATAAATCCTTTGCCCTCCCCTTAGTTCCACTAAAGGGTACCTTAGTCATTTTTCCTTGTAAACAAGATTCACATATATCAAATGAATCACATTCATTTGTTCTTAAAAGACCATTCTTTTGAAGTGTTTGTATACGTTTCTTGTTTATATGACCAAGACGACAATACCAAAGATAGGTATCACTCAAATCCAACTTGAGTTTCTTGGTGTTAGTTTGGTACAATGAACTATTTAAAGTATTTTCATGAACCAGTTCATTAATACCATTAATGGGAATAGTTTTAAAATAGAACATATCATTTAAAGAAACATGAATTTCATTTTCAACAAAAGATAATACATAATCATAATGTCATAATTGGGATACAGAGATAATGTTCCTAGTCAAACTAGGAGCATACAAAACATTCTTCAAAGTTACTTCCAAACCACTTGGAAGTTTTAGGATGTAGTCCCTACGAGCTTCAACTTTGACTTTGGCTCCATTGCCATGAAGAGGCTAACTTCCCCTTGATTGAAGTCCCTACTTCTTTTGAACCCCTGGAACAAATTGCAAATATGAGTTCCACATCCGGTATCCAATACCCATGTGTTAGAAGATATGACATTAAGATCAATATGAATCATGTAAATTGTACCTGAGGTTTGCCCCGCATCCTTCTTTTCCCTCAACTCTTTGAGATAGACTGGACAATTTCTTATCCAATGCCCTATCTCACCACACTTGAAGCATGGGTCGTTTGTAGCAACCTTTTGCTTCTTCTCCTTGGGCTTCGGAGGTTCCGCCCTAAAAACCATCTTCCCCTTTCCCCTAACGTGCCCCTTTCCTTTGGTAACAATTGCCTTAGGAGGGGGTTGAGGCCTCTTCTTTTTCCCACCTTCATTAATGGTGAGAACGGGTAAAACCCTTTTACCCATTCCCGCCTCGACCGTTTTGAGCATCGAATGAAGTTCATTTATGCTCTTGTCCCATCCGTTCATGTTGTAATTCATGACCAATGCCTCAAACCTTTTAGTTAGGGCACTAAGGATCAAATCCGTGGCCAACTCCTTTGAGACAGGACAATTCAGCCTTTGAAGGCAGTCGACGTGGCTTTTCATCTTAAGAACATAAGATGAAACCGATTGGGATTCCTCCATCCGACATGCATGAAGCGCTCGAACCGTTTCGAAACGTTCCACCCTAGCTTGTTGCTAGAACGTTTCCCGCAACTGGGTGATCATGTCATAAGCTCCATGGAGCTCATACTCCTTTTGGAGGTCGGGTGTCATACTTGCTAACATTAGGCAAGAGACTTGGATGGAGTCTTCCACATATCTAACCCAATCGTTATAGGCCTCTTCATCCTCCTCGTTGGGTTCATCGGGGATGGGATCATCAAGGATGTAGGCCCGCTTTTCTTGCTTGAGAACGATTCTCAAGTTGCGGTACCAATCCATGAATTTGTTAAGAGTTAGACGATCCCTTTGAAGGATCGCCCTCAGAGATTGGTTGTTTTGGTTTGGTACATCGTTATTAGCGTTGTTGTTGTTGGCCATCTACAAGATTTTACAAAGTTCTATTTTAGTATTCGTCGATATAATTATATTTCATTTATCAATACCCTTTTATGTCTCATAGACGATTAATAAATAAAATTTTAGAATCCAACGTTATATTTAAATATTGGTTAGGTGACCTTTATCCCATTATTTAAATTAACAAGGTAGTCATGAATCACAATTGCAACCTATTGCAACTTCTAATGGTATGGGATCGTTTGAACATCTTATGTTTAAAACGGCATGTTTATCCTATCAACACCTTGTAAAACATATTTTAGTTGATCCATTCAATATATTTCACAAATCAAGTCATCCTACTTACACACATGTGAGTTTACTATATAAGTGGTTAGGTGACCTTTATCCCAAAAACATGGTATTCTCACCTCAAGTTACAAGTTCCCTCAAAGTGGTTAGGTGACCTTTATCCCACTAAGAGTTTGCAAGTAACCTAAATGTTGTGTAAAAGGATGGTGTTAAACTTGTTTTCAAAAGGGATTTACGTTTTCACAATTTTAGTTTAAAGAGCTCTATGTACCATTTGATTGTATGCATTCAACCATATAATACCCTATTGGTTCTTTTAAATAAAACCCATGTTATTTTGCAAGTCATTAATCCTTTTATAAAACCATTCTATTTGTGCTTAATGATTTGAGAACCAATTTCTTGTTATAGCTTGTTTTAATCGACGGTTTGTTAATCACATCCAAATATTCAAAACAAACATCAACATAAGCAATCAACCAAGCATAAACTATCAATCACATATGCATAACAAAGCGTCCTAGATTGAGCACACTTGTTTAGCCAAAACAAGTGTGTCATAAGGTCTTGTCCTAAGGGTTAAGAACATGACACAAGGATGGCAAAAGGACTCCCACTTGAAACCACATCTTCAAGCATCCTCTTTGTCCATCTTTTCTTCAAATCTTGATCTTGAGCATCCTTACAAAATATGTATCCTAATACAATTTTTCTAGTAAAGGAAAAACTCCTAATCTATTTATTACAAACCAAATGAATAAATAAATTACAAAACAAGACTTGAAACATAAAATTAAATTATTACATAGCCAAATGAATATATTATGACAACCAATCAATCAATCCTCAAGGTCTAGGTTTTGTTATGCATAACCAAAACAACATATCCAAATATTCATATATCTATCGATTTTTGGCAGCCCTTTTTCAGCCCATATTCTTGGCCAACATAAACCAAGAACAAATGGGTTTTGTCCAAACAAACAACTATCTCATGATCTAGATTTTTAAAGATCCTTACATGCATAAAGTAATATCTTTAAAATCAAAAGGGGTAACCATTTCAGCCCTCTAACTTTCGGCCATATGGTGTCACATACCACAAAAACCGTAAACTAGTATGTCTTATACATGTATGCATTCGTATAAGTGGCTCTTGATGCCATTGAAGGAATTTGACAAGTTTATCAAAGTTCATATAAGCTTGTTTATATGAAAAACGCTGCGGATTATTAGTTTTAAAACTTGTTAATATGAGGATTATTAAACCCATTTAATAAGCAAATCCCAAACCATGGATCATTATACGAAATGCATACAATGAAATGTTCATATGATGTTTAAGATACAACCTTTGGAGCTGCTGGAACTCGATATTGTTGAGGTGAAAAAGATGAGTTTCGTGGCTGAATCTTCAAGCTAGAAGACCTCAAGATGGTGATACCCCAAGCCACAAACGAATCCCTTGAATGCTAGGTTTCTTGACACCAACTTTCAGCAACAAAAACCCTTTTTGATGCTGAAACTTTCGGCTCTTCCTTTCTTCTCTAGCTGCTGAAATTTTCAGCCCCTTTTCATTTCAAAAATCGATTGAGAGTGAGAGGAAGATGAGAGAAAGATCAGACTTTGCATGTAGGAGAGAGTTGTGTAGTTGGAGTGTGTGTTATGCATTAAGTCTTGTGTATTTACAAGACAAAAAGTGGGATCCCATGGCATGTGGGCGGCCGAAATCCATTTCAAAATGGATTCCCACTTTTTTGTTTTGTTGCATAATTAAACACTCCCTAATCTCTTATGTTTATAAAGTTGAAACTTATTTTAACTTTATAAACTTAGTACCTTTTATTTGTTATCATTTAGTAAGAGTAAATAATGAAAAATAAATAGTACCTTATGAACAATTATCCATATAATGATGTTCATCTACAAAGGCAATGATTTAGAAAAGCCATTTTCTAAATTGGTGTCATTATTTATTTCTATGATCTTATCAACGAATTGTAAGGCCCCGTTCCCGGGCACCTCACAGTTGGTCATTCACAGCATAAAGCATACATATTATAAGTTAAGCAGCGGAATTATATTTAACAAAAACATTCATTCATTATAAAAACTGTTGCTAAGCAATACATTCTAGTTTCTAAGTCACAAAATATTTGATTGAATGAATTACAGAACAACAGTATCGTCAAAACAAAATGGATGTCAGTCTTCTTGCCAAGTAGCCACCCCTGTGTGCCATCCTCAGCAACCTGTCACCTGCCAACTGGAAAATACATAAAAGTCAGCGTTGCTGAGTGAGTTCTAGTTTTATAGTTAAAATACTTTACTTTTCGTTCAAAAACCATTCCTCATTTGGCGCAAGTGATCATACATCGTACGTACACATAGGTAATACTTTCATTATCTGCATCATCGTTCAATTCGTACTTTTATCATTCCTCTTTAATTAAACTGTGAGTCTTTGCAACACTAAGTCGCTCACCTCTGAGCCAATCACAAAGATTGACCCATATACTGTGAGTCTTTTGTGACACCAAGTCACTCACCTCTAAGCCAATCACGAAGATTGACCTACATTCCTGTGAGTCTTTTGTGACACCAAGTCACTCACCTCTATATCAATCTCAAGGATTGATCCTGTGTGCATCCTTCGGGGTAGCGAACCCGCATCACAGTTGAGCTAACACCTGCCAGGGGTGTGCACCTCCATTCATTTGCTTGCAAGACTTTCGTTCATTCGTTCACGTTCCATTCCTCTTTATCATTAATCTTCCACTTTATTAATGATAATAATTATTGATCATGATCATTCCACATAGAACATACAGTATTATTATTACTAAGCATGATAATAATAATAATACAAATAATATTATAAGTAATATTATTCATACTCTTTATAATATTCCTAATCATAATATTAATCAATATTAAGAAAAGGATATTATTACATTCAAACATCATCATACATTCGTCTTCATGCATTTATCACCATGCCTAGCATCATACCATACTTAACAATATTTTAATAATATTGTTAACAGTATATACTAATATTAATATTAGTAACAATTAGGGTTAATCATACTCATCATTATATGCATGAGACATCACCATTCATTAACCCTAGTCAACCCTGGTCAAACCTCGAACTTCGAACTTTACTGGAAATTCCTGAAAATGCTAAGTGTTCTAGTCGTTTTAGCCCTGTTGGGCGTATAACCCTCTGGTCGTATGAGCACTATTAGCCGTATGAGTCCTGCTGGACTTTTCACTTAACACTTAGAATTATCCACTGGTCATACGACCTGGTCGTATGACCCCTGCTGGTCGTACCACCCCGGGACTTAAGAACATTTTGGATCATACGACCACTGTTGGTCGTATGAGCCCATACTTAGAAATTTCCACATGATCATACGACCACTGTTGGTCGTATGAGTCCTATGGGCCTCATACTTAGAAAATATCACCTACTCATACGACCACTGTTGGTCATATGAGTCCTATTGGGCTTATAACACTTAGAAAAATCCTGATCATACGACCACTGTTGGTCGTATGAGCACTGCTGGGCACATCAACTTTCTTATTTATTCTAAGTCCCAATTTCAGGCATATCAACAACATATTCAGGTGTCTAATTCATAATCCGAGTCCAAAACATCATAATGCCTAGTTCAAAACGTATACATATGATTCTAAGCATAAATCTAACATAAACATACACATACATACAATCATTCCATACGGGTATCAACCCAAAGTTTTATAAAACATTTTTACATGCATTTTCCAGCCCCAAACATTTAAAAACCAGTAAAAAGGGGTCTAGAACTCACCTTAGTCGTCTTCTTCGAATTTGCACTCTTCAACCCGAACCTTCTCAACTTGTTCTAACACCTAGAACACACACACCACACCACCCGAACACCCAAAACACACTTATAAGCACACATACGGTTCTAGAATTATCTAAGACTTCAAAACTAGAGAATTCTTACCAAAAGCTTCCAAGTTCACAGATTCTTCTTCAAAAATCCGAGGGTTTTCTGCTCCTGCTACTTTCTCTCTCTAAAATATCGATTGAAATGAAATGCAGGCAACGTGGGTGGCCATACCACCTTTTGTACAAGGAATTAATAGAAAGTTTGTCCAAATGACACTTTTGGCCCTTAAACAAAAGTAACTTTTGTTTTCTTCCTTTCTCTTTCTAGTTTATTCTTTTAATTTCTTTAATAAGAAATTACGGGTGTTACAAGTCCACCCCCTTATATAGGTTTCGTCCCCGAAACCTGTTATTCCTCAAACAAATATGGGTAGTGTTGCCTCATCTCTTCTTCAGTCTCCCACGTAGACTCGGATCCCTTCCTGTGCTTCCACTGTACACGCACAAGAGGAACCACTTTATTCCTCAACCTCCTTTCTTTACGATCAATGATTGCCACTGGTTGCTCCACGTAGTGGAGCCATTCGTCTACTTCAATATCCTCCAGTGGAACAATCATATCTTCATCAGCTAAGCACTTCCTTAGATGAGATACATGGAATGTAGGATGAATTCCACTTAACTCATCTGGCAATTCAAGTCGATAGGCCACCTCTCCTACCCGTGCGATAATCCGAAAGGTCCTATGTATCTCGGGCTTAGCTTACCTCTTTTTCTGAATCTAATGATTCCTTTCCAAGGTGAGACCTTCAACATAACTCGGTCACCAACCTTGAACTCTATCGGCCTCCGCCTCTTGTCAGCATACGACTTTTGCCTATCTTTCGCCGCCTTCATGAAGGCTTTGATCTTTTCTAATTTCTCAGTCGTTGCTTCAATCACCTCAACACCTCCCAGTTCTTTCTGCCCAATGTCTCCCCAACATACGGGCGTCCTACACCTCCTACCGTATAGCATCTCGTAAGGTGGCATGCCAATGCTGGCGTGATAACTATTGTTGTACGAGAATTCTGCTAACGGCAGGTGATCGTCCCAACTTCCCCCAAAGTCGATCACGCACGCCCGAAGCATGTCTTCGAGTGTTTGGATCGTCCTCTCAGACTGACCGTCTGTCTGAGGATGATATGCCGTGCTAATATGTAGTCTCGTCCCCATCGCATCATGAAATCTCTTCCAAAACTTGGAGGTAAACCGGGTGTCGCGATCAGATACAATAGACACCGGCACACCATGACGAGCTACGATCTCCTTGATGAACAGATCCGCCAATTTCTCCGATGAATACGTCTCGCGGATCGGTAGGAAGTGGGCACTCTTCGTCAATCGATCAACTATCACCCATATAGCATCATACCCTTTCGGGGTACGCGGTAACTTCGTGATGAAGTCCATGGTGATGTGTTCCCACTTCCATTCGGGTATATCCAATGGTTGGATCTTCCCGTAGGGCTTCTGGTGTTCCGCCTTCACTTGTAAGCAAGTCAAGCACTTACTTACGTACTCCACTACGTCGCGTTTCATGCCCGGCCACCAGTAGTCTTTCTTCATATCGTGGTACATTTTGGTAGCACGGGGTGGATGGAGTATCGGGTTTTATGGGCCTCGTCCATAATTCTACCACGTAAGTTCCCGTATCGAGGAATCCACATTCGCCCAAATCGGGTCTTAACACCTAGAGTGTTCTCACCCAACTCCGTCACTAGACCTCTCATCCTTTCGGAGTTAAGATGATCTTCTTCAAAGCCTCGTCTTGAAACTCCTTAACCTGTGTCATCACGTCGGAGGTCATGATCAATTGATAGGCCTTCACTCGGATCTTCAGGCCTTTCTTTTCGGCTAAGGGCATCATTGGCTTTCATGGATCTCACAATCATAATCTTTTATCTTCCAACCACCGCCTCTTCAAGCTTTGTGGTCCGTGAAGATAGTGCACTTCGTCCCGTATAGATAGTGCCGCCATATCTTCAATGCAAAAACCACCGCGGCTAATTCTAGATCGTGTGTGGGATAGTTGACTTCGTGGGTCTTCAGCTGTCGAGATGCATAGGCTATTACCCTTCCACGTTGCATCAACACGCAACCTAGCCCAGAATAGGATGCATCCGAATAGACCACCAAGTCTTCATTTCCCTCGGGCAAAGTCAAGACAGGAGCTTGTGTTAGTCTCGTCTTTAATTCCTCAAACGCATCCTCCTGTTCTCGACCCCACACGAACTTTACATCCTTGCGAGTTAATTTTGTCAAAGGTGAGGCTATCTTGGAGAAGTCTTGAATAAATCTCCTGTAATAGCCCGCCAATCCCAAGAAGCTACGAATCTCGGATGGCGTATTTGGTGATTTCCATTGCATCACAGCCTCCACCTTTGCTGGGTCCACCATTATTCCTTCTGCATTTACTACGTGACCCAGAAATTGTTCGCGTAACCAGAAGGCACACTTGGAGAACTTAGCATACAGTTTCTCCCTTCTTAAAGTCTCCAACACTTCCCGAATGTAACCGGCATGCTCTTCTTCACTCCTCGAATAAATCAGGATATCATCGATGAACACAATCACTGATTTATCTAACATTGGCCGACACACTCGGTTCATCAAGTCCATAAAAGCAGCTGGCGCGTTAGTTAGACCAAATGACATGACGAGAAACTCATAATGTCCATAACGTGTATGGAAAGCTGTTTTAGGAATGTCCTGCTCCTTCACCTTCAATTGATGGTAGCCAGATCGAAGATCTATCCTAGAGAACCAACTGGCACCCTGGAGCTGGTCAAACAAGTCATCGATCCTTGGTAAGGGGTATCTGTTCTTCACCGTCAGCTTATTCAGCTCGCGGTAGTCGATGCACATCCGCATACTACCATCCTTCTTCTTTACAAACAGAACCGGAGCACCCCAAGGTGAGATACTCGGTCGAATAAACCCCTTATCCAGCAGCTCCTGCAACTGATCCATCAATTCTTTCATCTCCGTCGGAGCCAAGCGATACGGTGCTTTCGCGACAGTTGGGCACCCGGTATC
Source organism: Flaveria linearis (assembly GCA_024085815.1). Taxonomy (NCBI): domain Eukaryota; kingdom Viridiplantae; phylum Streptophyta; class Magnoliopsida; order Asterales; family Asteraceae; genus Flaveria; species Flaveria linearis. The sequence continues at coordinate 36,148,537 of CM044006.1, forward strand.
AGGTCGATCTGGAATTCGATCTCTCGGTCAGGTGGCAATCCCGGTAAGTCTTCGGGAAACACGGAAAGTCCCGCACAACTGGTACATCAGATAGTTGTGGTGTTGGCGTCTCTACATTCTTTACATAACATAAGTAGGCGCTACACATCCGCGCCTCATACACTTTCCCGCCACCGCCATCGAGATCACCTTCGGAATCGTCGTAACTCGATCGCCATAAATTGTCACCGGACTTCCGTCGGTCGCCGTCAGTCTAATCATCTTCTTTCGGCACACGATATTCGCTTCATAGGTTGCTAACCAGTCCATACCTAACACTACTTCAAATCCTCCTAGGGGCATCACATGTAATCTAGCAGCAAACCTATGGCCTTCTAACTCTATGGCACAGTCCTCTATCACATCGGTAACTCTAGTGGACTTACCAATAGCAGTTTCTACATCAAGGGCTCATCAATGCATTTACTACTAGCAGATAATTTAGCACAGAAGTAGCAGAAATGAAACTCCTACTAGCACCAGAATCAAATAACACAGAAGCAAGAGTTTGATTTACTAGGAACGTACCTGATACAACATCGGGGTCCGTCCTAGCCTCCTCTCTGGTCATGGTGAAAGCTCTGGCGCTCGCCCTTTGCCCTTCAGTTCCGGCCGTCTTCTTTCCCCCGGAACTCTCAGCCCTTGGCTTCTTGCAATCCCTGCTCATATGGCCCGCCTCACCGCAGGTGTAACACCTCAGATCCTTACAATCCTTCAGCATATGACCCGGCTTCCCGCACTTGAAACACACGTTGAGCCCCGATTTGCACTCACCCGTATGCTCCTTCCCGCACTTGCCACACCTTTTGGGCCTCGAGCTTGATGACCCCACCCTTCGGTCATCCACTTTCATCCTTTTATTGTTCGGAGTAAAACCGCCACGCCCGAACCGTTTCCCATTCCAGTTTCGGTCACCACCACCAGTCTCTTCACCTCCGCATCCGCCACCTCTCTCTCATCGTAGAGCCTCCCAGCCAAATCTACTGCCGACCTAAAAGTGCTTGGTCGTGCAGCAATCAAATGCCTACGAATATCGGCTGGCAGTCCCTGAATATACCGGTTATCTTGCGAGATACCGGTGTCACTTGGTCTGGCACCAGCCTTGCCATTTCATTGAACTTGGCAGTGTATTGCTGGTGGTTCATGGTTCCCGCCTCGAGTTGCAGAAACTCCCTCTCAATCTTATCCAGTTCCCTGTGAGGACAGAATTCCTCAATCACCAACTTCTTCAACTCGGGCCACTTCATCTTACTTATGGCCCTGCTTCCCTCAGCTTGGACAATATTGTCCCACCACATAGTGCTGAGTCGGTAAAAGAGTGGGTGGCAAATTTTACCTTCTGATCTTCCCGGCACTCACTGATCTCGAGTACCGCTTCCATTTCCCTTACCCAATGATGGGCAGCCGCAGCATTGCCGTTTCCATCAAAAGTCAGGGGCCTGCACCTCTGGAATGCCCCGTAATTGCATCCCTTGGTTGTCACCCCCCCACCACATCATCTTCCTCTTCGTCAGATACTACTATCTTTGGATCTGGTCGTTCCTCTCCTCCCTTGCTTTCCTTCCCAGTTGACCCTCTCCTATCCTCCTTCTCCTTCCTTTCCTCATTCCTCACAGCACGAATAACATCAGTCACCACAGATGGCATAACTGCCTGCAGGACTTGGTGTACCTCATCAGCAATCGCCTCCCTAGCTGAGGCATTCAGGCTCGCATTCTCTTTCTTCATTCCGGTTAGGAACCTCAGGGTTCACAGGAGTCGTCTCAGGAGCTTTAGTGCTGTTCCTAGTCGTACGCGGACGACCTCTACCTCTAGCAGCCTTAGAAGGTTTCTTCCCAGCCATTCTCTTATGCACTATAAGATTCAAACACTAAACACTCATTCAAGGAACAGCTTAGTTTATGTCAAGTATAGTAAGTCCCTAATTACAGTGGCCAGTTGTGATTAGCCACTTACTTTACTCTTCACACCCCAAGCACTTCCTATCCTGACTATATCAGCATCTAAATCTACTAAGAACACATAAATCACATAGCACACGCACATAATACTGATTAACTTTTAAGAAAACAATACCTGATGGCACATGGCTACTCGGGCTGACATCCCTCTTTCCGTCCCATTCTCAGTTTAAGTTAAGGTTTATTTTGAAAAATTTACCCGTTTCACTTAAACTTTAGCTCTGATACCAACTTGTAAGGCCCCGTTCCCGGGCACCTCACAGTTGGTCATTCACAGCATAAAGCATACATATTATAAGTTAAGCAGCGGAATTATATTTAACAAAAACATTCATTCATTATAAAACTGTTGCTAAGCAATACATTCTAGTTTCTAAGTCACAAAATATTTGATTGAATGAATTACAGAACAACAGTATCGTCAAAACAAAATGGATGTCAGTCTTCTTGCCAAGTAGCCACCCCTGTGTGCCATCCTCAGCAACCTGTCACCTGCCAACTGGAAAATACATAAAAGTCAGCGTTGCTGAGTGAGTTCTAGTTTTATAGTTAAAATACTTTACTTTTCATTCAAAAACCATTCCTCATTTGGCGCAAGTGATCATACATCGTACGTACACATAGGTAATACTTTCATTATCTGCATCATCGTTCAATTCGTACTTTTATCATTCCTCTTTAATTAAACTGTGAGTCTTTTGCAACACTAAGTCGCTCACCTCTGAGCCAATCACAAAGATTGACCCATATACTGTGAGTCTTTTGTGACACCAAGTCACTCACCTCTAAGCCAATCATGAAGATTGACCAACATTCCTGTGAGTCTTTTGTGACACCAAGTCACTCACCTCTATATCAATCTCAAGGATTGATCCTGTGTGCATCCTTCGGGTAGCGAACCCGCATCACAGTTGAGCTAACACCTGCCAGGGGTGTGCACCTCCATTCATTTGCTTGCAAGACTTTCGTTCATTCGTTCACGTTCCATTCCTCTTTATCATTAATCTTCCACTTTATTAATGATAATAATTATTGATCATGATCATTCCACATAGAACATACAGTATTATTATTACTAAGCATGATAATAATAATACAATAATATTATAAGTAATATTATTCATACTCTTTATAATATTCCTAATCATAATATTAATCAATATTAAGAAAAGGATATTATTACATTCAAACATCATCATACATTCGTCTTCATGCATTTATCACCATGCCTAGCATCATACCATACTTAACAATATTTTAATAATATTGTTAACAGTAATATACTAATATTAATATTAGTAACAATTAGGGTTAATCATACTCATCATTATATGCATGAGACATCACCATTCATTAACCCTAGTCAACCCTGGTCAAACCTCGAACTTCGAACTTTACTGGAAATTCCTGAAAAATGCTAAGTGTTCTAGTCGTTTTAGCCCTGTTGGGCGTATAACCCTCTGGTCGTATGAGCACTATTAGCCGTATGAGTCCTGCTGGACTTTTCACTTAACACTTAGAATTATCCACTGGTCATACGACCTGGTCGTATGACCCCTGCTGGTCGTACCACCCCGGGACTTAGAACATTTTGGATCATACGACCACTGTTGGTCGTATGAGCCCATACTTAGAAAATTTCCACATGATCATACGACCACTGTTGGTCGTATGAGTCCTATGGGCCTCATACTTAGAAAATATCACCTACTCATACGACCACTGTTGGTCATATGAGTCCTATTGGGCTTATAACACTTAGAAAAATCCTGATCATACGACCACTGTTGGTCGTATGAGCACTGCTGGGCACATCAACTTTCTTATTTATTCTAAGTCCCAATTTCAGGCATATCAACAACATATTCAGGTGTCTAATTCATAATCCGAGTCCAAAACATCATAATGCCTAGTTCAAAACGTATACATATGATTCTAAGCATAAATCTAACATAAACATACACATACATACAATCATTCCATACGGGTATCAACCCAAAGTTTTATAAAAACATTTTTACATGCATTTTCCAGCCCCAAACATTTAAAAACCAGTAAAAAGGGGTCTAGAACTCACCTTAGTCGTCTTCTTCGAATTTGCACTCTTCAACCCGAACCTTCTCAACTTGTTCTAACACCTAGAACACACACACCACACCACCCGAACACCCAAAACACACTTATAAGCACACATACGGTTCTAGAATTATCTAAGACTTCAAACTAGAGAATTCTTACCAAAAGCTTCCAAGTTCACAGATTCTTCTTCAAAAATCCGAGGGTTTTCTGCTCCTGCTACTTTCTCTCTCTAAAATATCGATTGAAATGAAATGCAGGCAACGTGGGTGGCCATACCACCTTTTGTACAAGGAATTAATAGAAAGTTTGTCCAAATGACACTTTTGGCCCTTAAACAAAAGTAACTTTTGTTTTCTTTCCTTTCTCTTTCTAGTTTATTCTTTTAATTTCTTTAATAAGAAATTACGGGTGTTACACGAATAAATATTTATTGGTGTTTGTTTAGCTTGTTATTGGGTATGACGCGACTTGGATCATATCACACTAGCCACACAACTTAATATGCATCTTGGGCAGATCAGGTCTTTCACCCGGGCCCAGGTAGGGTGGGACGTCACAGACTAGCAACAATATATGGCAGTGGAAACAAACTAATACTAGAGCTCAAAGGAGAGAATATCACATGGCATTTAAAGTTTCAAAGGGTATCGGGGCTAGAAACTGATCTAGCCCTTAAATTAGTTATACAGTCAACATAAAAACAGATTGTATTGTTTAACAGAAGTTTTCAATCATTCAAATCATTCAATAAGTGAAATTAAGCCAATGCCATGGTCTCGGGGATAGGTCTAGGTCTTCAACAGTAGCTAAGAACTCTTCATGGATTACCTGAAACATGCTCAAAAAGAAATTTATGTCAACTAAAAAGTTAGTGAATTCAAGTGCTTAAAGATTTAAAAACAATTGTACTTAACAAAATTTTTATTTGACAAGAAGGAAAGAATCATAGTTCATTTTCGTGAGAGCATCACAATCAACCCTGCACTCAATCCCGGTTAGCCTCTTCGAAAGTTGTGTTTAACCGGTTAACCCCCAAAAGGGGAAAATTGAGCCCCAAACCACTGAACCCTACCTGCCCGGATGGTTCACCATAGTTTCTTAGCAAAACCTGTCACATACAACAAACGACCCCTCAGGATCTCAGTGGGGTACCTCCCTATGGCGAGAGCCACTGTGTGTGGGGTTTCCCCAAATAGATCTATCCACATAAAAAAAGCGGTTCACGAAAGAATTAATGATCATGAAGTAAGTATCAGCAGGTAACCATAAATCCCACATACAATCACCAAGTAAAACACAATTTAAAATTCATAAATAACAGAGCATATTTCATCACAAAGCAGTAGTAAAAAGGGATCACTAGAACTCACCTTAGGTGTTAAGCAAAAGTACTCTTCGTGTGCCGGGAGTGTCTCAAGTCTAGCACCCTAACATGAATATATTAAGTGATTAGCTACTGCTCTACACCTATTTAAGGTGCAACAAGTGTGTCTAAGTCTTAGTTTGTCGAATTCGGCTTTGATTCGATTAGGGTTTGCATAAAAAGTTTCCTTTTATGGAGAGTCCAGTTTTCTCATATAATCAAGGATTTTACACTATTAAGTTAAGAATATAGGGTAAACATGCTGTTCAAGTGATTATTGGGCTCATTTGAGTCGGTTATGAAGTTTGGCAAAATTTTACAGATTAGCCCCTAAAGTTTCAAATTGACAGTTTCTACCCTCAAGTTTGGTTTTCTTGTATTAGATGACTTTTATAACCAAAATCAGGTTCATGACCTTAACTAACTTATTTTTAAGAAAATGTGCACAAGTTTTCAGATTACAGGTTCGGTTTATTACTTACGTGTTTAACGTTCCCTGTTACGGTAAAACCGAAGGGTTTTAACGGTTACCTATGAACTTCCATGTTTTTGAGTCTTAGACCAGTAGATAACATTTTAAAGACATTTTCCTAAGTTTCTAGTCATTTTATTATGAAATTTTTGCCTCTAGTAGTTGAAAGCCTCATTTTTTTGTTTAACCCGTTAAAACACGTTTTAAACCGAACTTGACCATTTAAAAGCTTGTTTGACCAACTTTTCTACTTTATAAGTTATTTTCTTACTTAACCTAATGAAATCAAATGGCTTTTATAATTTTTAACTCTATACCCATATTTCTTAGATTTTCCTCAAAAACGTCACCCGGTTAGTACCCGTTTTTACTTAAAAATCTATTTAAAATACCCATTTGACCACTAAAATTTACCATTGACTACAGAAAACTTTATTAATCCTTAATAAACCTGTAATTATCTTTAAAAAGTTTATAGCCCAAGCTTTCTTGTTTTTAAGTTGTTTTTTCCATGTTTTCGGGTCCCGAAAGTGACTAAAATAGGTCTAATCTTAACATGTCTTTCATTTCCAGAGATTAACCATTAATAACACACTTAAAATTCATCAAAACATTCTGAAATTTCATTCGCAAATCGTGGCCAAGTTGTTCTACACATCCATAGACTACAAATATGGTGAAAATGTCACAACCGACCATTACACATGTGTAAATCATTGTTACATGGGTTTAAACATTCGCACAACTTCATTTAACTTAAAAATAAGATTATTAGGGTGTTTAAGAGTTGTTCTTGTGCAGGTTATGACCCTTGTTTGAGAGGGTTTTCAAACAAATGCTTAGAAGGTGTTGTTACACGTAGAAAGAAGGATTTTTCAAGGTGTACTTATGCTATAACCTCCAATTCATGGTGTACACCCATTTGTAACATTCAAAACAGGTTATTAGAAGTCTTATAGACTATAACAAAGCAGGTTACATGTTTTGCTTCACTTGGTTTCAAGATGCACAAGTTAGATGGTGAGAATCACCCAAAAAGAGGGTTTTCTAGGTGTAACTCATGTTACACCTATAGATTGACATGGTTTACTAGTATGATGCCTTCAAGAACGTGAAAAGCTCTCCAAGAACAAAGTGGTAGCAGCAAACTTATGTTAGAACAAGATATGGTAAGGTTTTTGAGTGAAAAATGAAGACAAACATGAGAAATAACCAAAACCGGCGACATGAAGCTTACACTCGATGTAGCTCGCGGTTTGGAGGATGTAGTTGGTCGTGGGTGGCTTGAAACTCCTTGGAAAAGGCTGGAGAATCTCGAACAAGGGCTGGAGAGGTCGATCAAAGTGGAAACGTGCACCCAAAAGCTCACAAAGCTTCTCCTTCTTGCGGTTTAGGTGTTGGCCGATGGTGCTTGATGTTGTTCTTCAAATAATGAGGCTGGAGTAGAGAGGTTTTCGGTTGTGGGTGTGTTTCTTGGTGATAGAAGCCTAGAGGGATAGAGAAGAGGGTGAGAGGAAAGGTTGGTAAGAGTTGCATGAAATAAGAGTGGGTAGAAGAGATGGTGTGTTTGAATGGATCAAAAGTGGTAGAGGGGAGGGGATTGGTGGACATGGGGCAGCCGAATCCTTGTCTTGTAGTGTGGTGTGTTTTAAATTTAAACTTTAATAGAAATTAGTATTATGTACTGTTATTTGTTGTGTAGTATAATAGATGGTATTAATTTAGTTAGCTATTTAAGTGTTATGCATGATCATGCAGGCATTATGCCCGAATTATGTGTGTGTATGAACACATTTTAATTGTTCCAATTAAGATTTAGTTTTGCTAGGGTGACTAATTAACATTCCCGGGCACTAAGTTTCTAAAAGGTAAGACTTGAAATAACTAAAATTCATAAAACTCAAATAAAATCATAAAATGTAAAAAATAGCAATTGATGAATCTAAATTATTGATATAGTTAAATTGTTTCTATTATTAGTACTCATAAGATGGGTGATGATGAAAGTAAATTAGGGTTTAGAATAGTGATGTTGAGGCCGGTTGTCATAATTTCCCATAGTATAATACATATACTTCTGCAAGATTAATTTTTTTTTTGTATTTTTTATTGATTTTTGAATGTTTTTGTTGATCTTGGTTTTTTTACTCAAGATTAATCATGCCAATTCATTGAACTAAGAATTCAAATATGCTTAGATCAAATGCCTTAGTGAATAAATCAGCTAATTGGTTATCAGTGTGAATGTGTATTAATTTGATTAACCTTTTTCAACACAATCTCTCAAAAAGTGATATCTAATTTAAATGTGTTTAGTTTTTGAGTGTTGGACTAGATTATTTGTTATGAACATTGCTGAGGTGTTGTCAATATGAATTGGTGTGTGCAAGAAGTTAAATCCATAATCTAGTATCTAGTTTTAAATCTAGAGAACTTGAGAGCAACAGGCTGATGCTGTGATGTACTCAGCTTCTGCTGTTGAAACAAACATATTTGTCTGCTTCTTGCACTGCCAGGAGACCAGTCTGGGGCTATGAAATTGACAACCGCCAGATGTTGACTTCCTATTGATGTTGCATCCTCCATAGTCATTGTCCGTGTATGCATAAAGATTGAAATCTCCTTCCTTTGGATACCATAATCCAAGTAAAGGCTTGCCCTTGAAATATCTGAATATCCCCTTGACTGCATTTAAATGAGATTCCTTATGATCTGCTTGATACCTGGCACAAACACATACACCAAACATAATGTAAGGTCTACTAGCTGTTAGATACATGAGTGATCCAATCATAGATCTGTAGTGAGTCTGATCCACTAATTTTTCCTTCTGGATCTGTACCTATCTTCATCTTGGTATCAATAGGTGTTTTGATAGATTGACAATCTGTAAAATGAAACTTCTTCAGCATGGTTTCCACATATTTGATTGGTTGATGAAGATTCCATCTGCTATTTGTTAACTTGCACCCCTAAAAAGAAAGTGAGTTCTCCCATTGCACTCATTTGGAACTTGGAATGTATGATATCTTCTAAATCTTTGCAAAGTTGTTTGTTTGTTGAGTCAAAGATGATATCATCCACATAAATCTGGACTAGCAACATGTCTTTTCCTTTTGTTTTTCTGAAGAGAGTCTGATCAATCTTTGCTCTTTCGTAGCCATGTGTGAGCAAAAAAGATGAGAGAGTCTCATACCACTTTTGTGGGGCTTGATGAAGACCATACAAGGATTTGTATGAGGGAAATCTAGGTCTTCAAAGCCTGGAGGTTGACTCATATAGACTTCTTTAACAATCTTGCCATAAAGAAAAGCACACTTCACATCCATTTGATACACTATGAATTTCATGGATGCAGAGTACGCAAGGAAAATTCTGATAGCTTCTAATCTGGCTACAGGAGCAAACACTTCATCATATTCTATTCCTTCTTCTTGTGTGCAGCCCTGTCCTACTAATCTTGCTTTGTTTCTGATGATAATGCCCCTATCACCAGTCTTGTTTCTGTATAGCCATCTGGTACCGATAGGGTATTGACCTTCGGGGAGATCAACCAGTTGCCATACTTCTTGTTTCTTGAACTGGAGCAACTCTTCCTACATTGCCTCGATCCAGCTGTTATCCTGAAGAGCCTCTTTTATGTTCTTGGGTACTATCTGACATAGAAAACAAGAAAACAAACAGATGTTTGCAATACTAGACTTGCTTCTAGTCACTCGTTCACCAATAATGCTTGACACCGGATGATCCTTATGTATCCTAGTGGTTGGAATGGAGTCACCAGTAATTGACACATCTAGGTTGAAGACATTTAGATCATCATGGTAAGAGGTACCTTTAGGATGTGATGTGGGAGAGTGATGAAAGTAATCAAAGGCTTCATTGGTTTCTGCTTGGGCATCTGCTACACTTTGAACACTGTCATCATTTTCACTTCTCTCAGTCTCAACTGGAGCAGTAACAGGTACTGGATTCCTCACTTCATTTGATGGTTCATCAGAAGGAGTTGGCATAGAACTATGACCAGCCTCAGTTGAAACACTTTGATGTTATGGTGCTTGTCTGACAAGATTAGCTTGTAGAGGAACATGTTTATCAGGTTGATAGGCAGAAGTAGGAGGGAACATGGGAAAATCATCTCTTCTTTCTACTATTCTGGAAGATTCAGCTGATTGTAGGTTACCTGCATATGACAAGTGGAACTGATCAAAAGATCTAGTAAATGAGTCAATATCAAACAACCAGCCGGGACCATTGATTGACTTAGGAAAGGAGTGTTCCTTGAATTGAACATTGATTGATTCATTAATGATGTTCAATCTAGGATTAAACACTCTAAAAGCCTTTGAAGCCAAGGAATAACCTAAAAAGAATCCCACGTCAGACTTTAGAGCAAACTTTCGTAAATGATCTCGGGTGTTTAATATTAATACATGACTACCAAATAACTTGAAAAATCCAATGAATGGTTTTCTTAGAAAAATAAGTTCATAAGGTGTCTTATTGCTTTCTTTGACTATCAGAGTTTGATTTTGTACAAAGCATGCTGTGTTGACTGCCTCAGCCCAAAAGGTAATAGGCAGTTCAGCACCTGCTAGCATCGTTCGTGCTACTTTAATCAGTATTCTGTTTCTCCTTTCAGCTACCCTATTTTGTTGAGGAGTGCTAGCTTCACTGAATTGATGAGCAATGCCTTTGATTGTACAAAATGAACTTCGATCTTCATTTTTTAATTCTGTTCCATTATCACTTCTGATTGATTTTACTTTATGATCAAGCTGGTTTTCAATCTTAGTGATAAAGTCTTTTATTATTTGTGATGCTTTGTTTTTATGAAGTAAGAAAAAAACCCATGTAAAACATGAATAATCATCAATGATCACCAAACAATACCATTTCTTTCCAATGCACATAACATGAGTTGGTTCAAAAAGATCCATGTGAAGTAACTTCAATGGAGTATTGTTTGTGTTCACAAGCTTTGTTTTATGAGACGACTTTTGTTGTTTTCCTTTGAGACATGCTGAACAATGGTTAATGAAGTGAAATTCTTTTTGAGGAAGACCAACTACATGGTTTCCTTTGACCAGTTTGTTCATGTTTTTGAAATTTGTATGTCTCAAGAATCTATGACAAAGTTGTGACTCATCAAATGATGCCTTAGACAGAAGACAGGTTTCTTCTTTGAGATGTGCAGAATTAAGGTTTAGGACATAGGTATTATTCTTCCTCGGGGTCTTCAAGATAACCCATTCTTTAGAAATTTGAAATCTTGGTTTCAGAATGTAGCAATGAGTGTCAGTGAAGTGAGTAGAATATTTCTTATCGCAGATCTGAGACACGCTAAGAAGATTGAAATTCAGCTGCTCGGAGTAGTTCATTCTATCAAAACTGAGCAATCTGTTTGTCACAGATCCTACACCCGTAATCCTACCACCTTGTGAATCTCCATCAAATGCTACATTCATTCCTTGAATGTGCTTGAAGTTATAAAAGAGGGAACGATCTCCTATCATGTGTCAAGAGCATCCACTGTCCACGTACCATAAGCTATTGGACCTGTATGGATGACCCTCATATGGCATGGGAGTGGGACTATCATTGATGTGAGCCATGAGTGCATGATTTTGGAATTGAGGTTTGAATTCCTCTGCATATAGACTCCAGTCACATACTCCATCTTGTCTGATGACAAGTGCGTTTGAGGTTGATTGGCTGTTTTTATGGGCTTGCTGTGTCAGTTGTTGCTGACTTTGATGAGGTGGTTGATGATGAAGTCTAGAAGACTATATAAGGCTCGACAAAACAACAAAAGCTAAATTAAGATGTTGATAATCAAGACACGAAAGGAAGATCTCAAGCGAAATTGTGAAGTCACGCGAGTTAGAGAAGTCGCGCAAAAGGAAGCTCTGCGCAAAAAGCTTGTCTCGCACGAGAACATCTGTTTTAGTATAAATATGTATTTTTCGCATTTTGTAATTGAGTTTTTCTAAGTTTTCAGTTCAGATTATTCAAATTTGCTTTGTAATTGTTCTTTGCAATTCGTACAAGATTGTAATCAATTTGATTATCAATTGAAACCATTTTGATCCATTATTTCTCTTCTTCCAATCTCAATTACATTCCGCATTCTTGAGATTGAGATCTTGGTTATTGTTCTTGGGAATTAACATAGTTTTACAATTGGTATCAGAGCATTTGGCTCTAGAACCAAGATTTGAAGACGTTTTTGGTTGATTTGACACATTCTTCATCTTACCTATTCACTTGGTTGATTGAGAATTCGATATGGAGAAGTTAAGCTGTTGAAATTTCGAGAAAAGTGAACATTTGGACTGAATTTGATTGAATTTGGACTTAAAATTGAAAGAAAACAGATTAATTTGAACTAAAATGAATCAAATTGGAACTAATCAGTTAATTTGAGGTGAAAATTGGTAAAATTCACAAATTGGAAAACCAATTGTGTGAAAATTTTCAGGACTTTTCGCATGCGAAAACTGCATTTTCGCACAGGCAGTTATTCTGTTTTTTCACGCGATTTCGCTTGGAGGATAAGTTGGAATCTCGCACGATTTGGAGTCTCGCGCTAAATCTGTTGTCGCGCGACATTAGTTTTCGCACGAATTCTATTCTCGCACGAAAATTCTGATTTTTGATCTTCTGATCAACATGTCTTCATCAACACCTAATTTGAAGCATCTTACTGCATCTCTTCATCTTGATACTGAAATCGGCACTGGGAATAAGCCACCTAGACTTCTCAGCGAAGATGATTATGCTGATTGGGATTATAGGTTCGAGAATCATGTTATCTATACTGAACCTAAGATGTGGAGGTAGATCAAGAATGGTCCTTATATCCCCTTGTACAAGAATGATAAAGGGGAGATGGTCAAGAAACCTGAACACTTGTGGGATGAAGATGATATGAAGAGATTTGAGCTTGATGACAAGGTATGCTGCTATCACTATGGCCTTGACTACTGAAATTTCTCATAAGTTTAAAGAGTTCAGAGGAGCGAAGGTGTTATGGGATGCATTGGAAACTCAGATCATGGGTAACAAAGACATGAGGGAAAGCAAGAAGGATATGCTAAATCAAGAGTTTAACATGTTTAATCATGTTGTGGGTGAGTTGTTGGATGTCCAGATAGCCAGGTTTGTGAAACTGGTTACAAAAATGAAGAGTGCTGGAATAACACTGGAACCAATCATGGTTAATAAGAAGCTGCTGAATTCACTTCCTTACAGTTAAAATCACAACTGTACACTGATCAAAAGAACTAAAGACTTGTATACTTTTTCTCTGGCTAATTTAATATCCATTATCAAGTCTTATGAAATGGATGATAAACAGAGAGCTGCTAATCATTTGAGTTCTTTGGGTGCTGAAGCAACTTCTCTTTATGCTAAAATGGCTAGTAATCCTAATTACTATGTCAGTTATACTCAGATGTGTCAGCAACAGCAAACAGGAAGTTCAGGATCTTCAGATATTCAACCAGTAATGAACTCTCAAGTTCAAATTCCAGCTGCTCAACATTATTCCCCCATCATTCATCAACAAATCCCTCAAACTCCAGCTCCATAGAGTGTTCAACATGCTTATGTTGCTACCACAAATCCTTCAAAACAGACTGTTTAGATTGCTGAAGAACATCTTGCCTTATTCACCACTTTTATGTCAAACTATGAAGCTTTCAAAGCTGGTAGACTCACTCCTCCAAATGTCTTGATTGATGATCTTCAACAAGTAAATCCTGATGATGTGGAAGAAAATGACATCAAGTATCAAATGGCAATGGTGGTGTACAGGGCTAAGAATTTTGATAGACGAACTGGAAGAAAGATGTTTGGAGTAAACAACTCTAGAAAAATTGGTTTTGACAAGTCCAACTTGAGATGTTACAACTGTTATAAACCAAGTCATTTTGCTAGAGAATGTACTGAACCCAAGTCTGGTGGTCAAGATGAAGGACCCAAAAGAATGGTCACTGTGGAGATTGAAACAAAGAAAGATAAAGCAAGTACTTCTAGAGGTAACAAAGCATTGGTTTCACAAACTAATGCTGAATATGATTGGTCAGACCAGATGGAAGCTCTTGATTTGAAGTTGTCTACAGCTTTGATTGCTAAGATTGTTACTGAACCGGAGGAGGAAGAAATTTGTTTGCTGAGTTTGTATCTGTTAATCTGTTGGATGGTTTGTTTAGTGAGAAGACAGTAGAGAAGGAAGATGTTAATAGTGAGGAAAATGCTGAGAAGGAAGAGAAAGATGAGAAGGTTGTTGAGAAGAAGAAAGAAGTTGAAGAGTACACTGTTGAGCCTCCAGTCAAATACAAGTTTGAAGATTCAAAGACTATTGACATTGCTCCAGTGGAAGAACATGTTGATGCTTTGAAAGCATTCATGGTAAAGAAGGTTGAAGAGTCTGATGGAGAAAGCTCATAATCGAAAGTATATGATGATTTATGCACAAATATATGTATTGAGAAAGTTCAAAGGTACAGAGTTCATAATGAGAACTTAATAATGGAAGTTGAAAAACTTCAATATCAAGCTCGAAAACACAAGTCAAATGAAAATATTTTTAAAGAAAAACATGAAGATTTAAATAAAACGGTGTACAACTTACAATTAAATCTTCATTATAAAGAATGTAAAAATAATGATTTGACAAACAGAAATAATGAACTCGCCTTAGAAATCAATCGACTCAACAGTGAACTAGCCTCGGCTAAATTGACTGTTGAAAAGTTTGAACTTTCCTCAAACATGGTTGAAGGTATTATCAAATCTCAAATGACACAGAAGATAAAAGGAGGAAAATGTGGTGTTGGATTTTCAAACATCACTCCTCCAATTAATCATGATTTTTCATGTTTGCCTTCGTCTGATATCATTTCTGATTGTGATATGAGTTATGGGATAGGTTTTTCACCTTCCTCAGACTTTGACTGTTGATCCTATCACAATAACATAAACTAAACAATCAACTGAAATTTTTTGTGTAGATAATGTGAAGGTGGATGGTTTGGTTGAATAGTGGGAGAGTGATTGTGATAGTGAAAATGAAAGAGAGAGTTTGAAAAATAAGAATATAAACAATTTCAAATCTAATTGTAATCAAACTTTATTGATGAATGAAAAGTATGTTGCTTAAAATGAAACAAAATCAATATAAACTGTAACTTGAATGAAAGTCAAAGGGCAAATCATAAAGTGAATCTTGAAAAAGATTTTAAAAATAGATTTGTTTCTAAAGGTTTAATTGAAGATGAAGATTATATTTTTAAAGAAACGAATTTTCGATTCTTTAAAAAAAACTTCATCAGAATGCTAACCCTGTAAAACAAGATATGTGTAGCCCAGATGTGCAAAAGACTGCTCCTCCCTCATCAATTCTGAAAATTCAAAAGCCTGGTCTTTCTCCAACATCTATTCGAATAACAAAGCCTGGTCCTTCTCCAGCACGTTCTAAGACTGGTCCAATTCTAGCATCATCCATTCCAAAAGTCACAGCAGTTAAATCAAATGAACAAGCAAAGATGAACAAATCACCCATTTCCTCAAATCTGTCTAAGATGAACAGGCAATTATCAAATGAAGCAAAGATTCGAGAGACTGTGCAGAAAGTTAAACCAAACAGTCAATCTGACTTTGGTTTCTATGACAATTTTCATAATTGTCATCCACAGTTTGTTTTCCACACATAACAAAGGAAATGTTATCAGTGTGGAAACATAAATCACCTTGCAAATAATTGTCCTTTTTGACAAAAATCTCTAAGCAAACAACGATTTCATAATTCTATTGCTCACAATAGAAAATTGTTTTTTACTCGTGGAAAATTTTCAAAACCAATGAAATCAACGGTTAAATATAATAATGATGTCGAAAAGAACAAGAATTTGAAAAATAATTTAAAAGATAATATCAAATTGAGAAGTGTTAAAGAAACAACTGATGTGCAAAACAAATATAACAATCTCAAATCATTTTGTATAACTGCAACACAGAATGTGCTCAAGTCTTGTTTGACTTGGATACCAAAGACTAAGTAATTCTTTTACTTATGCAGGGACAACCGCAAAAGCATATTGAAAGCTTATGGCATGTAGACAGCGGTTGTTCAAGACATATGACTGGAAATTTATCTTTAATTCAAGATGTTCAGTCATATAATGGTGTAAGAGTGATTTTTGCAGGTGACAAAGGAGGGCGTATTACTAAACGTGGTACAGTTACAAACGATGTCTTAAGTTTTGAAAATGTGAATTTTGTTGAGGAATTAAAACATAATCTGCTAAGTGTGTCTCAAATTTGTGACAAACAGTATTCTACACACTTTACTAATAAAGATTGTTTAATCATAAAACCTCGTTTTGTAATTCCAGATGAATGGGTTTTGATGAGGACTCCGAGAGACAATGATACATATCTTCTTGATATGCATTGTTCTAATTCTTTGGTAACCGCTTGTTGCTTATTATCAAAGGGTAAACAACATACAAGTTTGAACCTTCAGTCAAAATAAATTTGACTGTTGATCCTATCACAATAACATAAACTAAACAATCAACTGAAAATTTTTGTGCAGATAATGTGAAGGTGGATGGTTTGGTTGAAGAGTGGGAGAGTGATTGTGATAGTGAAATGAAAGAGAGAGTTTGAAAAATAAGAATATAAACAATTTCAAATCTAATTGTAATCAAACTTTATTGATGAATGAAAAGTGTGTTGCTTAAAATGAAACAAAATCAAATATAAACTGTAACTTGAATGAAAGTCAAAGGGCAAATCATAAAGTGAATCTTGAAAAAGATTTTAAAAATAGATTTGTTTCTAAAGGTTTAATTGAAGATGAAGATTATATTTTTAAAGAAATGAATTTTCGATTCTTTAAAAATAAACTTCATCAGAATGCTAACCCTGTGAAACAAGATATGTGTAGCCCAGATGTGCAAAAGACTGCTCCTCCCTCATCAATTCTGAAAATTCAAAAGCCTGGTCCTTCTCCAGCATCTATTCGAATAACAAAGCCTGGTCCTTCTCCAGTACATTCTAAGACTGGTCCAATTCTAGCATCATCCATTCCAAAAGTCACAGCAGTTAAATCAAATGAACAAGCAAAAATGAACAAATCACCCATTTCCTCAAATCTGTCTAAGATGAACATGCAATTATCAAATGAAGCAAAGATTCGAGAGACTGTGCAGAAAGTTAAACCAAACAGTCAATCTGACTTTGGTTTCTATGACAATTTTCATAATTGTCATCCACAGTTTGTTTTCCACACACAACAAAGGAAATATTATCAGCGTGGAAACATAAATCATTTTGCAAATAATTGTCCTTTTCGACAAAAATCTCTAAGCAAACAACGATTTCATAACTCTATTGCTCACAATAGAAAATTGTTTTTTACTCGTGGAAAATTTTCAAAACCAATGAAATCAAGGGTTAAATATGATAATGATGTCGAAAAGAACAAGAAATTGAAAAATGATTTAAAAGATAACATCAAATTGAGAAGTGTTAAAGAAACGACTGATGTGCAAAACAAATATAACAATCTCAAATCATTTTATATAACTGCAACACAGAATGTGCTCAAGTCTTGTTTGACTTGGATACCAAAGACTAAGTAATTCTTTTACTTATACAGGGACAACCGCAAAAGCATATTGAAAGCTGATGGCATGTAGACAGCGGTTGTTCAAGACATATGACTGGAAATTTATCTTTAATTCAAGATGTTCAGTCATATAATGGTGTAAGAGTGATTTTTGCAGGTAACAAAGGAGGACGTATTACTAAACGTGGTACAGTTACAAACGGTGTCTTAAGTTTTGAAAATGTGAATTTTGTTGAGGAATTAAAACATAATCTGCTAAGTATGTCTCAATTTTGTGACAAGCAGTATTCTACACACTTTACTAACAAAGATTGTTTAATCATAAAACCTCGTTTTGTAATTCCAGATGAATGGGTTTTGATGAGGACTCCGAGAGACAATGATACATATCTTCTTGATATGCATTGTTCTAATTCTTTGGTAACCGCTTGTTGCTTATTATCAAAGGGTAAACAACATAAAAGTTTGAACCTTCAGTCAAAATAATTTTGACTGTTGATCCTATCATAATAACATAAACTAAACAATCAACTGAAAATTTTTGTGCAGATAATGTGAAGGTGGATGGTTTTGTTGAAGAGTGGGAGAGTGATTGTGATAGTGAAAATGAAAGAGAGAGTTTGAAAAATAAGAATATGAACAATTTCAAATCTAATTGTAATCAAACTTTATTGATGAATGAAAAGTGTGTTGCTTCAAATGAAACAAAATCAAATATAAATTGTAACTTGAATGAAAATCAAAGGGCAAATCATAAAGTGAATCTTGAAAAAGATTTTAAAAATAAATTTGTTTCTAAAGGTTTAATTGAAGATGAAGATTATATTTTTAAAGAAACGAATTTTCGATTTTTTAAAAATAAACTTCAACAGAATGCTAACCCTGTGAAACAATATATGTGTAGCCCAGATGTGCAAAATACTGCTCCTCCCTCATCAATTCTAAAAATTCAAAAGCCAGGTACTTCTCCAGCATCTATTCGAATAACAAAGCCTGGTCCTTCTCCATCACATTCTAAGACTGGTCCAATTCTAGCATCATCCATTCCAAAAGTCACAGCAGTTAAATCAAATGAACAAGCAAAGATGAACAAATCACCAATTTCCTTAAATCTGTCTAAGATGAACAGGCAATTATCAAATGAAGCAAAGATTCGAGAGACTGTGTAGAAAGTTAAACCAAACAGTCAATCTGACTTTGGTTTCTATGACAATTTTCATAATTGTCATCCACAGTTTGTTTTCCACACACAACAAAGGAAATGTTATCAGTGTGGAAACATAAATCATCTTGCAAATAATTGTCCTTTTCGACAAAAATCTCTAAGCAAACAATGATTTCATAATTCTATTGCTCACAATAGAAAATTGTTTTTTGCAATGAAATCAACAGTTAAATATGATAATGATGTCGAAAAAAACAAGAATTTGAAAAATGATTTAAAAGATAACATCAAATTGAGAAGTGTTAAAGAAACGACTGATGTGCAAAACAAATATAACAATCTCAAATCATTTGTATAACTATAACACAGAATGTGCTCAAGTCTTGTTTGACTTGGGTACCAAAGACTAATTAATTCTTTTACTTATGCAGGGACAACCGCAAAAGCATATTGAAAGCTTATGGCATGTAGACAGCGGTTGTTCAAGACATATGACTGGAAATTTATCTTTAATTAAAGATGTTCAGTCATATAATGGTGTAAGATTGATTTTTGCAGGTGACAAAGGAGGACGTATTACTAAACGTGGTACAGTTACAAACGGTGTCTTAAGTTTTGAAAATGTGAATTTTGTTGAGGAATTAAAACATAATCTGCTAAGTGTGTCTCAATTTTGTGACAAACAGTATTCTACACACTTTACTAATAAAGATTGTTTAATCATAAAACCTCGTTTTGTAATTCCAGATGAATGGGTTTTGATGAGGACTCCGAGAGACAATGATACATATCTTCTTGATATGCATTGTTCTAATTCTTTGGTAACCGCTTGTTGCTTATTATCAAAGGGTTAACAACATAAAAGTTTGAACCTTCAGTCAAAATAATTTTGACTGTTGATCCTATCATAATAACATAAACTAAACAATCAACTGAAAATTTTTGTGCAGATAATGTGAAGGTGGATGGTTTGGTTGAAGAGTGGGAGAGTGATTGTGATAGTGAAAATGAAAGAGAGAGTTTGAAAAATAAGAATATAAACAATTTCAAATCTAATTGTAATCAAACTTTATTGATGAATGAAAAGTGTGTTGCTTCAAATGAAACAAAATCAAATATAAATTGTAACTTGAATGAAAGTCAAAGGGCAAATCATAAAGTGAATCTTGAAAAAGATTTTAAAAATAGATTTGTTTCTAAAGGTTTAATTGAAGATGAAGATTATATTTTTAAAGAAACGAATTTTCGATTTTTTAAAAATAAACTTCATCAGAATGCTAACCTTGTGAAACAAGATATGTGTAGTCCAGATGTGCAAAATACTGCTCCTCCCTCATCAATTCTGAAAATTCAAAAGCCAGGTACTTCTCCAGCATCTATTCGAATAACAAAGCCTGGTCCTTCTCCAGCACATTCTAAGACTGGTCCAATTCTAGCATCATCCATTCCAAAAGTCACAGCAGTTAAATCAAATGAACAAGCAAAGATGAACAAATCACCAATTTCCTTAAATCTGTCTAAGATGAACAGGCAATTATCAAATGAAGCAAAGATTCGAGAGACTGTGTAGAAAGTTAAACCAAACAGTCAATCTAACTTTGGTTTCTATGACAATTTTCATAATTGTCATCCACAGTTTGTTTTCCACACACAACAAAGGAAATGTTATCAGTATGGAAACATAAATCATCTTGCAAATAATTGTCCTTTTTCACAAAAATCTCTAAGCAAACAACGATTTCATAATTCTATTGCTCACAATAGAAAATTGTTTTTGCAATGAAATCAACAGTTAAATATGATAATGATGTCGAAAAGAACAAGAATTTGAAAAATGATTTAAAAGATAACATCAAATTGAGAAGTGTTAAAGAAACGACTGATGTGCAAAACAAATATAACAATCTCAAATCATTTTGTATAACTGTAACACAGAATGTGCTCAAGTCTTGTTTGACTTGGGTACCAAAGACTAAGTAATTCTTTTACTTATGCAGGGACAACCGCAAAAGCATATTGAAAGCTTATGGCATGTAGACAGCGGTTGTTCAAGACATATGACTGGAAATTTATCTTTAATTCTAGATGTTCAGTCATATAATGGTGTAAGAGTGATTTTTGCAGGTGACAAAGGAGGACGTATTACTAAACGTGGTACAGTTACAAACGGTGTCTTAAGTTTTGAAAATGTGAATTTTGTTGAGGAATTAAAACATAATCTGCTAAGTGTGTCTCAAATTTGTGACAAACAGTATTCTACACACTTTACTAATAAAGATTGTTTAATCATAAAACCTCGTTTTGTAATTCCAGATGAATGGGTTTTGATGAGGACTCCGAGAGACAATGATACATATCTTCTTGATATGCATTGTTCTAATTCTTTGGTAACCGGTTGTTGCTTATTATCCAAAGCCTCGGAAAATGATTCTATGTTATGGCATCGTCGATTGGGACATGTAAATATTAAAAACATGAATAAACTGGTACGTGGAAATCATGTCGTTGGTTTACCCAAAAAAGAATTTCAATTAAATGAACATTGTCTGTCATGTTCAAAGGGTAAACAACATAAACTTCCTCACAAACCAATTGCACACAACTCAATCGAATCAATCTTACAACTCTTACACATGGATCTATTCGGTCCAGTGAGTGTTTTAAGTTTGGGTCGAAGATCTTGTTGTTTGGTTGTTACTGATGACTTTTCAAGATTTACTTGGGTGTTTTTCTTAGCATCTAAGGATGAGACTCCACATCTTTTGATCAAATTCATTAATTTGGTGGAGAATCAGACTGATAAAAAGGTTAAATGCATCCGAAGTGACAATGGAATAGAATTTTGCAATCAAACATTGAATGAGTTTTGTGAAACCAAGGGCATTGCTAGACAATTCAGTGCTACAGGCACTCCACAACAAAATGGAGTTGCAGAACGAGGGAATAGAACACTCATTGAAGCTGCTAGAACTATGATATCTGCTGCCAAATTACCACTGTTCTTTTGGGCTGAAGCAGTATACACTGCATGTTATGTTCAGAATCGTGTTCTAATAAATAAAAGATTAAATATGACTCCTTATGAGATATTTTATAAACACAAACCCAAAGTCAAATATTTTAAAGCCTTTGGTTGTTCTTGTACTTTGTTACATACAACTGAATAAACCTCAAAATTTTCTGAAAAGACTGATGAATGTTACTTTGTGGGATATGCAGCGAATAAAGTTGCATATCGGGTTTATAATAAAAGAACAAGACAAATAATTGAGTCATTTAATATTGATTGGCACGAGCTTAACATAACTGATGCAGGTTCAGCTCCTTCATGGGTTTATGACTATGAATCTTTGTTCATAAATTTTAAAATTTCTAAACCTTCGTCCGCAGATACTAATTCTCAAGCATTCTCTTTGGAAAATAAAATCATTGAGATCTATTATATCTGATGATTCTACAATTCTATCATCATCCAAGAGTATTCCTAATGCTTCTGTACATGTGTCTGAATTTCTGAATTATCCGACAATCGTTCAGAACAAATCCCCAATCAGGAGCCGGAAGAATCAATGAATTCACCATTGTCTTCATCTTCTTCAGAAACTATTGATACTCCAATAGAAGTCATTCAAGTTTCATTTGAAAAATCTCCAAATGTGTCTACTGCTTCAGAAAATCACCTTTCAGATGACACGTTTGAAGAAAATATTGTGTATCAGTCTAGAAACTCTGAAGAAGTGAATTCAAATGTTGAACACATCACTAACTTAGAAGATGAGATTGTTGCAGATGATATTCCTCAACTGAGAATCCATAAAACTCATCCAACTGAAGCAATCATTGGTCCATTGCATGAAGGTGTAATTACCAGAAGTCGTTCAGGGGCAATCAACACATGTTTGTATGCTTGCTTTCTATCACAAATAGTGCCCAAGAATGTTGAAATGGCACTCAAGGAAAACAGTTGGATGAGTTGATGCAATTTAAGAAGCTGAGTGTTTGGCATCTTGTAGAACTTCCAAAGGATAAGCTTCCGATTGGAACAAAGTGGATATTGAGGAACAAAACAGATGAAAAAGGTGTTATAGTTTAGAACAAAGCACGTCTTGTAGTGCAGGGATTCTATCAAATTAAAGGATTGGATTATGAAGAAGTGTATGCTCCAGTTGCAAGACTTGAAGCAATACGCATTTTTTTGGCCTTTGCTTCATACATGAATATCAAGGTGTATCAGATGGATGTCAAAACTGCTTTCTTATACGGGGAAATGAAAGAAGAAACCTATGTTTGTCAACCTCCTGGCTTTGAAGATCCAGATTATCCTGATTATGTTTACAAGTTGGATAAGGCATTGTATGGTTTACATCAAGCACCTCATGCTTGGTATGCCACTCTGACTGAACATTTGCTTGCAAATGCTATTCACGAGGAGCAATCGATCAAACCTTATTCATTCGTAAATCAGGCGATGACATCATTCTGGTCCAAATCTATGTCAATTATATCATTTTTGGGTCTACAAATGATAGTATGTGCACGGAGTTTGAAGAAGTAATGAAGAAGAAATTCGAGATGAGCTCTCTTGGAGGAATTTCATTTTTCTTGGGTATTCAAGTAAATCAGACTGAAACTGGTATTCTCATTCATCAAGAAAAAAATGTTCAGACTATTCTTGAGAAATACAAGTTTCAGGATTCCAAAGTAGCTCCAACTCCTATGTCTTCTCGTCCAACTCTCACTCCAGATCCATTAGGAGAATCAGTTGATCAACATATGTACAGATCAATGATTGGTTCCCTCATGTATCTCACTACAAGCAGGCCGGATATCATGTTCCCTGTTTATCAGTGTGCCCGCTATCAAAGTGATCCAAAAGAATCACACATGAAAGCTGTCAAGCGGATTTTCAAGTATCTCAAGGGTCAACCTAAACTTGGTCTTTGGTATCCTCGAACTTCCGATTTCAATTTATTTGCTTATACTGACAGTGATTATGGTGGTTGTAATTTAGAAAGGAAATTGACTACAGGAGGATGTAAATTTTTGGGGAACCGACTCATTTCCTGGCAGTGTAAAAACCAGAACACTGTTTCAACATCCACTACCGAAGCTGAATATGTGGCTGCATCGAGCTGTTGTTCCCAGCTTATCTGGATTCAACAACAACTTCTCGATTATGGTCTCAACATACATGACACACCAATTTGGTGTGACAACACGGCAGTACTGAACATCGTTAAAAATCCCATTCAACATTCCAAAACTAAACACATTGACATCCGAATCCATTTTATCCGTGATTGTTTTGATCGTAAACTTATTCATTTAAAACAAGTGTCGTCAACTGAAAACATTGCTGATTTATTTACCAAGGCATTTGATCATTCTCAATTTGATTTCCTTGTGCAATCATTGGGAATGATTAACTTTGGATAAATTGATTTCTTGAATCTTCACAAAAGGATTTTTTTTTTTTTTATAAGGAATTAAATTGTAATTGTTTTCTTTTACATTAAAAGAACAATCACAATTTTAGGGGGAGAAATTAGAAAAACAAATTCTGAAAAATATTTTTGGTTTTAGGGGGAGTCAAGATTAAAGAATTGTTAAAAAGAAATTTTCATGATTAAATGAGAAATGATATTACAAAGTTCAAAACGAGTCTAAGTACTTTCAAAGGCTTTCATATAAAAAGACTTGGATTATGATTGATGTGTCAATAGTCTTTGCTTTCAGAAATAAAAAGATCATAATTGAGTGATTATACTTGAATTAAAGAGATATAATTTAGTGGGGAACATATCAGGATTTTGTGACAATACCAAAAATGTTCTAACACAGACTGAGAGTTATATTCTGGTCATACTCAAGCCTGTTATTGTTTGATTCAGTGATCATCATATATAAATATGTATATAAATATAAAGAAAATACAAAAAGACATGCAAAAAGAAATAAAAAACATAAAAAGAAATAAATGAGCAAAAAGATGCCAAAAGGCCATATAGGATATAAGGTGCCAAGGTGCACAAATCAAAAGATATGTCTAAAGACATACATACTATATGGTATATATTTTCTACTTTGAGAATATTTTCTTATCACGGAAGGCAAAATCAAAAGATGGGGCATGTAAGTCCGGATGGCTTGTAAGTCCTAAACATCTTGAGAGGACAGACGTAAGTCCGGATGGCTGTTAGTAAGTCCTTAAACTTGTTAATATTCTGTGTTAAGAAATATTTCTCAGGCTAGTTATGCTCAAATAGATATATTTTAGGAATAAATAAATGATATCACTGATCAACAATGCATGGATTAAGTCAATTTGGGGTGACTTGAAATCTCGATAGTGTCTTGAAGGCTAATAAATATTTTACAAAAGTTCTGATTGTGGGATCCACTGAATTATATTAAATCATACAAAACATGATAAGTATCACTTCTTATGTTTCTAAGTAAAACCTGAAGTATAAGTTTAAAAGGACAAAATATATTGACAATCAACTTAACCAGTTTATTTTAAAACAAAGCTGGACAGAGTCATGACTTAACAAAGAACTATATGATCTCATTATGAAAATTCTTACAAGACAATTTTGATCAATAAACAATTCATATCTTGATTCTTTAAGTGTGTTTATTATTTTGATATTTTGTTTCGTTATCAATTTGTTTATTTTTGTTTTTGTTTTTGTTTTTGTTTTGTTTTGCTTTGGTTAAAGACAAATAAATCACAAATAAATTTTTGAAAATTGAAGATTCATTAAATTAATTGGTCACTTGGTAAATAAAATATTTTGTTGTGATACCTAATTGATAATAAAAGACTTATGAAAAATAAGAAAACTTGAAAAGTTAAAAAATTGAAAATTTTCAATGGGTCAAGAATTTGGAAAAAGAAAGCTATGAGAATGTGAAGATTATCTCTGAGCTAAGAAAGAAGAATGAGGAGAAAACCAAAATTATTGCTATGATTCATTTGGATTCTACCATAAAGGATTCAAGGATAGCATCTCTGGAGCTCCAAATGAAGAATGTGATTGATTACTCTTCGGGTTTGGAGAGACAGCTACATGAGCTGAGAGAGTTTATCTCTCAAACTTATTTCCATCAACCGCAGGTTGTACGGTCTACAACTGTGGTTGGTAAGACGAGCAGGCGTTCACCAAGTCCATCTATTGCAGATAATGATCAAGAGATTGAAAAGGTCACTGAAGCTCAAGCTACTGAGACACAGCCAAGTGTTAGTTTTACTAAAGATGTTCCAATTACATCTGAAGTACCTATCACTGAAGCTGTTACATCTACAGCTTTTATTGAGCCTGAGCATATGATGCCTCTTCCTGTTGTTAACGAAGAAGAAGATGAGGATTTGATTGACTATGGTGATTTTGATAATGATAAAGATAATGATGATGATGAAGATAATGACGATGATGATGATAATGGTGGAGATGATGGCGGAAATGATGGTGGAAATGATGATAATAATGATGATGATAATGCTAATGATGATGATGATGATGGAGGTGATGTTGGAGGCTTATCGTCTAATCCAACTGGTGATACTAGCACTGAAAATGTCTCTGGACCAAGTGCTGGTGATGCAGAAGGATATGAACCACTGGATCCTAATACTGAAGATTTGTACGAGAAAGCGTTATTCTCATTTCAGCAATCTACTTCAACTGGAGCTATAGAAGAAGAGTTTGGCTTATTTGATGATGTAGAAGAGCCAAATGAGTATACAGATATCTTTGGGAACAACTTACAAGACTTATTTAAAGACATTAATCTGGAAGAAGGAGAAATTCCAACTGAGTCTGTAAGTGAACCAACTCCATCTGCTACAATACCAAAGGATTCTGCTGGTCAAATTGCTTTGTATACTAAAGGAGGAATATAGTTCCAACCTCCACCACCTCCTAAAGAAACTCATTTCTTGTTTGTATCTAAGCCAAAAGACAACTATGGTGAGATATCACATGTGATTAGCTGGGCATTTGATGAAGAGAAAAAGATATATGTGATAAAAAGAAGGAATGGAGAGATTGATTACCTTAAGAGCACTCAAGATTTTCACTCATTACGAGCTGTTGATTTGTATGCAATGGGTAAAGCTCCATTTTTCAATAAGAGCAATCATGGAGAAGCTGAATTGATGAGGTCAAAAATTAGAAGGGAGATGAAAAATAATTTCAAAGACTTCAGAACTGCAAAATCAAAAGTGATTGATGACTCTTCCAGAATAGATGAAAATACAAAACCTCCAATGAAGATCAGAGTCTATCAACATCCTAAATACATAATGAAAATTCCAGTTCATGCTCCTGTTCCTCCAAATTCTTTGAAGCAATTTATTTCTTGGAGTTGTGAAAAGGATTCAGGTCAGGTTGTGATCAAATGTGTTGATAAATCTTACAGAATCATTGATCCAGCTATCACACCCCCTGGCCCAGGTAGGGTGGGACGTCACAGATTAGCAACAACATATATGGCAGCGGAAACAAACCATTATAAGAGCTCAAAAGGGAGAGAACATCACATGGCATTAAAAATTTTAAAAGACGCCGGGCTAGAAACAGATCCAGCCCCAAATGTTTACATGTTCAACATAATTTAAATAGTCATGGTATCAAATTGTTCAAGTCACAATTGGTCACACACAAACAATGCCATGGTCTCGGGGTTGAGTCTAAGTCATCCATAAGCTAAGAGCCTTCACAGGTTACCTGAAACATGCTCAAAAGAAAGAGTGTCAACTAAAAAGTTGGTGACTTCAAGTGCTTAAAGTTTCAAAACAAATAAAAGGAACTATAAAAGTCCACAGTAAAGGTTTTAGAATCCAGTGTGATAGTTTATAAAAATCTCATTCGATTTTAATAACATCGTTTTTAGCATCAGTCATTATGGGGTATCACAATCAACCCTGCACTTGGTCCCTGGTTGGCCTCTTCTATACTTGTGTTTAACCGGATATTCCCGTAGGAAAGGACCAAGCCTCAGTATAGTGAACCATTCCTGCTAGGATGGTTCATCATAGTATCTTACTCAAAACCTGTTACATGCCACAAACGACCCCTCAGGATCTCAGTGGGGTACCTCCCTGTGGCGGGAGCCACTGTGCATAGGGGATTCCCCAAATAGATCTATTCACATAAAAACAAGCGGTTCACAAAAGAATTAATGATTATGACTAAAGTATCAGCAGGTATCCAAAAAGTCCCACATACAAGCATCAAGTAAGCATAATCATAGTTCATAAAACAAAAGATCATGCAAAATAGTAAACAGTATCACACATAAGAGTTTTAGTTTAAAAGGAACATGCTTCATCCCCAAAACAAAAGTAAAAAGGGGGAACACGAGAACTCACCTTAGATATCAAGCAAATAGAAATCCTTCGCGTGCCGGGAATAGCTCAAGTCTAGCACCCTAATATGAATATATTAAGTGATTAGATACTGCTCTAAACCTATTTAAGGAGCAACAATAGTGCCTAAGACTTAAATAGACGGTTTCGGTTTTGATTCGATTAGGTTTGCGTAAAAAGTTTCCTTTTAAGGAAAGTCAAGGTTTTTCATGGAATCAAAGGTTTCTACCTTACTAGACCAGGGATATATAGTAATTATGCCATTTAAGGGGACAAATGAACTTATGGAAGTTGGTTATGAAGTTTTGTAAAATTTACAGTTTTGCCCCTGAAGTTTCAAAGTTGACAATTTCTACCCTTAAGTTTGGTTTCTTGCATTAAGTGTCCTCTATTCTTAAAAATCAGGTTCAAGACCTTAATTCAACTTAGTTCTAAGGAATTATTACCAAAATTTCAGTTTATAGACTCGGTTTCTAAAATACGCGTTTAACGTTGCCGGTTACGGTAAAACCGAACGGTTTAAAATGGTTATTTATGAGTTTTCACCTTTTTGGAGTCTAAGTCCAGTAGCAATTTCTTAAAATCTGAGTTTCAAACCTTTTAGATTATAAAAATTTATCTCTAAAAGTGGAAAGGCTCGTTTTTACGTTTAAACCGTTAAAACGCGTTTTTAGTCGGGTTTGACCATTTTAAAGGCTTGTTTGACCAACCATTTGACTTTCGAGGTTATTTTATCTATTAACCTACTGGAAAGTCATGATTTTTATAAGTTGTAACATTTAACCCATTTATCTTAGATTTTTCTTAAAAACGTCTTTCAGTTTACACTCGGTTTCACTAAAAATCCATTTAAATTATCTTTTGACCACTAAAACTTTTCATTGACTCCAGAACACTTTATTTATCCATTTAGAACCTGGAATTCTCTTTAAAATGTTTATGGTCCATGTTTTCATATTTTTAAGTCATTTTAACACGTTTTCGGGTCCCGAAAGTGACCAAACTAGGCCTAAACATATTATGTCCTTTGTTCCAGAGGTCAATCCATGTTATTAAACTTAATATACACGAAAACTTACTGAAATAACAGTCCCAATCGTTGCCTAGTTGATCTATACATCCATGGACTTTAAAACATGTAGAAAGTGTCACAAATGACCATTACACTTGTGTAAATCCTTGTAATCTTGAGTTTAACCATTACTAAAACTTTATCTAACTTAATAATCAGATTATTAGGGTGTCTTAAAAGTCATTTTGAGCAGATTACAACCCTTGTCTAAGAGGTTTTTCAAGAAATGTCTAAAAGAGGTTATTACTAGTAGAATGAAGCATTGTTCAAGGTGTAATGCATACTTTTACCACATGTAGGTGGTGTACACCCTTGGAGACTTCAAAAACAGGTTGTTGATTGTCTTAAAACCCATTAATATGTAGGTTAAACGTTTGGTTTTGAAGGGTTACTAGATTCACAAGTGCACGGTGACAAAAACACCAAAAAGAGGGTTTTCAAGGGGTAAATCGGATTCTACCCCTTGGAATGAGCATTATAACGTGTGGTATACCTTCAAGGACGTGGGGAACTCCTCAAGAACAAGGTGAGAGTGAGATGTTTACTTGATGTAACTCGCGATTTGGAAGGTGTGGATGGCCGTGAATGGCTGGAATCTTCTTGGATGAGGCTGGAGAAGCTCGAACAAAGGCTGGAACCTCAAGTCTTGCATGTTCAAGGCTTCAAAACATCACCAAAAGTTTACCTTTGCTGCGGTTTTGCTGCTGGCCGATTATTGTAAGCTTGTTGTTGCGATTTTGGGGCTGAAAGATGGAGAGGGAATGGAGAGAATTTTGGAAGAGAGGAGAGTTCTTCAGCTGATGGAAATCATGAATGAGAGAGAGAGAGGGTTTGAAAGTATGCAAATGAATGCATGCAATGTAAATGGTGTGTTATGTGGGTGGTGTGTGGAAGAAAGCAAATGTGTCCATTGGTGGACTAGGGGGCGGCCGAAAATGGCTTGTCTTCTAGTGCCATTTTAAATTTTTAAATCTAATTAATTAATTGTAGGGTAGATTTTATAAAAGGGTAGTATTTTTGGTGGTATAAGTTGTTAATTAATTGGTTTAGTCTTGCACAAGGCACATGCTAGGTCCGAAAATTTTAAGTGTGTGTGTGCACATATACTTTTAATTGTTTTAATTGATATTCTTAATTCTAGCTAGGGTGACTAATTAATATTCCCGGGAACGAATTTTCTAAAAAGGCAAGACTTAAAATGACTAAATTCACATAAATCACATAGAATCATAAAATTGGATCAAATAAAAATTGGTGATTCTAACATTCTTGATATAATTGAATCGTTTCCATTATCAATACTCATAAGACGGGATATAATGCAATTGAATTAGGGTTTAGAATAGTGACCTTGGGACCGGTTGTCACATTCTCCCACCGTTTAGGAAATTTCGTCCCGAAATTTTAACTTCGCTTAGCATTGGTACGGGTGGGTTTAAAGAGATGCGGGTAGTTCTTCCTCATCTCGTCATCACGTTCCCAAGTGAATTCCGGCCCTCGTCTCGAGTTCCATCTAACCTTAACCTTGGGTATGCGGTTTCGTCTGAGTTGCTTGACCAAGCGGTCCGTGATCTCTATAGGCTCTTCCACAAAGTTCAGCTTATCATTGATTATTGTCTCCTTCAATGGTAGTTCCAAGGCTTTGTCTACCAGGCATTTCTTCAAGTTTGATACGTGGAAGGTGTCGTGTAGGCAGTTTCAACTTGTAAGCCACAGGACCAATTCTTGCTAGTATTTCGAATGGTCCAATGTATCTTGGGCTTAATTTGCCTCTTTTTCCGAACCTCACGGTTCCTTTCCACGGTGCTACCTTCAGCATTACCCTATCACCTATCTGAAACTCTAATGGTTTCCGTCTTCTGTCAGCGTACTTCTTTTGACGATCCCTTGCCGCCCGTAGACGTTCCTTGATCTTGAAAATCTTATCAGTGGTCTCCAATACGATGTCGGGTCCCAATACTTGACTATCACCAATTTCATTCCAACTCAAGGGTGACCGACATTTCCTTCCATAGAGAGCCTCATACGGAGCAGCATTGATACTTGCATGGTAACTATTGTTATAGGAGAACTCCACCAATGGAAGATGATTATCCCAGTTCCCACCAAAATCAATTACGCATGCCCTCAGTATATCTTCTAAGGTTTGAATAGTCCTCTCGCTTTGACCGTCAGTTTGCGGGTGGTACGCCGTACTTAAGTCCAGATGGGTTCCTAAGGCTCGTTGAAGTGATTTCCAGAAACGCGAACTAAAACGACTATCATGATCGGAGATTATTGATAGTGGCACACCATGCCTAGCCACTATTTCATTGATATACAGTTGAGCTAGTCTTGACATGTCGTAGTCTTCCCGAATTGGTAAGAAGTGAGCTGATTTGGTTAGTCTATCCACTACTACCCAAATAGCATCATGACCCCTAGATGTTCTGGGTAACTTGGTAACAAAATCCATCGTGACGTTATCCTATTTCCATTCTGGGATTTCTGGCTGCTGTAACGTCCCTGATGGTTTTTGATTCTCAGCTTTTACCATGGCACAGGTTAGACACTTACTGACATACATAGCGATTGATTTCTTGATTCCAGGCCACCAGAAAAGTGCCTTCAAATCCCGGTACATTTTATCACTCCCAGGGTGAACTGAATACCTAGATTTGTGAGCTTTATCGAGAATTACCTCTCGAATTTCCCCATGCTTTGGCACCCAAGTTCTCCCTTCGCACTTATATGTACCATCAGTTCCTATTTCAAATCGCTTTTCCATTCCAGTTAATCCTTCTCCTGCTAAATTTTCCTCCTTTAACGCTTCACCTTGAGCTTCTTTCAGCCTTACGACTAGGTCTGTGTACACACTTATCCTTAAAGCTCGTACACGAAGAGGTTTTTCTCTCTCCTTTCTACTCAAAGCGTCTGCCACCACATTGGCCTTTCCGGGATGATAACGGATTTCACACTCATAGTCATTTAACAGCTCAACCCATTTTCTTTGACGCATGTTTATCATTTTCTGGTCGAGAATGTGTTGCAAACTTCGATGGTCAGTGTAAATGATACACTTCGTGCCATAGAGGTAGTGCCTCCACATTTTGAGAGCAAACACCACGGCACCTAATTCCAGATCGTGCGTAGTATAGTTCTTCTCGTGATCATTTAGCAGTCTAGATGCATAGGCAATAACCTTGTTGCGTTGCATTAGCACGCAACCTAACCCTTGACGCGAGGTGTCACAATAAACTACGAAGTCTTCGACTCCTTCTGGAAGGGCCAAAACAGGTGCACTGCATAGTTTTTTCTTAAGCGTCTCGAATGCTTCATCTTGCTCGGG
The DNA here is from genome assembly GCA_024085815.1 of Flaveria linearis. NCBI lineage: Eukaryota > Viridiplantae > Streptophyta > Magnoliopsida > Asterales > Asteraceae > Flaveria > Flaveria linearis. The sequence goes on from CM044006.1 coordinate 36,181,030, forward strand.
TTCCCATACAAAGGCTTTGTCCTTCTTAGTCAGTGAGGTCAATGGTTGCACAATTCGTGAGAAGTCCTTTATGAATCGTCGGTAGTATCCGGCCAATCCTAGGAATTGCCTAATCTCAGTGGGAGCGTCAGGAATCTTCCAATTCTTTATAGCTTCAATCTTGGAAGGGTCAACTTGAATTCCATTCTCATTCACTACATGCCCTAAAAATTGGATCTCTCGCATCCAAAATTGACATTTTGAAAATTTGGCATATAGTTGCTCATTCTTGAGTAATTCAAGAATTAGTCTGAGATGTTTCTCGTGTTCTTCCTTACCACTGGAGTAGATCAGAATGTCGTCGATGAACACAATCCCAAACTTGTCAAGATATGGGCGGCACACACGGTTCATGAGGTCCATGAATGCTGCTGGTGCATTAGTCAGTCCGAAGGGCATGACTAAGTACTCATAGTGCCCATACCTAGTTCGGAAAGCCGTCTTGGGTATGTCTTCTTCTCTGATCTTCAGTTGGTGGTAACCGGATCTCAGATCTATCTTGGAGAAGTAGCTTGCTCCTTGAAGTTGATCGAATAGGTCGTCTATCCTTGGGAGAGGGTAACGGTTCTTTATGGTCAACTTATTTAATTCCCGGTAGTCGATGCACATGCATAAGGTGCCGTCCTTCTTCTTCACAAATAACACCGGAGCACCCCATGGAGAGACACTCGGACGTATAAATCCTTTGTCCAATAGTTCTTGAACTTGCGTCATCAGTTCCTTCATTTCAGGAGGAGCGAGTCGATACGGCGCTTTGGCTACCGGTGCAGCGCTAGGCAGCAAATCTATTTGGAACTCAACTTGTCGATTCTTGGGAAGTCCCGGTAGGTCTTCCGGAAACACCTCAGGGTATTCAGAAACTACTGGGATGTCTGAAATCTTCTTCTCCTCTTTGGTCTTCATCACGTAGATGATGAAAGCTGAGCATCCCTTCCTTAAGCTCTTGGTAGCTTTTAAATGGGATATCATGGGCATAAGGTGTTACTCCTTTCTCCTTGCACCACTAACTCTTCCTTGTCGTTCAATGGTATCTTGAGTAGGCGTTCATCACAAACAATTTCGACTCTGTTCTTAGCTAACCAGTCCATGCCGACAACCACATCAAATCCTCCTAACTTAATAGGCATCAGATCTATCTTAAATGCATGTCCATTTAGATTTATTGAACAATCCTTGATGATTTCGTTAGTTTCTAAAATATTACCATCAGCTAATTTGACGGTAAACGTATCGGCTAAGGTACACGTAGCTAAGTCAATCGAGGATCTAAAAGCACTAGAGATAAAACTGGCAGTCGCTCCAATATTAAATAAAACAGTAGCAGGACGATCGTTTACAAGAAACGTACCATTAACCACATCAGGTCCCTTTCGGGCTCCAGCGGGATCCATCACAAAAGCTCTTCCCTTGGGCTTATTGGGTCGGTTGTCCTTGTTTCTTCCTAATTTAGGGCATTTGTTCCTCATATGCCCGGGGTCCCTGCACTCATAGCATTGTTTTCCAGGCTCGTAGGTACAGTCTTTAATCAGGTGACCAGGTTTCTTGCATCGATAACAAGGCATGGGAATGCACTCCCCTTGGTGATGAAGCTTGCATTTATCGCAAAAGGGGCTTGTGCCCAGATACAACCTCCTTGCCTTTCCACCATGGTCACTTCGTCTCGCTTCTTCTCTAGGTTTCTTGTTTGAACCGCTGCTGCTGCCGACCATCTTTCTAGTATCAACCTACTTCCTCTTTTCTTCCACAACCTTCTTCTTGTCCTCAGTTTTCCCATGTTCAATCCACCCAGCTCTAACTAGGTCGTCGGTCAGACTACTGGTAAGGTCGACCGCCGCCTGTATGGTTGTAGGCCTGGATGATCGAACCATGCCCCTTACCCTTGGGTGTAACCCCCAGATGAAGCGGGCCACGCCCTTGGATTCTGGCATCACCAAGTGTGGTACCAGTCGGGACAATGCAAAGAACTGGTTGATGTATTCGGTGTAGTTCGGACCCCTCATCTCCAAATTCAGAAATCTAGCCTCCAGTTTCTCTAGTTGGTTGATCGGACAGTACTTGTTGGTGATTAGCTCCCTGAACTCAGACCAGTTCATCCTACCCACGACATCCCGGCCTCGACGCTGGATGATGGTTTTCCACCACTCAAGTGCTGGTCGCTTGAGAGATTGAGAAGCAAACCTCACCATGTGTTCCAACTTGCATTCACTGATGTCTAACATAGCTTCGATTTCGTCCAGCCATCTATAAGTTTCAATTGCACCCTCGGTGCCATAGAAGTCCTTTGGCTTGCAAGCCATGAATGTTTTGTAGGAGCACCCTTTCCTGATAGCTTCAGATTCTTCATTGTGGGCAGCCCCAGTTCCAGCTCCGGCGTCATCCCTGTCAGCATTTATTTGAGCACTAATGGTTGGTATAGCGTTTGCAATTTGCTGTGCCACAAGATTTGCCATCCTCTCATCGTTTCCTAAGTTAGCATTCTCCCCGGCGGGAGTCCCTGGAGGGGTAGGTGGTTGGTTTCTGGTTCGCCTTGTTCTTTCGTGACGACCTCGGTTTGCTGCTTACCTTCCGATGGGTGTTCCTCTTCTGGTAGGCATTCTGACAGTACGACAGATAAAGTCGTTTAGCATCTCATAATTTGTTTCAATCAGTCTATGCATCAATTCCCTATAAGACTTCCTCTATACGAAGAGAGAATACGGTGTATAATTGCACACAACTTACCTGTAGGATTCTGTGTGTCCAAGATACTTAGAATATTGATGTGGTTAGTACGTTATGATCCAAGTCGAGTTATACCCAATAACAAGCTTAGCAAACACCAATTAAATATTTAGTTCGTGATATGATCATGCAATTAAATATTTACACCGATTTTAAAAATGAGTTTTCTAAATAAGTTGCGTGTGAGAGGGAACAACTTATTAGGATATTTTGTTCAATAATATTATTTGAAGTGTTGTTTAATTAGTTAGATGACACCAAATAATAATGAGGATTTACAACTTATAAATTAAATGGTTAATTGTATAAGTATGTATTTATATATAACTTGTACATACAATTTATTAGTAGTTGTATGTCTAGTTAACAAGACAATTTAATGTGTAATATTTTGAGAGGGAAAGGGTTTTTTAAACCCCATTTCAGCCGTCCCTTCCCTTGTTTTTTTTGACCAATCTTGCTTTGGAAAAAGACACATTAACTTGTCTTGAACTCTCCACTCTCTCCACCTCTCACATTACATGCAATAGAGAGCAAAACACTCCTTTTTTTTCTCTCTTCCATTCTCGGCCAGGCAGCAAGAAAAAGAGAGTTTTAGAAGTGTTTTGGTGGTGTTCTACCTAACAAGAAAGGTGTTTAGCAAAGAGCTTGGGGTATACTTGCTTGAGGAGTCCTCTTCATGGAGTCCTGGCCGATTTTGACATCTCCATCTCCATCAAATCCACGGTTTTTGGCAGCTCATTTGGAAGTATTATTCTCAACTGCTGAAAGGTAGTTTTGGTAGCTTGTTAATGGCTTTCTATTATGGTTGTTTTATGTGTTCATAGCTTGTCCATTCATATATTTAAGATCCTATTGTTTTGGGTTTTGTTTTTCATCTTAAAACCACATTTAGAACACGAAATTTTCAGATTATAAACATGTTATAATCCTTTACATCCGCTGCGTTTTCTGAAAGTTTAAAAGGTTAAACTATGTTTTAGTGTTCTAACAAACCCAACAATGGCATCAAGAGCCGGTTATATGGATGGATTGCTTGATTTATCTTTTGAAATTGGTTTTAAAAGATGATATTAGACATGTTATAGGCTCTTTTTGGGCTGGTATATTATGTCTTGTTGAATCCCCAACTTTCAAGGTTACATTACACATGCTTGTGATTAAACCTTGAAAGATATGTATGTTGATATGTTGATTGTTTGGACAATATTTAAAACCAAAATTTCAGTTTATGTTGGCTGAAATTTGAAGGTTTTAAGTGGGGTTTCATTATATATTTTGATGATTTGATCATTGGATGTTTTAGTGCATAACCTAGCCATTGACCTTGTGATTGTTTGGATGTTTGTGATGGTTGTATTCATTCATTCAATTTGGTTGTATAATCTATTATTTGTGTTTTGCTCCAAGTGTAATTTATTTATTATTGGGTTGTAATAAATAGATTAGTTATTTTCATATTTCTAGAAATCTTGTATTAGGACATTATGTCTTGTAATATGAAGAAGTACGTGACAAAAGCACAAAGAGAAGACACAAGAAACATGGAGCATTTGGATGCGGTTTCTAGTGGGAGGTTCTTGGAACTTTTATGATGTGTTTGACCCTTAGAAAGACCAAATGACAACACTTGAGATGGCAAACAAGTGTTGTCAACATAAGGGCTATGGTTATGCACATATGATTGTTAATGTTTATGCTTGTTTAAATGTTTGTTGTTTGTTTGAATGGTTGATGTTTTGACATGAATAACAAACTCATTAACATCTTAACAAGCTGAAAATTGATGGTTCTAAAAGTTTATATAAGGTTATTAAAATGGTTTAATGATTTTAAAAGATTAAAATAGGTTTTAATCAAAGAACCATAGGGTACCTTGTATTTGAAAGCATGCAATTACAAGTACATAGAGTTTTCTAAACTAGAATTATGAAACCTCTAAACATTTAACAAACAAGATCAACACCGTCCTTTTAAACAACACTTAAGTCACTTTGGAACTCTTAGTGGGATAAAGATCACCTAACCACTTTGAGGGAACTTATGACTTAAGGTGAGAATGCAAAATTTGTGGGATAAAGGTCACCTAACCACTCATTTTGGCAAACTCACACGTGTGTGTAAATAGGATGTCTTGATTTGCAAACCATGTTAAATGGATCACCTACAATATGGTTTCCAAATGGTGTTGATGGGATTAACATGCCGACTTTGCATATGATGTTTAAAGTCGATCCCATACCTCTAGAAGTTGCAAGTGGTTGCAATCGTCAATCGTTGACCACCTTATTAATTTAAATCGTGGGATAAAGGTCACCTAACCACAATTTAAATGTAATGTTGGGTTCTAGATTTTAATATAAAATTGACCTTAAAAGGCATTAATTATTAAATTAGCAATATCAAAAATACTAAAATTGATCTTTGTTAAATTTTGTACATGGCCACCAATAATGAAAATCACGATAACTCATCCGCGTCAAACCAATCACTACGAGCGATCCTCCAAAAGGAACATCTAAACCATAACAACTTTATTGATTGGTATCGAAACTTGAGAATTGTTCTCAAGCAAGAGAGAAGATCATATGTTTTAGACGACCCTATCCCCGATCAACCTAGCGAGGATGATGAGGAGGCCTTTAATGATTGGCTAAAATACACTGAGGACTCCGTCCAAGTGTCTTGTCTCATGCTAGCGAGCATGACTCCGGATCTCCAAAAGGAGTATGAACATCACGGAGCTTACGACATGATAACCCAGCTGAACGAAACGTTCCAACAGCAAGCAAGGGTTGAGCGCTTCGAAACGGTTCGAGCACTCCATGCATGTCGTATGGACGACAACCAATCTGTTTCATCTTATGTACTTAAGATGAAAAGTCATATTGACCGCCTCGAGAGGCTAAACTGCCCCGTCTCGAAGGAGCTGGCCACGGATTTGATCCTAAATGGCCTAACCAAGAAGTTCGAGACATTCGTGTTGAACTACTGTTGGATTCTTGATGCCCAAGACACATAAAATATTGATGTGGTTAGTACGTCATGATCCAAGTCGGGTCATACCCAATAACAAGCTTAGCAAACACCAATTATTATTTAATTGATGATATGATCATGCAATTAAATAATTACACCAATTTAGAAATTAGGTTTTCTAAATAAGTTGCATATGAGATTGAACAAACTATATGGATATTTTGTTCATGAATATTATTTGAAATGTTGTTTAAATTGGTTAAATAACATCAAATAATAGGAGTGTGTGTATAAGTTATTTAATTAAAGAGGTAATTACATAACTTATTAAAATCTTTTGTTTAATATAGTTAAAAAAGAAAGGAGAAACCCTAAGGGAAACACAAGGGTTTCGGCCCCCTTGGTGCAGCCCCCTTTTTTGTGTGTGTTTCTTTTGGTGTCTTCTCATACTCTCTCAAGAATGAAAAACACACTCTCCATTCAGATCTCTCTCACTCTCTCATATGCAAAAGGGTCACAAGAAGTTCGAAATCTCTCTTATGGAAGAGAGATGTCACGGCTGGAACAAGAGTTCAACAGCCTTGTTGTTGGTTTACGGTTGGAACAAGGTTCCAGCAGCTTTCTTGACCTGATTTGGTGCTCAAATCCTAGCAAGAATGGTGAATGCTCGATGCTTGTGGGTATGAACACTTGAGGACATCTATTGTTGATGTTTTGGCCATCCAAAAACAGCCTCATCTTCATCATACATCCACGTTTTTGACAGCTTCTAAAAGGTAGTTCATTGTGTTGATTTGGTTGTTTTGTTTGCTCCTTGATAACTAATTTATTCACATATATATGATCCTTTGACTTTGGGTTTGTTGAAATAATGTTATGAACTATAATTTTCAGATTATAGAACACCATATTAAGTTCAAATTCCGCTGCGTTTTCTTGTTTAAAATGGTTAAACAACATTGTTTAGGTCCAACAAACCCAACAATGGCATCTAGAGCCGGTTATGTGGATGATTAGTTTCATGAGTTCTTGTATATTTGGATATATAAGGTTTAACAACCATTAAAAGGGCTGTTTTGTTATGATTTGATGATACCCCAACCTTTTAAGGTTGTAATCATACATGCTTATGATTGGATCTTGAAAGAAAGATATCAAATTGGTTGATTATGTTTTGTTTGGACAAAAGACCCTAAATTTTTAGTTTGTGTTGGCTGAAAATTTAGGGTAAAATGGGGTTCATTTAGTTGATGAAATGATGTATATGGATACATGTTTTAGTGCATAACATAGCCTTGACCATGTATGTTTTGGATTTGGTTGATTGTGGAATTGTCATGTTGGTTGTATTATTTCTATTTGGGTTGTAATAATTCCTTTTGGTGTTTCTATTTGGTTTGTAATTTGTTTATTCATTTGGCAATGTAATAAATAGATTAGGAGTATTTTTTCTTTTACTAGAAAATATGTATTAAGATATATGTTTTGTAAAAGAAGATGCTCGGGAAGGAAGCACAAAAGGAAGGCACAAAGGATGGACTTGAAGCATTTGGATGCAAGTTCAAGTGGGAGTCTTTGGAGACCTCATCATTTGTGTTATGTTCAACCCTTAGGAAAGACCTTATGACAACACTTGTGATGGCAAACAAGTGTAGTCAATTTAGTGGCTATAGTTATGCACATATGTTTGTATGATTGTGCTTGTTTGTTTGTTTGTTGTATGATTGTTATTTGACATTTGGATATGCATAACAAACTAATTAACAAACTTAACAAGCTGAATTTTATGGTTCTTAATCATTAAGTGTTTAATAAAAGGTTATTAAAAGGATTAATGATTTAATAAAAGAGGTTTTATTAAAAATGAACCATAGGATACCTTGTATTTGAAAGCATGCAAATACAAGGTAAATAGAGTTTTCAAACTAGAATCGATGAAAACTAAAAATCCCTTTTTCAAACAAGTTTAACACCGTCCTTTTGCACAACACTTAAGTCATTTGGAAACTCTTAATGGGATAAAGGTCACCTAACCATTTTGAGGGAACTTATGACTTAAGGTGGGAATACCACATTGGTGGGATAAAGGTCACCTAACCACTCGTGTTGGTAAACTCACATGTGTGTGTAAGTAGGGTAACTTGATTTGCAAACCATGTTGAATGGATCACCTAAAATATGGTTTCCAAATGGTGTTGATGGGATGAACATGCCGACTTTGCATATGATGTTTAAAGTCGATCCCATACCGCTAGAAGTTGCAAAAGGTTGCAATTGTCAAATGTTGACTACCTTGTTAATTTGAATAATGGGATAAAGGTCACCTAACCATTATTTGAATGTAACGTTGGATTCTAGATTTTAATTATTAATTGTCTATGAGACATAAAGGGTATTAATAATTAAAATGAAATTTTTCAGAAATACTAAAAAGAACTTTGTAAAATTCTGTAGAATGGCCGCAAACAATAATGCTACCACCCCGACCGTCCATACCCTATCACAGAGAACAATTTTAGAGAGGGATCGTCTGTACCATAATAACTTTATGGACTGGTCTTGAAACTTGAGAATTGTTCTCAAGCAAGAGCAAAAGCAAATGTCCTTGATGATCCTATTCCTAACCAACCCGACGCCGACGATGTTGAGGCCGCCTCGAGAGGCTTAGCTGTCCTGTCTCAAAGAAGTTGGCCAAGGATTTGATCCTTAATGGCCTAACTAAATGTTTGAGACATTCATAATGAATTGCAATATGAATGGATAGGACAAGAGCATTGGTGAGTTTCACGCAATGCTCGCAACAGCTAAGGCAGGGATGGGTAGAAAGGTTCTACCTAATCTCTAGATCAATAAGGTAGGCATTGGAAAGGCCATTCCCGATCCCAAGGCAAATGTTGCCAAAGGAGAAGGGCACATCAAAGGCAAAAGGGAAGGGAAGATCAAAGCGGAACCTCTAAAACCTAAGCTTATGAAGCCTAAGGTAATGGAAAACGATCCATGCTTTGAGTATGGAGAGATAGGTCATTTGAAATGGAATTGTCCAACCTATCTCAATGAGTTGAGAAACTAGAGGGATGCTGGGCAAACCTCAAGCACAACTTTCATAATCCACATTGACTTAAATGTTATTTCTTCAAAGCACATGGGTAATTGGATACCGCATGTGGAACTCACTTTTGCAATCTGTTGTAAGGGTTCAAAAGAAATAAGCACTTTAAGAAAGGAGACTATGTTTTGAAATTTCCAAAAGGTTTGGAAGTTGTTCTTCAAAACATGTTATATGCTCCTAGTTTGACTAGAAACATGATTTAAGTTCCCTTTTAAAACAATATGGTTATGATTCATAGTTAGTAAATGATGGTACTTATATTTATATGGATGATGTACATTATTTCAAGGCTTGCCTTCTAATTATGTTAATGAATTGGTTCATGATGATTCGTCCTATAATAAAACATTATACCCATCATGCACTAAGAGACTCTTATACCCATTATTTCAAGGCTTGCCTTCTAATTATGTTAATGAATTGGTTCATGATGATTCGTCCTATAATAAAACATTATACCCATCATGCACTAAGAGACTTAAAATGGTTTAAGTGACTCTTATTCTTGTCATCGTCATCTTGGTTACATAAACAAGAATCGGATTTAAACACCTTAAAATAATGGTCTTTTGAAAACAAATGAAAATTGTTCATTTGATAAGTGTGAATCTTGTTTACAAGGTAAGATGACCAACACGCCCTTTAGTGGTACTAATGAGAGGGCAAAAGACTTATTAGGAGTCATACATTTGGATGTATGTGGTCCTTTTAAGAGAATGACAAGGTATGGTGAAACTTACTTCATTACCTTAACCAACGATTATAGTCGCTTTGGTTATGTGTACTTGATGGCACATAAACATGAAGAATTTGAAATGTTCAAAAACTTCAAGAATGAAGTAGGAAATCAACTCGATAGAACTACCAAAGTTCTCTGTTTAGATAGAGAAGGTGAATACCTAAGTGAGACTTTTAGGGATCATCTAGAAAGTTGTAAGATTGTCTCACAACTTACTCCTCACAGAACACCATAACATAATGGTGTGTCTGAAAGGAGATCAAACCCTATTGGATATGGTTCGACCTATGATGGCTATAAGCTCACTACCTCTATAGTTTTGGGGTTTCGCACTACTCTCCGCGGCTCATATTTTGAATATGGTCCAAACCAAGAAAGTGGATTCGACGCTTTTTGAAATATGAAATGGAATAGTTCCATCGCCATCATATTTAAAATTGTGGGTTATGAAGCTTATGTTAAACTTAACACCCAAACGAACTGAAAGTCGATTCACTAAGTGTATATTTGTTGGATATCCAAAAGGACTGTATAGGATACTACTTCTTTGATCCAACAGAGCAAAAGGGATTCATTGCTCAAAAGGTAGAGTTCTTGGAAGCCAAGTTCCTTATGGAAGGAATGACGCATAGAACAGTGGAATTTGATAAGGATCAAGATCCACAAGCCGATACACGTTTGGTTGACATTAGCAATCAACAAGAGGTTGTTGATCATGATCAAGAGGTTGATCAATACACACAAAACGTTCGCAGATCTGGTAAAGTTAGCATTCCACATGAAAGATGTGGATTTTTCATAGATGGATGCTACGTTGTTGACTCCGAAAAGCCAACTACATACCATGATGCAATGTCCAATTCGGATTGTGACATGTGGCTAGGAGCCATGAACGTAGAGATGCAATCCATGTATGACAACCAAGTATGGGAATTGGTTGACTCTTCACTTAACTCCAAACTGGTTGGATGCAAGTAGGTTTTCAAGAAGAAAACTGATATGCATGGAAACTTGGATACTTACAGGACAAGACTTGTAGCAAAAGGTTTCACTCTAAGTCAAGGGGTTGATTATGATGAAACCTTCTCGCCAATGGCAATGCTAAAGTCTATCAGGATATTGTTTGCCATAACTGCTCATTATGATAATGAGATTTGGAAAATGGATGTCAAGACCGCTTTTCTTAATGGACATATCGAAGAGACTGTCCATACGGTTCAGCCTGAAGGTCTTATCGATCCAAATCATCCTGATAAAGTATGCAAGTTAAAGAGATCAGTCTATGGATTGAGACAAGCATCGAGAAGTTGGAATCAACATTTTGATGAAAAGATCAAGAGATTGGGTTCATCAAGAACGCTGACGAGGCTTGTGTGTATCAAGGGGCTAGTGGGAGTGTAATTACGTTCTTAGTATTGTATGTTGATGACATACTATTATTTGGTAATGATTTTCCAACCATGGAAGGTGTTAAAACCTGGCTTGGAAATAGTTTTTCCAAAAGGGATCTCCGTGAAACCGTCTATATTTTGGAAATAAAGATCTATAGGGATAGATCGAGACGGTTGATAGGGTTAAACCAAAGTGCATACATCGATAAAATCTTGAAAAGGTTCAAGATGGTAAACTCTAAGAAAGGTATAGTACCTATTCAAAGAGGGACAATATTGAGTACATCTCAATGTCCAAGCTCAAAGGATGAGCAAGGTCGTATGAAGGACATCCTATATGCGTTTGCTATAGGATCCATCATGTAGGCGATAATATGCACTAGACTGAACGTGTCATGCGCGTTAAGCGTGACAAGTAGATATCAGCAGAATCCAATTAACACCCATTGGATGGTTGTTGAAAGTATATTAGAATACCTTAGGAGGACTAAGGATATGTTTCTAATATACGGATCTGATGAAGAGGAACTAGTTGTAAAGGGTTACACGGATGCTAGTTTAGAAACTGATCGAGATGATCCTCGATCATAATCGGGGTATGTCTCCATTATGAATAGGGTAGCATTATCCACTACAGAATACGAATACATAGCCGCCTCATTAGCAGCTTGGGAAGCTACATGGATAAAAGGTTTATCACCAATCTAAGGATGGTCTCTACCATTCAAGACCCCTTAGAAATGTTTTGTGATGACGAGGGTGCGATTGTTCAAATCAAGGAACCCCGTGCACATCAAAAGATTAGGCACAATGAGCGGAGATTCAACTACATAAGGGATGAAGTTGAAAAGGGAAAGATATGTGTTCGCAAAGTTCACTTTGATCAAAACATTGCGGATCCACTCACGAAGTTTCTTGAAAGGGCAAAGCATGAAAGTCATACTTGTGCCTTAGGACTTCGATATTCTAGTGATTGGAATTGATCTGTTTAGTATTAATATTATTAATATGGAACAATTGTAATACTTAACTTATCTATGTATTTACGATATTTTAAGTGATGTTCCTTTTAGCATGTTTACATCCATGAATAATTTTATTATTCTAAATGTCTGTAGTCGGTCATATTTGTGGGAACAAATATGAATGTAAGACTATTATGAACTTGGATTGGTGGATATTCATAAGGCATGAATATAGAGCAATTGGTTGCTGCCAAGGTTCATAGATGTTCGTGGGATACGAATATTGGACTGACCCGCATCTCAAATCTTACTACATGGAATCTTATTGATTGATCATAAGTAAATTTGAGTAAAGGCGAATATCATTTGGTATCCTCCGACCTGAGATACATATTGGGTTTTGATATTCACCAAGTGTTAGTACATAAGGCTATGTTCAGGTATGACATAAGGTGATTGTCAGAAACGTATGTAGTCAAGATGGGATTTGTTCCTCTTATTCGTTGAGAGTATGATGTCTAAGGCCTGATTAAGTTAAATCAACAAGGAATGATCATTCTATGTTCTTGGATATAACATGACATCTGTAACAAAAAGATAAATGATTGATTCACCTAAATCATTTCAAGTTGGATACTTGAAGGGGATGATGTTATTGAATGGCTTCTAAGTCATGCGTATTAAGGGTAGTAAACCGTTGTTAGGCGGTATTTACTGCTTGCATCAATCTTCTATGAGTCTTGTGCAAGTGGGAGATTGTTGGATTCTTGATGCCCAAGACACATAAAATATTGATGTGGTTAGTACGTCATGATCCAAGTCGGGTCATACCAAATAACAAGCTTAGCAAACACCAATTATTATTTAATTGATGATATGATCATGCAATTAAATAATTACACCAATTTAGAAATTAGGTTTTCTAAAAAAGTTGCATATGAGATTGAACAAACTATATGGATATTTTGTTCATGAATATTATTTGAAATGTTGTTTAAATTGGTTAAATAACATCAAATAATAGGAGTGTGTGTATAAGTTATTTAATTAAAGAGGTAATTACATAACTTATTAAAATCGTTTGTTTAATATAGTTAAAAAAAAGAGAAACCCTAAGGGAAACACAAGGGTTTCGGCCCCCTTGGTGCAGCCCCCTTTTTTGTGTGTGTTTCTTTTGGTGTCTTCTCATACTCTCTCAAGAATGAAAAACACACTCTCCATTCAGATCTCTCTCACTCTCTCATATGCAAAAGGGTCACAAGAAGTTCGAAATCTCTCTTATGGAAGAGAGATGTCACGGCTGGAACAAGAGTTCAACATCCTTGTTGATGGTTTACGGTTGGAACAAGGTTCCAGCAGCTTTCTTGACCTGATTTGGTGCTCAAATCCTAGCAAGAATGGTGAATGCTCGATGCTTGTGGGTATGAACACTTGAGGACATCTATTGTTGATGTTTTGGCCATCCAAAAACAGCCTCATCGTCATCATACATCCACGTTTTTGACAGTTTCTAAAAGGTAGTTCATTGTGTTGATTTGGTTGTTTTGTTTGCTCCCTGATAACTAATTTATTCACATATATATGATCCTTTGACTTTGGGTTTGTTGAAATAATGTTATGAACTATAATTTTCAGATTATAGAACACCATATTAAGTTCATATTCCGCTGCATTTTCTTGTTTAAAATGGTTAAACAACATTGTTTAGGTCCAACAAACCCAACAACTACAACATGAATGCATGGGACAAAAGCATTGGTGAACTTCACTCAATGCTCAAAACGGCCGACGCGGCCATGGGTAAAAGGGTTTTACCCGTTCTCACCATCAATAAAGGTGGGAACAACAAAAGGCCTCATCCCACACCCAAGGCAAAGGTTACCAAGGGTAAGGGACCCGTTTGGGGAAAGGGGAAAGGGGTGGTAAGGGTACCACCCAAACCACAAGAGAAGAAGCAAAAGGTTGCTACTAATGACCCATGCTTCAAGTGTGGGGAGATAGGACATTGGGCAAGGAATTGTCCTGTCCATCTCCAAGAGTTGAAAGCCAAGAGGGATGCCGGGCAGACCTCAGGTACAACATACATGATTCATATTGATCTTAATGTTACATCTTCAAACACATGGGTATTGGATACCGGATGTGGAACTCATATTTGCAATTTGTTGCAGGGGTTCACAAGAAGTAGGGACTTCAAGAAAGGGGATGTTAGCCTCTTCATGGGCAATGGAACTAAAGTCTTAGTTGAAGCTCGTGGGGACTACATCCTAAGACTTCCAAGTGGTTTGGAAGTTATTTTGAAGAATGTTTTGTATGCTCCTAGTTTGACTAGGAACATTATTTCTGTATCTCAACTAAGACATTATGATTATGTATTATCTTTTATTGAAAATGATATTCATGTTTCTTTAAATGGTATGGTCTATTTTAAAGCTATTCCAATTAATGGTATTTATGAATTGGTTCATGAAAATACTTTAAATAGTTCATTGTACCAAACTAACACCAAGAAACTCAAGTTGGACTTGAGTGATACCTATCTTTGGCATTGTCGTCTTGGTCATATAAACAAGAAACGTTTACAAACACTTCAAAAGAATGGTCTTTTAAAAACAAATGAATGTGATTCATTTGATGTTTGTGAATCTTGTTTACAAGGAAAGATGACTAAGGCGCCCTTTAGTGGAACTACCGAAAGGGCAAAAGATTTATTAGGAATCATACATTCGGATGTATGTGGTCCTTTTAAGCCAATGACTAGGAATGGTGAAAGATACTTCATTACCTTTACCGACGACTATAGTCGCTATGGGTATGTGTACTTATTAAGGCACAAAGATGAAGCTTTTGAAATGTTCAAAATCTTCAAGAATGAAGTAGAAAATCAACTCAATAAGTCAATTAAAATTCTCCGTACCGATAGAGGAGGTGAATACCTAAGTGATGCTTTTCAAGATCATCTTAGGAGTTGTGGGATTGTCTCACAACTCACTCCACCTGGAACACCACAACATAATGGTGTGTCTGAGAGGAGGAATCGAACCTTATTGGATATGGTCCGATCTATGATGGCTAGAAGCACATTACCTCTATCATTTTGGGGTTTCGCTTTGCTCTCTGCGGCCCGTATTTTAAATATGGCCCCAACCAAAAAGGTGGAAAGGACACCTTTTGAGATATGGCATGGAAGAGTTCCATCCCTATCATACTTAAGGGTTTGGGGATGTGAGGCTTATGTTAAGACTCCCACCCCAAACAAATTGGAAGTCCGATCCACCAAGTGTATCTTTGTTGGATATCCTAGAGATTCTATGGGATATTATTTCTACGATCCAGTGGAACAAGAAGGTGTTTGTTGCCAGAAAGGGTAAGTTCTTAGAAGCAAAGTTCCTTATGGAAGGAGCTGGCAGTAGAACAGTGGATCTTGAAGAGGATCAAGAACCACAACCCGATACACGTTTGGTTGAAACTAGGACTCAACATGAGGATGTTGAGGAAGATCAAGGGGTTGATCAATACACACAAGACGTTCGCGGAAGTGGTAGAACTAGTAATCCACCTGAAAGATATGGATTTTTCATGGATGGATGCTATGTGGTAGATTCTGATGAACCAACCACATACCATAATGCAATGTCCAATCCGGATTGTGATAAATGGCTAGAAGCCATAAACGTTGAGATGCAATACATGTATGACAACCAAGTTTGGGAACTTGTTGTACCACCTCTTAATTCCAAGGTAGTTGGAAGTAAGTGGGTTTTCAAGAAGAAAACCGATATGCATGGAAGCTTGGATACTTATAAAGCTAGACTTGTAGCAAAGGGTTTCACTCAAACTCAAGGGGTTGATTATGATGAAACCTTCTCACCTGTTGCGATGCTAAAGTCTATAAGGATATTGTTTGCCATAGCTGCTCATTATGATTATGAAATTTGGCAAATGGATGTCAAAACCGCTTTCCTAAATGGATATCTTGAGGAAGATGTCTATATGGTTCAGCCTGAAGGTTTTGTTGATCCAAAACATCCTAATAAAGTATGCAAGTTAAAGAAATCAATCTATGGATTGAAACAAGCATCAAGAAGCTGGAATCATCGTTTTGATGAGGAGGTCAAGAAATTTGGTTTCATCAAAAACGCTGATGAAGCTTGTGTGTATAAGAAGGCTAGTGGGAGCTCAATAACCTTCCTAGTATTGTATGTTGATGACATACTACTATTTGGAAATGACATTCCAACCTTAGAAGGTGTAAAAACCTGGCTTGGAAGTTATTTTTCCATTAAGGATCTTGGTGAAGCCGCCTATATTCTGGGAATAAAGATCTATAGGGATAGATCAAGGCGGTTGATTGGTTTGAATCAAAGTGCATACATTGATAAGATCTTGAAAAGGTTCAAGATGGAAAACTCTAAGAAAGGTACCGTACCTATTCAAAGAGGAACGATGTTGAGTACGACTCAATGTCCAAGCTCAAAGGATGAGCAAGATAAAATGAAGGCAATCCCATAAGCATCTGCTATTGGATCCATCATGTATGCAATGATATGCACTCGACCGGACGTGTCATGCGCCTTAAGCATGACAAGCCGTTACCAGCAAAATCCTGGAAACAGTCATTGGATGGCTGTTAAGAACATACTTAAGTACCTAAGGAGGACAATAGATATGTTCCTAATCTATGGATCTGGTGACGAGGAACTCGCTGTAAAAGGTTACACGGATGCGAGTTTCCAAACCGATCGTGATGATTCTCGGTCACAATCGGGATATATTTTCATTCTGAATGGAGGAGCGGTTTCATGGAAGAGCTCCAAGCAGGATGTGGTGGCTCTATCAACTACAGAATCAGAATACGTCGCCGCCTCATTGGCAGCTCAAGAAGCTGCATGGTTGAAGAAATTCATTGCCGATCTAAGGGTTGTCCCTTCCATTCAGGACCCCCTAGAGATCTTTTGTGATAATGAGGGTGCGATTGCACAAATCAAGGAACCTCGTGCTCATCAAAAGACTAGGCACATTGAGCGGAGATTCAACTACATACGAGATGAAGTTGAAAAGGGAAAGATATGTATTCACAAAGTTCACACGGATCATAACATTGCGGATCCTCTCACGAAGCTCCTTGAAAAGGCAAAGCATGAAGGTCATACTTGTGCCATGGGACTTCGATATTCTAGTGATTGGATTTGATCTGTAAATTTTGTATTTGGAATATGTGGAACCTTTTATTATTTGAATAAAATTATTTGGTTATAATGTTTCAATTAATGTTCCAATTAGCATGTTTAGTCCATGAGTAAAATGTTTACTCTAAATGTCCGTAGTCGTTCAGACTTGTGGGAACAAGTTTGAAGGTAAGACTATTATGAACTTGGATTGGTTGATATTCATAAGGATGAATATAGAGCAATGGGTTGCTAGCAAGGTTCATAGATATTTGTGGGATACAAATATTGGACTAACCCGCATCTCAAATTTTACTACATGGAATCTTATTGATTGATCATAAGCAAATTTGAGTAAAGGAGAATATCATTTGGTATCCTCCGACCTGAGATACATATTGGGTTTTGATATTCACCAAGTATTATACCTTGAGCTAATTCTTCACTGTCCTGAAATAGTGGACAGTACATAAGGGTACGTTCAGGTATAACACGAGGTGTTTGTGAGAAACGTATGTAGTCAAGATGGAATTTGTTCCTCTTATTCGTTGAGAGTTAGATGTCTAAGGCCTGATTAAGTTAAATCAACAAGGAATGATCATTCTGTGTCCTTGGATTTAACATGACATCTGTAACAAAAGGATAGATGATTGATTCACCTAAATCATTTCAAGTAGGGTACTTGAAAGGGATGATGTTATTGAATGGCTACAAGTCATGCGTATTAAGGGTAGTAAACCGTTGTTAGGCGGTATTTACTGCTTGCATCAATCTTCTATGAATCTTGGGCAAGTGGGAGATTGTAGGATTCTGTGTGCCCAAGATACTTAGAATATTGATGTGGTTAGTATGTTATGATCCAAGTCGGGTTATACCTAATAACAAGCTTAGCAAACACCAATTAAATATTTAGTTCGTGATATGATCATGCAATTAAATATTTACACTGATTTAGAAAATGGGTTTTCTAAATAAGTTGCGTGTGAGAGGGAACAACTTATTAGGATATTTTGTTCAATAATATTATTTGAAGTGTTGTTTAATTAGTTAGATGACACCAAATAATAATGAGGATTTACAACTTATAAATTAAATGGTTAATTGTATAAGTATGTATTTATATATAACTTGTACATACAATTTATTAGTAGTTGTATGTCTAGTTAACAAGACAATTTAATGTGTAATATTTTGAGAGGGAAAGGGTTTTTTAAACCCCATTTCAGCCGCCCCTTCCCTTGTTTTTTTTGACCAATCTTGCTTTGGAAAAAGACACATTAACTTGTCTTGAACTCTCCACTCTCTCCACCCCTCACATTACATGCAATAGAGAGCAAAACACTCCTTTTTTTTCTCTCTTCCATTCTCGGCCAGGCAGCAAGAAAAAGAGAGTTTTAGAAGTGTTTTGGTGGTGTTCTACCTAACAAGAAAGGTGTTTAGCAAAGAGCTTGGGGTATACTTGCTTGAGGAGTCCTCTTCTTGGAGTCTTGGCCGATTTTGACATCTCCATCTCCATCAAATCCACGGTTTTTGGCAGCTCATTTGGAAGTATTATTCTCAACTGCTGAAAGGTAGTTTTGGTAGCTTGTTAATGGCTTTCTATTATGGTTGTTTTATGTGTTCATAGCTTGTCCATTCATATATTTAAGATCCTATTGTTTTGGGTTTTGTTTTTCATCTTAAAACCACATTTAGAACACGAAATTTTCAGATTATAAACATGTTATAATCCTTTACATCCGCTGCATTTTCTGAAAGTTTAAAAGGTTAAACTATGTTTTAGTGTTCTAACAAACCCAACACTTACCAAGTTCCACAGATTACCAATTTAAATAGTTTAAGCAGTCATAAAGAATAACATGGCCCAACACCATGAATAAACAACTCATGATGGATAATCGTAAATGTTTCGACAGCATTGTATCATAGGAATCAGTTCAAAACAAGACAAAGTTCATAGCATCAGAGTCTAGCTCTTACAAGGTGGAAGGTGCCATCACCCCCATGAATAATAATAATAATAATAATAATAATAATAATAATAATAATAATAATAATAATAATAATGTCGGATAATAATAAGTTTGTTTCCTTCAAATATTCAAAGACAGATAGTTTCTTCCTCTTCCACATGGTCGCCCTCACATCCACTTCTTTTTCAGCCATCCCATCTATCCGGAGCTCTTCTTCCTCCGCTCCTGCTCCAATCTCTGCACACCCTCCGATGCCAGCATAGCTTGGAATTAAGCGGACTGTGAGGTCCGGGTGGCGTGCTGAAGAGTCAGCTCGTGGCGCTCGATGGTCCTCAGTATCTCACTCAGGGTAGGGTTGGATGGACCAAAGTCACTAGCCCGCTGGCTAGACTGAGAGTGCTGGTCTCTAGAGAACACGCTGGGACCAACATGCATGCTGTGCCTTGGAGGCATCCAAGGCTCCTCTTGTGGGTGGCGTCGGTGTGGCTCGTACGGAGGTGGTGCGGGTATGGGAGCCCTGACCGGTGGTGGAGGAGGAGGCAACTTAAATGAGACCGAAGTCCCAGGTCTAACAGCCTTTCGTGGACGAGTTACGGTGCGTGCTCCCCAATTCCCAATGGGAGGTTTCGGTGAGTGGGATGGAACGGCAACATGTGGCGAGCGGGAGCGCGTCCGGCTCCTGGGTGACGTTGACGAAGAAGAATCCTCGGAAGCACCGGTGTCCTCTGACGTGGCGGAGACCCAACCCGGGTGTCCACACTTCTGCAGGTACGCCTCGTACTCCGTTTGGGGCTTCCTCCTCAGTGTCCCAACAGGGGCAGTCTCATCAACTGGATGTGTGGGTGCCTTACCTCTTTTAGCCATACTAGTTTCCTGTAAAAAGACATCATGAGTAATTTGGTTTCTCATAGCTCATCATAGTCTTAATAATAATAATATACTCATCGTAATAGTGATGACCTTAGTATCAGGGATCTCTATGTATCCCTCAGCAATGATGTTAGAATCAATTGTTTCTCATAATAGTGTCAGGCAAAACAGTTCATAAAAAAAATTAATTTCGAATCCCCAGACAAAAATAGATTTCAAGGTTAATCAGCATCAAACAGAAAGGTCCAAACTTAACTTAGAGGTCCATGATGGAAATTACGCGTCCGGCAAATTCATGATTACGTTGATCAGGCGTAATCATCAATTTACCCAACCCGATCATTCCAACACTTTCCCACAAGGACAGTCCTAGGGTATCAGGGTTGTAGCCTAGGGTCTACTATGGTATTCCCGACTTCTCTACAACCTTTGGCTCTGATACCAATCTGTCACACCCCCGGGCCCAGGTAGGGTGGGACGTCACAGATTAGCAACAACATATATGGAAGCGGAAACAAACCATTATAAGAGCTCAAAAGGGAGAGAACATCACTTGGCATTAAAAATTTTAAAAGACGTCGGGCTGGAAACAGATCCAGCCCCAAATGTTTACATGTTCAACGTAATTTAAATAGTCATGGTATCGAATTGTTCAAGTCACAAATTGGTCACACATAAACAATTCCATGGTCTCGGGGTTGAGTCTAAGTCATCCATAAGCTAAGAGTCTTCACAGGTTACCTGAAACATGCTCAAAAGAAAAGAGTGTCAACTAAAAAGTTGGTGAATTCAAGTGCTTAATGTTTCAAAACAAATAAAAGGAACTATAAAAGTCCACAGTAAAGGTTTTAGAATCCAGTGTGATAGTTTATAAAAATCTCATTCGATTTTAATAACATCGTTTTTAGCATCAGTCATTGTGGGGTATCATAATCAACCCTGCACTTGGTCCCCGGTTGGCCTCTTCTAAACTTGTGTTTAACCGGATATTCCCGTAGGAAAGGACCAAGCCTCAGAATAGTGAACCATTCCTGCTAGGATGGTTCACCATAGTATCTTACTCAAAACCTGTTACATGCCACAAACGACCCCTCAGGATCTCAGTGGGGTACCTCCCTGTGACGGGAGCCACTGTGCGTGGGGGATTCCCCAAAGAGATCTATTCACGTAAAAACAAGCGGTTCACAAAAGAATTAATGATTATGACTAAAGTATCAGCAGGTATCCAAAAAGTCCCACATACAAGCATCAAGTAAGCATAATCATAGTTCATAAAACAAAAGATCATGCAAAACAGTAAACAGTATCACACATAAGAGTTTCAGTTTAAAAGGAGCATGCTTCATCCCCAAAATAAAAGTAAAAAGGGGGAACACGAGAACTCACCTTAGATATCAAGCAAATAGAAATCCTTCGCGTGCCGGGAATAGCTCAAGTCTAGCACCCTAATATGAATATATTAAGTGATTAGATACTGCTATAAACCTATTTAAGGAGCAACAATAGTGCCTAAGACTTAAATAGACGGTTTCGGTTTTGATTCGATTAGGTTTGCGTAAAAAGTTTCCTTTTAAGGAAAGTCAAGGTTTTTCATAGAATCAAAGGTTTCTACCTTAATAGACCAGGGATATATAGTAATTATGCCATTTAAGGGGGCAAATGAACTTATGGAAGTCAGTTATGAAGTTTTGTAAAAATTTACAGTTTTGCCCCTGAAGTTTCAAAGTTGACAATTTCTACCCTTAAGTTTGGTTTCTTGCATTAAGTGTCCTCTATCCTTAAAAATCAGGTTCAAGACCTTAATTCAACTTAGTTCTAAGGACTTATTACCAAAATTTCAGTTTATAGACTCGGTTTCTAAAATACGCGTTTAACGTTGCCGGTTACGGTAAAACCGAACGGTTTAAAATGGTTATTTATGAGTTTTCACCTTTTTGGAGTCTAAGTCCAGTAGCTATTTCTTAAAATCATTTTTATGAGTTTCAAACCTTTTAGATTATAAAAATTTGTCTCTAAAATTGGAAAGGCTCGTTTTTACGTTTAAACCGTTAAAACACGTTTTTAGTCGGGTTTGACTATTTTAAAGGCTTGTTTGACCAGCCATTTGACTTTTGAGGTTATTTTAACTATTAACCTACTGGAAAGTCATGATTTTTATAAGTTGTAACATTTAACCCATTTATCTTAGATTTTCCTTAAAAACGTCTTTCGGTTTACACCCGGTTTCACTAAAAATCCATTTAAATTATCTTTTGACCACTAAAACTTTTCATTGACTCCAGAAAACTTTATTTATCTATTTAGAACCTGGAATTCTCTTTAAAACGTTTAGGGTCCATGTTTTCATATTTTTAAGTCATTTTAACACGTTTTCGGGTCCCGAAAGTGACCAAACTAGGCCTAAACACATTATGTCCTTTGTTCCAGAGGTCAAGCCATGTTATTAAACTTAATATACATGAAAATTACTGAAATAACAGTCCCAATCGTTTCCTAGTTGTTCTATACATCCATGGACTTTAAAACATGTAGAAAGTGTCATAAATGACCATTACACTTGTGTAAATCCTTGTAATCTTGAGTTTAACCATTACTAAAACTTTATCTAACTTAATAATGAGATTATTAGGGTATCTTAAAGGTCATTTTGAGCAGATTACAACCCTTGTCTAAGAGGGTTTTCAAGAAATGTCTAAAAGAGGTTATTACTAGTAGAATGAAGCATTGTTCAAGGTGTAATGCATGCTTTTACCACATGTAGGTGGTGTACACCCTTGGAGACTTCAAAAACAGGTTGTTGATTGTCTTAAAACCCATTAATATGCAGGTTAAACGTTTGGTTTTGAAGGGTTACTAGATTCACAAGTGCATGGTGACAAAAACACCAAAAAGAGGGTTTTCAAGGGGTAAATCGGATTCTACCCTTGGAATGAGCATTATAACGTCTGGTATACCTTCAAGGACGTGGGGAACTCCTCAAGAAAAAGTGAGGGTGAGATGTTTACTTGATGTAACTCGCGATTTGGAAGGTGTGGATGGTCGTGAATGGCTGGAATCTTCTTGGATGAGGCTGGAGAAGCTCGAACAAAGGCTGGAACCTCAAGTCTTGCGTGTTCAAGGCTTCAAAACATCACCAAAAGTTTACCTTTGCTGGGGTTTTGCTGCTGGCCAATTATTGTAAGCTTGTTGTTGCGATTTTGGGGCTGAAAGATAGAGAGGGAATGGAGAGAATTTTGGAAGAGAGGAGAGTTCTTCAACTGATGGAAATCATGAATGAGAGAGAGAGAAGGTTTGAAAGTATGCAAATGAATGCATGCAATGTGAATGGTGTGTTATGTGGGTGGTGTGTGGAAGAAAGCAAATGTGTCCATTGGTGGACTAGGGGGTGGCCGAAAATGGCTTGTCTTCTAGTGCCATTTTAAATTTTTAAATCTAATTAATTAATTGTAGGGTAGATTTTATAAAACGGTAGTATTTTTGGTGGTATAAGTTGTTAATTAATTGGTTTAGTCTTGCACAAGGCACATGCTAGGTCCGAAAATTTTAAGTGTGTGTGTGCACATATACTTTTAATTGTTTCAATTGATATTCTTAATTCTAGCTGGGGTGACTAATTAATATTCCCGGGCACAAATTTTCTAAAAAGGCAAGACTTAAAATGACTAAATTCACATAAATCACATAGAATCGATCAAATAAAAATTGGTGATTCTAACATTCTTGATATAATTGAATCGTTTCCATTATCAATACTCATAAGACGGGATATGATTTAATTGAATTTGGGTTTAGAATAGTGACCTTGGGACCGGTTGTCACACCAGCTGACTTAATGAAATTTGGCAAAGACGACTTGAATAAGCTGCTACACTGCCCTATCTCAGCTGATGAGTCTGTTTACTTCTTATCTTGCCAGTATGTTTGGATGATTGATCGAATCCTAATGAATAAGTGGTATGCATATTCTGGCACATACAAGAAAGCTAATGTTGATTTTGACTAAGAGTGTTTCACCGAGCCTAGGGGGCGATTGTAGAAGACTATATAAGGCTCGGCAAAACAACAAAAGCTGAATGAAGATGTTGATAATCAAGACGTGAAAGGAAGATCTCAAGTGAAATTGTGAAGTCACGCGAGTCAGAGAAGTCGCCCGAAAGGAAGCTCCGTGCGAAAAGCTTGTCTCGCGCGAGAACATCTGTTTTAGTATAAATATGTATTTTTCGCATTTTGTAATTGAGTTTTTCTAAGTTTTCAGCTCAGATTGTTCAAATTTGCTTTGTAATTGTTTTGTGCAATTCGCACAAGATTGTAATCAATTTGATTATCAATTGAAACCATTTTGATCCATTATTTCTCTTCTTCCAATCTTAATTACATTCCGTATTCTTGAGATTGAGATCTTGGTTATTGTTCTTGGGAATTAACAGAGTTTTACATGAAGCTGATGCTGAAACTGATTTTGATGACTTGATTGAGGAGCTGATGATGAAGTTGATTGAGGGTGTGGTTGACTGTGTGAACTTCTTTGGTAGTATTTGTTGTTTCTCCTGGGTGCATTACATTCCCTTGAGAAGTGGCTAGTCATAACACAGTTGAAACACTTCACCTTGGATTTGTCATACCCAAGCTTTGTGTTCTCATTCAAACTTAGCGTTTTCCCTTTCCTGAAGAATTTATTTGCTCTGATAGCAATCATAGCCATTTGCCATTGCAAATCCATTTCTTCAACATCATCTGGATCCATTTCTTCCAGATCTTCTTGGATTAGGTGAGCTGAAGTAAGTCTTCCTCCCAAGTATGCTTCAAAACTTGCAACAAAGGCATTGTAAGTAGCCTTCTGTTCATCAGATTTCTGATCAACAGACAAGCTATTCTTTGGTTAAGATGAAGCAATGAATCTAGTGGATCTGGATTGATCTCTTGATGACAGAAAATCATCCTTTTCATAATAAAGGCATTTTCCATACAATGAGTTTCTGATGGAAATTTGTAAGCCTTAATGACTTGAGGTCCACTCAAGTTTCTGCTTCTCTCATCCAGTTGAAGAGCTTCAATTTTGCTATCATTATGTCTAAACTTGTGCTCTCCAGATCAAGTGTGTTTTTCAGCATGGTCATAGTTTGCTTCCAGCTTTCAGGCAGACTGTGCAACATCTTCTTCTTCATCTCATTTTCTTTGTAGTTGACCCCCATTATCTCTAGATCATTTACCAGTTGACAAATCTATAAAGCTATTTTGAGATTGATTCTACTTTGGTGTGATGTATGGTTTCAAATTGATTAATCAATTTACCTTTATTAATCTTAGTAACCTCACTACTCCCTTCACACATGATCTGTAATGCATCCCATACACCTTTTACTGTGCTGTATTTCTCTAATCTTTTGAGTACATCCATCTTTAAAGCCTGAGTTAGAATTGAGTAGGCCTTAAGATTAATCTTAATCCTCTTATAATCATCATCATCAAGATTAAAATTTGGATCCTCAATAGGGATTCTGAGAGTCTTGTACTGTGCAGCTTGGTTAGCATTCAATGAAACTGGAATGTGAGGCCCTTTGCATATTGATATCCAATAGTTCAAATCTACACCTGTAATATAGTTCTTAAACCTGATTTTCCACTTTTTAAACATAGATTTTTGTTTAAGCGTTGGAGGTTTAGAAGCATGACCAAGTTCAAAAAAGTTAATAGAATCCATGGTTTATAAATTGATTTTAGATTGGTTTAGTATTGTTTAGATTGATTCTATGTCCAAGTGTCCAAAAAGTCCACGGTTTCAGTAATCAGTATATGGAATGAGTTCTAGGAACAGTAGCATTCAGTAGTGTTTTCTTGAGCTGTAGCAATTTCTTTTTGGTTCTGTTTTGTTAATTTTTGTGTATTCTGTTTGTGCTCAATCACAGATCTGAACAGTACTGATGATTTTCAGTATGTTCCTGTTGTAGATAAGTGAAAGAAGATGAAGTTTTTCGGGTTTTTACAGCTGCATTTAACAAACGAGACTTGTTAATAAGCAACTCAATCACCAGATCAATCGATTTTTAGCCAAGATCTGAGCAGATCTTAGTATGAATCCGAGAGCCAAAGCTCTGATACCAATTGACGTGAGAATGATATTCTCTGTTGATGTGATGTCAACAAGGATCGAATATGATGATTGAGCCAGTGATTAAGTAGAAGAAATACTAAATCAAAGAACATTAAATGTTCTAAAGATACTCATTAATGATTGTATATTTATTGGTGAACAAACAAGTTACAATGGATTCTAGGGGTTTCAAGAATAGTGAAAACACAACCTTAGAACCTCGTAACTTGAGTACTAGGTATCTTGGTGAATGAAAAACTGACATATGATGGATATTCTATTCTTTTTATAGGCTGGCATAAAGCCTGTACAAAAAGACTAAACTACCATGAGAACTATACAGAATACTAGTCTAAGTACAAAAGTCTTCAACCACATTAGTTGTTGGACATCCGCATTAGTTGTTGAACATCCACATTAACTAATGCGGATGCCTTGGCTTCATCAACATTTCTTGTTTCTTCTTCAGCATTAAGTGTTTGGTCATCAGCATTGACAAATGGGGATGAGCAAACACTTATCAACATTTCCTCAATGCATCCACATTAACAAATGCGGATGAACAAATACTTTGCAGCATTTGTTCAAACTATCCGCATTTGTATATGCGGAAGAACAAATACTTGTCAGCATTTGTTCCTTGGTCATCTGCATAGACAAATGCGGATAGCCAACACTTAGCTTTTTCTCTTCACCTGTTAGCCCAGGAGCTCTTGAATCAATCAAACAACAATGAAGATTTGGATCAAACACATAAAATATGATGAACAAAGATGAACACCAAGAACAACTCAAAAACCCCTTGTTTGATTCAAAATGTGATTACAAAATAATCTGAAAGTGGAAACCCTAATCACATGGCTCATTCAAGCCTTTTACCCTAATTGTCATACTTTACTATTTATAGTAAATGACAATTTACTAATGACACTTAGGACCCTAAACTATGACAATTAGAAATTACAATAAAAACCCAAAATGTCTAAAAACAAGATTAAATATATTTTGTCGACACAAAATATATTTATTAACAATAAACATCCTAGACAAATATATCTTTAACGTCTTGTCTCTAATCTTCGTCCCGAACGCGTCGAGTTGACTGTTGCGTTGACTTTGACCGTTGACGTTGACTTTGTTGACTTTGACTGTGTTGATAATATTAGACTATCCTTCAGACCCAACATCACCCACATTTCTTCTTGAACTTATGGGAATCTACCAACAGAACAACCATCACCCATAACTTAAGTCACATATTTTTTGAACACTTAGGACCCTAAACTATGACAATTGGCATGTATGATCCTTTCAGGGTCTAACAAATATAAACAACTTAAGTCACATATTTTTTGAAAACTAATCTTGAAATTAATTTAACAAAATCTACTTAAAGTTAATCATGCTAATAGCTGATACAAGATACTTAAATCTCTGTTCATTAAAAGGTTTTGTGAACAGATCGGCATATTGTTCATTTGTGTTAACTTTGACTAGTTTTATCAATCCCTTTTCAAAATTCTCACTTATTATATAATTATTGATGTTGATCTGCTTTGTCTTTGAGTGCTGCATAAGATTCTATATGATAGAGATAGCACTATTGTTGTCTATGTGGGTGGAGGTCTTCTTCAAGTTGAATCCATAGTCTAACATCTGATTTTGAATCTAAAGCACTTGAGCACATCAGCTTGCAGTAGTAATGTATTCAGCTTCAGTAGTTGATGCAGACATATATGTTTGTTTTTTCTTGCATTGCCATGAGACTATCCTTCCACCATTAAATTGACATCCCCCTGATATAGACTTTGAAGTCATGTTGCAGCCACCATAGTCACTATCTGTATATGCATACAAATTGAAGTCAGAGTTCTTTGAATACCAAAGTCCCAACTTGGGATTGGCTTGATATCTTGCACATATGCATGTGGAAAACATGATATCAGACCTGCTGGCTGTAAGGTACATACGAGACCAAATCATAGCCCTGTGGAGATGTTCATCAACACACTCCCTCTCATGATCAAGTCCTATAGAATGGTTTCTTGATATGGGTGTCTTGGTAACTTGCACTCCGTCAGATGAAATCTAGTTAGTATGACTTGCACATACTTTGTCTAGTTTATAAAGATTCCATTGTCAACCTGCTTGACTTGAATTCCTAGAAAGAAATTGAGTTCCGCCATAGCACTCATTTCAAATATATTATTCATCAGCTTCTCACAGTCTTTGAAGAACTATGGATTAGTTGACCCAAAGATGATGCCATCTATATACACTTGAACTAGCATCAACTCTTTCCCTGTTGCTTTAATAAAGAGTGTGCTATCAATAGTACCTCTCTTGTAGCCATGTTGGACTAGGTACTGTGATTGTGTCTCATACCACTTCCTAGCTTGATGCAGCCTATAAAGAGCTTTGTCAAGCTTGTAGGCATAATCAGGATTATTTGGGTCTGCAATGCCAAGTGGTTGTTTGACATACACTTCCTTATCTATCACTCAATATAAAAATGCACACTAGACATCAAGTTGGTAGACCTTGAAATCCTTGGATGTAGTAAAAGTAAGGAATATCCTAACAGCTTCGAGTCCTACCACATGAGCAAAAACATCTATGTAGTCAATCCCCTTTTCTTGAGTGTACCCTTGAATAACTAGTCTTGCCTTGTTTTTGATGATAAGTCCTCTATCATCCTTCTTATTCCTAAAAACCCACTTGGTACCTATTGTGGTCTTCCCATGAGGAAGTGAACATAGGTTCCAAACCTTTTGTTTTTTGAATTGAAACAACTCCCCCTACATTGCTTTAAACCAACTTCCATTTTTCAAATCCATATTAACTATCTTTGGCTCAATATGGAACAAGAAGCAAGAGTATAGACAAATATTTTTATCATGGGTTTGTTCCCTTGTTCTCACCCTAATCTTAACATCTTCAATGATGCTTATGGTGGGATTGGACTTGTGGATTCTTAATCAACAAATCACATCAAGTTGGATGGACTGATCTAAATTCGAGAAATTTAGATATGGTCATTGAGTATCACCTACCACATCAGCATACTTATCAAGTGAAACTTGATCCAATAAGTGTGTGACATCATTGATGTTGTCTTTAGTGAAGATGTTGTCCGCATCTCCATCTCATCCTACATTAAAACCCCTTTATTTGAGTTTTATGCCTCAGTGTTGGAATTTATAGGCACCTTAGATGTATCAGCTGAGGAGTTTCTTAAGGTTATGCTAATAGGATTTCTAACAGCTGGGTTTGATACCGGTGGAGCTGAAAGAATTCTATCACTTGGTCTTCTCAGCTCAAATCTTAGTTTAGGATCTCCTATTGATATGTTACCTGTAGATCCTAAAACATTTGATAGGATCAATTAGAGCAATCTGTAATGATTAATGATAGCAATTCAAAGAAATACAAACAATTGTAATCAAATCAAGCAATATCAACAAAATTCTGAATTCATTTATAAGCAAAGACAATTACAAGAGTTAGAGAGCAATTCAGCAAAAACTTTTTATTCTACTCTAAGTCTAAGCTATTTATACTAGAAACTAAGGAACTAAAATTTACAAAACTAGTCCCTATACTAGTATAAAATACAGAACTAGACACTAAAGGCTAAATGTTAATCTTCTAAGGGACCTAACAATACTCCCCCTAAGATTTACATTGTCTTTTGTCTTCATTTCAGCTCCATCCTTGCTTTTTTTTCTTGATCTTTGTCTTTGTCTTCATCTTTGACATCATCATCTTCATTCTTTTGTCTTTATCTTCTTTAACCAAAGAATTCTTTAGGTTCTTCTTTAACTATGAACATTGGCTTTTTCTTGTAAATTTCTGTTTCTTCAAAGCATTCTATATTGATGACTTAAATTTCTTTGCTAGGACAGCTTGCTCTGGCTTTGACTTATTTGTTTTTATCTCTAACTGCTTCATACTTTCCAAAGTGTTCTTTGATAAATAGGCTATGTCAACATTTGCATACAGCTCAATAGGAATTCTGTAGTCTTTAGTATACACTTCAAGCACACCTTTCCTTGAAATTCTCATAAATTCAATATCAGGAATATCTTTCTTCACTATGTTTGCATAAGCCAGTGCTTTTCTTAAAGCAATTCTCTCCACGGCAGCACTCATAACATTGATAATTGACACAAAGTATTTCTTATCTTGCTCTGTTGTCTCATTCGAAATCTTTTCAAACTTTTGAACAGATAAGAATGAAATGCAACTTGGGTGTAGCAATCTTAATTCGAATGCACCAAACAATGTTATCATATCTTCATTCCAATCTTCTAAATTTCTCACAAGCTTAAGTTCAAAAGTTTCTGAATTGGAAAACCATCTGTGAATTGGTTTTGTATTTTGATTCCCATCAATCATCTTTAAGTCAGGAGTTGTCACTTTATCTACATACTTGTCATAGAATTCAATCATAAAGTGATCTTCATCTGATTGGTTACCTTTCTTACTTCTCTTCTTCTTCATCGACATGAAGTATAATTTATCCTCTTGTTCACACCTTGTTCTCAAAAAATTACTTGATCTTTCCAACCCTGTTCTTAACAACTCTACCATCATTGTTCCTCTCTTTGCATTTGAATGATTAATCAACAATAATCTATTCAACTCTTTTAGATCCTACACTGGAAGTTTTATGATGCTTGCATAAAAGTGATAAACATCACACACTGCATTTACTCTTTTGATCAGAAAAGCATCAAATACTTCATCATACTTCCATGCTATTATCTTTACTTGATTTGTGAAGTCAGGTGCAATCATAGCATTCAACAATTCAACAACTGATTGACCTTTTTGTAATACATTCCTCACCAAATCACCAGTTGATCTTTACGTATCAAAAATTTGCATTTGTTCCTCAGAAACTTATAAGCTTGCTTTTTAGATTCTGGAAACATTTTCATTAACTCTTTTCTCTTTTCATGAGTAGTTGATTTCATTGCCATTTGTTTAATCTCCTGTGGCTTCAACACTCTTGTTCTTTTTGTAATTTCCAAGTATTGAGGATTGTCAGTATCTAATATGATCATCTTTTTAGTTTGTTTTTCCGTCTCTTGGAAACTTTTAACTAGATTCCTTAATGATACAGATTGGAGTCTTTTCAATTTCCTCCAAGGATAATTCCTGGCTTGCAACCATGATCTTAACGCAAACACACTCATATCTTCAGGATCTGGATGGTGCAGCTCGGAACTAGAAAGTTCATCAACATTAATACTTTCTCTTTCTCTATTCCATTCTCCATGTTCAATCACTATTTCGTTTGGATCTATTGGAGCAACAAATTCTGCAGCTATACATTTCTCATATTCATCATTTATCTGAGAAACTGTTAGCCCATCTAAAAAGAATCTGTTATATTTCATCTTCACAAGGTAATTATACCTTTCTTCAAAATCTATTAGAATATCATCAACCCCTTGATCATGCTCAAAAATAGGATTTTCAAATTCTTCATCCATATCTTTATCATCAAGTACCTCATTATACCAATCATCATTAAATTCATCTTTCAAGTCTTCCAAAGCACCAATTTTGTCTTGAATAAATGGTTATTGGCTTTCTTGAATTTCTTCTTCAAATGACTCTTCAGTTCTTTGAGCTTTTGATGATGATTCAGGTACAACTTCTGCATCAATTTCATCTATCTTTCTCTTCCCTTTCTCCATTTCAGAAACCTTTTCAACATCTATTGGAATATTTTCTGAAACAATCACAATTTCAGGAGAAGTGGGGTTTTCAGATTCTTTTAACTTCAATTCTTTTTTCAAACTTTCATTTTCTTCAGACAATTTCTTGAATTTCTCTTCAAGAAGGTCATAATCTTTTATCATCACCTCAAAATTTTTAATCACATCTTCTTTATCTTTAGCATAAGTCACAATCTTTTCATCTTTACTTAGACTTTCTTCTTTCAATTTTTCATTTTCTTCTTCAACTTTTCAAGCTCATCTTTAAGATCAGCAATCTCTTTCTCTTTTGCCATGTTATCATCCTTTATTCTTTCAATTTCATCTATATCCAAGATTTCATCAGTTTGAACAGACACATTATGTGTTGTAAAAACTGGAAATTCTTGATCAACATGAAAAGCATCAATAAAGTCATACTCAAAAGTTTGATTTTGCATATCAACATCATGTTCATGTTCCACATCTATATGCATTTCAGTATCTTCATTTTCAACTTCATGACTAGATTTATCATGAATCACATCATCTATATCTTCAGATACTTCATGCACACTATCATCTTGACGTTCACCACCAATTGTTTCTTCATCTTCATTTTGAGCTTCATTTGCATGCTCAGACATTGGTGTATCAATACTCATAGATTGGTGTGTCTCAGCTACATCACCAACATCATCATTATTATCATCATCATCATCAGAACTAGATGAGCTGTCATCATCATTTTCTTCATCATTCTCATCCTCATTTTGATCATCATCTACTAGAGGTAATACATCTATCAACTCAGATGGATCAATTTGCTCACCTTCTAACAAATGAAAATGATCCACAGTGATATCCACATCATCATTTGCTACATTCCTCATGTAGTCAAACATAGGAACATTCTGAGCACCAGTTAACATTGTTAGTTTCTTATAAGCAACCTCAGTCATATTTCCAAGATAAGTCTATCTCCCCCTATTCCATATACATGAATATCTGGATGTTCTTCATTAATGATCATTTAAAGGAACCTGGGGTACATCAGATATTTATTTCTTGTTCCTTTCTCCAAATTGAAGATGAATCCATTCAAGATCCATTTTGCCATATTAAATCTTCTATTTGTTGCAATGGCCACAATTGGAGATGCTATATTACTGGGAATGAGTTCCACCCAACACTCCTCTTTGACATACAGTGTTGGAAGATATAACAAAGGAGCTTCCAATGATTATATACTCGAGCTCTGAAGAATTATTTCTTCGGGAAATGATCAGGATGACCCATTTCCATGAATGTCTCTTTACATTCATTGAATGTTAACTCAGCCAGATCTTCTGGATCATTGTGACCCAGTCTTAATGCAATTCTAATAGATTCTTCAGACACTTCAATCATGTCACACCCTCAATTTCCACAGACGGGGTTATACCGTTAGGCGTGTGACATACCAGGATCTCAGACACAGTCATATCGAATGACACTATATGAATTAAAAATAAACATTTGACTTCATTCAAAGAACATAAACGTTGTTTACAATAATGCGGAAGCATGTATATAATTTGTAAATCCATTTCAGTACGGTTACAATAGCCATGTTTAGACAAAATGTTCAATGCTGAAAATAAACTAGATGAATGCATGTCCTGAGTGCTTTTCCTGTAGCGTGCATCATAGGCTTATGCGTTCCTGTGACCTGAGAAAGCATGCTAAAATGTGTCAACATAAAGTTGGTGAGTTCACAGGTTTAATCAACAATAAATGTGTTCGTAACGTTTCCATGTTTTGCGTTTCAATGGTTTAGTATATAGAGCATATCGTTAGGTAGCTAGCCTATGTTCTTGTTACTTAGCGTTTCAAACCGAAGCTGACTGTTTACGTCCTATATGTGTTTGTTGTATCCCCGTCATGTCTCATCAGACCATGAGAATGTGTTAGGTCAATCAAGCACCTGTTTGACCTCCAATCAAGCTAGCGCGACTAGCCCGGGCGGGGTTTGTCAGACCCAGTAGTACTACTCAAAATTACCTCGCTAATCCTATTACTAACGGTTCGAGTGTGTCAGGACATGTTGTGTGTTTGCACTAACGTAACAAGCGATATCAATATTACTACAACCATTTGTGTAAATCTGTTTGCATGTTTTCTCCCCCAAAAGGAAATAGATGTAAAATAGGGGCCGTGAAACTCACAGATGATGTAGCAAGTATGTAGGATGAAAGTCTCCCAAGTGTTGTTTACAATGCGCTGTCAAACACCTATTGACAGTTGTGTTAAGCGTTAATGTTGTGTTTAGCGTTAATAGACATGTTTAGTCGGGTCGGGTCGCATGGGTTCGGTCGTGGGTGACACACACACACAAGCAGGCATACACGTATCAGACTTCATGTAGATTCCCAAATGGGTTGTCGATATTTGTAAATGGTTGGGTTATTTCATGTTGGAAAAGTATGTGCTTGTTGATTGCGTTGACTTTAATCTTTGTGGTTAAGAAATGACACTTTACTGATTGTTACCATATCATCACATGATAGGCACACCGCACACAAGGATAATTCACTCACAATGACTCCAATCGCATATCAAGGCTAGACGCACGACTGGACACTTCATTTGCACGAATGGGCCTTCAATCGTACGAATCAACTTCCCTCGTACGATTGAACCCTCATTCATGCGACTCAGCATTCAGTCGTACCACACATCACCCATTCACCCGAATCAATAACCAATCGCACGAATGAAGCTTCATTCGTGCGGTTGGACCTTCAGTCGGGTGATACTCAGTCGCACACATTCATTCGGTTGCATTCGTTCACACGTCTCACCCAGTCGCCCCGATCAATCGTGCGAAGGACCCAGTCACATTACTCAGTCGCACGGTTGGCCCAGTCGTGGACTGCAGCAGGTCGCGACTGCTGGGCGGGTCGAACAGCCTTCGGCTGTTCCGTGCTCGGTTTTCTCACAATCAGGACTTCCAGAAACACTCTTCTAACATGTCTAAGGGAAATGCACACGCTGATTGGCCTCACACGCACCCCCACGACCACATGCATTCGGGTTGAACCCGAACACCCGAGCCCCATACTTGCAGCAGTGAAACGAGCAATAAAACAGATGAACAAGGTCGCCTACCTGCTGGGAAGAGAGCGTAAGAGAGAAAGAGAGAGCAGAATGTGGAGTGTTTGGCTGGTGGATGGGTATTTATACCCAGCCCCAGTTTGGCAATTGTCAGGGTTGGTCCCTGTACTTAGGTCCCGTGTTCCTGAATTCGTTCCGGTTGATAACGACGTGATTGGACGAGCTTTGTTAATTAAGAGGATTCCTTTGGTAATCCCGTTTATATGAATTCTCTACAAACACCCGCGTTAGTATTTTATCATAATTTGCTTAACAATGTCGGTGGCGGTGTTTGTATATGTTTCGAGTATTAGCGAGTACGGGTCAATGTTAACGACAATGGTTTGAATAATGTTAATCTGAAATTATGGGGTGTCACATCATCCCCTTGTTGCAGGAATTTTCGTCCCGAAAATTAGTACATCATGTTACGTGGTTTTTACGGGGAATCACAAGGCTCAACGGTTTGTGACGTATGTTGAATAGAGTACCTGCGTATCTAAGAGGTAGATGCCTGGTTTTGGAACAGTTGAGGGTACTTCCTCTTCATCTGATCCTCGCGTTCCCAGGTAAATTCTGGTCCACGCTTTGAGTTCCAACGGATTTTGACGATAGGGATACGACTATGTTTGAGTGTCTTGACCTCTCGATCCATGACTTCCACTGGCTCCTCGTTGAAACGTAGTTGTTCGTCAATATTTATCTCGTCTATCGGAACGATAAGAGTCTCGTCTGCAAGGCATTTTCTTAAGTTGGAGACGTGGAACACATCGTGTACTCCACGGAGTTCTTCGGGTAGGTTCAACTGATAGGCCACGGGGCCAACCCGTTTGACAACCTCAAACGGTCCCACGTACCTAGGGCTTAGTTTCCCACGTTTCCTGAAACGAATCACACCCTTCCAAGGTGACACTTTCAAAAGCACCTTGTCACCTATTTGGAATTCTAACGGTCGGCGACGCTTATCAGCGTAACTTTTCTGTCGGTCACGGGCTGCTGCCATACGGTTACGGATTTGCACGATCTTCTCAGTCGTCTCGTGCACAAGTTCAGGGCCGGTGAGTTGACTTTCCCCAACTTCCGCCCAACAGATGGGTGATCGGCACTTACGCCCATACAGTGCCTCAAATGGAGCAGCTTTGATCGATGTGTGATAGCTATTGTTGTAAGAAAACTCAACTAGCGGTAAGTGAGTTTCCCAACTGCTGTCGAAATCTATGACGCAGGCACGTAACATGTCTTCTAGAGTCTGGATCATACGCTCGCTTTGGCCATCAGTTTGGGGGTGGTACGCGGTGCTCATATCCAGCCGCGTTCCTAGTGCTCGTTGTAAGGACTGCCAGAAGTGTGAAGTGAATCGAGCGTCACGATCAGAGATAATGGAGGTCGGCACACCATGCCTCGAGACTATTTCCCTGAGGTAGATACGAGTTAACTTTTCCATGCGATCAGTCTCCCGGATTGCCAGGAAGTGTGCGGATTTCGTCAAGCGATCCACGATCACCCAAATGGTGTCGCATCCGCTGGGAGTTCGAGGAAGTTTCGTGATAAAGTCCATGGATATCTGCTCCCACTTCCATACTGGTATTTCTGGATGTTGGAGTAAACCAGACGGTCGTTGATACTCCACCTTAACCTTAGAACAGGTTAGGCATCTGCTTACGTATGTGGCAATGTCAGTTTTCAAATTCGGCCACCAGTAAAGAACTTTGAGATCGTGATACATCTTGTCTGAACCTTGGTGGATTGAGTACCGGGACTTGTGAGCTTCGTCCATTACCAGTTCTCGTAGGCCTCCATACGAGGGAATCCATGTTCGATCCATGAAGTAGCGGATTCCGTCAGGCTTGGTTTCTAGTTGCTTCTCCATGCCTCGTAGCGATTCGGCTTTCAGGTTCTGTCTTGTAACGCCTCAAGTTGAGCATTGCGGATCTGATCGGGTAAACCGGTATGGATGGTAAGTTGCAATGCTCGAACTCGTCTTGGCTTGAGTGTTTACTTCCGACTTAGGGCGTCTGCTACTACAGTGGCCTTGCCCGGATGATACATGATCGTACAGTCATAGTCGTTTAACAACTCGACCCAACGATGTTGCCTCATATTTTGCTCCTTCTGTTCAAAGATGTGCTGGAGACTCTTGTGATTGGTGTAAATGGTGCACTTGGTGCCGTACAAGTAGTGTCTCCATATCTTGAGTGCTAACACGACTGCTCCAAGCTCTAGGTCATGTGTCGTGTAGTTTTTCTCATGTATCTTCAGTTGTCGTGATGCATAGGCGATCACCTTATTGCGTTGCATTAGCACGCAACCGAGGCCTTATATAGAAGCATCACAGTAAACTACAAAATCATCTGTCCCCTCAGGCAGGGATAGAATCGGTGCTATACAGAGTTTCTGCTTCAGGACCTGGAATGCAGATTCTTGCTTATCACCCCAATCGTACGTGGTTCCTTTATGAGTTAATGCGGTGAGAGGTTGAGCAATCTTTGAAAACCCTTCGATGAATCGTCGATAGTAGCCAGCCAACCTGAGAAACTGTCGTACCTCGGTCGGAGTCTT
Source organism: Flaveria linearis (assembly GCA_024085815.1). Taxonomy (NCBI): domain Eukaryota; kingdom Viridiplantae; phylum Streptophyta; class Magnoliopsida; order Asterales; family Asteraceae; genus Flaveria; species Flaveria linearis. The sequence goes on from CM044006.1 coordinate 36,218,477, forward strand.
AGGCGTAGCCAGTTCTTGATAGCTGCTATCTTTGTCGGGTCAACGTGTAACGGTATAACCCCGTTTGTGGAAATTGAGGGTGTGACAGATTGGTATCAGAGCCACAGGTTATAGAGAACTAGGATTGCATTGCATCTAGACTATAGCCTTAGACACGACACTAGTATTGCACAGACACTTTTACATGGTTACCACTGTTGTGCAAACAACCTTCTAGTGTACTGACATTACACTGCTGAGCAAACATAACACAATGGGTATGGCATGTGTGTCATTACCAGCTGACAGAGGGGCGGAGTATCCCGCTGGCTCACAACCAACGCTTACACTTGATCCTTCACTCGCGGAGTGAAAGCAACAACGAATAAAATCAAACATTTCCATGATTGGAACACGAAACTCTTTTCTAACACACGCGACAAGCTTAACTATGACAAACAAAAAGAACAATACCTCACTCTTCCAACTCCCTCACACTTGTTACTATTCCCAACATATCCTATCCTCTACACTAGTCCGAGCAGTAAATGAGGGACAACTAAGATATTCAAGTCGATTAGAGAATCGGACTTAGACATTCAAACACCTAGAACTTCTAAGGGAAAAAGGCCAAATTGTCTCGAATCCCGTTGTTATCTTAACCGAATCTCTTGTACAACCTTAGTATAACCTTAGTTATTTGACTACTGGTATACCAAATATATCTTTGATGCTTCTATCATTGATAACACTCGGTACTGGACAAGGTATGTTATCTCGAATAGGAGGAACCATGTGTGACCATGCAAAGCAAATTAGAATCACGGGTGCACACGTAATTGTAATTTGTCGTGCATGAGAACTCCGACAACTCTATTGGGTGATAACGGATACGGTCGGTACAAATTCTCAATTCCATACTTAGAGGCATGGGGCCTCGAAATCAACACAAAGCCACATTATCGATATGCAAACAAACCCTTCATTCTTGCTAGCATGATACCATTTATTATTGTCAATAATTATTATCTGGTCATTGATTAATATGTGTTGTAAATTGAAGAAGTCATGTCTGGAAGAAGAGCGGGATGCCCGGGTGGGCGAGGAAATATCACCCTGACTCAAGCCGAGCTGAATGCTATCATCAACGAGCGCGTGGCTGATGCGCTTGCAACTTATGAGCAGGCCCGCAATCAGGACCAGAACGACCAGAATCCGAATCAAGGAGGTCCAACAGTCTGCCTTCAAGATGTTTATGGATTGCAAGCCTCATTCTTTCAGCGGCTCTGAGGGTGCTGTCACACTGCTTCGCTGGCTGGAGAAACTCGAGTCAGTGTTTGCCATGTGCAACTGTCCTGATGGAAATCGCGTCAAGTACGCCTCCGGCACACTGGAGGGACCAGCCCTGACGTGGTGGAACTCACAAGTCCAAACCTTAGGGCTTGGTGCTGCTAATGGTATGCCGTGGGATGACTTCAAGACTCTGATGAAAGAAGAGTACTGCCCCAGGAGCAAAGTCCAGAAACTGGAAGCAGAATTTTGGAATTTAAAGACGATTGGTTCTGACATTGAGGAGTACACGACTCGTTCGCACGAGTTGGCTGCACTATGCCCTCAGATGGTGACTCCGGCCTACAAGCGAATTGAAAAATACATTGATGGTCTAGCTCCTCAAATCCAGGCTAGTGTGATGGCTGCTGATCCTATCACCATTCAGCAGGCCATCCGACTGGCTCACAAACACACTGACCAGGCAGTGGCACAGGGCACCCTGCCTAAACGTGGCGCTGCATCTGGTCCGTCTGATCACAAACGGAAATGGGAAGGTAGCAACAGCAAGTCTTCAAGCTCCAACAACCCCCAGCAACAACCGACCAAAAAGTTTGACCCGTCAAGAAACTTCACCAACAACAACCAGAACAACAACAACAACAATTATGGTCAGGGATCGAGCAGCTACGCGGGCAAGAACCCTAGGTGTAACCGTTGCAACTTCCATCATCATGGCCCGTGTGATCGACTCCGTTGTCAGAGATGTGGAAAGATGGGTCATGCAGCCAAAGACTGTTGTGGTAAACTAATGACTCAACAACAACAACCCCAACAACAACGCCAGGGCGGAGCGACTAGAGGCTGCTACGAGTGTGGTAAGGAGGTCACTATAGGAAGGATTGCCCACAGCTGAAGGGCGGAAACAAGGGTAATAATGGGGGCAATGCCAAGGGTCGTGCATTCGTGATCGGTTCCGACGAGGCAAGGGATGACCAGAATGTGGTTACTGGTACGTTTCCCCTGAATGGTTGATTTGCTTCTATACTATTTGATACTGGAGCTGATAGGAGTTTTGTTTCCAACAAGTTCATTAAGTTCTTAGATGTAACCCTAGCTGTCATGGAACCTAGTTATGTGGTAGAATTAGCTGACGGAAAACTAATTGAGGCAACTCATATCGCCAAGGGGTGCAGACTAGGATTATGTGGTCATGAGATAGATATAGATCTGATGCCTGTCACACTTGGTAGTTTGACGTAGTTGTGGGTATGGACTGGCTATCCAAGAATCAAGCTGAGATCATCTGTGGAGAGAAAATCGTTCGTATCCCACTTTCTAGTGGTGAAATTTTATCGGTTCAGGGCGAAAGGAGTGGCATGGTCTCTGGAATCATCTCCTACATGAAAGCTCAGAAGTGTTTGCGTAAGGTCATACCGCTTTCCTAGCCACGGTCACAGAAAAAGAAACCGATGAAAAGAAAATTGAAGACATCCTTGTTGTACGCGATTATCCTGAGGTTTTCCCTGAAGACCTATCCGGTCTTCCACCGCATCGCCAAGTCGAGTTCCAAATTGATTTGGTTCCGGGAGCTGCCCCTATCGCGAGGGCACCGTACAGATTAGCTCCAAGGGAACTGCAAGAGCTGTCTACGCAATTACAGGAACTATTGTGTCAGGATCTCAGCCTCTCGTTTGATCAATCAGATTGGTTTGCAGCGGATTTAGCACGTTAATTAGCGATTAATGCAAGAACATAAAAGATATTGCAAGTAAAAGCACAAACATAGAGAGAGAAAAGAGTTCTGCAAAAAATTAATTGTTCTATTGCTCAACACGTTTCGGCAATTAAAACAGCATGGTTCACCATCCTTTTATAGGCGGCAAAAGGATGGTGGTGATGTCCTTTCTCTGACATCAACTGATTATTAAAATTACAACTGACGGAACATAACACTACTGAAGATGTCAACAGCTGACATCTTCTTACAAAAATGTTCCTATCTTTTACAAGTACTAACAAAAGTAAAACTACTGAAATCCTACAACGATTGAAGAACAAACTCTTCAGTCGTTTATAACTACTGATATTATAACAGCTGAAGAACAAGCTCTTCAGCTGTTGTACAACTACTGAAACAAAATAAACTACTGAAAGGGAAAAACCATCACAACAACTGAAGAAGACTTCTTCAGCTGTTGTGACAAACTCTGAGTCTTCAGCACTTGTTCTGCAGACTTGGGCTTCAGACGATGTAACAGCTGATGACTTCAGTTGATGTCATTAGCTATTGTCTTCAGTCTTTTATCTTCAGACGTTGTGCTTCAGTAGAAGGTCTTCAGCTCTTCAGTTCTTCAGCTTTTGATTCTTCAGTACTTGTCTTCAGTACATGAAGTCCTCAGTACTTGTATGATCAGTACTTCAGACTTCAGTTCTTGGTCTTCAGTACTTTGGAGTCTTCAGCTGTTGTTCTTCAGTTCTTTGATCTTCATACTTTGTTCTTCAGACTTTGTCAGAACAGCTGATGGGAGTCTTCAGCAGTTGTTGCAGTGGCATATGGGACTTAAAGGTTTTCCTGATCTTGGCTCATTGGTTCTTTTGGTCCAACAAACTCCCCCTGAACCAATGCAGCCAAAACCTCTAATTATTGGTTGTCCCACTTATTGGTGGCATAAGGATTGGTCTATTTCCTTCTAGATCAGATTAGAAGTTGACCCAGATAAACACTGGCCTGAGAGGTAGTCTCTAGGGTTGATTGGCTAAGTATGGATGGGAGCTCTGCCTTGGGGAATTGGACACAGCGCTGTTGTCCCATCCATGAGATCTACCTCCCATGTACAAGCCGGTAGGATTCTCGGGTGTAGGCCTGAAGAAAGATCATTTGTTCTTCTTTGGAAAGATCTTCAGGCACACCATCGAACAATCCCTCCCGACCGTACAGCTCTGAGATGTACTTGGCCTGTTTTCCATTTTTGAGCTCAACTGTTGTGGTTTGCCTGTATGCAAATTCATCAGGATGTTTTCCCTCCAACAACAGGTTGAGCTCATCCCTATGGAAGTTCTCAAGCCTCTTATAGACCAAACCCTTCCTAATCACCCTATTATCTAGCATTGTTTGGGGTGATTGGTTGGCTCTATAGGCTTTCTCGAACTCCTCTACTATTTCCCAGGGTGTTATTACAAAAGCCACATAGATCACTTCATCTACGATTCTCTTAAGTTGGCTCTTGTATCTCACAGGCATGTCCTTCTTGACTATCCTTTGAGACACCCTTGGGTCAGGCCAAGTTCTCACCCTCTCCTTTTCATATTGAAAGGTTTGTTTAAGGGTGAATAATCTCAGAGCTTCCTTTTTCATGTTCATGATAGAAGTAGAAGCATTATATGATTTGTCAATGCTTTTCAGCATTGCCTCATCGTGCAATCTCTGCTGCTCCTCTTCTTCTAGTTTTACCCTCACAGTGTCCTGCTGTGAGGTGGGAGTGATGGTTTGTGGTTTGGCTTTAGGTAGAGAGATAACTGCTGAAATGGGCAGACTATCCTCCTCATCCTCCTCTTCTTCTTCTTGCAGCCTCAACACCCTTCTCTTCTTCACCAAGGGTGGATCATTGGCTGCGGGTTTTGATGGTGAAGGGGTTGGTTTTGTGGATTGTGGTTTGGTGGTTGGTGTGGGAATGTTGGCAGGCACTGCTAGCAATCTAGATATGAGAGAAGGCTTAGTCTGTTTTGCTAGTAGTGTCCTGTTCCCAGCACCGGCTTCGGAGAGGGCCTCAGCGACCAGTCCTTTTGTGAAGTCACCAGCTGAACAGATCTTGGTGGCTATAGCCAAGATTCTGTCCCTGGTCCATGCTTTGACATCAAGGACTGGCGTGCCCAGATACATCAAAATGAATCTACTCATAGCCTCGAGTCTCTTTTTGTCCTCTTGGCTATAAGTAGACCATCGGTGTTCGATCTCCCTAGTCTCCATCTTCCTGAGCTCCTGATCTAGCAATGTTGTGTCCTTGTCAAAGCCTTGCCTGAACAGGTGATCAATGGCAGAGTCCATTGATCTGCTTTGTTCAGCATCAGCCTCCTTGACAAGGGCTGCTAGATTGGAGTCAGCCACCTTCTTTCCCTCCTCTCCCTTTTTCTTATAACTGACACTAAAATCCTTTTAGATTCCAGCCACTTCTATATGCTCAACCTCCCTCTCTTTCCTCTTCCCTTTCTCCCTCACGCTACTACTCTCCTCAACCATCTCCCTCTCAACCACCACCTCTTTCTCTGCCTCTAACTCCTCCTCTTCCCTCTTCCTCTTGGCTTGCACTGATGTCTCCCCATTTTTGGGTACATTGGTTGGGGTTTGACTATCAGCAAGCGCCTTAGTAATGGCAACCTCCACCAGGGGTTGTATATAAGTCGGAAGCCTCTCATCAAGGGTTTGAATGACTATATCTTTAAGTATGGGTGTGATGAGAGGCAGGGATTTCTGGAGGATAGCATCCAGCTGCTCAGGGGGGTTCTGACCCTGAGAGCTAGTGCCAGAAGCAGGGGCTGGTGGCCGAGTTTGTGGGATTGGCTCAGTGTTTTTGAGACCTTCGGGTGAAGGTGCCATCTGTTGGGTAATGGTGGCAGATGGACTTCTATCTTTAGTCATTTAAGCAAGCAGCTCTTTGAGTCTGCTTATCTTATCCTCTAAGATAGTGTTTTGAGCTACTACATCGTAGAAGAAGCTCAGGTCATCATCAGTATGAACTGAATCACCTGACCTCCTGACAATGTCAGGATGTACATGCTCTGAGTGTGGCTCAGTAATAGCATGTGCCCCTTGTTCATGGTACTGGGGACTTCCAGCCTCCGGATTGGATCCATCATCAGCAGTTGCCTCTGGTGAGGTCTTATTGATGTTGCCAGCTTCACCCTGCTCAGATGTTGATGCAGAGGAAGTGGCAGCCTCACCAGATTGCCCTATCTCCCTAGCCACACTGGGAGATTGGACTTGTGATTCTCTATGTTGTGGGCTCCCACCGGCACTTGTATCCATCCCCTCTTCGGTTGGAGTCTCCCCAGTTGTAATAGGTTTCTGGGGAGAGGGTGGAGTGCTCAGATGGGTCAGCACTTTGGCTATTGCCAATGTAGGGCTTTGTGGGGCGGTCGCATCAGTAGATGGGCTCGAAGAAGTATGCACAGGGGGAGGACTGTGCTTTTCAATGGCAGTCTTCTCAAGTGAGATAGACCCCAGTAGTGTGGTTGCCCCAATATTGGTTGCATCAGGCTCCTGTTGAGAGGAAGCCTGTGCGGTTGTGGTGGGTGGAGTCGTGGTACCTGCTGGGAGAATCGAACCAGCAGGCACATCCTGCCTTTGTGTTGCAGGGGCATCCTCAGGGGACTCATCTCCCTGAGTAGCCTTTTTGGGCTTCTTTTTGGCTTTTGGTTTGGTGGGGACTTTTGATTTGGAGGTGGAGGCTGTGGGTTCCTGCTGCGTGGGTTTTCGCAGCCGGCCAGCCTGTTTGAGTGTGTGGTCAGTGTTGTGCCTGGAGTAAACCTCGGCTAGAACAGCCATGGCAGGGACCCCAGTGCCAACTAGTCCCTCAGCCTGAAGCTGGTTTTCTATCATGGCCATTATGAACCGTGGATACAAGACCCAACGGTTAGAAAGCGGTTTTGAGGCCATGTCTTTAAGTTCCATAAAAATGATATCTGTTAAGTTCAGGGGTTGGTTCTCAAAGATAGAAAACAATACCTGTTGCCACCTTGTTGACATCTGGTCCCACGAAGAGGTTTTGGGAGCCAGACACACGTTCACCATGTGGAAGATTAGACGTTGAGGATCCGGGAAGTGTTTCTTCAACAAGGTGGAGGCGGAGAGGTTACCCTGGTAGTCGTTGGATGTGAATGATAGATCCAGGGCACCTTTGGGGTAGGAGGTTGGGTAGGTGGCATCCTCCAGCTTTAGGGTTTGGCGTAGGGTAGCTGGAGTGATAACCACGGGGTGGTTGTTGACGGAGGACCGGAGAGAGACCTCGCCATCCTGCTCTCCGGTTTGGACGGTTATGTTCATCCAAAACTCCGTCAAGGAGTCGGTGTATATAGTGGGGTTCAGGAGAAAAGCCGTTTTGTAGGGTGAGTCATGCATAAGATCTACGGCTTGGTGAAATTTGGGCCATAATGGCGATTTGGTGAGATGGGCGACACAGTTGTGTCGAGGTTTCAGTTGCATGGTCGCCATTAATATTGTATGGGAATTTCAGAGGTTTTGAAAGATTAGGTCAAGTGATGAGTAAATGCTCTGAAGGTGGGGTATTTATAGGGTAGGGCAAAGGCTTGAAAGAAAACTACTGAAGGTTTTGGTGTTAGTTATCAGTTGTTGTAACGACTGATGATGTGGTCTTAACCTTCAGTGGTTGTAACATCTGAGGACTTGGTGTTAGTCATCAGTAGTTGAAACTACTGAGACCTTGGTTTTGTCCGTCAGATGTTGTAAACGTCTGAAGAGTTACTGTCAGTCTTCAGTAGTTATGAACTACTGATGACCTAATATTCTTCTTCAGACGTTGTAACAACTGAAGACTTGGCATTAGCCTGTAGTAGTTGTAAACTACTGATATCAGTAGTTGTGAACTACTGAAGACATGGTATTGCTTCAGTTGTTGTAAACAACTGAGGACTTGGTGTTAGCCATCAGTAGTTGTGAAACTACTGAAAACATGGTTTTGTCCTGCAGTTGTTTGGGTATGAAACAACAGCTGTTGTCATCAGCTGATGAGAAATTACTCATCAGCTGTTTCCATCAAATCAGTTGTTTCATACTAGCCTCTACACTTACTCATCAGCTGTTTGGCTGATTTTCAGATGTTTCATCGACCCTTCAGCTCTTGTGAATATTTATGCCTTCAGCTCTTATGATCAGATGTTCACAAGTGCTGATAAATATTCTTCAGAGCTGGTGAACAAATTTTGTCTTCAGTACTTGTGTAAGATTACACATCAGTATTTGTGAGCAAAATTTGTTCTTCAGTACTTATTTATTTGAAAATCATACATCAGTAGTTGTAATCCACCACACTACATCAGTTGTTTTCAATAAATAATGTACATCAGTACTTTGAGTCATTTTAGTCTTCAGTAGTTGTGAAAAAGCTGAGGACTAAATTACTCATCAGTACTTATATTCGACCTTTGCTCTTCAGTAGTTGTGAAGTAAGAGCATCAACATAGGTCAAATCAATCAAGCTGCAGCATACCAAGCCTTAGTACCAAATTTTGGAATGTGGCACTATCTAAAGGCTTAGTAAAAATGTCTGCAAGCTCATCAGCACTAGGCACAAACTTAGGATCAATCAGACCTTTCTCATAGCAATCCCCAATAAAATGATGACTGATCTCAATATGTTTGGTCCTAGAGTGCTGGACTGGATTCTTAACAATACAAAGAGCTGAAGCACTATCCATTAATAATGGAGTCTTAGTCTCAGTAATGCCATAATCCAGAAGTTGGTTTTGAACCCAGAGTATCTGAGAGGTACAACTTGCAGCAGCAATATACTCAGCTTCAGCAGTGGATGTAGCAATTGATGTTTGTTTCATACTCTGCCAAGAAACTAAACAATTGCCTAGGAATTGGCAACCACCAGAAGTGGATTTTCTGGTGACTTTGCATCCTGCATAGTCACTATCAGAGAAAGCAACTAGTTTGCAAGAATGCCCAGCTGAATACCAAAGACCTAGTGATTGGGTACCTTGCAGATATCTAAAGATCCTTTTGACTGCAATCAAATGGGATTCTTTAGGTGTAGCCTGAAATCTAGCACAAGCACATGTTGAAAACATGATGTCTGGTTTAGAAGCTGTAAGGTACATCAAGGACCCAATCATACATCTGTAAAGGGTTTCATCAACCGCTTTACCTTTCTGATCTACATCCAGTTGTGTGATGCTGCTCATGGGAGTAGAACAGGGCTTACAGGTTTGTAAATCAAACTTATTCAACAACTCTTTTGTATATTTGGACTGATGGATGAAGATTCCATCATCCTGTTGTTTGATTTGCAAACCTAGAAAGAACTGTAATTCTCCCATAGCACTCATTTCAAACCTTAGCTTCATGAGATTTGTAAATTCATCACACAACTCTGGATCAGAGGATGCAAAGATGATGTCATCTACATAGATTTGAACAAGGAGCTTATGTTGTCCCACAGTATTAATGAATAAGGTTTTATCAATGGTGCCTCTAGTGAACTTATTCTCTAGAAGAAAGGTTGCGAGTGTCTCATACCAGGCTCTAGGTGCTTGCTTCAGCCCATAAAGAGCTTATCAAGCTTGTACACCCAATTAGGATGTTTATTGTCCTCAAAGCCTGGTGGTTGACACACATAAACCTCTTCTTTTATTTTCCCATATAAGAAGGCACTTTTGACATCCATTTGATAAACCTTAAGACTATGAAAGGCAGCATAAGCTAAGAACAGTCTGATTGCTTCCAGTCTGGCCACAGGTGCAAAGGTCTCATCATAATTGATGCCTTCCTCCTGTGCAAACCCTTGAACAACCAGTCTGGCCTTGTTCTTGACAATTTGGCCCTTCTCATCTGTTTTGTTCCTGAATACCCACTTGGTGCCTATGGCACACTTACCTTTGGGTAATGGAACAAGCTCCCACACTTGCTGTTTCTTGAATTGAAGAAGCTCAAGCTGCATAGCTTCCACCCATCCATTGTCTCTTAAAGCAATATGATAGTTCTTTGGCTCTTGTTGATTGATGAAGAGAGCATAGAAGCAGAAGTTAGACAATTGATTCCTGGTTGAAACTCCAGCATGGATATCACCAATGATTTGTGAAGTGGGGTGATTCTTGAGCTCTTGAGAGACTATGATATCTGTGCAAGTGTTTGTAGACCCATCAGCAGCCACAGATGGTGATCGAGATTCCTGAAACCATGTAGAATATGGCAGCTGAAACGAAGTAGAGCAAGCAGAAATCTCATCAGCATTTGTAGTGGATGGGGCTGCTGAGGCTACAGGAGCATCAGGTTCAGTGGACTCAGGCAGGTTGTCACTAAACCTGAAGAGGTGAGTACTGACTACATCATCATCAGTACCACCAGGTGAAGATCTATTGACAGGCTCAACAGATGGAGGTTGACAAGGAACATATTGCAGTATGTCCAGATCAAACAACCCCACAGGATTTGTGGAATCTTGTCCTTTGGAGATTCATTGAACTTAACATGCAGAGTTTCTTCAACTACCTTTGTTCTACAGTTGAAGACTCTGTATGCTTTGCAAGTTGATGAATAACCAACAAAATACCCTGCATCCACCTTACTAGCAAACTTCTGGAGTGGGTCGCTAGTGTTGAGAATGAAACATGGACACCCAAAGGCTCTAAAGAATGAAATAAGAGGGGCCAAATGATGAAGAACTTCATAAGGAGTCTTCATCAACCTCTTATTCACTAAAGCTCTATTCTGTACATAACAAGCTGTATTGACAGCTTCAGCCCAAAAGGTCAGTGGCAACCCTGAGTCAGCCAACATTGACCTTGCTGCTTCAATGAGGGTCCTGTTCTTTCTCTCCACCACTCCATTTTGCTCAGGAGTTCTAGGAATGCTAAACTGCCTTCTAATTCCCTTGGACAGGTAGAAGTCATCAAGTGTGTGGTTTCTAAATTCTGTTCCATTGTCACTCCTCACACACTTGACCTGTAGGGAATACTGCTTTTCTACAAGTAACACAAAGTTCATTATTGTCTTTGCTGCTTCATCCTTGGAGTGCAAGAAGAAAGTCCATATAAACCTGGAATAATCATCCACAATTACCAGGCAGTATTTCTTCTTTGCCATGCTCATTACTCTGACAGGACCAAAGAGATCCATGTGCAGAAGCTGTAAGCAGGCAGTGGACTTTGGTTCTTCTATTGAAGGGAATGAAACTTTGTGTTGTTTTCCTTTCAAGCAAGCAGTGCAGTCATCTTCACACTTGAACTCCTTCTGTGGCAATCCTCTTACTAGACCATGGCTTATAAGCTGATTCATGTTCTTGAAATTAACATGACCCAGCCTTCTATGCCATAGTGTAGACTCTTAAGGAGATGCCTTGGAGAATAGACAAGGATGGCCTTTTAGATCCATCTTTTGGAAAGATCTAATGCATATACTCTTCCTGTCCTTTTGGCCTTTAGGAGAGTGTGTTCATCCAAAGCCTTGTCAATCAAACTCAGAACTTTGGATGATAGAATCCGACAGTTCTGGCTTGTGAAAAGGGCAACATGGCATTTGTCACACATTTGACTGACACTCAAGAGGTTGTACTTGAAATTCTCCACATGGTTAACATCATCAAACCTTATTTCCCCATTGGAAACAAAGCCTTTGCCGATGATGTAACCTTTTGCATCATTGCCAAAGGAAACAAATCCCTTCTTTCCTTGAGAGTAGTCATTAAGAAGGGAGCTGCTTCCTGTCATGTGCATGGATCCTCCACTATCTACATACCAGATGCTTCTATGGCATGTTAAAGAACCCTGCAAACACAGCCATGTGTTAGTTAGTCTTGGAGACCCAAACCTGCTTGGTTTGGGTCTGTTCTCAGCTACAGGTGCAGCACTAACAGGTGTGTTATGTGTGACAACCTGAGGTGAAGAAGATGGTACAGAAGAGGAACCCTTTGGCTTGGACTTCCTTTTCTATGGTTTCAACACAGGAGCATCTAAGTGGTTGACTCTTCCCACTAGTTGCTGAACCATCATCACCAACTGTGTCTGATTCTGTGATAAAGCCTTCAGCTCTTCAGACACATTGGAGTTTGCTGATGATGAGTTCCTATGTTGTACCATCTTTTTCTGAGCAACCTCAGCTGTTGCCTGAGTAATCCCTACCTTCTTTTTAGATTTAGCTTTGGGCTTAGGGATTTCAGGCTTGGATGTTGCTAGTACAAACTTGGTTTCAAACTCATTCTTCATTTTATTGATGTTCTCATTAATTTTCTCCTTCTGTTTGAGTTTGGAACCCCTTTTGTACCAGCAATCATCAGTAAGATGATTGAACAAGCCACATATCTCACATGGCTTTATCTTCATCTTATGCTGATCATCAGCTGAAGAGGATTTAACTGCTGAAGACTTGTTCTTCAGCTGTTTGCCATCAGTACCAGCAGTTTCTTCCTAGTGCCTGCTTTCCTGGTATCCTCTCTAGCTTTCAAACCTTTCCTACTGTTAGTTTTCTTCTCTTTAGTGCTAACAGTAATTGAGGTTTGAACTTCAGATGTTGTCACTTGCTCTCCAATATCTTCAGTACTTCTAGTGACAACACCTGAGTTGATCATCCTTTGGTCATGTGACAGTCAGCATTTGAACCATCAGCTGTTGTAGCATTAGCTGATTGGTTTTGGCAGGAGTTAATGCTGACTTCTATCTCTGTTGATGCTGATTCAGAAGATAGTGTGAAGTCACTTGATTGGTAGACATCCGAGCGTGTTCTTGACGGAAGGATAAAACCAAAAGACAAACAATAGTACGAACAATAATCGAATGATTTTATTGATAAAACATAACGATTTTAAGCTCGTTACAACTTAAGAATCAAGACTTTTGGCATGGGGAGATCGAGCATGATCTCCCCTCTCATCTGGCAGCACCTGGGCGCCAGGAACCCTATGAAAACCCTTAGGTTTCTACACATTGAAACTGGTATAAATAGGCCTCGGCCCATATCAGATGCGACTGGGCCCATTCGTGCGATTGGACCATACGTATGGTTCAATCGTACGACTGGACCATTCTTATGGCTCAGTCTTACGAATGACCCAATCGCATCTCTCAGTCGCACGACTGGTCCATTAGCATGGCTCAGTCGTACGACTGAGTCTCATTCGCATATGCTCCTGCGAATGACCCAGTTTCATGTGTTTACAAGGTGTATAACATTAAGCCTAGACTATTCGTCAAGCGACGGACACACTATATATGACTATATATGCTCCAACAGATAGTAGGTCACATGATGAGAAGGATTGGTTATTGCTCTCCCCATCAGATTCAACTTCTGCTCTTGAAGTGAAATTTGTAGGAGGAGCAGTGTGATTATAACCAATGCCAAACTTCACATTGGAAGCTGATTGCTTGCTAAGAAGCATTTCAAAATCCTTGCATGATTGCACCCATCGATCACACTCAAATTGGGTGGTTGCAAGAGTTTCCTTGAGGTCTCTGTACTTCTCTAGAAGTACATCTTCCCTAGCTTTATCATCTTTGATTTGGCATTTAAGCTTGTAAATCTCAACATTTTTATCTTTTAATACAGCCTCAAAATCATATATTCTTTTGGAAATAGTGTGCTCAAGCTCAAGATTTTATATATTAAAGCTACATTTGCTTCTCTAATAGAAGCAAATGCTGCTATGCATGATTCAGAACAAAGCTTGGCTTTTGCCTCAGTGGATACCTGAGATGAGGCATTGGATGATGACCCTTCAGCAATCAAGGGCCATCAGAGCAAGATTTCCAAAAGGTTGGTCACCACCATGTTGACCAGCACCTTGGAGTAGTTGTTCCTGACCAGATAGCTCTTCTGGTAGACTACTCCAGTCAACAACACTTAGGGTGAAAAAGCTGTGTTGTTGAGGTTGTGTGTGATGATGAGATTGGGAAGATTGTGAAGGGTTTGCAAGAACATAAAATCCATGTTTAACCTTTAAACATTCTGAAAACGCAGCGGATATAATGCTTTTAAAAAGGAAAATTGGTAACAAACGGTCCCAACTTTAACCTATTGGTAACCATTGGTCCCAACTTTTACATTCGTTGGAGATAGTCCCAACTATTTATTTTGTGTTGTCATCGGTCCCACTCTAACAGAATGTTAACTCCGTTAACTTTTTCTGACGTGGCAACCCAATTGAAGATCAAATCGATATCAATACCCAAATTAATGTTAGGGCTTTTAATTCCCATGTAAAAACGAGTGTGTACAAGTGTTTAATTACCTGTTTTGGTTGTGTTGATGATAAGAATAGGCAAAAACAAGTCGCGACTGAGGTTGAGATCGAACAGTTAGCAATTGATGATGATAATCCAATTAAACTCGTGGATAACTTCTAAGGGTACCGGTGACCAAAAGCCCTATGGTAATTTGGGTTTATAACATTCGGGAGAGGGATTTTGATTAGATTGCAGGTCGAAAACAGCTGTCGACTTCGTTTCAACCCAATTGAAGATCAAATCGATATCAATACCCAAATTAATGTTAGGGCTTTTAATTCCATGTAAAAACGAGTGTGTACAAGTGTTTAATTACCTGTTTTGGTTGTGTTGATGATAAGAACAGACAAAAACAAGTCGCGACTGAGGTCGAGATCGAACAGTGAGCAATTGATGATGATAATCCAATTAAACTCGTGGATAACTTCTAAGGGTATCGGTGACCAAAAGCCCTAACATTAATTTGGGTATTGATATCGATTTGATCTTCAATTGGATTGCCACGTTAGAAAAAGTTAACGGAGTTAACATTCTGTTAGAGTGGGACCGATGACAACACAAAATGAATAGTTGGGACTATCCCCAACGAATGTAAAAGTTGGGACCAATGGTTACCAATAGGTTAAAGTTGGGACCGTTTGTTACCAATTTCCTTTTAAAAATGATTTTTAAAGCTGAAATTTCATATTCTTAGGTGACCATTTTAAGTGGAAAACAAACCCAAACACAAGGATCATAAATATGTGAATGATCAAGCTATGACATATGCTAAACTACAAATGAAAACAAATAATATGACAGCCATAAGGGGCTGCCATAACTACCTTTCTCCAAGCTTTTATAGTCGACAGAAAGAGTGGATTAGGGACTGAAAATCGTCCAAAGATTTTCCCAAAACTTGAAGCTTTGAAGTCTCCAAGTGTTCACTCCCACTTGAATCTAAGCAAGCACCTTGATTGCTTGGATTTGAACACCAATACTCCAAATGAAAGCTGCCAAAAATGAGTCTTCAAGACCGTGATGTTCCAGCAGCAAAACAAGATGAGAATGGTGTTGAAATCGGCCAAGGTTTCAAGAGAGAAACCCTCAAGCTTGTATACCCCAAGCTCTATCACAAAACACCTTGTATTGCTAGGATTATAACACCAAAACAGGACCAAAAACCCTCTAAATCTGCTGTCAAAAGCCGAGAGGTAGAGAGAGAGATAGAGAGAGTTTTTCTCGCAAAAATTTCATGTGTTGTGTGTTGGATGAGAGAAGGTAATGCAAGACTTAACTTGTTGTAGTGTTCAATAAAATTGGTCCAATGAAAAAACAAAGGGGGGGCGGCCAAAAGGCTGAAATCAAAAGGGTTCCCCCCTTTTTTTTGAACACATTCACAAGTTAAAAATAGTCACAAGTTATTTATAACTTATACAATTAATCATTTAACTTATAAGTTATAATCTCTCATTATTATTAGGTGTCATCTAACTAATTTAAATAACACATCAAATAATATAATTGAACAAATTATCCTAATAAGTTGTTCCCACTCATATGCAACTCGTTTAGAAAACCCATTTTCTAAATTGGTGTAAATATTTAATTGCTTGATCATATCATCAATTAAATATTAATTGGTGTTTGCTAAGCTTGTTATTGGGTATAACCCGACTTGGATCATAACGTACTAACCACATCAATATTCTAAGTGTCTTGGGCATACAGAATCCTACAATCTCCCACTTGCCCAAGATTCATAGATGATTGATGCAAGCAGTAAATACCGCCTAACAACGGTTTACTACCCTTAATACGCATGACTTATAGCCATTCAATAACATCATTCCCTTCAAGTACCCTACTTGAAATGATTTAGGTGAATCAATCATCTATCCTTTGTTACAGATGTCATGTTAAATCCAAGGACACAGAATGATCATTCCTTGTTGATTTAACTTAATCAGGCCTTAGACATCTAACTCTCAACGAATAAGAGGAACAAATTCCATCTTGACTACATACGTTTCTCACAAACACCTCGTGTTATACCTGAACATATCCTTATGTACTGTCCACTATTTGAGGATAGTGAAGAATAGCCTCAAGGTATAATACTTGGTGAATATCAAAACCCAATATGTATCTCAGGTCGGAGAATACCAAATGATATTCGCCTTTACTCAAATTTACTTATGATCAATCAATAAGATTCCATGTAGTAAAATTTGAGATGCGGGTTAGTCCAATATTTGTATCCCACAAATATCTATGAACCTTGGTAGCAACCCATTGCTCTATATTCATCCTTATGAATATCAACCAATCCTAGTTCATAATAGTCTTACCTTCAAACTTGTTCCCACAAGTCTGAACGACTACGGACATTTAGAGTAAACATTTTACTCATGGATTAAACATGCTAAATTGGAATATTATTTGAAACATTATAACCAAATAATTTTATTCAAATAATAGAAAGTTCCACATATCCAAATACAAAATTTACAGATCAAATCCAATCACTAGAATATCGAAGTCCCATGGCACAAGTATGACCTTCATGCTTTGCCTTTTCAAGGAGCTTCGTGAGAGGATCCGCAATGTTTTGATCCGTGTGAACTTTGCGAATACATATCTTTCCCTTTTCAACTTCATCTCGTATGTAGTTGAATCTCCGCTCAATGTGCCTAGTCTTTTGATGAGCACGGGGTTCCTTGATTTGTGCAATCGCACCCTCGTTATCACAAAAGATCTCTAGGGGGTCCTGAATGGAAGGGACAACCCCTAGATCGGCAATGAATTTCTTCAACCATGCAGCTTCTTGAGCTGCCAATGAGGCGGCGACGTACTCTGATTCTGTAGTCGATAGAGCCACCACATCCTGCTTGGAGCTCTTCCAGGAAACCGCTCCTCCATTCAGAATGAAAATGTATCCCGATTGTGACCGAGAATCATCACGATCGGTTTGGAAACTCGCATCCGTGTAACCTTTTACAACGAGTTCCTCGTCACCATATCCATAGATTAGGAACATATCTCTTGTCCTCCTTAGGTACTTAAGTATGTTCTTAACAGCCATCCAATGACTGTTTCCAGGATTTTGCTGGTAACGACTTGTCATGCTTAAGGCGCATGACACGTCCGGTCGAGTGCATATCATTGCATACATGATGGATCCAATAGCAGATGCGTATGGGATTGCCTTCATTTTATCTTGCTCATCCTTTGAGCTTGGACATTGAATCGTACTCAACATCGTTCCTCTTTGAATAGGTACGGTATCTTAGACATCGCCTTGATCTTATCCCTATAGATCTTTATTCCCAGAATATAGGCGGCTTCACCAAGATCCTTGCTGGAAAAACAGCTTCCAAGCCAGGTTTTTACACCTTCCAAGGTTGGAATGTCATTTTCAAATAGTAGTATGTCATCAACATACAATACTAGGAAAGTTATTGTGCTCCCACTAGCCTTTTTATACACGCAAGCCTCATCAGCGTTTTTGATGAAGCCAAATTTCTTGACCTCCTCATCAAAACGATGATTCCAGCTTCTCGATGCTTGTTTCAATCCATAGATTGATTTCTTTAACTTGCATACTTTATTAGGATGTTTTGGATCAACAAAACCTTCAGGCTGAACCATATAGACATCTTCCTCAAGATATCCATTTAGGAAAGCGGTTTTGACATCCATTTGCCAAATCTCATAATCATAATGAGCAGCTATGGTAAACAATATCCTTATAGACTTTAGCATCGCAACAGATGAGAAGGTTTCATCATAATCAACCCCTTGAGTTTGAGTGAAACCCTTTGCTACAAGTCTAGCTTTATAAGTATCCAAGTTTCCATGCATATCGGTTTTCTTCTTGAAAACCCACTTACTTCCAACTACCTTGGAATTAAGAGGTGGTACAACAAGTTCCCAAACTTGGTTGTCATACATGGATTGCATCTCAACATTCATGGCTTCTAGCCATTTGTCACAATCCGAATTGGACATTGCATTATGGTATGTGGTTGGTTCATCAGAATCTACCATATAGCATCCATCCATGAAAAATCCATATCTTTCAGGTGGATTACTAGTTCTACCACTTCTACGAACGTTTTGTGTGTATTGATCAACCCCTTGATCTTCCTCAACATCCTCATGTTGAGTGCTAGTTTCAACCAAACGTGTATCGGGTTGTGGTTCTTGATCCTCTTCAAGATCCACTGTTCTACTGCCAGCTCCTTCCATAAGGAACTTTGCTTCTAAGAACTCACCCTTTCTGGCAACAAACACCTTTTGTTCCAGCGGATCATGGAAATAATATCCCATAGAATCTCTAGGATATCCAACAAAGATACACTTGGTGGATCGGACATCTAATTTGTTTGGGGTGGGAGTCTTAACATAAGCCTCACATCCCCAAACCCTTAAGTATGATAGGGATGGAACTCTTCCATGCCATATCTCAAAAGGTGTCCTTTCCACCTTCTTGGTTGGGGCCATATTCAGAATACGGGCCGCGGAGAGCAGAGCGAAACCCCAAAATGATAGAGGCAATGTGCTTCTAGCCATCATAGATCGGACCATATCCAATAAGGTTCGATTCCTCCTTTCAGACACACCATTATGTTGTGGTGTTCCAGGTGGAGTGAGTTGTGAGACAATCCCACAACTCCTAAGATGATCTTGAAAAGCATCACTTAGGTATTCACCTCCTCTATCGGTACGGAGAATTTTAATTGACTTATTGAGTTGATTTTCTACTTCATTCTTGAAGATTTTGAACATTTCAAAAGCTTCATTTTTGTGCCTTAATAAGTACACATACCCATAGCGACTATAGTCGTCGGTAAAGGTAATGAAGTATCTTTCACCATTCCTAGTCATTGGCTTAAAAGGACCACATACATCCGAATGTATGATTCCTAATAAATCTTTTGCCCTTTCGGTAGTTCCACTAAAGGGCGCCTTAGTCATCTTGCCTTGTAAACAAGATTCACAAACATCAAATGAATCACATTCATTTGTTTTTAAAAGACCATTCTTTTGAAGTGTTTGTAAACGTTTCTTGTTTATATGACCAAGACGACAATGCCAAAGATAGGTATCACTCAAGTCCAACTTGAGTTTCTTGGTGTTAGTTTGGTACAATGAACTATTTAAAGTATTTTCATGAACCAATTCATAAATACCATTAATTGGAATAGCTTAAAATAGAACATACCATTTAAAGAAACATGAATATCATTTTCAATAAAAGATAATACATAATCATAATGTCTTAGTAGAGATACAGAAATAATGTTCCTAGTCAAACTAGGAGCATACAAAACATTCTTCAAAATACCTTCCAAACCATTTGGAAGTCTTAGGATGTAGTCCCCACGAGCTTCAACTAAGACTTTAGTTCCATTGCCCATGAAGAGGCTAACATCCCCTTTCTTGAAGTCCCTACTTCTTGTGAACCCCTGCAACAAATTGCAAATATGAGTTCCACATCCGGTATCCAATACCCATGTGTTTGAAGATGTAACATTAAGATCAATATGTATCATGTATATTGTACCTGAGGTCTGCCCGGCATCCCTCTTTGCTTTCAACTCTTGGAGATGGACAGGACAATTCCTTGCCCAATGTCCTATCTCCCCACACTTGAAGCATGGGTCATTAGTAGCAACCTTTTGCTTCTTCTCTTGTGGTTTGGGTGGTACCCTTACCACCCCTTTCCCCTTTCCCCAAACAGGTCCCTTACCCTTGGCAACCTTTTCCTTGGGTGCGGGATGAGGCCTTTTGTTGTTCCCACCTTCATTGATGGTGAGAACGGGTAAAACCCTTTTACCCACGGCAGCCTCGGCCATTTTAAGCATTGAGTGAAGTTCACCAATGCTTTTGTCCCATGCATTCATGTTGTAGTTCAACACGAATGTCTCGAACTTCTTGGTTAGGCCATTTAGGATCAAATTCGTGGCCAACTCCTTCGAGACGGGCAGTTTAGCCTCTCGAGGTGGTCAAGATGACTTTTCATCTTAAGTACATAAGATGAAACAGATTGGTTGTCGTCCATACGACATGCATGGAGCGCTCGAACCGTTTCGAACCGCTCAACCCTTACTTGCTGTTGGAACGTTTCCTTCAGCTGGGTTATCATGTCGTAAGCTCCGTGATGTTCATACTCCTTTTGGAGATCCGGAGTCATGCTCGCTAGCATGAGACAAGACACTTGGACGGAGTCCTCATTGTATTTCAGCCAATCATTAAAGGCCTCCTCATCATCCTCGCCAGGTTGATCGGGGATAGGGTCGTCTAAAACATATGATCTTTTCTCTTGCTTGAGAACAATACTCAAGTTTGATACCAATCAATAAAGTTGTTACGATTTAGACGTTCCTTTTGGAGGATCGCTCGTAGTGATTGGTTTGACGCGGACGAGTTATCGTGATTTTCATTATTGGTGGCCATGTACAAAATTTAACAAAGATCAATTTTAGTATTTTCGATATTGCTAATTTTAATATTTAATGCCTTTTAAGGTCAATTTTATATTAAAATCTAGAACCCAACATTACATTTAAATTGCGGTTAGGTGACCTTTATCCCACCATTTAAATTAATAAGGTGGTCAACGATTGACGATTGCAACCATTTGCAACTTCTAGAGGTATGGGATCGACTTTTAAACATCATATACAAAGTCGGCATGTTAATCCCATCAACACCATTTGGAAACCATATTGTAGGTGGTCCATTTAACATGGTTTGCAAATCAAGACATCCTACTTACACACACGTGTGAGTTTGCCAAAATGAGTGGTTAGGTGACCTTTATCCCACAAATTTTGCATTCTCACCTTAAGTCACAAGTTCCCTCAAAGTGGTTAGGTGATCTTTATCCCACTAAGAGTTCCAAAGTGACTTAAGTGTTGTTTAAAAGGACGGTGTTGATCTTGTTTGGTAAATGTTTAGAGGTTTTATAATTCTAGTTTAGAAAACTCTATGTACTTGTAATTGCATGCTTTCAAATGCAAGGTACCCTATGGTTCTTTGATTAAAACCTATTTTAATCTTTTAAAATCATTAAAGCATTTTAATAACCTTATATAAACTTTTAGAACCATCAATTTTCAGCTTGTTAAGATGTTAATGAGTTTGTTATTCATGTCAAAACATCAACCATTCAAACAAACAACAAACATTTAAACAAGCATAAACATTAACAATCATATGTGCATAACCATAGCCCTTATGTTGACAACACTTGTTTGCCATCACAAGTGTTGTCATTTGGTCTTTCTAAGGGTCAAACACATCATAAGAGTTCCAAGAACCTCCCACTAGAAACCGCATCCAAATGCTCCATGTTTCTTGTGTCTTCTCTTTGTGCTTTTGTCACATACTTCTTCATATTACAAGAAATAATGTCTTAATACAAGATTTCTAGAAATATGAAAATAACTAATCTATTTATTACATCCCAATAATAAATAAATTACACTTGGAACAAAACACAAATAATAGATTATACAACCAAATTGAATGAATGAATACAACCATCACAAACATCCAAACAATCACAAGGTCAATGGCTAGGTTATGCACTAAAACATCCAATGATCAAATCATCAAAATATATAATAAAACCCCACTTAAAACCTTCAAATTTCAGCCAACATAAACTGATTTTTTGGTTTTAAATATTGTCCAAACAATCACAAGTCAACATACATATCTTTCAAGGTTTAATCACAAGCATGTGTAATGTAACCTTGAAAGTTGGGGATTTCAACAAGACATAATATACCAGCCCAAAAACAGCCTATAACATGTCTAATATCATATTTTAAAACCAATTTCAAAAGATAAATCAACCAAGTCATCCACATAACCTGGCTCTTGATGCCATTGAAGGGTTTGCAAGAACATAAAATCCATGTTTAACCTTTAAACATTCTGAAAACGCAGCGGATATAATGCTTTTAAAAACGATTTTTAAAGATGAAATTTCATATTCTTAGGTGACCATTTTAAGTGGAAAACAAACCCAAACACAAGGATCATAAATATGTGAATGATCAAGCTATGACATATGCTAAACTACAAATGAAAGCACATAATATGACAGCCATAAGGGGCTGCCATAACTACCTTTCTCCAAGCTTTTAAAGTCGACAGAAAGAGTGGATTAGGGACTGAAAATCGTCCAAAGATTTGCCCAAAACTTGAAGCTTTGAAGTCTCCAAGTGTTCACTCCCACTTGACTCTAAGCAAGCACCTTGATTGCTTGGATTTGAACACCAATACTCCAAATGAAAGCTGCCAAAAATGAGTCTTCAAGACCGTGATGTTCCAGCAGCAAAACAAGATGAGAATGGTGTTGAAATCGGCCAAGGTTTCAAGAGAGAAACCCTCAAGCTTGTATACCCCAAGCTCTATCACAAAACACCTTGTATTGCTAGGATTATAACACCAAAACAAGACCAAAAACCCTCTAAATCTGCTGTCAAAAGCCGAGAGGTAGAGAGAGAGATAGAGAGAGTTTTTCTTGCAAAAATTGCATGTGTTGTGTGTTGGATGAGAGAAGGTAATGCAAGACTTAACTTGTTGTAGTGTTCAATAAAATTGGTC
Source organism: Flaveria linearis (assembly GCA_024085815.1). NCBI lineage: Eukaryota > Viridiplantae > Streptophyta > Magnoliopsida > Asterales > Asteraceae > Flaveria > Flaveria linearis. Next base: position 36,241,289 of record CM044006.1, read on the forward strand.
CAATGAAAAAACAAAGGGGGGGGGGGGGCGGCCAAAAGGCTGAAATCAAAAGGGTTCCCCCCTTTTTTTTGAACGCATTCACAAGTTAAAAATAGTCTTGAACTAGACATACAATTAACATTTTAATTGTATGTACATGTTATTTATAACTTATACAATTAATCATTTAACTTATAAGTTATAATCTCTCATTATTATTAGGTGTCATCTAACTAATTTAAATAACACATCAAATAATATAATTGAACAAATTATCCTAATAAGTTGTTCCCACTCATATGCAGCTCGTTTAGAAAACCCATTTTCTAAATTGGTGTAAATATTTAATTGCTTGATCATATCATCAATTAAATATTAATTGGTGTTTGCTAAGCTTGTTATTGGGTATAACCCGACTTGGATCATAACGTACTAACCACATCAATATTCTAAGTGTCTTGGGCATACAGAATCCTACAGATTGAGGCTCTGGAAGAGCATGAGGTGGTCGAGCCGGGGGTGCTTGAGTTTGACTAGGCTGAGGCATGTAGTAACAGGGGTAAGGATATGGCATATGACCCTATGGCACAAAATAAGCAGGTGGTGCCTGTGCTTGTGATGGATGGCCAGAACTGGAGGAAGGTTGCCCTCTGTGCTGTGAGCTATTGCTGGGAAAAGTCACAAAGGGTGCAGATGAGTTAGATCCAGATGATCTACACTCTCTTGCAAAGTGTCCAAGCCTTTGGCACTTGTGACACCTCAACTTGCTCTTGTCAAAACCAACTTGGTTTTGCCAGAAAGTCCAGGGAATTTCCTACCAGTTCTTTTGTAGAACTTTTAAGAGCGGATATTTATCATTGCATTTGGTTCAAAATATCCATCTCTTCCAGATCATCATCTGGAATGCCCTTCAAATCCTCCATCAGAAAACACAAGTTGTCACCACCCCCTCCTGAACTACTAACACCAACAAAAGCTTGTTCTGAGTTGGTAGAGAAATCAATATGCTCATCATAAGAACTTTCTGATGAAGCATATTCTGACTCATGACTTATCAAGGTAGCATTACCTTGGACAAAGTCATCAGCGAGCTTGCCAGAAGAAGACAACTTCCTCTTTTGCTCTATCTCTCTCTCAAAAGTGAGCAGTTTCCCATGAAGTTGGGTGAGAGATAGAGTTTCCAGATCAGCACTGGAGCGTAGGACAATGGTATATGTGTCCCATCTCTCAGGCAGTGACCTGAGGAACCTGTTGTTCATCTGGCTGTTGGAGTACTATTGTTTGACCATCTTCAGCTCAGAGATCAAACAAGAGAACCGCTCAAACTGCTGGGTCAGAGTCTCACCCTTTCTATATGAGAATGTCTCACATTGTTGGGCGAGGATTTCCCTATTGTTTGCTAAGACCGAATCAGTTCCTCCAAATTGTTCCTTTAGAGCAACCCATAGGTCATGAGCAGACTCATGATGCAAGAGCCCTGAATATATCTCATTAGGAATGGCCATGGCTAAAATTCCATGGGCTCTAGCATCAATTTCGAACAGCTTTAGATCTTCGTCTGAATATTGTTCAGGTTTCTTCGCAACCTGTTCATTAGATTCCGGGACGCTCACCATAGGCTTGTATGGTCCATGCACCACTGACTTCCAACAACCAGCACTGTTGGCAGCCAAGTGGTGCAGCATACGTCTTTGCCATATGTTATACTCGTTCCTAACAAGCATCGGAGGCTTGGTTGAGGAACCAGTATTGTGAGGATCATTGTCGTCATCTCAGGTTTTAGTCAAAAACAAGTTTAAACAAGACAAACGTAACTCAAAACCACCAGAAGACCTCAAGATTTTGGCCAGAAACAACAGAAACTCACTCTCTATGGCTAATTCTTGCAAATTGCTAATTCGATCAGACAGAGAGATCAAAAGAGCAGTTTCAAATGATCAATAGTTAAATCGATCAATGATTAACCTGCTCTGATGCCATTTGTTAGGATTTCAGCCTCTCGTTTGATCAATCAGATTGGTTTGCAGCGGATTTAGCACGTTAATTAGCGATTAATGCAAGAACATAAAAGATATTGCAAGTAAAAGCACAAACATAGAGAGAGAAAAGAGTTCTGCGAAAAATTAATTGTTCTATTGCTCAACCGTTTCGGCAATTAAAACAGCATGGTTCACCATCCTTTTATAGGTGGCAAAAGGATGGTGGTGATGTCCTTTCTCTGACATCAACTGATTATTAAAATTACAACTGACGGAACATAAAACTACTGAAGATGTCAACAGCTGACATCTTCTTACAAAAATGTTCCTATCTTTTACAAGTACTAACAAAAGTAAAACTACTGAAATCCTACAACGACTGAAGAACAAACTCTTCAATCGTTATAACTACTGATATTATAACAGCTGAAGAACAAGCTCTTCAGCTGTTGTACAACTACTGAAACAAAATAAACTACTGAAAGGGAAAAACCATCACATCAACTAAGAAGACTTCTTTAGTTGTTGTGACAAACTCTGAGTCTTCAGCACTTGTTCTTCAGACTTGGGCTTCAGACGATGTAACAGCTGATGACTTCAGTTGATGTCATCAGCTGTTGTCTTCAGTCGTTTATCTTCAGACGTTGTGCTTCAGTAGAAGGTCTTCAGCTCTTCAGTTCTTCAGCTTTTGATTCTTCAGTACTTGTCTTCAGTACTTGAAATCCTCAGTACTTGTATGATCAGTACTTCAGACTTCAGTACTTGGTCTTCAGTACTTTGGAGTCTTCAGCTGTTGTTCTTCAGTTCTTTGATCTTCATACTTTGTTCTTCAGACTTTGTCAAAACAGCTGATGGGAGTCTTCAGCAGTTATTACAGTGGCATATGGGACTTAGAGGTTTTCCTGATCTTGGCTCATTGGTTCTTTTGGTCCAACATATTGGATAAAGGTTTTATCAGACCTAGCTCATCACCGTGGGGAGCCCCAGTTCTGTTTGTCAAGAAGAAGGACGGAACTTTTCGCATGTGTATCGATTACAGAGAACTGAACAAGGTGACAATTAAGAATCGTTATCCCCTCCCGCGCATCGATGATCATTTCGATCAACTACAAGGGTCGAGTTACTATTCCAAGATAGACCTAAGATCGGGTTATCATTAACTAAGGATACGAGAAGAAGACATTTCAAAGACTGCTTTTAGAACGAGGTATGGCCACTACGAGTTCATGGTTATGCCATTCGGGTTGACCAACGCACCAGCGGTTTTCATGGACCTAATGAACCGGGTGTGCAAACCCTATCTGGACAAGTTCGTCATTGTCTTCATCGATGACATCCTTATTTACTCAAAGAGTAAGGAAGAACACGAAGAGCACCTTAGACTGATTCTGGAGATGTTGAGACGAGAACAGTTGTATGCAAAATTTTCAAAGTGCGACTTCTGGATACGGGAGGTTCATTTCTTGGGCCATGTGGTCAATGAGAATGGGATACACGTTGACCCGGCAAAGATAGCAGCTATCAAGAACTGGGCTACGCCTAAGACTCCGACCGAGGTACGACAGTTTCTCGGTTTGGCCGGCTACTATCGACGATTCATCGAAGGGTTTTCAAAGATTGCTCAACCTCTCACCGCATTAACTCATAAAGGAACCACGTACGATTGGGGTGATAAGCAAGAATCTGCATTCCAGGTCCTGAAGCAGAAACTCTGTACAGCACCGATCATGTATCATCCAGGCAAGGCCACTGTAGTAGCAGACGCCCTAAGTCGGAAGGAAACACTCAAGCCAAGACGAGTTCGAACATTGCAACTTACCATCCACACCGGTTTACCCGATCAGATCCGCAATGCTCAACTTGAGGCGTTACAAGACGAGAACCTGAAATCCGAATCGCTACGAGGCATTGAGAAGCAACTAGAAACCAAGCCTGATGGAATCCGCTACTTCATGGATCGAACATGGATTCCCTCGTATGGAGGCCTATGAGAACGGGTAATGGATGAAGCTCACAAGTCCCGGTACTCAATCCACCCAGGTTCAGAAAAGATGTATCACAATCTCAAAGTTCTTTACTGGTGGCCGAATATGAAAACTGACATTGCCACATACGTAAGCAGATGCCTAACCTGTTCTAAGGTTAAGGTGGAGTATCAACGATCGTCTGGTTTACTCCAACAGCCAGAAATACCAGTATGTAAGTGGGAGCAGATATCCATGGACTTTATCACGAAACTTCCTCGAACTCCCAGCGGATGCGACACCATTTGGGTGATCGTGGATCGCTTGACGAAATCCGCACACTTCCTGGCAATCCGGGAGACTGATCGCATGGAAAAGTTAACTCGTATCTACCTCAGGGAAATAGTCTCGAGGCATGGTGTGCCGACCTCCATTATCTCTGATCGTGATGCTCGATTCACTTCACACTTCTGGCAGTCCTTACAACGAGCACTAGGAACGCGGCTGGATATGAGCACCGCGTACCACCCCCAAACTGATGGCCAAAGCGAGCGTACGATCCAGACTCTAGAAGACATGTTACGTGCCTGCGTCATAGATTTCGGCAGCAGTTGGGAAACTCACTTACCGCTAGTTGAGTTTTCTTACAACAATAGCTATCACACATCGATCAAAGCTGCTCCATTTGAGGCACTGTATGGGCGTAAGTGCCGATCACCCATCTATTGGGCGGAAGTTGGGGAAAGTCAACTCACCGGCCCTGAACTTGTGCACGAGACGACTGAGAAGATCGTGCAAATCCGTAACCGTATGGCAGCAGCCCGTGACCGACAGAAAAGTTACGCTGATAAGCGTCGCCGACCGTTAGAATTCCAAATAGGTGACAAGGTGCTTTTGAAAGTGTCACCTTAGAAGGGTGTGATTCGTTTCGGGAAACATGGGAAACTAAGCCCTAGGTACGTGGGACCGTTTGAGGTTGTCAAACGGGTTGGCCCCGTGGCCTATCAGTTAAACCTACCCGAAGAACTCCGTGGAGTACACGATGTGTTCCACGTCTCCAACTTAAGAAAATGCCTTGCAGACGAGACTCTTATCGTTCCGATAGACGAGATACATGTTGACGAACAACTACGTTTCATCGAGGAGCCAGTGGAAGTCATGGATCGAGAGGTCAAGACACTCAAACATAGTCGTATCCCTATCATCAAAATCCGTTGGAACTCAAAGCGTGGACCCGAATTTACCTGGGAAAGCGAGGATCAGATGAAGAGGAAGTACCCTCAACTGTTCCAAAACCAGGCATCTACCTCTTAGATACGCAGGTACTCTATTCAACATACGTCACAAACCGTTGAGCCTTGTGATTCCCCGTAAAAACCACGTAACATGATGTACTAATTTTCTGGACGAAAATTCCTGCAACAAGGGGATGATGTGACACCCCGTAATTTCAGATTAACATTATTCAAACCGTTGTCGTTAACATTGACCCGTACTCACTAATACTCGAAACATATACAAACACCGCCACCAACATTGTTAAACAAATTATGATAAAATACTAACGCGGGTGTTTGTAGAGAATTCACATAAACGGGATTACCAAAGGAATCCTCTTAATTAACAAAGCTCGTCCAAACACGTCGTTATTAACCGGAACGAATTCGGGAACACGGGACCTAAGTACAGGGACCAACCCTGACAATTGCCAAACTGGGGCTGGGTATAAATACCCATCCACCAGCCAAACACTCCACATTCTGCTCTCTCTTTCTCTCTTACGCTCTCTTCTCCTCCGTGTCTTCATCTTAGCACCAAAACCACCCCGATTGAGCCCGTTTTCACCGGCTAAACCACGTAACAGCTGAGAAATCACGTTCCCAGCAGGTAGGCGACCTTGTTCATCCGTTTTATTGCTCGTTTCACTGCTGCAAGTATGGGGTTCGGGTGTTCGGGTTCAACCCGAATGCATGTGGTCATGGGGGTGCGTGTGAGGCCAATCAGCGTGTGCATTTCCCTTAGACATGTTAGGAGAGTGTTTCTGGAAGTCCTGATTGTGAGAAAACCGAGCACGGAACAGCTGAAGGCTGTTCGACCCACCCAGCAGTCGAGACCTGCTGCAGTCTGCGACTGGGCCAACCGTGCGACTGAGTCATGCGACTGGGTCCTTCGCGCGATTGATTGGGGTGACTGGTTGAGACGTGCGAACGAATGCAACCGAATGAATGTGTGCGACTGAGTATCACCCGACTGAAGGTCGAGTTGTTAAACGACTATGACTGTACGATCATGTATCATCCGGGCAAGGCCACTGTAGTAGCAGACGCCCTAAGTCGGAAGGAAACACTCAAGCCAAGACGAGTTCGAGCATTGCAACTTACCATCCACACCGGTTTACCCGATCAGATCCGCAATGCTCAACTTGAGACGTTACAAGACGAGAACCTGAAAGCCGAATCGCTACGAGGCATGGAGAAGCAACTAGAAACCAAGCCTGACGGAATCCGCTACTTCATGGATCGAACATGGATTCCCTCGTATGGAGGCCTACGAGAACTGGTAATGGACGAAGCTCACAAGTCCCGGTACTCAATCCACCCAGGTTCAGACAAGATGTATCACGATCTCAAAGTTCTTTACTGGTGGCCGAATATGAAAACTGACATTGCCACATACGTAAGCAGATGCCTAACCTGTTCTAAGGTTAAGGTGGAGTATCAACGACCGTCTGGTTTACTCCAATAGCCAGAAATACCAGTATGGAAGTGGGAGCAGATATCCATAGACTTTATCACGAAACTTCCTCGAACTCCCAGCGGATGCGACACCATTTGGGTGATCGTGGATCGCTTGACGAAATGTATGAAAGGAAAGCATCATAAAGTGTTTCACAAGCCAAAGGAAAGGAACTCTATCACTACACCCTACACTTATTACATATGTATCTCTTTGGCCCCACCAATATAATAAGTCTAGGAAAGCCCTCTTATTGTTTGGTGATCATAGATGATTTCACAAGATTCACTTAGGTCTTCTTCCTTAGAACTAAGGATGAGACTTCTGAGATCTTGAAGATCTTCATTCTGAAAATTGAGAATCAATGTGATCACAAGGTCAAAACCATAAGATGTGATTAAGGAACTTAATTCAAGAACCAAACCCTTGATGCATTTTGTGCTAAAAAGTATATTACAAGACAATATAATGCTCCCAACACTCCTCGGCAAAATGATGTTGTTGAGAGGAGAAACTTGACACATATTGAAGCTACAAAATCCATGTTATTTGACCCTAAACTACCTATTACCTTTTGGGCAGAGGTAGTTAACACTGCCTGCTATGTGCAGAACAGAGTTTTAATAGTCAAGACTCATGGTAAGACTCCTTATGAGCTGTGGCACAAAAGGATACCTTTCATTCGTTTCCTCAGATCATTTGGATGTCCTTGCACCATCTTGAATACCAAAGATCAAGTAGCCAAATTTGCTAAAAAATCAAATGATGGACACTTCATTGGATACTCTTCCTGAGCTAATCTAATCTCCCCATATGCATACTGCTTCTACCCCATCTCCCACTTCAACCACCCCTGAATGCCCTACATTCATAATTGCAGAAGTGTTGACTCATCTTAACACTTCACCCTCTCCCCAGGAACCAATCACAACTGGGAAAACTCTCAACCACAGAGAGGGTGGATACAAGTGTTGCTGGGAGCCCACAACACAGGAAATCAAATATCTCATCTCCAAGTGTGGCAAAGGAGATAGGACAATCTGGTGAGGCTGCCACTTCCCCTGTATCAGCACATGAATAGGAAGAAGTTGGTACAATCTCTAAGTCCTCACCAGAGGCAACTACCGATGATGGATCCAATCCGGAGGCAGGAAGTCCCCAGTACCAAGAACAAGGGGCACATGTTATCACTGAGCCATACTCAGCACATGTACATCCCGACTTAATTAGGAGGTCAGGTGATTCAGTTACAACTGATGATGTCCTGAGCTTTTTCTACGATGTAGTAGCTCAAAACACTATTCTTGAGGATGAGGTGAGTAGACTCAAAGAGCTACTCGCCAAAATGACTCAAGACCAAAGTCCATCTGCCACTATACACCCACAGATGGCACCTTCACCTGAAGGTCTCACAAACACTCAGCCACTCCCACAAACTCAACCACCTGCCCTTGCTTCTGGCACTAGTTCTTAGGGACAGAACCCCCCTGAGCAATTAGCTGCTATCTATCAAAATTCCCTGCCTGTCATCACACCCATTATCACAGATATTGTGATCAAAACCCTTGATGAGAGGCTTCCCTCTACTATACAGCCTTTGGTGGAAGCTGTTGTGATGAAGAAGCTTTCTGACAGTCAACCCCTTGCAACCAATGCAACCAAAAAGGGGGAGACTTCAGTGAAAGCTAAGAGAAAGAGAGTTGAGGAGGAAGTGAAAGAGAAAGAAGTTGAGGATGAGATAGTATATTAGAGGGAGTTGGTGGTGGAGACTGAGAGGGAGAAGGAGAAGGAGAGTGCTGAATTGGAAAAAGTGATTAAAAGTCAAAAAGACTTTCATGTCACATACAAGAAGAAGAAGGGAGAGAAGGAGAAAGATCTAGCTGTCCTTGTTAAGGAGGCTGATACTAAACATAGCAGGTCAATGGATAACATCATTGATTAGCTGTTCAGGCAAGGCTTTGACAGTGACACTGCTGAGCTAGATCAAGAGATAAGGAAGTTGGAGGTGAAAGAGATAGAATACCGATGGTCTTGTTATAGCCAAGAGGAAAAAGTGAGACTTGAGGCTATGACAAAATTCATTTTGAAGTATCTAGGGAGATCAGTCCTGGAGATCAGATCATGGCCCAGGGACAGCATATTGGCAATAGCCACCAAGATCTGTTCGTCTAAGGTATTCACTAAGGGACTGATCATAGAAGCCCTTAGTGAAGCCGGTGCTGGGAACAGGGCTGAGTTAGCCACACAAACCAAATCCTCTCTCACATCTAAATTGCTAGCTCAGCCTGCCTAATTTCCCACACCAAAAACCAAACCACCACCCACAAAGCAAAGCCCTTCACCATCAAAACCCATAGCTGATGATGCACCCTTGAAGAGGAAGACAAGGGTGCTAAGGCTAGTAGAAGAAGAAGAAGAAGAGGATGATGAGGAAGAAGATAGGCTGCCTCTTTCTGCAGTTCTATCTTTGCCTAAAGCCAAACATTTACCCATCACTCCTGCCTCACAGATGGAAGCTGTGAAGGTTAAAATTGAAGAAGAACATCAGCATAAGCTACATGATGATGAGCTGTTGAAAAGAGTAGATAAAGCTTTTGCTGCTTCCTCATCAATCATTAATATGAGGAAACAAGCTCTGATATTATTCACCTTAAGGCATACATATCAATATCAAAAGGACAAAGTGAGTATTGGCCTGATCCCAGGGTGTCTCACAAGATCATTAAGAAAGACATTCCACTGAGATACAATGGCCAAGTAAAAAAGATTGTAGATTAAGGGATCTCTTTGGCCATTGTAGTATCACCCTGGGAGATCATTGTAGATTTCAAGAAGGCCTATCATGCTAACCTACCACCACAAATGATGTTGGAGAATAGGGTGGTTAAAAAGGGGTTAGTCTACAAGAGGCTTGAGAATCTTAGGAAAAATGAGCTCCAGTTGTTCTTAGAGGGTAATCACCTTGATGAGTTCACCTATAGGGCTATAATAACTGTGGAGCTCAAAAATGGTAAACAGGCCAAATTCATCTCAGAGCTCTATGGGCCTGAAGGATTATTTGAGGGTGAGGCAGAGGATCTTACCATGGAGGAACAAGTAATGTTTTTAGAAGCCTACACCAGAGAATCCTACAGGCTCATAGTTGGGAAGTAGGTCTCATGGATGGGACAACAACTCTGTGTCCAGTTCCCCAAAACAGAGTTCCCATCCATACTATGCCAATCAGATCCTTGAGACCTCTTCCCAGGCCAATGCTTATATAGGCCAACTTTTGAGCTGATCCAGAAGGAAATAGACTAATCATTCTGCCACAATAAGTGGGACCAACAATAAGCTTAGAGGTTTTGGCTGCATTGGTTCAGGGGGAGTTTGTTGGACCAAAAGAACCAATGAGCCAGATCAGAAAATCTCTAAGTCCTACAAGACATCACAACAACTGCTGAAAGCATCATCAGCTGTTTGACAAAGTCTGAAGACCTCAACAGCTGAAGATCAAAGTACTAAAGATCAACAGCTAAAGTACAAAGACTGAAGACATCAGCTGATGACAACTACTGAAGTCATCAGCTGATGAAACATCTGAAGTTAAAGTCTGAAGACAAGTGCTGAAGCTTCAGAGTTTGTCACAACAGCTGAAGAAGTATTCTTCAGTTGTTGTGATGGTTTACCTTTTAGCTTTTTCTTATCAGTAGTTGTATTTTCTATTTCAGTAGTTTGTAAAACGACTGAAGAGTATGTTCTTCAGTCGTTGTAGTTTTCAGTAGTTTCTTTTCAGCTGTTGTAATACGTTTAACACTTAGCATTTTGTAAGGAGATGTTAGCTGTTTGACATCTTCAGTAGTTAAGGTAGTTTCAGTAGTTTGTTAAGATAACGGTTTGATGTCACTATCAAGTGACATCAGCTGATGTCATTCTTCCTATAAAAGGAAGATGATCTAATTGTAAATGTTGCCGCAGCATATATTGAATGAAATATATCTTTTAGCAAAAACTCTCTCTTATTCTATAACTGTACTGTTTCATTGATAAATCTCTTGTGTTCTTGTTTGAATCTGTTAATTCGTGTGTTAATTCCGCTGCAAATCTGATCTAATTGATCAAACAAGATGCTGAGATCCTTTCAGACAGAGAACAAGATAGACAGAACTTGATAACCTAGCTGAGTGCCACATGCCTCTATCAGGCAGCAACCCTTCTTCCCTTATCCTATGAGTACATTGAGTTTGAATACCTCAATCAGCTTAAGCAACAAGTGCTGAAAGAGCAAAAATCTACTAAGAGGAAGATGAGGGAAGAAGTTTCAAAGTCAAGAGCCACCATCAGAACAAATTTGAAGAAGTCTTCTGATAGGTAGAAGATTGTGAGCTTAGTGAAGTTGTATGGATTCTATGAAAGGAGACTTGGTCCAATGTCTGTATCCACCATGGATGAGAACATTAGACTGATCAAGCAGAAGATCAAAAGAGGGGAGCTTGTTGACTTTTATTCTCCTATACCAAGTCAGGCTGCACCTGAAGTTGAGGCCAAGGTTGAACCACAAGAGACAACATAACCTGCACCTAGTCCTAGACCATAACCAACTTCATCTTCTTTTCCCTAGCTAGGTCATGACCCTTCTCTTTTTGAACCTTTGAAGGAAAATGACCCAACTGAGGAAGACAAACAAGAACAATCTGGTGCCGTAGGGTAGTCTCCTTAGTTAAAGTACAATAGGAGGAAAAGAATGGCTAAAAGGTGACATAGAAGAAGAAGAAATTCAAGGCATCCCCCTCTACACCTCAGGATGGGTTAGAGCAGCATGAGGTTGCTCCAGAAGAGGCTGCTCATCAAAGTACAATTAGAATAGAGCCTCTTGTTGCTGAGATACCTATCATGTCCTGAATGTTTGCATGATCTCTATGACATGAGAATATACTTTGAGAGTCTGAGGGATCCTGACCAAACGATGATAAAGGGAATGGTCTTGATCCTGATAAGGATTATCGACAGATGAAGATCAGGACTCAAGGAACTTTTCTGTTTTGGTAGCATCAACCTAGGGGAAGTATGTAAAGATTACATCTAGAGGCCGATGCAACCCAATACCTTTCAGCATGCAGCATGAGTTACAAGGAAGTTACTTTGGAATATTTTATACAACTCAGTAAATTATGCTAAGTATAAAATCTTCCAAAGCCAAAATACCATATCTTTTGAAGCCAAAGATAAAGCCTTCCAAAGCTTCAAAGACAAAGTCTTCTGAAGCCAAAGACTGATTTCTTTCAAAGATAGAGAACACATGCTTTCTCTGAACCACTTTTTAATAAAATCTGAACCACTTTTCGCTGCCATCTCTGAAGACTCACCAACTTATATGAGTTGGTGAAAAGTATATACTTTTGTCCAACTGTAGATTAAGGTCTTTTATCTGTAACTGTGAATCCTAGGATCGCAATTCAGGAATTATCAATATTAAAACGATGACAAATTAATAAATGCGGAAAAAACATTAATTGTTGTTTAATTGTTTTTTTAATTGATAATGAATATCAAATATTGAATGTCATTATGATGAACACAATTATGAAAACAAAGTAAATACACACACTATAATTAATTCAAATGTATTTCATTAATATTCACTAATGATTACAAAAGAATAATTATGACTGCTATGAACAAAGATTCTTGAACGTATTGATGTTGATGATGTGACGGCGGCTAGGGTTGAATGGTGATGTGATATACGAAAACCATAACATTGCTTATTGTGTTATCTTCTTGATGTGAAACCTAGGACTCATATTTATAGGCACTTTAAGTCAGTTAAGGAAACACCGGATCTCTTGGGATTTGTTATTAACTTGTTGACTTGTTGACTGGTGGAAATCATACAGGTGTTCTTGTCTTCCGCAGGAATCTTGTCTTCCGCAGGAACTCTTGTTCTTCCGTAGGAACCTTGTCTTCCGTAGGAACTCTTGTTCTTCCATAGGAACCTTGTCTTTCATAGGAATCTTCACGTCATCAAGTAATCCTTATGAATGATGATGTTCATCCGAAGACACAAAGGATGACTTCTAAGAAACATATCTACGAATTAAAAGTATTGATCATCCGTAGATGTTTCTTACACTTAGTCAATTATAGCAATTCACCAAGTACATTGTTTTTTCCTGTCATCATATACATCAAACAACACATATAGGTTAACCTATACATTCAATGCATACATAATGATAGTCATTTACACTTATTTATTACAAGTATTGATTAAAGTTCTAAGCCTATACAAAATGATCTAGACCTATTCTTTCTAGATCTAACAATACTCCCCCTTAGGCTTAGATCCTTGTAATCAATCCTTCGAAACTCCAAGATCCTTGACTCTGATTATCATACTTGTAGTTAATCTTCATCTTGCTAAGCTTCTTCAGAGTTTCAAAACTTAGTCCCAGGACATCTTCTTCAGTAGTGAGTGTGTCTAACACTTTGTTGTTATTCACCACTTCTAGCTCATCCTACTCTGATATTCTACGTTCTGAGTCTTCATCAAAAGTTATTCCTTTTAGCAGTCCAGCATTGTGTCTTCTTCTCTTGTAAGCTTTCGCATGTAATTTGTCAATCACTTGTATTACATGGACATGCAGGAACAGATCATTTTATGCTCTTTCATCACTCAGCTTGGGAAAGAATTTGTCATGTAGGTATGAGGTGTAGCTGAGATGGGGTAGCTTGATTTCCACAGGATCAAATATCCTGATCCGATCAGCTTTCTTGTTCTTTACATTCCTGAGCAGCACTAACTCATTTGTTTTCTCAACATATCCCCATTCAGTTATGGGATATGTGTATTGAGTCCCTTCAATAGACTTGATGGTTGCTGTTTTTTTACTGTTGTATCCAACCCTCTTCAAGAATTCATCATCTACTGATTCTGAGGCATTGGACTTCAACCTTTTAAGACCTTTAATTCTCTTCTTATGCTCTACATCTTCTCTTTTAGCCTCAGCAAGCACATCATCCTTGAACTTTGTCTTAAGTTTGCCCACTAGAGTTGAGAAGTCTCTTCCTCATGGATGAATTGGGTAATTGAAGATGATCAGACTTTGCAGGTCTTTGAGATCAGTCCCTGGTAAGCACAACATAGAAAATACATCATGGAAGTATTCAATTCTTCCAGATGTTCTTTTAATGATAGCACAATCCCAGTCTGGATCATATTTCCAGGCCATAATCCTGTTCTCTTCCACAGAACTGGGAGTTATGAAGTGATCAATCAGCTATATCAGAGTAGACTTCTGCTCTGTAATCTCTCTACAATAGTTCCAAGTGGCCATACTTTGCCTGGAATGACTTCTCTTGGTTCTCTGATCAGCTTGTCTTTTCCCTTGTGGCGGTCTTTGCTTTCTACCACCACAGGTTCAGCAATCATCTTGTTGTGGTGCTCAATAGCAGGGTTAGGAGCTTCAGTTCTGAATCTGACTCCTGTATCAAGCTCAACTTGCATAACATGCTCCATCATTCTTCTCAGTTCACCAATTGTTCTTCCCTTCAGCTCATGTGACTTGTAGTTATGACCTTATAACCAGCAAGTCACATTGTATTTGCTCAGCTTAGCTGTGTCACAATGGCCTAACTCTTTCTTGATCTTATGAATTGATTGAAAGATAGTGAATGCTTCGTAGTCACAGTTTGGAATCATAAATCTTGCAAGCTCAAAATCTTTTAGCAGATTTTTTAGTTCAGTCACATTCAGCCTTTCAACCATGTCATAGGGGAACCCATGCTTTATAAGAGTCATAAACATGGTTGACTCAGGTCTCTCTTCCAGAATATCTTTTGTTGTTAGAAAATCATCAGCCTTTGAGCCATTATGTTCTGTTGGTGAGTCCATTTTGATCAGCTCATTCCATTCCTCATCACTATCACTATCTTTGTGAGATCTTGACTTCACAGTAGATAAATCTACTAAAGGAGTGTGTTCAGGGGATGTCAGCTTTGGTTTCTTAGGTGAATCTTCAACCTTGGTTACCTTTAACCTTGGTTGCCTTCTTCTTGGTAGTACCTAAGTACTGTCTCTTCCGTGAATATAGAATTAAGTGCTTTGAAGCCTCAGAAGATTGTTTTGATTGTTTGAAAGATAGGGCATCCTTTGATTCCAATTCATAGATCTTCATCTTTAGCTGTTCAATTTCTTCATCTTTCAACTTGATCAGATCAGATTTTGCAGACAAAGAATTAGTGATATGATCCACCTTTAAGACCAACTTTTCCTTCTCATTCTTCTCATATCTCACTGACTCCTGCAACTCTTTTTCATGTTGAAGCAATGCATCGATCACTTCATTGTTGCTGTGAGCATCTTCTCTAAGTCTTTTCAATCTCGCTTCTTGCTTCATCAGCTCTTCATCATTTTCTTTGATAACCCCTTTTAACTCTTGAATTCTTTGTTTTCTTTTATTATACTTGAGCACCAACTTATTGTATTTAGCCACGAGGTAACTCTTTCTCATAGGGATATATTTATCACTCAGATCATCTTCATGATAGGCAATTACATCAACAAGATTCCCCTTTTCTTCTTCTTCAGCAGCAGTCTCATTGTCATTCACTTCAGTTGCAGCTACACTTGCTGAACTTGAGCAGTGTTCACTGGCTTGATCTGCGTGCTCTACAAATTGTTGCTATGATATGTGTTGATGATCAGTGATTGGAGA
The DNA here is from genome assembly GCA_024085815.1 of Flaveria linearis. Taxonomy (NCBI): domain Eukaryota; kingdom Viridiplantae; phylum Streptophyta; class Magnoliopsida; order Asterales; family Asteraceae; genus Flaveria; species Flaveria linearis. Next base: position 36,256,643 of record CM044006.1, read on the forward strand.
TATCGGTTCAGTATGATCAGACAACACTTGGTTTTGAGAGTTGGAGACAGAGACTGGAATGTTGCTAGCCTATGACATTAACTCAGTCTCACCAGAGTGAACTGAGTTCTGAGACTGAGTTATGTGTAAGGGCTCAGTATTGGCATTCTCAGAAGTTTGTTGGTTAGGTGTATCAGGGAGTGGATGCAGAGGTGATAGAGTTTGGATTGGAGAGATTGGCTGAGTGTTTTGTAAGGTTAGGAGTGAAACTACTGGGGATTCTTGTTGTACAGGGGAGATAGGCTGGTGTTGGGTCTGAAGTATAGTCTAATATTATCAACACAGTTAAAGTCAACAAAAGTCAACGTCACAGTCAAAGTCAACAAAAGTCAACATCACGGTCAAAGTCAACAAAAATCAAACGCCGCGTTCGGAACGAAGATTAGAGACAAAACATTGAATATATATATTCGTCTTGGATGTTTATTGTTAATAAATATATTTTGTGTCGACAAAATATATTTAATCTTGTTTTTTACATTTTGGGTTTTAATTATAATTTCTATTGTCATAGTTTAGGGTCCTAAGTGTCATTAGTAAATTATCATTTACTATAAATAGTAAAGTATGGCAATTAGGGTTTTAAGCTTGGTGGAGCTAGTGATTAGGGTTTTCACTTTCAAATTATTTTGTAATCATATTTTTGGATCAAACAAAGGGTTTGAGTGTGTTCTTGAGATGTTCTTCATTGTTCATCTTATTTTGTGGTGTTTGATCTAGAATCTTCATCAAATTCATGATTCAAGTGTTGATTGGGACCAACAATATGGTATCAGAGCCAACTTGAATTAATTTCTACTTCTGATTTGAAGATTTTTTTACTACTTTTTGAAATTTCTTAGAGAGAGAAAATGGGGTTTTAAAGAGAGAAACTAAATCTGAGTTTTTGTGTTTATCAATATCACTGTTTTGATTAGATCTACAACATTTCAGAATAGATTTACAAAATTTGATAACATATATTGGATCTACATCAACTTTTATACAAGAAACATCAAAGAAAAATTTCAGATCTGAGATTTTCTTTCACACACACTTGTGTGTGTGTTCTTGGTGTTCTTGAGAGCTTCATATCTTCAAGGGGCGAAACTAGATCCATTTTGAACAAAAGTTCAATCTGTCCTGCGAAACTATTAATTTTCCGGCGAAATTACGCTCCGGCGAAACTATAATTTCGTCGGGCAAAATTGTACTTTCCGGCGAAACTACAGTTTCGTCCGGCGAAATTCCGGCGAAACTGTAAATTTTCCGGCGAAACTAGAAATTCCGGCGAATCTATAAAACCGTCGAAATTAATAAAAACAAAGCTGTGAAATTAGAAAAGACTTGTTGTTTGTGAAATTACAACTACAAGCTGTGAAAGTTTTTTTTAAAAAAAAAGGATAAAAAAAACAATAGTTCTATACTTTTATATCAGGCCACCTTCAAACATTGTGTGGATCCAACATCAGGTTTCACACCATTAGCAGATGAAATAGTGGAGGAACCCGTGTTTGGTGAACCTGAATCACCAAGCCCAAAAACATTCGATCCACCTGCTGATAAAACCGAAGTTGGGGACTGGTTTTCTTGATCTGAACCTGATGAATTTGGTGAAGTTGACCGCTCACATTGACTTACCGTTTTGAGTGGTGCTGAAAGCTTACGAGGTGACAACCGGTGTTCTCTCTTCCAGATTGGTGTAACGAAGCGGTTGTGACGTCGGAGCTGTGCCTTTTTCGGTGAGACGACGGAAGTAGCGGTTTCCTCGAAGAGAACGACGGTGCCGGAGAGACTACACCTAGAGAACACAACTGCCTACCGTTCGAAACGCTTCCGTCAACACTTCCTCCGGCGAACGAAGACGCCGGCGACTTAAACGACGCCGTTGCATCCGTAACAGATATTTTCAAAACATTTCTTCAGATCAAGGAGAAACCGAAGGTGTATCTCGATCGGAGGACGACGGTGGCGGTCCACGGCAGAAGCGGGCGTGACCGCTGCGGTTCAAGGCGGAGACGGCTTGTTTGAAGCTAGAAGAAACGGAGAAATCGTGATTGTTTAGCTGGAAGATACGATTCAGGTGGTCAATGGTTTGAATTCCGACGAAATCGACCGCCATTGTTGCAGAATCAGAAGCTTGAGGTTAGAAATTAGGGGTTAAAGGAGTTGACATCTTCACACTGCACAACTAAAACTCTATAGAATGAAAAGTATGATGTGACCAAAAGGATCAGAGGCAATGGGGTTTGCTCATCTTGGTCACTTGACTATACAATGTGTCAGCATCTTGAGCACTGATGTTTGAGGCCTTTTTTTTCTTATGTTGTAGCAGCAAAGCATATGAGAAAGAGAGATTAGAGATTGAGGCATGAGCACTAATGTTTAGATCTTGATGTGTTCAAAGAATAGAGATTTAGGGTTTGGGGTTGTGTTTGGGAGTAGTTTTTAAGATCAGATCTGAAGTGTGTGTTTTATTGGTGTTGGACCAAAAGAACCAATGAGCCAAGATCAGGAAAACCTCTAAGTCCCACATGCCACTGCAACAACTGCTGAAGACTTCCATCAGTTATAATGCTCTCTTGCTTGAATGTCAGACTCAAGAGCATCTGAAGACTCTCATCAGCTATTGTGTTCTCTTGCTTGAATGTCAAACTCGAGAGCATCTTAGCTCCAGCTTCAGCTGTTATGACAAAGTCTGAAGAACAAAGTCTGAAGATCAAAGAACTGAAGTACAACAGCTGAAGACTCCAAAGTACTGAAGGCCAAAGTACTGAAGTATCAAAAGCTGAAGAACTGAAGAACTGAAGATCTTCCGAAGCAAAGTCTGAAGACAAAGACTGAAGACAACAACTAATGATATCTACTGAAGTCATCAGTTGTTACATCATCCGAAGCTGTTCTATCTTCCGAAGCAAAGTCTGAAGACAAAGACTGAAGACAACAACTGATGATATCTACTGAAGTCATCAGTTGTTATATCTTCCGAAGCTGTTACATCTTCCGAAGCCAAGTCTGAAGACCAAGTACTGAAGACTCAGAGTTTGTCACAACAACTGAAGAAGTCCTCTTCAGTCGTTGTGGTGGTTTTTCCTTTTCCGTAGTTTATTTTATTTCAGTAGTTGTACAACAGCTGAAGAGCATGTTCTTCAGCTGTTATAGTATCAGTAGTTTACTTTTGTCAGTACTTAGGAACTTTTGTAAGAAGATGTCAGTTGTTGACATCTTCAGTAGTATTATGTTTTTGTCAGTTGTAATTTGAATATTCAGTGATGTCAGAAAAAGGACATCACGCCCATCCTTTTCCCGCCTATAAAAGGATGGGTAACCATACTGCTTTAAACGGCGAAACGTGTGACCAATAGAATATTTATTGTTTCGCAGAACTCTTCTCTCTATGTTTAAGCTTTTAATTGAAATATCTTTTATGTTCTTGCTTTAATTGCTAATTAATGTGCTAAATCCGCTGCAAACATAATCTAATTGATCAACACGAGAGGCTGAGATCCTGTCAAATGGTATCAGAGCAGGTTAATCATTGATCGATCTTACCATTGATCATTTGAAACTGTTCTTTTGATCTCTCAGTTTGATCGAATTAGCAATTTGCAAGAATTAGCCATAGAGAGTGAGTTTCTGCTGTTTCTGGCCAAGATCTTGAGGTCTTTCGGTGGTTTTGAGTCACATTTGTCTGGTTTAAACTTGTTTTTGACTAAAAACTGACATGACAACACCAACTAATGATCCTCACAATACTGGTTCCGCTACCAAGCCTCCGATGCTGGTTAGGAACGAGTATAACATATGGCAAAGACGTATGCTACACCACTTGGCTGTCAACAGTGCTGGTTGTTGGAAGCCATTGGTGCATGGGCCATACAAGCCAATGGTGAGTGTCCCAGAATCTAATGAACAGGTTCCGAAGAAACCTGAACAATATTCGGATGAAGATCTAAAGCTGTTCGAAATTGATGCTAGAGCCCATGGAATTTTAGCCATGGCCATTCCAAACCAGATATATTCAGGGCTCTTGCATCATGAGTCTGCTCATGACCTATGGGTTGCTCTAAAGGAACAATTTGGAGGAACTGATTCGGTCTTAGCAAACAATAGGGAAATCCTTGCCCAACAATATGAGACTTTCTCATATAGAAAGGGTGAGACTCTGACCCAGCAGTTTGAGCGGTTCTCATGTTTGATATCTGAGCTGAAGATGGTCAAACAAGAATACTCCAAAATCCAGATGAACAACAGGTTCCTCAGGTCACTGCCTGAGAGATGGGACACATATACCATTGTCCTACGCTCCAGTGCTGATCTGGAAACTCTATCTCTCACCCAACTTCATGGGAAGTTGCTCACTTTTGAGAGAGAGATAGAGCAAAAGAGGAAGCTGTCCTCTTCTGGCAAGCTCGCTGATGACTTTGTCCAAGGTAATGCTGCCTTGATAAGTCGTGAGTCAGAATATGCTTCATCTGAAAGTTCTTATGATGAGCATATCGATTTCTCTACCAACTCAGAACAAGCTTTTGTTGGTGTTAGTAGTTCAGGAGGTGGTGGTGACAACTTGTGTTTTCTGATGGAGGATTTGAAGGGCAATCCAGATGATGATCAGGAAGAGATGGATATTTTGAACCAGATGGCCATGATAAATATCCGCTCTCAGAAGTTCTACAAAAGAACTGGTAGGAAATTCCCAGGACTCTCTGGCAAAACCAAAGTTGGTTTTGACAAGAGCAAGTTGAGGTGTCACAAGTGCCAAAGGCTTGGACACTTTGCAAGAGAGTGTAGATCATCTAGATCTAACTCATCTGCACCCTTTGTGACTTTTCCCAGCAATAGCTCATAGCACAAAGGGCAACCTTCCAACAGTTCTTCTCATCCATCTCAGGCACAAGCACCACCTGCTTATTTTGTGCCACAGGGTCATATGCCATACTCTTACCCCTGTTACTACATGCCTCAGCCTAGTCAAACTCAAGTACCCCCGGCTCAACCACCTCATGCTCTTCCAGAGCCTCAATCTTCCAATCTCATCAACACACACAACCTCAACAACACAGCTTTTTCACCCCAAGTGTTGTTGACTGGAGTAGTCTACCAGAAGAGCTATCTGGTCAAGAACAACTACTCCAAGGTGCTGGTCAACATGGTGGTGATCAACCTTTTGGAAATCTTGCTCTGATGGCCCTTGATTCTACTGAAGGGTCATCATCCAATGCCTCATCTCAGGTATCCACTGAGGCAAAAGCCAAGTTTTGTTCTGAATCATGCATAGCAGCATTTGCTTCTATTAGAGAAGCAAATGTAGCTTTAATAGATAAAAATCTTGAGCTTGAGCACACTATTTCCAAAAGAAAAGCTGATTTTGAGGTTGTATTAAAAGATAAAAATGATGAGATTTACAAGCTTAAATGCCAAATAAAAGATGATAAAGCTAGGGAAGATGTACTTCTAGAGAAGTACAAAGACCTCAAGGAAACTCTTGCAACCACCCAAGTTGAGTGTGATCGATGGGTGCAATCATGCAAGGGTTTTGAAATGCTTCTTAGTAAGCAATCAGCTTCCAACGTGAAGTTTGGCATTGGTTATAATCACACTGCTCCTCCCACAGACTTCACTTCAAGAGCAGAAGTTGAATCCGATGGGGAGAGCAATAACCAATCCTTCTCATCATGTGACCTACTATCCTCTGAATCAGCATCATCAGAGATAGATGTCAGCATTTACAATGGTTCAGATGCTGACTGTCACATGACTAAAAGGCTGATCAACTCAGGTGTTGTCACTAGAAGTACTGAAGGTACTAGAGAGCAAGTGACAACATCTGAAGTTCAAACCTCAAATACTGTTAGAACTGAAGAGAAGAAAACTAACAGTAGGAAAGGTTTGAGGACAGCTAGAGAGGATACCAGGAAAGCAGGCACTAGGAAGAAAACTGCAAGTACTCATGACAAACAGCTGAAGAACAAGTCTTCAGCAGTTAAATCCTCTTCTGCTGATGATCAGCATAAGATGAAGAAGAAGCCATGTGAGATATGTGGCTTATTCAATCATCTTACTGATGATTGCTGGTACAAAAGGGGTTCCAAACTCAAACAGAAGGAGAAAATTACTGAGAGCATCAATAAATGAAGAATGAGTTTGAAACCAAGTTTGTACTAGCAACATCCAAGCCTGAAATCCATAAGCCCAAAGTTAAATCTAAGAAGGTAGGGATTACTCAGGGAACAGCTGAGGTTGCTCAGAAAAAGATGGTACAACATAGGAACTCATCATCAGTAAACTCCAACGTGTCTGAAGAGCTGAAGGCTTTATCACAAAACCAGACACAGTTGGTGATGATAGTTCAGCAGCTAGTGGGAAGAGTCAACCACTTAGATGCTCCTGTGTTGAAACCACAGAAAAGGAAGTCCAAGCCAAAAGCTTCCTCTTCTGCACCATCTTCTTCACCTCAAGCTGTCACACACAACACACCTGTTAGTGCTACATCTGTAGCTGAGATCAGACCCAAAGCCAAGCAGGTTTGGGTCTCCAAGACTAACTAACACATGGTTGTGTTTGCAGGGTTCTTCAACATGCCATAGAAGCATCTGGTATGTAGACAGTGGAGGATCCATGCATATGACGGGAAGCAGCTCCCTTCTTAATGACTACTCTCAAGGAAAGAAGGGATTTGTTTCTTTTGGCAATGATGCAAAGGGTTACATCATTGGAAAAGGCTTTGTTTCCAATGGGGAAATAAGGTTTGATGATGTTAACCATGTGGAGAATCTCAAGTATAACCTCTTGAGTGTCAGTCAAATGTGTGACAAAGGCCATGTTGCCCTTTTCACAAGCCAGAACTGTAGGATTCTGTCATCCAAAGTTCTGAGTTTGATTGACAAGGCATTGGATGAACATACTCTCCTGAAGGCCAATAGGACAGGAAGAGTGTATGCCTTAGATCTTTCCAAAAAGATGGATCTAAAAGGCCATCCTTGCCTATTCTCCAAGGCATCTTCTCAAGAGTCTATACTATGGCATAAAAGGCTGGGTCATGTTAATTTGAAGAACATGAATCAGCTTATAAGCCATGGTCTAGTAAGAGGATTGCCTCAGAAGGAGTTCAAATGTGAAGATGACTGCACTGCTTGCTTGAAAGGAAAACAACACAAAGTTTCATTCCCTTCAATAGAAGAACCAAAGTCCACTGCCTGCTTACAGCTTTTGCACATGGATCTCTTTGGTCCTGTGAGAGTGATGAGCATGGCAAAGAAGAAATACTGCCTGGTAATTGTGGATGATTACTCCAGGTTTGTATGGACTTTCTTCTTGCACTCCAAGGATGAAGCAGCAAAGACAATAATGAACTTTGTGTTACATGTAGAAAAGCAGTATTCCCTACAGGTCAAGTGTGTGAGGAGTGACAATGGAACAGAATTTAGAAACCACACACTTGATGACTTCTACCTGTCCAAGGGAATTAGAAGGCAGTTTAGCATTCCTAGAACTCCTGAGCAGAATGGAGTGGTGGAGAGAAAGAACAGGACCCTCATTGAAGCAGCAAGGTCAATGTTTGCTGACTCAGGGTTGCCACTGACCTTTTGGGCTGAAGCTGTCAATACAGCTTGCTATGTACAGAATAGAGCCTTAGTAAATAAGAGGTTGATGAAGACTCCCTATGAAGTTCTTCATCATTTGGCCCCTCTTATTTCATTCTTTAGAGCCTTTGGGTGTCCTTGTTTCATTCTCAACACTAGCAACCCACTCCATAAGTTTGCTAGTAAGGTGGATGCAGGGTATTTTGTTGGTTATTCATCAACTTGCAAGGCATACAGAGTCTTCAACTGTAGAACCAAGGGGGTTGAAGAAACTCTGCATGTTAAGTTCAATGAATCTCCAAAGGACAAGATTCCACAAAACCCTGTGGAGTTGTTTGATCTGGACATACTGCAATATGTTCCTTATCAACCTCCATCTGTTGAGCGTGTCAACAGATCTCCACCTGGAGGTACTGATGATGATGTAGTCAGTACTTACCTCTTCAGGATCAGTGACAACCTGCCTAAGTCCACTGAACCTGATGCTCCTGTAGCCTCAGCAGCTCCATCCACTACAAATGCTGATGAGATTTCTGCTTGCTCTACTTCGTTTGAGCTGCCATCCTCTACATGGTTTCAGGAATCTCCATCACCATCTGTTGCTGCTGATGGGTCTACAAACACTTGCAAAGATATCATAGTCTATTAAGAGCTCAAGAATCACCCCACTTCATAAATCATTGGTGATATCCATGCTGGAGTTTCAACCAGGAATCAATTGTCCAACTTCTGCTGCTATGCTCTCTTCATCAGTCAGCAAGAGCCAAAGAACTATCATATTGCTTTAAGAGACAATGGATGGGTGGAAGCTATGCAGCTTGAGCTACTTCAATTCAAGAAACAGCAAGTGTGGGAGCTTGTTCCATTACCCAAAGATAAGTGTGCTATAGGCACCAAGTGGGTATTCAGGAACAAAACAGATGAGAAGGGCCAAATTGTCAAGAACAAGGCCAGACTGGTTGTTCAAGGGTTTGCACAGGAGGAAGGCATCGATTATGATGAGACCTTTGCACCTGTGGCCAGACTAGAAGCAATCAGACTGTTCTTAGCTTATGCTGCCTTTCACAGTCTTAAGGTTTATCAAATGGATGTCAAAAGTGCCTTCCTATATGGGAAAATAAAAGAAGAGGTTTATGTGTGTCAACCACCAGGCTTTGAGGATAATAACATCCTGATTGGGTGTACAAGCTTGATAAGGCTCTTTATGGGCTGAAGCAAGCACCTAGAGCCTGGTATGAGACACTCTCAACCTTTCTTCTTGAGAATAAATTCACTAGGGGCACCATTGACAAAACCTTATTCATCAAGACTGTAGGTCAACATAAGCTCCTTGTTCAAATTTATGTTGATGACATCATCTTTGCATCCTCTGATCCAAAGTTGTGTGATGAATTTACAAAGCTCATGAAGCTTAGGTTTGAAATGAGTGCTATGGGAGAATTACAGTTCTTTCTAGGTTTGTAAATCAAACAACAGGATGATGGAATTTTCATTCATCAGTCCAAGTATACCAAGGAGTTGTTGAATAAGTTTGATTTACAATCCTGTAAGCCCTGTTCTACTCCCATGAGCAGCATCACACAACTAGATGTTGATCAGAAAGGTAAAGCGGTTGATGAAACCCTTTACAGATGTATGATTGGGTACTTGATGTACCTTACAGCCTCTAGACCAGACATCATGTTTTCAACATGTGCTTGTGCTAGATTTCAGGCTGCACCTAAAGAATCTCATTTGATTGCAGTCAAGAGGATCTTTAGATATCTGCAAGGTACCCAATCACTAGGACTTTGGTATTCAGCTGGGCATTCATGCAAATTAGTTGCTTTCTCTGATAGTGACTATACAGGATGCAAAGTCACCAGAAAATCCACTTCTGGTGGTTGCCAGTTCCTAGGCAATTGTTTAGTTTCTTGGCAGAGTAAGAAACAAACATCAATTGCTACATCCACTGCTGAAGCTGAGTATATTGCTGCTGCAAGCTGTACCTCTCAGATACTCTGGCTTCAGAACCAACTTCTAGATAACGGCATTACTGAGACTAAGACTCCATTATTAATGGATAGTGCTTCAGCTCTTTGTATTGTTAAGAATCCAGTCCAGCACTCTAGGACCAAACATATTGAGATCAGACATCATTTCATCAGGGATTGCTATGAGAAAGGTCTGATTGATCCTATGTTTGTACCTAGTGCTGATGAGCTAGCAGACATTTTTACTAAGCCTTTAGATAGTACCACATTCCAAAATTTGGTACTAAGGCTTGGTATGCTGCAGCTTGAGTGATTTGACCTATGCTAATGCTCAACTCACATCTACAGAAGAGCAAAGGTCAAATACAAGTACTGATGAGTAATTCAGTCTTCAGCTCTTTCACAACTACTGAAGACTAAAATAACTCAAAGTACTGATGTACATTATTTATTGAAAACAACTGAGGTAGTGAGGTGGATTACAACTACTGATGTATGATTTCCAATAAATAAGTACTGAAGAACAAATTTTGCTCACAAGTACTGATGTGTAATCTTACACAAGTACTGAAGATAAAATTTGTTCACCAGCTCGGAGACTATTTCATCAGCACTTGTGACCATCTGATCACAAGAGCTGAAGGCAAATATTCTCAAGAGCTGAAGGGTCAATGAAACATCTGAAAGTCAGCCAAAGAGCTGATGAGTAAATGTGGAGGCCAGTGTGAAACAACTGATTTGACGGAAACAGCTGATGATTAATTTCACATCAGCTGATACCAACAGCTGCTGTTTCATACACAAACAACTGAAGGACAAAACCATGTCTTCAGTAGTTTCACAACTACTGATGACTAACACCAAGTGCTCAGTTGTTTACAACAGCTGAAGCAATACCATGTCTTCAGTAGTTCACAACTACTGATTTCAGTAGTTCATAACTACTGAAGGCTAACACCAAGTCTTCAGTTGTTACAACGTCTGAAGAAGAATACTAGGTCATCAGTAGTTCATAACTACTGAAGACTGAGTAATTCTTCAGACGTTTACAACATCTGAAGGACAAAACCAAGGTCTCAGTAGTTTCAACTACTGAAGACTAATACCAAGTCCTCAGATGTTACAACCACTGAAGGTTAAAACCACGTCATCAGTTGTTACGACAACTGATAACTAACGCCAAAACCTACAGTCGTTTTCTTTCAGCCTTTACCCTACCCTATAAATACCCGACTTTCAGAGCATTTACTTCACTTGCCCTAATCTTTCAATAACCTCTGAAATTCCCATACACCATTAATGGCGACCATGCAACTAAAACCTCGACACAACTGTGTCGCTCATCTCACAAAATCGCCATTATGGCCCAAGTTTCACAATGCCGTCGATCTCATGCACGACTCACCCTACCAAACGGCATTCCTCATCAACCCTACCATATACCCCGACTCCTTGACGGAGTTTTGGACGAATGTCACCGTCCAAACCGGAGAGCAGGATGGCGAGGTCTCTCTCCGGTCTTCCGTCAACAGCCATCCCGTGGTTCTCACTCCAGCTGCTATACGTCAAACCCTAAAGCTGGAGGATGCCACCTACCCAACCTCCTACCCCAAAAGTACCCTGGATCTCTCATTCACATCCAACGACTACCAGGGTAACCTATCAGCCTCCACCTTGTTGAAGAAACACTTTCCTGACCCTCAACAATTGATCTTCCACATGGTGAATGTTTGTCTGGCTCCCAAAACCTCTTCGTGGGACTAGATGTCAACAAGGTGGCAACAGGTATTGTATTCTATCCTTGAGAAACAACCACTAAATTTTACTGATATTTTATTTTTGGAACTCAAGGACATGGCCACAAAACCATTTTCTAACCGTTGGAACTTATATCCACGGTTCATAATGGCCATGATCGTAGACCAGCTTCAGGCTGAGGGACTAGTTGGCACTGGGGTCCATGCCATGGCTGTTCTAGCCGAGGTATACTCCAGGCACAACACTGACCACACACTCAAACAGGCTGGCCGGCTGCGAAAACCCACGCAGCAGGAACCCACAGCCTCCACCTCCAAATCCAAAGTCCCCACCAAGCCAAAAGCCAAAAAGAAGGTCACAAAGGCTACTCAGGGAGATGAGTCCCCTGAGGATGCCCCTGCAACACAAACACTGAGCCAACCCCACAAACTCGGCCACCAGCCCCTGCTTCTGGCACTAGCTCTCAGGGCCAGAACCCCCTGAGCAGCTGGATGCTATCTTCCAGAAATCCCTACCTCTCATCACACCCATACTTCAAAACATAGTTATTCAGACCCTTGATGAGAGGCTTCCCACGTACATACAACCCATGGTGGAGGTTGCCATTTCTAAGGCACTTGCTGATAGTCAAACCCCAACCAATGCACCCAAAAAGGGGGAGACTTCAATGCAAGTTAAGAGGAAGAGGGGTGAGGAAGAGAAAGAGGCAGAGAAAGAGGTGGTGGTTGAGAGGGAGTTGGTTGAGGAGACTGGGAAGGTGAGGGAGAAAGGGAAGAGGAAAGAGAGGGAGGTAGAGCCAATAAAAGTGACTGAAATCCAAAAGGATTTCAGTGTCACTGATAAGAATAGGGGAGAGGGAGAGAAACTGGACTCTGATCTAGCAGCCCTTGTCAAGGAGGCTGAAGCTGAACATAGCAAATCAATGGATTCTGCCATTGATCAGCTGTTCAGGCAAGGCTTTGACAAGGACACTGCCTTGCTAGATCAGGAGCTCCGGAGGATGGAAACCAAGGAGATTGAATACCGATGGTCTACTTATAGCCAAGAGGAACAAAAGAGACTCGAGGCTATGAGTAGATTCATTTCGAAGTATCTGGGCAGGCCAGTCCTCAATATTAAGGCATGGTCCAGGGATAGAATCTTGGCCATAACCACCAAGATCTGTTCAGCTGGTACCTTTACCAAAGGACTGGTCGCTGAGGCTCTCTCCGAAGCCGGTGCTGGGAACAGGACACTTCTAGTAAAACAGACTAAACCTGCTCTCATATCTAGATTACTAGAAGTGCCTGCCAAAATTCCCACACCAACCACCAAACCACAACCCACAAAACCAACCCCTTCACCACCAAAACCCGCAGCCAATGATCCACCCTTGAAGAAGAAGAGAAGGGTGCTGAGGCTGTAAGATGAAGAAGAGGAGGATGAGGAGGATAGCCTGCCACTTTCAGCAGTTATACCTCTATCCGAAGCCAAACCACAAACCATCACTCCCACCTCACAGCAGGACAATGTGAGGGTAAAGTTAGAAGAGGAGGAGCAGCAAAAGCGACATGATGAGGAAATGCTGAAAAGCATTGACAAATGTTATGCTGCTTCGACCTCTATAATGAACATGCAGAAAGAAGCTCTGAGATTATTCACCTTGAAACAAACCTATCAATATGAAAGGGATAAGGTGAGAACTTGGCCTGACCCAAGGGTGTCTCACAGGATAGTCAAAAAGGACATGCCTGTGAGATACAAAAGCCAACTAAAGAGAATCGTAGATGAAGTGATCTCTGTGGCTTTTGTAATAACACCCTGGGAAATAGTAGAGGAATTCGAGAAAGCCTATAGAGCCGGCCAATCACCCTTTTCAATGCTAGATAATAGGGTGGTTAGGAAGGGTCTGGTCTATAAGAGGCTTGAGAATTTCCATAGGAATGAGCTCAACCTGTTGTTGGAGGGTAAACATCCTGATGAGTTTGCATACAGGCAAACCACAACACTTGAGCTCAAAAATGGAAGACAGGTCAAGTTCATCTCAGAGCTGTACGGTCGGGAGGGATTATTTGATGGTGTGCCTGAAGACCTGTCCAAAGAAGAACAAATGATTTTTCTTCAGGCCTACACCCGAGAATCCTACCGGCTTGTACATGGGAGGTAGATCTCATGGATGGGGCAACAGCTCTGTGTCCAATTCCCCAAGACAGAGCTCCCATCCATACTTAGCCAAACAAACACTTGAGACTACCTCTCCGGCCAGTGCTTATCTGGGTCAACTCCTAATCTGATCTAGGAGGAAATAGACCAATCTTTATGCCACCAATAAGTTGGACATCCAATAATTAGAGGTTTTGGCTGCATTGGTTCAGGGGGAGTTTGTTGGACCAAAAGAACCAATGAGCGAAGATCAGGAAAACCTCTAAGTCTCACATGCCACTGCAACAACTGCTGAAGACTTCCATCAGTTATAATGCTCTCTTGCTTGAATGTCAGACTCGAGAGCATCTGAAGACTCTCATCAGCTATTGTGTTCTCTTGCTTGAATGTCAAACTCGAGAGCATCTTAGCTCCAGCTTCAGCTGTTATGACAAAGTCTGAAGAACAAAGTCTGAAGATCAAAGAAATGAAGTACAACAGCTGAAGACTCCAAAGTACTGAAGGCCAAAGTACTGAAGTATCAAAAGCTGAAGAACTGAAGAATTGAAGATCTTCCAAAGCAAAGTCTGAAGACAAAGACTGAAGACAACAACTGATGATATCTACTGAAGTCATCAGTTGTTACATCTTCCGAAGCTGTTCTATCTTCCGAAGCAAAGTCTGAAGACAAAGACTGAAGACAACAACTGATGATATCTACTGAAGTCATCAGTTGTTATATCTTCCGAAGCTGTTACATCTTCCGAAGCCAAGTCTGAAGACCAAGTACTGAAGACTCAGAGCTTGTCACAACAACTGAAGAAGTCCTCTTCAGTCGTTGTGGTGGTTTTTCCTTTTCCGTAGTTTATTTTATTTCAGTAGTTGTACAACAGCTGAAGAGCATGTTCTTCAGCTGTTATAGTATCAGTAGTTTACTTTTGTCAGTACTTAGGAACTTTTGTAAGAAGATGTCAGTTGTTGACATCTTCAGTAGTATTATGTTTTTGTCAGTTGTAATTTGAATATTCAGTGATGTCAGAAAAAGGACATCACGCCCATCCTTTTGCTGCCTATAAAAGGATGGGTAACCATACTGCTTTAAACGCCGAAACGTGTGACCAATAGAATATTTATTGTTTCGCAGAACTCTTCTCTCTATGTTTATGCTTTTAATTGAAATATCTTTTATGTTCTTGCTTTAATTGCTAATTAATGTGCTAAATCCGCTGCAAACATAATCTAATTGATCAACACGAGAGGCTGAGATCCTGTCAATTGGTGTATTTGATAAGTATTTAGGTTTTCAATTGGTAATTGGGTTAATATATTGTGCTGAATTTTTTTTAACAATTGATTTATGGGCTCATTAAAATCAACCAAATTGAACTAACAATTGTTTGAATCTTAACAATGTGGGCTAGTTAAAAAAAATCAAAGAAAGAGTTCATTTTTTAAAAAACCCGAGGAAGAAATTTTCAACGATTGTTTGAATCTCAGCTTGACCCCAGTTGCTAAGATTGCATAGCGTGACATTTAAGAAATATTTTTCCAGGGGGAGAATATTATTCAACAATTTTGGAAAAATTTTTTTGGGTGTTAAAGTGAATTTAATATATTAAGTAAAAATATCATTTTCTGATGATCTTGAATCAGACTATGGCATAATGGCACAAAATCAGTTTGACTGTTTTGCAGATACAAAGAAGAAAACAACGCTACTCATTTGCATTGATCGGAGTGCTGAAATCAAGGAATCAGAAGAAGAAATCAATCATGGTTGGTGGCTGAAGCGGTTGAAAGTGATCATGACTTCATTAAAAACTTTGATCCATTCAAAGAATTCTGGTGTGAAGCTCATGGAGAAGCTACCGCTGATAATGTTTGGTCAAGCCCGTGTGAAGTTCAAAAGGTCAAGGATTGTGAGGTTGGTGAGAAGCTGGTTGGAAAAGCTGTTGTTCAAGAAGGGTTAGTATGTGAAGCTGTGGTTCAGAAGGAAACAGTTGGGCAGGTGCCTGGGGATGTTGTTGAGAAACAGGTTGTCGCTGAAGAAGCTGTGTATGCTGTTGAGGGTACAAGAGCTGAGGGTTGTGATGCTGAGAAGACAAAGATGAAGATGGAAGCAGTGATTGAGGAAGCTAAAAAAGCTACTGTGGAAGAGTACAATAGAATCACACAAGTCTGCCAATGTGACAGAGCTCTAGCAGCTGAAAAGGTGGTGATGGGACTTCCATATGAGGTAATTCAAGATATATGTTCGTCTGCATGCAAAATTAGATTATTTGGGGTTTATAAGGTAATCGTCTACTAATTGATAATGAAAAAGATTTGAAACGAATGAATGAAGAACTTAAAATGAATGAGTCAAAATACTTTGTTAAATTAAATGAAGCGCTAAAAGAAAATGATCATTTAAAAAGAATTGTTTTAGAAAGAAACGTTGACGTGAACAGTTTGACTGAAAGGGTTGAGCTGAGTTTGAGACAAGCAAACTTCAGTCAAAACTTGATAAATGGACCATATCCGGAATGAAACATGATGATTTATGTAAATCTCAATGTGGGGCTAGGATTAAAACAGGTTTGGGATATGAAAATGCTAAGGTTTATCCTCCTCCTAGTACATATTGTTACTCTCCGATGCCCATTCCCTATCCTTCTAATGATTTGATCAAAGTAGATTCTAACAGTATGTCTGCAGGTTTAGAAGGTGTGAATCCTATGCATGTTCGTGAGGACTACGATTATGGACCGACTAGAGGGCTTGGATGCTCTAGCCTTAGTACACCTCAACCTCAGCATTCTGTTTTAGATCATAACTCTAGTTTAAATTCTGTCTTTGTTTCTAGTGACGCTGTAAAACACACTATTTTGTTCTGTTCTAGTAATGTTTCTATTTGTTCTTTAAATGTTGTGGATTGTGATTCCGATTCATCTGTTGACTGTGTTGATCCTTTGTCTGATCATACTGTAAAAAGTAATGAGGAAACAAAAACTAACTTTTTTGAAAAATTCTTCTCTCATCCCATTCCATCATTTATACCTGCAAAATTTCCTGTGTTTAATGACAGGATTACATCTTCATCTGAGGCAAGTACTAGCGGTACTAATACTACATGTATTTCAGATAACATCTCATTGTCCTCTGCACATAATCATTCTTTTTCAAATAAAGTCAGCTCTGTTAACATAAATGTGGTATACAGTGATGATAATTCAAGATTATCTGAATGTGATGAATAAATATGCATTGATAAAATCTCTACTTCATTAGATAATGAATCACGATTAAAATCTCACTGTTTTCAATGTGGTTAGTGTCACACCCCGGGCCCAAGGAGGGTGGGACGTCACAGACTAGCAACGGATGTCGCAGCGGAAACGAACCATCATAAGAGCACACAAGTAGAGAAAATCACATGGCATTATAATACTAAAATGAAATCCGGGACTAAATGGCTTAGCCCGGTTACATCCATTGTTTCATGTCAATAGTACATAATTTAAAATATCATTCACTACAAATTGTTCAAAGTTCTAAGCAAAGTCCATAATGCCATGAGGTCAGGGTGCTAAGTCATCCATGCATCTTCCAAGTCAACTAGGCCTTCATCAAAGGTTACCTGAAACATGCTCAAAATAAATTGTGTCAACTAAAAAGTTGGTGAGTTCAAGCGGTTATAGTTTCAGAAAATAAAAGGGACCCTTAGAGTACACATATTAAAGTATTTGTATCTATTATAGCTGTTGTGGGTCACAATCAACCCTGCACTCAGTCCCGGCTTGCCTCTTCTAAAGTTGTATTGAACCGGTTAACCCCAAAGGGGAGAATCTGAGCCAAATAGCAGTGGACCCACCTGCCAGATGGTACACCTTTGTATCTTATATAAACTTGTCACATGCCACATACGACCCCTCAGGATCTCAGTGGGGTACCTCCCTGTAGCGGGAGCCACTGTGTGTGGGGGATTCCCCAAATAGATCTATCCATATAATCAAGCGGTTCACCCAAGAATTAATGATTATGATTCATGTATCAGCAGGTATCATAAAAATCCACAACATAATTTGCATCATAAAATAGAACAGTTAAAAGTTTCAGTTTGAAAGAGCATGCTTCATCCCAAAAACAGTCGGTTCCACGGTCACAGATAGTTTTCAAGTCCTAGCACTCTATAATCATAATTCAAGTAATAAGCTATAGACTCCTAAGTTATTAGGAACATAATTTGGTGTCATTTATAGTGAGGGCGTACATGCCTTTGTTTCTTAGAGGTTTGTGTCAAAAGCTTCCTTTTTAGGAAAGTTAAGGTTTTGGCGTGTGTACATCAAGTTATACGGTTCTTATAAATTCATTATCATATGAATGAGCCTAATATTAGGTTCTGGTCACAAAGTTGCTGAAATTCTGCAAAAATGCAGAATTTACCCTTTTGGCCCCTCAAGTTTTAAAATTTACATTTTCTACCCTGAAGTTTGTCTCTTTACAAATTTTGACCCCTAATATTTTCTTAGGCTTTGTATTGTCTATTTGAACCTGTTTGAACCCCAAAATATCGGATCCTACTTGGGGATATTTAAAACACAAATTTCGAGTTATCGGTTACGTTTACTTTTGCCAATAATTCATAGAAATTGCATATTACCCCAAAAATTCACCAAATTAGACTTCTATTACTAAAATAGTTATTCTAAGGCCTGAAAATTCTCAGATCTGAAGTTCATCATGTTATGGCTCATTTCTTTGGTTATTCCCATATTTCGGGTTACCGAACTAGTGCATCATAGCTATAGCACATTTTCACCCCATTTTCCTAATCATTTGAATTCATAATCCAGGCATTCTTAAGTCCTAAACTTACTGGAATCTATCCTCAAGTCTCGGTTTTGCAAGGATACTACTACCATCGGGTGTTTTTACAATATTTGCATTAGTGTAACTATTATGTTTACATTCCAAATTGCAACTATATCATTTATAACCTTAAATCCAGAAAATATATATATGTATTTGGGTGTTTGTTTCATTGTTCTAAATGGATTAACAAGGTTTAATTATATAAACATACGGTTAAGTGTTGTTCAAACGCATAAGATGAGGATATACAAGGTAGAATCCTTGCATATCGACCTTAGGCTCGTGGGTTTACAAGAGTGTACCTCGTACGTGGATTGAATTCCAAGGAGGATGAGGTTCAAGGATGAGAATCTCCTGTTAGACAGTGCGAATGATGGTTGTAATAAGATAGTGGTGTAGACATTAAGTTTTGTAAATGGGAGTTTATTGACACTTACCAAATAACCGGTTAGAAGCTAGGGTGAGCACAAGATCTTCGAGAGAAGGCTGAAGCTCTTGTTCTTGCTAGAGAAAGAGAGAGATACGTGTGTAAGTGTTCTCGGATGAGAGAATGAAAGTGAGTGGGAGTAGAGAGAACCCGAGATATAAATAATGTGAATTTGGAGATATAAAAATATACAAACGGGGTTTGCATGTATGGAAAGGTGAGCAAAAGTGGAGTGTTGAAGTGGGTTTCGTAGACTTAATTGGGTTGGTGGATTGTGGGCGGCCATGCAGATTGTATATTTTATTTATTTTATTTGTCGTATTCGTATTCTTTTATTATTATTATTATTTTGTTAAGCCGCGAGTTGCATGGGTATATTTTACCCGCTATCGTTTTAAGTGTTAGAACATTTTAATTGTTTCAATTAATCACACGAATTATTGTTTCTTATACAAGAATAAGTTTCCACATTGTTAAATATCCATAATAGATGTAAAATAAGTGGGAAAAACAATCAGAAGTTAAATATATACACGAAAACATAGGAAAAATTCTAGGCGTATTACCACTGTTTAGGCGTATGACAACTGTTTGGGTGTAACACTGTGTGGGCGTAAGACAACTGTTCAGGCTCATGACAACTGTGCGGGCATAAGACAACTGTTTGGGTGCAAGAGCTCTACTTAAACGCCTAGGACTTAGCCGCGGGGGCATTTTTCCAGGCTCATAAGCACTGTTCGGGCTCGTGAGTACTATTCAGGCGCATGACTAAGAAAAGTCCACTTAGATATTTTGCATTAGTCCTTGAATCATCTTGAGGTCGAGGAGGGGTTGTTACAGTAAGAATGATCATATTGTTAAGCACTGTCCTCAGTTACATCATAGACATGTTAATAGAAGTTCTTTTGGGAGTAAATTGAATCAATTAGTTAATAATTTCTTTTGCAAGAAATCTTCTTCGGCGAAACCTAAAGTTGTTCAAACTTGGGTGCCCATTTCACCTGGTTAACTCTTTCTTGATATTATTGCAGGAGTCATCCACTAAGCTTGTAAATAGCGTGTGGCATGTTGATAGTGGATGCTCCAGACATATGACGGACATAAATATTTATTGACTAACTACCGCATAATCAATGGTGGTTATGTTGCTTTTGCTGGAGACAAGAAAGGAGGAAAAATGATAGGACAAGGAGAAGTTTGTAATGGTTCGCTCACCTTGGAGAAAGTCAATTACGTACCCGAGCTTGCATTCAATCTGTTGAGCGTCTCTCAGATTTGTGATAAAAGCATTCTGGTCTTATTCAAGTCCATTGAATGTCTCTTTTTGAAATCTGAGATTGATATTCTAGATAATATGGTACTCATGCGGGCTCCAAGAAAGCATGATACATATCTCCTTGAAATGAATTCAAAGGATTCATCATCCGCAGTCACATGCCTCTTGTCTAAAGCTTCCACCTTTAAGTCTTTCTTATGGCATCGCAGATTGGGCCATGTTAATTTCAAAATCATAAACAAATTAGTTAAAAACAATCTCGTTCGAGGATTACCTTAAAAGACTTTTCTATGGTTGAGAAATGTATAGCATATGCAAAAGGAAAGCAACATAAGAAACCACACAAACCTAAAATTTAAAATAGCATCTTAAATCCCCTGGAGTTGTTACATACTGATCTGTTTGGCCGAATAAGTGTTAAATCTATTGCTAAGAAATCTTTTGTCTTGTGATTACAGATGATTATTCCAGATATTCATGGGTAAGATTTCTTGCTCACAAAGGAGAGACTACTGAGGAGTTGCAAAAGTTAATTCTTTCGATTGAATTGATAAGCAAGAGGAAGGTTATGGCTATTTGAAGTGACAACGGTACTGAATTCAAAAATCAAATTTTTGACTCCTTTTGTGCAACCAAAGGAATTTTAAGACAGTTCAGTGCTGCGAGAACTCCTCAACAGAATGGTGTCGCGGAACGAAAGAATCGCACCCACATTGAAGCTGCACGTACAATATTAATAGAATCCTCCTTACCCATCATATTTTGGGCTGAGGCTGTGAATTGTGCTTCTTATGTTCTCAATAGGGTGTTGATAGTCAAAGATAAGATGAAAACTCCGTATGAGCTATTTCACAAAAAAAAGCCTTTGATTGACTTTTTTTGACCATTCGGTTGCTCGTGCACTGCAGGATCGATTTCGGTTGGTTCTTCTCTCAACTCACTCGTGAATCAACACTCGGCAATCAGTCTTTTAAAGAGTTGATCACAATATAACAAGTAACAAGCAGTAAGAAAATCAACAAAGCAAGTAATTTTCAAGGTACTTTTATATATTGCTTCTCAACTCAAAGGATTACAAGACACTTGGACTCAAATCGCTTGTCTAAAGAGTTACAAGGAGAAGATATATATAATACTACCTACAGCCGGGAATACTTTGATTCCAGCTGGACACCTCTAACCTTACATCTATACTACAAGACTCTAGGTGAGGTCTTTCTGACATTTTACCTGAGAGTTGGTAGTCAGGACATGTCCCTGACTTACCTTGCCACCCACTAAAGTTGGTAACACGTACTATCATAAAAAGGTGAGCAGTAGAATAAAGTATGGTCAACAGCATGGCTTTTGAGGAAGAGCCCATGCTGTATCAGAGGTCCGCATGCGGACTGACAGGGACCATACTTTTATCTGCTGGACATAGCATTGTCTTCCGAAGGATAAAGTGCTTCGGAAGCATAACTTCTTCCGAGGGCATTTATACTTCGGAAGACTGCTTCTTCCGAAGCTTGGAGTCTTCTTTGTCTTCGGAAGCAGACTTTGTCTTCAGCTCTTTCATCAGACTTTGTCTTCGGAAGCTTTCAGACTTTGTCTTCAGCTCTTTCATCAGACTTTGTCTTCGGAAGCTTTCAGACTTTGTCTTCAGCTCTTTCATCAAACTTTGTCTTCGGAAGCTTTCAGACTTTGTCTTCAGCTCTTTCATCAGACTTTGTCTTCGGAGATATCTTCAGCTGTTGGCTTCAGTTGTTGTCTTCAGTAGTTGACTTCAGCTTTTGCCTTTGGAAGATGTCTTCAGCTGTTGTTCCTTAGACTTTCGTAAGATCTCATGCTTGGCTTCGGAAGCCCTTTGATGTAGTACCAAAAGTGACTATGAAGTGAATTTTGGTTGCACCAGCCTTATCATGATCCAACAAACTCCCCCTAGGCTGATGCTACCAAAACTTCACTTCTCTCTTCTTCTCAAAGTTCTCAGCACCAAGGAAAGGAGATGTTTATCAGTATCTGCATTCTTTCCGGATGCGGTGCTGAGAATCTTGTACAAATCCTTGGTGGACAGCACCTCGACCCTGTCACCTTGGATTATATGTACCCTCTGTTGTGGCCCTCTGAAAAGAGTTAGTTGATGGGAAGTATAGTCATATTCCCATCGAACTATTGGTTCCAATTCAGGACCTTCCACCATCTGTAGAAAGGCTGTGCCTTTGGTGGTTGATCTTTCCTTGTCTTCCACTCTTTTCAGCTTCAACTCTTCTTCAATCTTGGCTCTTCTACTTCGTTCAGCCAAGTGGAGACCGCTGATGTGATTTCTGATGTGTGCAGCAGTCTCAGAGTTGGAGGGGTTGGAGAATGGCTTCTCTGCAAGCTCAGCAAGATCAAATCTGCTGAGATGAAGTAGAGAGGTGGCATTAAGCCTGTTGGTTTCACCATTCTCTCTTTCCACAACAAAGTTGTGAGAAGGTTCATCGAACCTCCACTGGATTATAGCATTTCTAGGTCCAGGAGATTGACCAGAAATCCTGTCCTCTTTCCTGGTATCCAGTAGAGTCACCAGTCTTCTTCTTAGCCTCTTCTCCTCAGCATTGAGGGTATCGGAGTTGAGACCAAGAAGTCTTGCAGCCTGGCCCAAGGTGTCTCTAGGCAATTCAAGAAATTTGCCTAGAGTGAGGGAGCTTGAAGAGTTATCAACATAGGTGATGTTGATAAGCTCTCCTCACAGGAGATGCTGCTCAGGGTAGTGCAATTTATGAGCCTCGTCTTGAACTCCTTTATCTCCTCAAAGGAGAGATGTTGAGGAGGCTGAGGGGATGGTCTTGGTTGTTGTTGGGTAGGCTTAGGTTTGGTGGTTTTAGGTTGAGTCTTGGGTTTTAGGATGGGTAGTTTGGGTGGTTGAGGTGATGTGGTAGGTTTGGGTATAGTTGTGGGTTGAGGGGTGAAGGCTTCATCAGTGGGTTCGGCTTTAATGGGAAAAGGAGTTGGTTCAGGTGTGGGTTGTGGCTGTGGTTGAGTGGCTGGGGTTGAGACTGTCCCCTGTACCCTCCTATACATCTCCCTTCTCTTCCCCAAACAGATGTCAGCTTTGATTTCACTGACTATCCGCTGGAGTGTCCTTTCGGACATGGGTCCCACTTGCCTACCAGAGAAGCCATGTGCCCGGAGATAGTCCTTCATCCAGGCTTTGTCAGTTGACTTCTTGGTGGCAGTGACCTCCTTCTCTTCCTCCCTCTTCCTCTTCACCTTCAACTTCTCCCTAGCAGCCTTCTTCCTTTCCTTCTCCATTTGATCCTGCTCTTTATTGTGGAGCAGCAGGATCATGTCATTGTCATGTGGAGATAGTTCAGGAAGACTGAAACCTCTTGAGAGTAGGAATTTGATTCTCTCCTCTCTCAGTTTCAGGGCTGCCTCCCTCTGCTCTTCTTCTTCCTTCTCCAAGGCCAACCTGGCTTCCCTTTCTTGTTGTAGCCTGGTTGACCTCTCCAAAGTCACCAACTCCTCCAGTGGTAGCAGGAGTATCTCCTCATTGACAGCTCCTAGGCTGATGAGCTGGTCAATGAGTGCTGTTCTTCTCTTCAGGTTGATTTCTTCCTGATTGGCTGCAGCTGCCTTAGAACTAGCAGCTAGCACCTTTTCAGTAGGAAACCTCCCTTTCTTCTTAGCCTTCTCAATCCTCTCCTCCTCCTGATGCTCTTCCGCAGTCAATTTCCTTTTGCCTTTGTCTTTGATGGTGCTTGACTGTGGTTGTTCTTGGATGGAGGGTTGTGATTGAGAGAGAAGTTCAGCTGGTGCTTGGGTTGGAGGAATGTCAGAAGTGTCCTCCCTGCTCACCTCAGATGCTATGTCAGCAATGACATCTGTGATGGTCAGCTCCTCGGACATCTGAAACAAGCCTTCCGCAGCTTCTATTTCGGCTTCGGAAGATTTTTCTTGTTCTTCCGAGGCTTCCATATAGGCTTCGGAAGCTTCAGCTTGAGCTTCGGAAGATGATACTGCTGCAAGTTCTGTCCCATCTGTTTCAATTGCTGGGCCATCAGTCCCCATTTCCCCTTCGAAGCTAATCTCAGGTTCCATGAAGACCTTAGGTTGACCAACTTCTTCCACAGTGGTAGAAGGTGCAGTCAGTCTTTGAAGCTCCTCAGCCCCAAAGTAAGCAAGTGTGGTGTCGGGGCTGGGCTGTTCTAGGGATGATCTCAATACAAACTTTGTGAAAAGTCTGTAGAGATCTTGAAGCATCCTGGAGTCAATCTCCAGAAAGGATTGAAATGACTCAGGTAGTGTAATGATTTGGGAAGAAATGAATTTGGTCTGTGGTTCCTGTGGTGTTTGTCTCCGAACTTTCTCCCCCTTTTTAGTAGCATCATCTTGAGAGCTAGATGAGCTAGAGGAAGAAGTCATTGAGACCTGGATTGGTACATGCCTAACAGACCTCTCCGTCTGTTTCTCAGCTAGTTGAGCCTTGAGAGAGTTAATCTCAAGTTGCTAAGTGGCAGTCCTTGATTCTAAGATCCTCACCTGTGATTCCAGGTTGGAGACCTTAGAAAGCAAGTACTGAAGTGTTAGTTGCATACTACCCTCATCTTCATAAGAAGAATCACGGGGAGATGAGATAACATACCTAGTATGCTCACTCTCACCACCAGATGTGGTTTCTTGGCACCCTGGTTTCCTTTGCTCAGAGTCATCTCTTTCAGAGATGTCAATGGGCAAAGTTGCCGTAGACTCAGTCCTAATGATGTTACCACTGTCCTGAGAGCTCAGTGAGAGACTCTGAGTAGTGGCAGCTGAGTCTACATGAGTCCCCTCCACATCAGTGGGACTCACCTCAGTAGCAGGCTGCTGATGGAGGCTAGAGAAAAGGGATCCCTCCTGGCTCTGTTGATCTTTCAGAGGGTGTTGTAGATCAACTTCATGGCCATGGAGAGATGTAATCTCTTTATCAGTACGGAGTGAAAGGTCAGTGAAAGAGAGGGTGGTTAGTCCTACTGACCCGGGACTTTGATCAATGTCTACAGGCATTGAGCCTTTGGTGGGGCTGTCCCTAGAAGGCTTCACAGTGGAGTGTGAAGACTCACCCTGTGGGCTTAAGGCTTGGGGTTCGGGCTCAGGGGTTGAGACTGAGGAAGCTCAAAACCCACATTGAGGTCAAATGTGAAGGATGGTGTGACCTCGGACTGAGTGGGAGCCCATGATTCCACTCTAGTCCATTCGGTGTGAACAGGAGGAGCTTGTTCAATCAGAGTAGATTGAACAAGGGTTCGTTTGGGGCGTCTCTGATATGTAGATTTGATGGGTAAAGAAGGCTTTGGTATTGTGGTGGATGTTGCTGGTGTGGGTTCATCACCTGTGGGGATAACAGGGATATCACCAGGAGCTATGCGCTCAGTCATCGCTGGAGGTAATGGAGTGTACCGTCCAGTGAAGTTGGTGGACATCTTCTTTAGGATTTTGAAGATGGTAGGCCTCATGTGTGGAACAGGAAGAGCAGCTGCGCAGACAAGCTTGCTTGGTTCCATCTCACAGTTGATTATGTGTTGAAGAAATCGGGATACATGAAGAATGTATCCCTGCTCAGATTGGCGATTAGGTTGTTCAACACAAATCGTGAGTAGTTGAATCTGAGGCCTCTCACCAACCCATGAACTAGGCATCCTAGTTCATATGGGATTTGATCCCAACCCCCTGATTTGTTGGAGAGGCAGTGTAGAACAATGTGCAGCAGGAATTTCCAGTGGTAAGAGAAGTTGAACTTGTATACTGTGGATCTGCTGACATTGCCTCCATATCCCATGAGGATATAGGTGCCTTCCAGTCTTCCTTGGGGAACTCAGTAGGAGCCCTATCATCGTGAAACTCGAGATGCTCCCTGATGATCTGTTCATTGATGACCAACTCTTGGCCACAAACTCGGGTTCTCAGGACTCGAACCCCATTCAGTACTGCAGTTTCACCATTGCTCCAAAATTCTGACATATGGTTGGAGTATACGGTGGGGTTAACTGTTAGTGCAGTGAGATAGGTGGATTCGGTAAGAAAGGTGATGATTTAGGTGAAGTCGGCATCCCTTGACGAATCAAGTAATGCGACTTGGTTGTGCTGAGGGTTTAGCGACATTGAAGAAAAGGTAAGCTTGAAATTGGATGAATTTGAGGGTTTTAAAGTGAAGGGAATAGTTAGGGCTGTAAAGTGGTCAAAGAAGATGAAATTGATCAGTCAAGATTATTTAAAAGGGGATGAATAGTGGTTAGGGCGGTAATAGGGTAACTGTTTTGGGGTTACTATGAGTGGTATGGTGGTTTACGGCGGAGAAATGATGTTGGCGGCAAGGATAATTTTAAATAATCTGACCATCAAGTACAAAATTTTTACTTTTTACAGAGTGGGGCCCAAAAGATATCTATTACAGATAAAACCTTAACTTCCGAA
The DNA here is from genome assembly GCA_024085815.1 of Flaveria linearis. Lineage (NCBI taxonomy): Eukaryota > Viridiplantae > Streptophyta > Magnoliopsida > Asterales > Asteraceae > Flaveria > Flaveria linearis. The sequence continues at coordinate 36,283,070 of CM044006.1, forward strand.
GGTAAAACATTTCCGAAGGTAATTTTCTTCTGAAGGCAATTTCTCTTCCGAAGCAGGAGATTGCTTCCGAAGGTAAGATTGTCCTTTGAAGGCACTTTATCTTCCGAAGCAAGGCATTGCTTCCGAAGGTAAAGTTGTCTTTCTGAATGGAGAGTTGTATAAGTTTCGGAAGTAGATCTGATATAAAATCAATCGCTTCTTCCGAGACCAAAAACTCTTCCGAGAAGAAAATTTCCATTGAGGAATTTGGCTTCGGAAGATATTCAAGAATATCTTCCGAGAGTTAATTCCTCTTCGGAAGGAATTTACACTTGGAATAATTTAAAGATCTTTTGTAACAGGGCTTAAATTGTATTGACACAAGACATTACTCATTAAAAAGGTTTTCAAAAGAGGTAGTTATTCAATGTTTATCATCCCAATTGCTGATATGAGATACTTAAATCTTTGTTCATCAAATGCCATTGTGAACAAATCAGCATATTGTTCATTTGAGTCAACTTTGATTAACTTTATCAGCTGTTTCTCATGAATATCTCTAATGAAATGATACCTGATATCAATGTGTTTGTCTTGGAGTGCTTCACTGGATTCTCAGTAATGGAGATAGCAATGTTGTTGTCAATATGGATAGGAGTAGTCATGAAGTTGAACCCATAGTCTAACATCTGATTTTGAATCCATAGCAGTTGAGCACAGCAGCTAGCAACAGCGATGTATTCAGCTTCAGCAGTTGATGTAGAGACACAGGATTGTTTCTTCCATTGCCATGAAATAATCCTTCCACCAAGAAATTGACATCCTCCTGATGTTGATTTCTTGTCAATGTTGCAGCCACCATAGTCACTGTCAGAGTATCCATAGAGATTGAAATCACTATTTCTTGGATACCAGAGACCTAGTTTAGGTGCTCCTTTGAGGTATCGGAGGATTCTCTTTGCAGCAGCTAGGTGAGACACCTTTGGAGCAGCCTGATATCTTGCACAAATGCATGTGGCAAACATGATATCTGGTCTACTTGCAGTGAGATACATCAGAGAACCAATAATTGCTCTATACTGATGTTGATCAGTATCCTCCCCCTCAAGGTCAGGGCAAAGATTATGGTTTCTGGGTATGGGTGTCTTGGCTGGTTTACAGTCCTTCATTTCAAATCTTTCTAAGATGTCTGAGACATACTTAGATTGACTTATGAAGAACCCTTCCTTCATCTGTTTCACCTGGATTCCAAGGAAAAAGTCCATTTTTCCCATGGAACTCATCTCAAACTTCTGCTTCATAATGCTTTCAAAGTCCTTGCACATTTGGTCGTGTGAAGAACCAAATATGATGTCATCGACATAGACTTGTACAAGCAAAATGTCTTCTCCACTCTTTCTGATGAAAAGAGTCTTGTCAATGGTACCTCTAGTGTATCCATTCTTCAGGAGAAACTGAGACAAGGTCTCATACCACAGCCTAGGTGCTTGGTGCAGCCCATATAGAGCTTTATCCAGTTTGCACACATAGTTGGGGTGCTGTGGGTCTTCAAATCCTGGAGGTTGACACACATAGATTTCCCTATCTATATCCCCATATAGAAAAGCACACTTGACATCAAGTTGGTAGACTGTGAAGTTCTTGGATGCAGCATAAGCAAGGAAGATCCTAACTGCCTCAAGTCTTGCAACAGGTGCAAAGACATCAGTATAATCGATTCCTTCCTCCTGGGTGTACCCTTGAACTACTAGTCTTGCCTTGTTCTTGATAATCAAGCCTCTATCATCTTTCTTGTTCCTGAATACCCATTTAGTGCCTATGGGTACTTGACCAGATGGTAGTGGGCATAGATTCCAGACCTTTTGTCTTCTGAATTGAAGCAGCTCCTCCTGCATCGATCCAACCCAACTACTATCCTTTAAGGCATCTTCTACCTTCTTTGGTTCCATCTGAGACAAGAAGCATGAGTACAAGCAGACATTCCCATGATGAGTCTGTCCTCTTGTTCTCACACCCTCAGAGACATTCCCTATGATGTTCTCAGTTGGATGAGTGTTGTGAATCCTAAGACGAGGAATCACTTCCAGTTGCAGAGATAAGTCTAGGTTAGACATATTCTGATCAGGAACTGGATCACTCTGTCCAACTGCTGTTTCAGAGTCATTCAATGAGGACTGATTGAATGATTGAGAAACATCATCAATGGTTGGTTGTGAAGTAGTATTAACAGTTGCCTGTTCCTTCAGAATACTACTTCCATCAACCTGGTGTTGTAATGGATCACCTGAAGAACTTTGAGGTTGATCAAGTGATTCACTTGTTGAAGCTTCACTATTTCTTGAAATAGTTACACTGTCAGATCTGTGAATAGTTGAAGCTTGTTGCCTTTCAGCTCTTGGAGAATTTGGAAGAGGTCTGGGAAGCTCATATAGTTGTCCTGCATCAGTTTGAGCACCTGTTCCAGCTGAAACATTCTCACAAGATGGTTTAGAATAGTTTGGAAACAATTCTAAATCAAAGATATACTCAGGTCCATTCCCCCTAACACAAGGAGTGTGCTCATTAACAACTATGTTAGATGACTCCTCAAATTGTTGATTCTTGATATTGTATACTCTATAAGCTTTGGAGCTAGAAGAGTATCCAATAAAGATAGCATCATCCGACTTCTCAGCAAACTTTGCCAAGTTGTCCTTTGTGTTAAGTATGGTACACCTGCAGCCAAAGGACCTTATAAAGCCAATGAACGGTGGCCTCTTGTTCCACAACTCATAAGGGTTTTCCATGGGGCTTCACTACAAGAACCCTGTTCTGCACATAGCATGCAGTGCTGACTGCCTCTGCCCAGAATGTTAGAGGCAGCTTTGAATCAGCTAACATGGTCCGAGCAGCCTCAATAAGTGTCCTGTTCCTCCTCTCAGCAATACCGTTTTGTTGAGGAGTTCTGGGAGCACTATATTGTCTGGCAATCCCTTTTGAGTCAAAGAATGAGTCAAGAACGAAGTTCTTAAACTCAGTCCCTTGATCACTTCTAATAATCTTAACCTTGTGATCAATTTGATTTTCTATTTTAAGAATAAAAGATTTTAAAGTTTCAGTAGTTTCATCTTTACTTCTTAAAAAATACCCATGTAAATCTTGTAAAATCATCAACGATCACAAGGCAGTATGATTTCCTTCCAATGCTCATTATATTTGTGGGACCAAAAAGATCCATGTGCAATAAGTGTAATGGAATAGTGATAGAGTTAACACACTTGGATTTATGAGATGATCTGTGTTGTTTCCCTTTCAGGCATGCAACACAGTTATCTTTGCAGAAAAATTCCATTTTAGGCAAACCATGTACCAAGTTATTTTTAACCAATTTATTCATTGTTTTAAAATTCACATGACACATGCGTTTATGCCATAGTGTTGACTCATCACTATCAGCTTTAGAAAGAAAGCATGATACTTCACCCATAGGAGAAGCCTTGTTCATGTCTAGCTTGTACATATCCCCTTTCCTGGGAGATCTGAGAAGCACCAATTCCGGAGGAATTGTCATCCCTGGTCTGAGGATAATGCACTCATGTTCTGTGAAAAGCATCTGATGCTTCTGGTCACAGAATTGAGAAACACTTAACAGATTGTGTTCAAGCTGTTTGACAAAGTGAACTTTGTCAATGTTTATTCTGCCATTGGCTATACTTCCTCTGCCCGAAATATATCCTCCGGCCTCACCTCCAAATTGGACAGGCCCTCCATCAAAGTTCTGGAATTATTGAAGGAGAGATCTGTTCCCTGTCATGTGCCTGGAGCATCCACTATCTACAATCCAGATATTGTTGTTCTTGTCAAATGGATGTCCCTGCACATAAGATGAGATGGTTAGTTTTGTTTGGAAGCCCAATCCTTGCAGGTCTTGGGCTCTTCCAAAGATAGTGACATAATTGAACCAAAAGATATGCAATGGGGTTCAATAGAGGTCGTTGATGAAGAAGAGGTTTGGGCTGCAGCATCTTCCTTGATCTTCTAATCCATCCTTTGGTTGATCTTTGAGGATGAGCTTGTTGAAGCTTTTGCAGCATGGTCTTCTTCCGAAGCTTCTCTCTTTTCAGAAGAAGACTTCACCACCTTTTCTTCCGAAGTAGTCTTCTTCTGAGATGGTTTCAAGGGAGCCTTCTTGTTCTTCCGAACCTTAGAAGGTGTGGCTTCCGAAGCCATTTTCCCTTCGGAAGAAGCAGTTTCTTCCGAAAGCAACTTGGCTTCCGAGACCAACTTTCCCTTTTTCATCATTTGGACCTTTTGAAGTGGTCCAACTGAGAAACCTTCTCTGACTCCTTCTTTTCTAACATTATTTGCATAATGTGTGCTTGCTGGATTGTAGTAACAATCTTTAGCCATGTGGTTGTGCAGACCACACATTATGCATGCAATGTTAGTCTTCTGGGAACTTGCAAGTTGCTGTTTCTTGGGTTTCTTCTCTTCATCAGCAACTTTCCCTTTCAACTTCTGATCCTTCAGTAGGACAGGAGTGCTGGTACTACACTCCTTTCCTGAATCAGGAGTACCTACCACTTGAAATCCGGCAGAAATGAAGACATCCTTTTGCTTAGGGTCAATCTTAAGCTTGGACTTTGCAACCTTCTTAGCAGTCCTTCTAGCAGCTTTAGCTCTGCTTCTTCTTGCCTTGGTGGTCAGGATTTGGTCATCACAGGTGGAGATGGGTGTTTCCTCCTGTTTCTCCCCTGTGGAGGCCACTATTTTTGCTCCATCCTCTAGTTCCAATGGAGAAGGGTCAGCAGTTGGAACCTCTTGCTCTTCAGTACCACATCTAGGTAGTCTAATAGACTCATAAGAGTGTGGTGGAGCTATTTCACTGGTTCCCAACCCTTCTTTGTTTTGATAAAACATTTTGGAATGAGAGGTTGATGCAAGAATAGTTTGGAAGCTTTGCTCAGCAATAGCTTGCTTCCTGGCCTGAGCCTCAGCTGTGACTAACTGGGCTTGAACTTCAGAAAGTTTGGAGATCAGATCTTTGATTTGAGTCTTATAATTAGTCTTTTCATGTTTTAAAAGAGACACAGTTTTCTCTAACTCATCAATCTTCTTTTGATAGTCAGATTCAGCTCTCTTAAAGTCAGATTTTAGCACATTTAAAGACTCAACCTCAGATCTGATTTCTGAAATGTAATCCTTATAAAGTTTAACTTTAGCAATACAGGCAGCAGTACAAAGATGTTCATATACCTGATCATCATCTGTTCCGGCCATGAGTGCTTGAGCGGGAGTCACATCCTGTACCATGAAGCTCCAGTCAACTTCCTGAGCAACAGCAGCTGTTTCAGTTGACTTTTCTTCATGCTTGGGAGCAGTGGGATGTGTGGAGGCCTGTGGGGTTCCCGGGTTGTTCTTGGGAGCCTTGCATTCCCTAGCAAAGTGACCAAGTTGGTTGCAGTTGTAGCACCTTGCTTTGCTCTTATCAAACCCAAACTTGCTGTTGACTGGGTTTTGAGGGAATTGCCTTCCAGTTCTCTTAAAGAACTTCTTCGCTCTGTAAGTTAAAAGAGCCATCTGCTGGACAATATCCATGTACTCCACATCATCTGGACTAAAGCACTCAAGATCATCAAAGCAGTATTGAAAATCACCAGAGTGTCCACTTCCAGAGACAAAGGCACAACCGTCCTGAAAGGAGTTGTGTTGAACCTTTTGAGACTTTGGAGTCTCAGGTAGAGTAATGAAGGGTCCAGTATGTGAGTTGTCAGGGTAACATAGCAACTGATGCTGTGGTTCTATGCTTTCCCTTTCAACCACATGAAGGGCTGAACTCAGTTGGTTATTGGAGTGGTCAGAGGAGTTTTGCATGTTCATCTCCATCTGAAATGCACTTAGGATACCATACAACTCTGTAAGAGAAAGAGTCTTAAGGTCCGAAGTTCTCTTGATGACAACACAGTAGTGAGTCCATAGTTTAGGAAGAGAAGACATGAACTTCCTAACTATGTCTCTGTTCTCAAGAGCTACTCCAATATCCGCCAGAGTATCTACTAGCTCAACATACCTGAAGTATTGTTGAGTCAAGGTCTCACCAGCCTTGAAAGTAAAGTTCTCAAACTGCTGCTTCAAGAGATCTTTCTTGTTCTCTTGAGTTTCCTTGGATCCCTCATACATCAGCTTCAAAGCTTCCCATAAATCTTTAGCAGTCTTGCACTTCTTGAAGCGTCTTTAGACGGAGTTGGGGAGAGCAGTTTGGAGACAAGTCATAGCCCTTTGATCTAGCTCTATTCTCTTCCTATCTTCCTCTGAGTAATCATCAACATCTTTTGGAATGATGCGATTACCAGTGGCAGATGTAGTGCTTGGTATGAAAGGACCATTGACAATGGAGTCCCACATCCTTGAATCTTGACACTTGATGAAGCCTTCCATCCTGATACACCATGTGTCAAAATCTTCAGGGGTGATCATGGGGGACTTGGTCAAGGTACCGGTTTCCATATCAGCCTTGGAGAGAGCAGCCATTTGAGTGAGTGGATTGTGGTGAGGAGTGAAAAACAGGTTGATTAGGATGGTAAGATCTCACAATCAAGAGCCTGGTGCTCTGATACCAATTGCAGGATCGATTTCGGTTGGTTCTTCTCTCAACTCACTCGTGAATCAACACTCGGCAATCAGTCTTTTAGAGAGTTGATCACAATATAACAAGTAACAAGCAGTAAGAAAATCAACACAGCAAGTAATTTTCAAGGTACTTTTATATATTGCTTCTCAACTCAAAGGATTACAAGACACTTGGACTCAAATCGCTTGTCTAAAGAGTTACAAGGAGAAGATATATATAATACTACCTACAGCCAAGAATACTTTGATTCCAGCTGGACACCTCTAACCTTACATCTATACTACAAGACTCTAGGTGAGGTCTTTCAGACATTTTGCCTGAGAGTTGGTAGTCAGGACATGTCCCTGACTTACCTTGCCACCCACTAAAGTTGGTAACATGTACTATCATAAAAAGGTGAGCAGTAGAATAAAGTATGGTCAACAGCATGGCTTTTGAGGAAGAGCCCATGCTGTATCAGAGGTCCGCATGCGGACTGACAGGGACCATACTTTTATCTGCTGGACATAGCATTGTCTTCCAAAGGATAAAGTGCTTCGGAAGCATAACTTCTTCCGAGGGCACTTATACTTCGGAAGACTGCTTCTTCCGAAGCTTGGAGTCTTCTTTGTCTTCGGAAGCAGACTTTGTCTTCAGCTCTTTCATCAGACTTTGTCTTCGGAAGCTTTCAGACTTTGTCTTCAGCTCTTTCATCAGACTTTGTCTTCGGAAGCTTTCAGACTTTGTCTTCAGCTCTTTCATCAAACTTTGTCTTCGGAAGCTTTCAGACTTTGTCTTCAGCTCTTTCATCAGACTTTGTCTTCGGAAGATATCTTCAGCTGTTGGCTTCAGTTGTTGTCTTCAGTAGTTGACTTCAGCTTTTGCCTTCGGAAGATGTCTTCAGCTGTTGTTCCTTAGACTTTCGGAAGATCTCATGCTTGGCTTCGGAAGCCCTTTGATGTAGTACCAAAAGTGACTATGAAGTGAATTTGGTTGCACCAGCCTTATCATGATCCAACATGCACTCTCCAGAATACTCAAGCACAGAAGACAAAATTTGGTGCTGTGTCTGATGAGTGTTATTTCGTAGGCTATTCTTCTTCTCAAAAGGCTTATCGGGTATATAACAAGAGGACACGTATCGTTCAAGAATCCTTCTTTGTCGATTGGCAGGAATCTAATTCCTCAGATGTTCCTTCAGAACCAGCTTGGTTCTTTGACTCAGATACGGTGTTCAAATCATTCAATCTTCCAGTTTTCGATGATGATGCGTCTATCTCCAGTACAACAACAAACATCATTCCTCCTGCTCCTATACCTGTTGAACCTATTGTACCTCATGTCACTACACCACATGATGATACATCAGTCAATGTTGCATCTTCCTCATCTTTTTTTGACCTTCCGCCTCCACCTATATCAACATCACCTTCTTCATCTCCTTTACCAAATTCTACCTCACCATCCAGCTCATCACTTAACCATCCACCTACTCACATCCCTTCCATGAATGCTGATTTCAAGACTTTGAAAGATCATCTCATGAAAACATAATCGGTTCTATTTCTGATGGAGTTTGAATGCGGAGTCAATCTAGATTGATTAATATCTGCTTGTTCTCTTGTTTTATATCTCAAATCGTTCCTAAGAATGTACATGCAGCTCTTCAAGATCCCTGCTGGGTTGAGTTAATGCAGTTGGAATTGCAAAAGTTCAGAAAATCAAGGTGTGGACTCTGGTCGATCTTCCACCAAATAAGTACCCTATTGGAACAAAATGGGTGTTTAAAAACAAACCTGATGATCGGGGCATAGTGGTGAGAAACAAATCCAGATTAGTGGTCCAAGGCTTTGCTCAAGAAGAAGTAATTGACTACACAGAAGTTTTCGCACCTGTCGCCCATCTTGAAGCTATCAGAATATTCTTGGCCCAGCTGCTCACAAGCAATTTAAAGTCTATCAGATGGATGTCAAATGCGCATTTCTCTATGGCGACATTGATGAAGAGATATATGTGTGTCAACCCCGAGGCTTTGAAGATCCAGACTTTCCTGACAAAGTATACAAGCTTGATAAGTCACTTTACGGATTTCATCAAGCTCCTCGGATCTGGTATGAGACACTGATCCAGTATCTCTTAAGCAATGGTTTTTCGTGAGGCACCATTGACATGACTATGTTCAAAAGAGAGGTAAACGATGAGACGTTGATTGTGCAAGTCTACATCGATGACATTATATTTGGCTCCACCAATCCTCAATTATGTCGGGAGTTTGAGGAGGTTATGCGAAACAGATTTGAAATGAGCATGATGGGAGAAATGTGTTTCTTTCTCGGGCTACAAGTTGAACAAAAGCCAGAGGGAATTCTCATTCATCAAGAAAGTATATTAAGGAAATATTGAAGAAATTCAAAATGGACGACGCTTCTTCTGAGATGACTCCCTTCACGGCTCAAACATGCCTCACTCCTGATGAAAACGGTAAACCAATCGATCCTCATCTCTACAGATCCATGATTGGCTCCCTCATGTACCTTACAGCAAGTCGTCCTGACTTCACCTTTGCTGTTGGATATTGTGCTCAATACCAGTCAGCTCCTAAAGAATCCCATGCCAAGGCAGTCAAATGAATTTTTCGTTATCTAAAGGGATCTTCTCGATTAGGACTTTGGTATCCTTATGGTGGGAATTTTGATTTGCATGCTTACTCTGACAGCGATTCCAACAGCTGCAAGCTAAACAGAAAGTCAGTTACTGGAGGCTGTCAATATTTGGGGAATTGCCTTGTTTCTTGGCAAAGCAAGAAACAGACCAATGTTTCTCTCTCAACAGGAGAAGCTGAATATATTGCTGCCTCTTGTTGCTGTTTGTTAGGTTGTACGTACGGAGTACTAACTGATTCTTTGTTAAACCGGATCAAATAGTGCGGAATCCTATTTGATTGGCAATCCAATCAGGTAGAACGTTAACAAGATCAAACCTAACGATTAGAAAACGTTAAGAACGGACTAGGAATGATCTGAGACGTTCTATGAACTTGGAATGGACGAACAGGACACTCTGGGCCGACTAGGGTTATGAATATTCGAAGTGTTTTGTTTTTCCACGAATTAGGTGGTATCTATAGGTAAGGGTTTCTCATTCGTGCGACTGAACCATACGCATGATTCAGTCGTGCGATTGATCCATGCGCTTGATCCATACGTACGACTGAGCATTCAGTCGTACGACTGGTTCAATCTCATGCTCTAGTCTTACGACTGATCCAATCTCCTGGTTCAGTCGTGCGACTGAGTCATTCGCCTGAAGTTATTCATGCGTATGTTCTATTGGCATGGGCCATTCGCATGATAACTTCATAATGTTAAGTTTGAACGTATTAGTTATCATTACATTACGCATATCAATTCAAACAATCACCTACCTATATATTAATCAACCATACATTACACAACCCATTAATGAAACATTAAACATTATAAGCACATACAACCATTTGCATTTCATTAATCATCTTTCAATTACATATATGTAAGACATTACAAAGATATTACATTGAGATTAGAATTTAGGTACATATGTATCAATAAACTCCCCCTTAGGCCTAGATTCATCTAACGTCTTACTTGACCCATAACCTCTTCAAATTTCTTGTACTTCTCCTCTCTTGTAACTCCTGCATGTATTTCAAATGCAAAGTAGAGTCTGAACACGTTTTGGAATTGGAGGGCTTGTACAATATCTTGCGCGTCATAGAACAGTGGCCACTAGTATAACGTGTAAACATCTTCAGCTGACAAGTTAGTAAGCCACATTGGGTCGAATACCCTGATAACCTCCTTTTGTCCTTCTTTATTTAGAACTATGACCGCTTCTCCTGTTCGCCATTCATAGTACCACCACATGAAGTGTGGAGTGATGTCCTGTGGCATTTCCCTTAGAGGGATCTTAGACATGGTACGCGGTGGACGCCACTTCAGCACTATCTTAGGTTTCCCGGTTCGTGGATCCACTTCATACCTTCTAATGTACCTCGTAGGTTGCTGAGGCCTAAAGTTTACCCACCGGGTGTGGTACTCTTTCTTCAGCGCAGCTTCGAACCATCCTGACATCTTTCTAGGATCAGCATAAAGCAGCTTCAGCTTTGCCAGTTGGTTTAGCTCAAAACCAGGTAGAGTTTTTAGATCGTGTGGGAATCTAAAATACTCAATACCTTTCTCCCTCTTAACTGCATAAGCATTAAGATCATCAAAATAAGCCCATGATATGATCTTGCCCGACACCTTTTGGTGTTTCTTCACTCTATACAACTTTGTGTAGACATTTGACGTTGAAGCACTTCGTTGGGCTCGTAGATCTTCAAAACATGCAGCCCATTTGGCCTTTCTAACTTTGACTTCCTCCTCTGTGGCTCGGGCTGTCTCCTCTTGTTTATCAGACTCTTCTTCCATTTTATCCAGAGTCTCGAAGGTCTCACTGAACAGATTGTCATCCAGATTTGGAATGACATAACCTTCGATGTCTGTGTACTCTGGATAATATTGATCTGTCACATCATCTATTTCGATCTCATCAACATCACGCAGTTCTTTATCACTGTCTACTTGGACTTCTGGAGCGTCTTTCACTATCTCATCGGCATTTAACTTGAACATTTCGGCCAACTGCTCTTTAGTGAAACTGTGTACTATCTCTCCCTCTTAGGGGTGTATTCGACTAACCTCCTTACGATTCCCTGCAGATCAAGAATCATTGTTAACTGACGCTTGACCTGCTGAAGGGGTTCAACATCGTATTCGTCCCTTTGAAAATTTGGATCTGCTTGATTTAAACATACAACACAGTACTTATTAGTAAGTAATCAAGCACAATCAACATTAAGTAAATAGAAATAAACATCAATTACATAATATTAAGTTTAACACAATGTTCAAGTACAAAAGCTTTTAAATACAAAGACATAAATAGCTAGTCGGTACTTTTGTCTTCAATCAAGGTAGTATCATTAGGTGGAGCAGAAGTAGAGGATCTTTGGTCTTGACATTGCTTAGTACGCCTCTCTTCTGCTACTTCAGCACCTTGATCTCCAGCATCATCATCAACTTCATCATCACCGTCATCATGCTTGTCATCTCCTTCTTCACCTTCATCACTTTCAACATCATCGTCATCTTCCTCCTCCTCATCATCGTCCTCCACATCATCATCTTGGCCTTCACCAATCTTGAGAGGCTTACTTTGAGTCCCTTTGAGCTTCAGCATGATCGTCTTGTTTGCAGATTCTAACTCCTCCAGCTTCTTAGCAGTCTTATCTCTGTGCTCTAGGAGTCTGGTGAAATCTGATCAGTTTGTTGAGAGATCAGCTGAGTTTGGGAAGAACTCATCTCTCTCAACTGATGTATCTCAGCTGTTTGGGAGGTACTCAACTCTCTCAACTACTGTATCTCAGCTGTTTGGGAGGTACTCAACTCTCTCAACTGTTGTATCTGAGCCGTCTTGGCCTTATCCGAAGCTAGCAGCTTGAGCACCATGCTGTTTAATGTTGCAAGCTGCTCTACCACAGACACGGGAGGTATGTAAGAGCTGGTTGGGAAAGATGAGGGTCTGGTTTAGTGAGTAGTGGTGGTTATGGTGGTTGTGGTGAAAATGGGAGAGGTTGTGAATGAAGTGGTAAGAGGTATAGTGGTGGTGGTGGTGGATGGTATAGATGTAGTGACAGTGGTGGTGGCTTGAGAGGTTTGGGACGGTGTAGAAGTGGTAGCTATGGTAGTGACAAAAGTGGTGAATCTCAGCCTCTTTCCCTTCTTACCATGCGGACAAGCCATGGTCTTCCTCCTCTTACCCGTGGACACTGGTGCTCCCCCTATGTTGCTGGGCTGATCAGGGGCATATGAAGGATCAGACTCTGTGCGAGTATCCCCTGATGTACCAGAATGTCCACCACTACCCTTAGTCCTCTTTCGGTGGCAACCACCTTGCTGCCAACCCTCTTTGTCAATCCTTCTTCTTCGATCTCTTCTTCCTCATCCGGAGGACAGAAGTCATGAACAAATCCGGCAGTCGCCATGTCAGTGTGTGGTGGTAATGGCTGAGCTGTATGAGTAGTGGGGCATTCTGAAGAAACTGGCCCACCGTCTCCATCCTCACTGTCATCGTCATCTGAGTCATCAGATGGTATAGCTATAATCTCAGTGTCTGACTCACTGTCGTCATGGCGCCATTTGCGCCTTCTGGGCGCCACATAATCTTCATGGGCCAGATGCCCTATCAATCTCTTCATCACGGGCTTGACATGCTTACCCCGATACACCTTCATTCTGCCCAGAGTGGTGTCGTCCATGATCTCCAACACCACAGCATCGCTCTTTTCCTTCGGTAAATCAGGCAGCTTCTCATCAAAAATCAGCTGAAGAAATCGGGGATACATACAAAAACCTTCTTTCCCCTTTGCCTCCAAGTTCTCTATCAGATAAGTAAAGATCAAGTTGGAGAAGCTGAAGGGGTGGTTTAGGACCAATGCAACATAAGCATTCTGGATTTGGTCAGATAAATCATCAAATCCACCCCTCCGAGAAGCAATGCACTTCAGAATGACGTGTGCCAGATACTTATACTGGGGGCTTAGGTTGCTCTTGTTCAGCACCCCTGAGTTGATGTCCCCACAGTATCCTATCCTTAGGAAGCAACCTCGAACATGAGAGGATGTAGCTTTAGTGGATGATCCTCATCGTCTCCTAATCCTAATACTCGACGAATATCAGCAGCTGTGATCTCGATTTCCCTACCAAAGATGGTGCTTCTGATGCGGTAGGGTTCTTGATATCTATCAACCGATTCTCCCTCCCAGAATGATTGCTGAATAGACTGATAGGGAGTGCATGGTGTAGAGATGGCCCTGAATATACGGGATCTCTTCAGAAATGCAATGATGCCCTCAAACTCACCACCATTCCTTGAGGTGGAATCCAAATGAGAACAGATGTTGTGCTTTGGATTAATGGACCATCGATTAGCCATTGTCCTGTAACAAGTAACAAATGCACGTTAGATCATAAAAGAAACAAAGTTTGATCAAATCAGATAAAATCAGTCCATTTCAATCGTGCAATTGAACTATGCGACTGAGTTCAGTCGGTTGATCATTGGTGCGAGTGGGCTTCAATCTGTTGAACAATAATGCGACTGGACTTCAATCGGTTGATATGTAATGTGATTGAGTTCAATTGGGTGACTGAACCTGTGATTAGGTCAGTCGACCGAATGAACTCATTCGCATTATTCATTCGGCCGATTGATTGAATCGCACACTTCAATCGTGCGATTGAAGTTCATTCTGGAGTCCAGTTGTATGACACACTCAACCCATTCGCATTCTTCATTCGACCGATTGAATGAGTCACCCCTTTCAATCGTACGATTGAAGTTCATTCTGGGGTCCAATCGCATGAAGCACTGATCGATTCCATTTAAAACTCAGATTGATCAATTTGCAAGTTTAAACATTAAGTTTATGTTCTTTGGACTCGCAATGATATACCTAACTCACGAATTTAATTTATTTCAACATTTTAAGTGTATTAGTTAGGTTATTTGTCAACTTAATGTCGGTTCAATAACTAGGTCATATAATCTCGGATTCAGACCTAATTCGACTGTAAACATCATCAATCAGTCACGTAATACCTGTATACGAATGCCAAGATGTCAGAAATCGAGTATAAAGTGGTGTTTAAGATCAGAGGAAATTTTGGCAGAGTAATGGTGCGATTTGAGAATTTGGGCGAATAGGGTCTGCGATCGACTGAGTGCCCTATTTATACAAAAACTCATCTCAGTCGGGCGACTGATCCCATTCGCTCAATTCATTCGGCCGACTCCATCTCCAGTCGTACGACTGAGCCTAGTCGCCTGACTTAGTCGTGCGACTGAAACTGAGTCATACGGTTCACTCAATCATCCAGGTCCAATCATTTAATTGACCTTCTTTCAAACGTTTGACCTAGTCAGTCACTTTCAATCGTCCGATTGGGCTCATTCGCATGGTCCAATCGTACGATTGTCTTCAATCGTATACCCCATTCATACGACTGGGGCAGAACCATAATTCAGTCGTGCGACTGGGCTATACTTGTGCCAATTTAGTCATTTTGTTTACCGACACTTAGTTTTCTTAAACAATTTATAAAACGTTATGTGCCTTTGATCATCTCAGACATGATCACTTTTAAATTACAACACCCATTGATCACCTCAGACGTGATCCATTTATCCACCTGATCACCTCAGACGTGATCCATTTAACCTTTCAGAAACAATTTTGTTAAGTAAACGTTAAGCTCATTTGGTGACTTTAACAGATAACACTGTACACAGTCCGACACTAAAACACTATATTAATAAATTGAAAAATTTTAAACTACGAACAAAATGAACAACTTTTTGTGATTTTTGTTAGGGCAGGTTTGTGTAGCCTATTAGCATTGGCATTTTATCAAGAACAGACTCATTTGGAATCAGACAGGAATATACACCATTACTTGGAACATTTTGTGCTAATTACACCTTGCATGATGACATATCACAGTTTGTACTGATCTAAGACTTCTAAGCACTAACTGGGAATCATGTATGAACTAATATGTAATACTCATTGATTTTGACCATCAGCCGATGCAGTCATGACGATTGTCAGTATATTTGTCCTCTTAAATCCATACACAGAATTTTGACACACATCAGCGATTAATTAGATGAATTAGGTCAACAAGTATTTGTGTGCTCCACAGGTATATGGTAATCAATCTTCCTCAGGAGATTTTTGAGCGGTCTGGGAATTAGAAGATTTGGTTCTAAGAATTGTCAAAGAGATGCTAAGCCTCAGGTCAGTGCCATCGCACAGCAGAGTGGCGCAAACAACAATGAATTCTTAGAACGGATGGGTCATGCCAAGCCTCAGGTCAGTGCCATCGCATAGCAGAGAGGCGCAATACCTATCTTCTTCTTAGAGCAATATATTATAATATACATTTTTCTGTGACATTTGTCATCTTTTGCTCTGTATATCAGGTCTTTGCTCACATTTGTGGCATTTGCTTGCTCCTCGCCCCTTATTGGAAATTGATTGATTGTGCAGACTAGGGATACCATGAAAACCTATAACTTGTTGAATTAATTTAATTTAAGCCAATTCACTGATGATGTCTACTGATCTATTGTGTTGAATCAACTGACACATCGTATGGTGCACTTGCACAACCCTAGATCTATTTTCTCCGAGTGGTTACAGTACCAATCAAACATACTATCATTTTCCCATTTTGTTAGACTTAGACTTCTCTGATTTATAAATTTTCTGTGATTTAATTAACATTGTTGAACAGAAAATCATTTTGGTGTTCCAAGTAACTCGATGCCTGTGTACTATCACTTTCCAATTCTAACGAGTCACATTTCTAGTTTTGTTGTCTATGCTTTTTCAGTATTACTACCTTCCCCCCCCCTTTTTATTAAGTAAATGAATACTGAACATAATCTCCCCCTAAAATCCTAAAACAAAAAATCTTTTTGTGTTTTATTTTTATACGACAAGGAAATAAAAAAATTAAAATAAAAAAATAATAAAAATTGAAAAATGAACAGGTGTCGGACTATGTATCTGTTTCTTCTAAGATAACATCACTTTTCCTTTTAACCCCGTTGACCTCTAGCAGATAGAAAAATCTTGGTTTATCAAACGGTTTGGTGTAGAGGTCAGCGTGTTGAAAATCCATGTTAATTTTGACCACATCAATTAAATGTTTTTCATAGCAGTCACGTATGAAGTGATACTTGATGCCTATGTGTTTGGTCTTACGATGTTGGACTGGATTTTTAGTTACTGCAATTGCAGCAGAATTATCAACAAATATAGGAGTAGAAGTGAAATGCAAACCGTAGTCCCACATTTGCTGTTGTATCAAAATGATTTGAGAGCAGCAGCTGGCGGCGGCAACATATTCAGCTTCACAGGTAGATAGAGCAACTGATGTCTGCTTCTTGCACTGCCAAGTTACCAATCTTCTCCTGAAAAATTGACATCCTGCTGACGTAGACTTGTAATTCAACAGCCTCCATAATCCGAGTCACTATACGCCGTTAGTGCAAAGTCATCATCATGAGGATACCACAACCCCAGTGTTGGAGTACCCTTCAGATAACGAAAAATCCTCTTAACTCCAATCAGATGGTTTACTTTGGGTTTTGCTTGATATCGAGAACATAAACATGTGGCATACATGATATCTGGACGTGAAGCAGTGAGGTACATAAGAGATCCGATCATCCCACGATACATGGTGGCATCCACCAAATCCCCATTCTCATCAGGAGCCACATCATGATTTGTGGCGAGTGGGATACCAGCTGCAGTGACATTTTCCATATCAAAGCGACTAAGAATGTCACCTACATACTTAGTCTGATGCAGAAAGATGCCGGTAGGGGTTTGATCCACCTGTAATCCTAGGAAGAACTTCATTTCTCCCATGGCGCTCATTTCAAACTCTGCCTTCATCACAGATTCGAATTCTTTGCACAACTCTTCGTTTTTGGAACCGAAGATGATGTCATCCACATAGATCTGCACCATAAGCAAATCACCATCCTTTTCTTTAATAAACAATCTACAGTCAATCACACCCCTGTGAAAGCCGTGCTTCAACAGATGGGTGGAGAGCTTTTCATACCAAGCTCGAGGAGCCTGATGTAGCCCATACAGAGCCTTGTCTACCTTGTAGACTCTGTCCCGATGATAAGGATCTTCGAATCCTTCGGGTTGACTGACATAGAACTCTTCACGGATTTCTCCATGCAAGAATGCACTCTTAACATCTAGTTGATAGACTTTGATCTTCATGTAAGAGGCGTAGTCTAGAAAGATGCGGATAGCTTCTATTCTAGCTACTGCAGCAAAGACTTCATTGTAATCGACTCCTTTGACTTGTCTGAAGCCCTGAACAACCAACCGTGCCTTGTTTCTGATAACAACACCCTGGTCATCCTTCTTGCATTTTAGTACCCATTTGGTACCAATTACTTTGACTCCTCTGGGTCAGTCAACGAGAGTCCACACTCCAAGTTACTTGAACTGTAGCAACTCCTCTTGCATAGCATTGACCCAGGCTTCATCCTTAAGGGCGTCGCTTACGTGTTTCGGTTCAATTTGAGAAACAAAACATCTGTAAGCCCCGTCATTTACATAGCCCTTTTCCATAACTTCAGCGTAATCAGCAGTATACAGTCGATTTCTTGTCTGCACGTGGAGTGAAGATCACCAATGATAGCATCTGGCGGATGATTCGTACTGATCCTAGTCATGGGAGTTGTAGGAACAACAACTTTAGAATCCATAATTGTGACTGAAGGTTCAGTATCTGTAGTTCTAGATGCAGGTTCAGCAGCTGAAGAGCTTCCTTCTTGATCAACATTTGCTGCATTGCTGGTTTCAGTTGCTTCTTCATCAACTGATAAGTCCTCACTATCATCCCGATCAGCTATGACAAATCCCGATGAACCACTTGCAGGTGTTGCATTGCTAGTATCCAGATTTGGTGAGTTTAGAACATCGTGCATCATCTGAGTAGCAATATCAACATCTGAATCTATCTGAGGGAGATTGAATGATTTGAAAAAGCCATCGTAGTCAAAGAATGACGATGGACCTTTTCCAGCAGGGGGGACGGTGAAACGTTGAACGTCAACATTACACCATACTTCTACCTGACCAGTAGAGTTGATGTAAACTCGTTTGTCAGGTATTCTGTATCCCAGAAAGATCCCCTGATCTGCCTTTTCATTAAACTTACCCTCTTGAGTTTTCTTCAAAAGCGTACAAGGAGCAGCGAAAGGTTCCAGATACTCCAGGTTAGGCTTACACTTCTATAGTAACTCATAGCAAGTCTTCCCGTGCCTCTTCACTACTGACACACGATTGAGTGTGTAGCATGCATTGCAACAACTTCGTTCCAGAACTGCACTGGTAGTTTTGAGTCTGCCAACATGGTCCTGGCTGTCTCGATCAAGCTCCTGTTCTTTCACTCAGCAACTCCATTCATCTGTGGTGTGTATGCAGAGGTGAATTGATGAACAATTCTCTTTTCTTTGCAGAAAGCATCCATCCACTGATTCTTAAACTCATTTCCATTGTCTGAGCGAATTTTCCTAACCTTCAGCTTGTAAAGTGATTCAAAAGTGGTGACCAGCACGTTGAATGACTCAAAGGTTTCTAACTTTGCTTTCAGAAACATCACCCATGAGAATCGTGAGTAGTCATCAGTGACTACGAAGCAGTACCAGTCTCCAGCGATACTCTTCGTGCTGACTGGACCGAAAAGATCCATGTGTAATAGCTCCAGGGGCATCTCGATAGGATTGACGTGCTTGGTCTTGTGAGATTTCCTTGTCTGCTTTCCCTTCTTGCACGAGACACAAAAATCAGGAAGTTAGAAGTTCTTGACAGTAACTCCTTCAACTAAGTTGTTATGAATCAGATGATTCATCTTCCTGTGATTAATGTGTCCCATTCTTCTGTGCCATGAGATGGATTCTTTCTCTGTTGCTTTGGATAAGAAACACTGAACTGTAGACTCAGAGGAAGAAGCATTATACATATCCAATACATATAGATCATTTTACCTGGATGCTGATATTAAGACCTGCTCCTCTGGAATTTCCATCTCTTTCTTCAGTATGTAACACTTGCGGTTGTTAAACATCACTTTGAAGCCCTTGTCACATATCTGAGACACTGAAAGCAGATTGTTTTCTAATTGTTGAACAAAATTGACTTTGTCGAATCTTACCTTCGCATTACCTACTTCGCCTTGAGCAGTAATGTATCCACCTTTGTTACCAGCAAAGGAAACATGTCCCCCTTTAATTTGTTTAACATTGAAAAGGAGAGACTTGTTTCCTGTCATGTGCCTGGAAGCTCCGCTATCTACTATCCATGTATTTGTAGACGCACTATAGCGGACAACCTGCACATAAGAGAAAATAATCAGCTAAAGAGGGGGACCCAAGCCTTGACTGGCTTGGGTTTCCCGGTGGCATCAACCATCATGAACTCGACCCACTATCCTTTATCAGTGGGTGGAATATCAACTTTCAACTTGTCCTTTCTTTCAGTCACATCAGTTGTTTTGGCTTTCCACAAACCATCCCTGTGAAAGGATTGTTTGTGGTAAACCTTAGACTGATTTACAGTTTGAGCATATGGTTTAGATTCAGAAACAGGTTTTGCCGCTGGCATCACAGACTTGTCAGTGACTTGTCTGTGTTGCCTTTGACGTGGAGGAGAGGAAAACGAGCTAGAAGGCGTTTTAGACCTAATAGGTGTTTTTGATCTAACAGGAGTCTTATATCGCTGTTTTGAATCTAGATTAACTTCGTTGTTTAGATCAACCATAATTCTTGGAGTCTGATAGCGAGGACAGTTTGTAGAAATATGACGCGCTGTCCACAAGTATAGTAGGACCTCCATTCATCAGGGCTAGGAGATCTCTTGTGGGGTGGTGAGTAAACTTCAGGTTCTTTCTTTTTTTTTCACTTTTAAGACTTTCACCTCCCTTGACAAATTTAACTTGTTAAACATTATGTGTGTTTTGTCTTAGAAGATGGTGGGTATCTTGTTTCACTGATTTAGATTGATTGGTTTTAGAAATCTTAGGTTGTGTGGTAGTCGATTTTTGACCCAACCCAAGGGATGCTTGAACATTCTCGTCCACCCGGTTTCCAGTGACTTGTGTGCTAGTTGTGCCTGATGATGATGCTTTCTGGTCAGAAACTAGAGGGGCAGAGTTAACTGTTGTGTCCGGATAGATGACCAGAGGAGTTGTCACCACATGATCCTTTATGGGGTTATCATTAATTGGATGTTGTTTGGTGTTCAAGAGGATCTCATGTGGTGGAGGCACAACTTTATATCCCAAACCTTCCCCGTTGTTGCGCTCTTTAACCAAGTTTTTCAAAATATGCGAGGAGCTCGCAAGACTATGAAGTTTTAATTTTAAAGATTCATTTTCAACTTTTAAAATTGCTTTATCCTTTTTAGTTTCTTCAATGGTCTTCAAATAGAATTTAATATCATTCTCTTGGTTGAGTGCAACAACTTCAGTCTCTTTTAATTGCTTCTTTAATGCCTCAACCTTTTCCCTATAACTACTCTCATTTTGTTTTAACACTCTGTTAGCCTCTGAGCACTGTTTTAAGTCATTTACTAAGTTATCATTGTGATCTAATAACCTAGAAAATTTTAAGTTAATGGTTTCCCTAAATTTTTCACAATCAATACAAGCATGTTTAGCAAAAAGTTCATCTTTCGATTCTACCTTTGCAGATGTGGACGTTCCGGCCATGAAAGCATTCTGAGACTCTGGTTGTGCTTCAGATTCAGCGTTCAGCTCGTTCTTAACAATTTGATTAATAGCAGCTAAAGTCTCTTCCATTTTAGCAGTATCAATCTCAGCTGAGCTCTCCCCCTCACTCGCTGAGTCTTCATTTAAGTCTTCAACAGATGCTATGTTGGCTTCACCGTCAGATAAGAATCGGAAGGACCAATCCTGTCCTTCATCACCTTGAGCAACCATAGCCTTGGACTCACTGCCTGTGGGAGCTGTCTTCTTCTCTTTCTCTTGCCTGTTGAAAGATGAGAATGGATTCCCGTTGCCAGTCTTCTTTGGTTTCACACATTCACTCTTGAAGTGACCTTTTTCTCCACAGTTGAAACATGTGCCTTTGGAGTTGTCAAAACCAAATGTAGTATCTTTTGTAGCCACGAGATTCTGTCCTGTCTTTTTCACAAACTTCTTAGCTCTTCGCATAGCACTTGCAAGAGCCCACATAATACCCATACGTTCCAGCTCGTTCTCATCTACCTACTCATAGTCTTCATCGGCCAGGTGGCAGTTTCCAATCTTTCCAGCCACTAAACCATCATAGGAATGAACTACCGCAGCAAGTAGATCCATGTGCTCCTTTGCAACTTCCACAGTTACTTTTCCCAACTTTTCAGTCATTAACTTCATTGATTGAGTAACTGTTGAACTTTGTAGAACCCTAGATGCACCATGTGACTCACTAGCTGATGATGAGCCTTGATCAGTAGATGGTGATGCATTTGACACAAAAGCAGTCTGCAGAGGAGCGCTGGAAGTTTTGGAAGTAGAAGTAGCAGAAGGAGTAACATTGTAGAGGGTAGGATCCTGAGCATAAGAACCCTTCTTTGCCTTGTACCTGTGTCTGACTTCTTCCTCTCGTAGTTTTAGAATAAAGTCATTCATATCCAATGTCTCAAGAACTGAATTGTATCTCAAGGTGAAAATAAACGAATCCCACTTTTCTGGAAGTCCATCAGCCAAACTGGAGACCTTTTCTTCTTTAGACGTGGTTACCCCATGAGTGTAAAGTTCACTCATCAGATGATAGAAGCGGTCAATTATGTCGTCCAAACTCTCATTCCCAATAGCAGAAAAATTATCAAATTCTTTCTTAAGTGCTTTGGCCTTCAAAGACTTCAGAGTTGAGCTCCCTTCATATCTTTTCTCGAGAGCTTTCTAAAATTTCTTACTTTGTTTATTCTCAGAATACTGACGGAAGATCTCTTTAGGAATAGACTGAGTGAGCATCGCGTAAGCTTTCTTTTCAGCATTGTAGGCAATCTTTTGAGCATCAGTAAGTCCACTCAACTTTAAGGGTATACCATCAACACCAACTGGCATGGTGTAACCAGTTTCAATAGCGTTCCAAAGATTAGTATCCACGCCATTGAGATGAATCTCAAACCTCTGCTTCCACTACGGGAACTCATCAATTGACAGAGGCTTAGGTGGCTTATTGTGGTTACCAATCTCATTCTCCAGTAGCAGTAAGTTCTGGATCCTTAAGTCTTTCACTGCTGAGAACGTGAAATTTTCAGAGTCCATAATGAATGTTAACTTAAACTTGAAAAACACAGACTGAGTAGGCGACTGAGGAGCGACTGAGACACAATCGAGCGATTGAACTCAATCGGGCGACTGGACAAGGCGACTCAGACACTTGAGCAACTGGACAGAGCGACTGCCTCAACTGGGCGATTGAACTTTGCGACTGACTCAATCGGACGATTTAGTTGGGCAACTGGACTTCAGTCATATGATTGAGACAATCGTGCGACTGAGACTGCTGAAATCATGATTTTTCCCAAAATTTGACCTAAAACGCAATTTTTGACACCCTAGACGGCTGAAAGTCGAAAAATATTGATTTTTCAGAACATGCAAACGTAAAGACTTGGTTTTTAGTAGAAAGATTGGATCTTTTAGCGTAAAAACGTTGACTTTACCAAAAACTTGATTGAATCCACGAAGAATCAAGAGCCTATGGCTCTGATACCACTTGTTAGGACCGTGTACGTACGGAGTACTAACTGATTCTTCGTTAAACCAGATCAAATAGTGCGGAATCCTATTTGATTGGCGATCCAATCAGGGAGAACGTTAACAAGATCAAACCTAACGATTAGAAAACGTTAAGAACGGACTAGGAATGATCTGAGACGTTCTATGAACTTGGAATGGACAAACAGGACACTCTGGGTCGACTAGGGTTATGAATATTCGAAGTGTTTTGTTTTTCCACGAATTAGGTGGTATTTATAGGTAAGGGTTTCTCATTCGTGCGACTGAACCATACGCATGATTCAGTCGTGCGATTGATCCATGCGCTTGATCCATACGTACGCCTGAGCATTCAGTCATACGACTGGTTCAATCTCATGCTCTAGTCTTACGACTGATCCGATCTCCTGGTTCAGTCATGCGACTGAGTCATTCGCCTGAAGTTATTCATGCGTATGGTCCATTGGCATGGTCCATTCGCATGATAACTTCATAATGTTAAGTTTGAACGTATTAGTTATCATTACATTACGCATATCAATTCAAACAATCACCTACCTATATAATTAATCAACCATACATTACACAACCCATTAATGAAACATTAAACATTATAAGCACATAAAACCATTTTCATTTCATTAATCATCTTTCAATTACATATATGTAAGACATTACAAAGATATTACATTAAGATCAGAATCTAGGTACATATGTATCAATAAACTCCCCCTTGGGCCTAGATTCATCTAACGTCTTACTTGACCCATAACCTCTTTAAATTTCTTATACTTCTCCTCTCTTGTAACTCTTGCATGTATTTCAAATGCAAAGTAGAGTCTGATCACGTTTTGGAATTGGAGGGCTTGTACAATATCTTGCGCGTCATAAAACAGTGGCCACTGGTATAACGTGTAAACATCTTCAGCTGACAAGTTAGTAAGCCATATTGGGTCGAATACCTGATAACCTCCATTTGTCCTTCTTTATTTAGAACTATGACTGCTTCTCATGTTCGCCAATCATAGTACCACCACTTGAAGTGTGGAGTGATGTCCTGTGGCATTTCCCTTAGAGGGATCTTAGACATGGTACGCGGTGGACGCCACTTCAGCACTATCTTGGGTTTCCCGGTTCGTGGATCCACTTCAGAGCTTCTAATGTACCTCGTAGGTTGCTGAGGCCTGAAGTTTACCCACCGGGTGTGGTACTCTTTCTTCAGCGCAGCTTCGAACCATCCTGACATCTTTCTAGGATCAGCATAAAGCAGCTTCAGCTTTGCCAGTTGGTTTAGCTCAAAACCAGGTAGAGTTTTTAGATCATGTGGGAATCTAAAATACTCAATACCTTTCTCCCTCTTAACTGCATAAGCATTAAGATCATCAAAATAAGCCCACGATATGATCTTGCCCGACACCTTTTGGTGTTTCTTCACTCTATACAACTTTGTGTAGACATTTGATGTTGAAGCACTTCGTTAGGCTCGTAGATCTTCAAAACATGCAGCCCATTTGGCCTTTCTAACTTTGACTTCCTCCTCTATGGCTCGGGCTGTCTCCTCTTGTTTATCAGACTCTTCTTCCATTTTATCCAGAGTCTCGAAGGTCTCACTGACCAAATTGTCATCCAGATTTGGAATGACATAACCTTCGGTGTCTGTGTACTCTGGATAATGTTGATCTGTCACATCTTCTATTTCGATTTCATCAACATCACGCAGTTCTTCATCACTGTCTACTTGGACTTCTGGAGCGTCTTTCACTATCTCGTCGGCATTTAACTTGAACATTTCGGCCAACTGCTCTTTAGTGAAACTGTGTACTATCTCTCCCTCTTAGGGGGTGTATTCGACTGACCTCCTTACGATTCCCTGCAGATCAAGAATCATTGTTACCTGACGCTTGACCTACTGAAGGGGTTCAACATCGTATTCGTCCCTTTGAAAATTTGGATCTGCTTGATGTAAACAAGCAACACAGTACTTATTAGTAAGTAATCAAGCACAATCAACATTAAGTAAATAGAAATAAACATCAATTACATAATATTAAGTTTAACACAATGTTCAAGTACAAAAGCTTTTAAATACAAAGACATAAATAGCTAGTCGGTACTTTTGTCTTCAATCGATGTAGTATCATTAGGTGGAGCAGAAGTAGAGGATCTTTGGTCTTGACATTGCTTAGTACGCCTCTCTTCTGCTGCTTCAGCACCTTGATCTCCAGCATCATCATCAACTTCATCATCACCGTCATCATGCTTGTCATCTCCTTCTTCACCTTCATCACTTTCATCATCATCGTCATCTTCCTCCTCATCATCATCGTCCTCCTCATCATCATCTTGGCCTTCACCAATCTTGAGAGGCTCACTTTGAGTCCCTTTGAGCTTCACCATGATCGTCTTGTTTGCAGATTCTAACTCCTCCAGTTTCTTAGCAGTCTCATCTCTGTGCTCTAGGAGTCTGGTAAAATCTGATCAGTTTGTTGAGAGATCAGCTGAGCTTGGGAAGAACTCATCTCTCTTAACTGATGTATCTCAGCTGTTTGGGAGGTACTCAACTCTCTCAACTGCTGTATCTCAGCTGTTTGGGAGGTACTCAACTCTCTCAACTGCTGTATCTATGCCGTCTTGGCCTTATCCAAAGCTAGCAGCTTGAGCACCATGCTATTTAATGCTACAAGCTGCTCTACCACAAACACAGGAGGTATGTAAGAGCTGGTTGGGAAAATTGAGGGTCCGGTTTAGTGAGTAGTGGTGGTTGTGGTGGCTGTGGTGAAAATGGGAGAGGTTGTGAATGAAGTGGTAGGAGGTATAGTGGTGGTGGTGGTGGATGGTATAGATGTAGTGAAAGTGGTGGTGGCTTGAGAAGTTTGGGATGGTGTAGAAGTCGTAGCTATGGTAGTGACAGAAGTGGTGAATCTCAGCCTCTTTCCCTTCTTACCATGCAGACAAGCCATGGTCTTCCTCCTCTTACCCGTGGACACTGGTGCTCCCCATATGTTGCTGGGCTGATCAGGGGCATATGAAGGATCAGACTCTGTGCGAGTATCCCCTGATGTACCATAATGTCCACCAACTACCCTTAGTCCTCTTTCGGTGGCAACCACCTTGCTGCCAACCCTCTTTGTCAATCCTTCTTCTTCGCTCTCTTCTTCCTCATCCGGAGGACATAAGTCATGAACAAATCCGGCAATCGCCGTGTCAGTGTGTGGTGGTGATGGCTGAGCTGTATGAGTAGTGGGGCCTTCTGAAGAAACTGGCCCAGCGTCTCCATCCTCACTGTCATCGTCATCTGAGTCATCAGATGGTATAGCTATAATCTCAGTGTCTGACTTCTGGGCGCCACATAATCTTCACGGGCCAGATGCCCTATCAATCTCTTCATCACGGGCTTGACCTGCTTACCCCGATACACCTTCATTCTGCCCAGAGTGGTGTCGTCCATGATCTCCAACACCACAGCATCGGTCTTTTCCTTCGGTAAATCAGGCAGTTTCTCATCAAAAATCAGCTGAAGAAATCGGGGATACATACAAAAACCTTCTTTCCCCTTTGCCTCCAAGTTCTCTATCAGATAAGTAAAGATCAAGTTGGAGAAGTTGAAGGGGTGGTTTAGGACCAATGCAACATAAGCATTCTGGATTTGGTCAGATAAATCATCAAATCCACCCCTCCAAGAAGTAATGCACTTCAGAATGACGTGTGCCAGATACTTATACTGGGGGCTCAGGTTGCTCTTGTTCAGCACCCCTGAGTTGATGTCCCCACAGTATCCTATCCTTAGGAAGCAACCTCAAACAGTGAGAGGATGTAGCTTTAGTGGATGATCCTCATCATCTCCC
The DNA here is from genome assembly GCA_024085815.1 of Flaveria linearis. Lineage (NCBI taxonomy): Eukaryota > Viridiplantae > Streptophyta > Magnoliopsida > Asterales > Asteraceae > Flaveria > Flaveria linearis. Next base: position 36,309,898 of record CM044006.1, read on the forward strand.
AATCCTAATACTCGACGAATATCAGCAGCTGTGATCTCGATTTCCCTACCAAAGATGGTGCTTCTGATGCGGAGGGGTTCTTGAGATCTATCAAACGATGCTCCCTCCCAGAATGATTGCGGAATAGACTGATAGGGAGTGCATGGTGTAATATACGTGATCTCTTTAGAAATGCAATGATGCCCTCAAACTCACCACCATTCCTTGAGGTGGAATCCAAATGAGCACATATGTTGTGCTTTGGATTTATGGACCATCGATTAGCCATTGTCCTGTAACAAGTAACAAATGCACGTTAGATCATAAAAGAAACAAAGTTTGATCAAATCAGATAAAATCAGTCCATTTCAATCGTGCAATTGAACTATGCGACTGAGTTCAGTCGGTTGATCATTAGTGCGACTGGGCTTCAATCGGTTGAACAATAATACGACTGGACTTCAATCGGTTGATATGTAATGCGATTGAGTTCAATTGGGTGACTGAACCTGCGATTAGGTCAGTCGACCGAATGAACTCATTCGCATTATTCATTCGGCCGATTGATTGAATCGCACACTTCAATCGTGCGATCGAAGTTCATTCTGTAGTCCAGTTGTATGACACACTCAACCCATTCGCATTCTTCATTCGACCAATTGAATGAGTCACCCCTTTCAATCGTGCGATTGAAGTTCATTCTGGGGTCCAATCGCATGAAGCACTGATCGATTCCATTTAAAACTCAGATTGATCAATTTGCAAGTTTAAACATTAAGTTTATATTCTTTGGACTCGCAATGATATACCTAACTCACGAATTTAATTTATTTCAACATTTTAAGTGTATTAGTTAGGTTATTTGTCAACTTAATATCGGTTCAATAACTAGGTCATATAATCTCGGATTCAGACCCAATTCGACTTTAAACATCATCAATCAGTCGCGTAATACCTGTATACGAATGCCAAGATGTCAGAAATCGAGTATAAAGTGGTGTTTAAGATCAGAGGAAATTTTGGCAGAGTAATGGTGCGATTTGAGAATTTGGGCGAATAGGGTCTGCGATCGACTGAGTGCCCTATTTATACAAAAACTCATCTCAGTCGGGCGACTGATCCCATTCGCTCAATTCATTCGGCCGACTCAATCTCCAGTCGTACGACTGAGCCTAGTCGCCTGACTTAGTCGTGCGACTGAAACTGAGTCGTACGGTTCACTCAATCATCCAGGTCCAATCATTTAATTGACCTTCATTCGCACATTTGACCTAGTCAGTCACTTTCCATCGTCCGATTGGGCTCATTCACATGGTCCAATCGTACGATTGTCTAGCACATACAACCATTTGTATTTCATTAATCATCTTTCAATTACATATATGTAAGTCATTACAAAGATATTACATTGAGATCAGAATCTAGGTACATATGTATCAACACTGTTGACAAGTGTAATGGATTCAGCATCAGATGATGGATTATGGGATCAACTTTCTTCATAGTCCCTTGTTTTGTGATAACGAAGCTGCCATTGGGATTGCCAAGAATCCAATTCTCATTCTCGGACCAAGCACATTGAGACACGGATTCATGCCATCCGTGATGCTCAAGAAAAGGGTTTTATTAATATTATTCCTATTGATACAAAACATCAAAAAGAAGATCTTTTCACAAAAACCTTTGATAAACCTTGTTTTTATGAATTGATTTCCATGCTAGGATTAATATCATTTTAAACCCTTCTGTCTTGTTAATATTTACTTCTCCTATGTTCTTTTCTTTATTATTTTTCTTGCTCATCCGTTCATCGCCATTCTTTCTTATTAAAAAAATTTAAATTAAATAATAAATGACTGTCTTTAGAAATTTCTTCCCCTGTTCGTTGCTTCTTTTGTTAATATCTTCTTAATTGCTTGTTTTGTTTCCTTTTGCAGAACCTCTACTCTGTTGAGATGTCTGAACAATATGAAGGAGGTCAACAGTTTCGGTTCGGGATTTGTTTGATAGGCCCACCCTGATAGCAAAGTAGATAGTACTCCCGTAGATTAACTAAGAAATATAAAATGCCTGAATACTCGGATAATCCCCTTGACATCGTTGGCCTTCACAAAGTTACTCATCCTTGTTCAAAAAGGATTGAGAATGAGGCTCCTTCGCTTTGTTTTGTCCTTGCCTTATTCTCCCCCGTTCCTAAACTTTCAAATTTATCCCTTTCATATTTGTATCATAGAAGCCTCCTTGTGTACTGTGGTGTCTTGTTGGTGCTTATCTCCTCTGTTGTACGGAACTACTGACCTGGAGCTCTCATCGGCACAACGTGATGATCTCCTCTACTGTACGAAAGTATTGACCTGGAGCTCTCATCGACACGATTTGAATATCTCCTCTACTGTACGATAGTACTGACCTAGAGTGTTCATCGGTACAATTTAATGATCTCCTCTGCTGTACGTAAGTACTGACCTGGAGCTCTCATCAATCGCTGTAAAATTGAATTGTGCTTACTCTGAAAAAGGGATTTTTATCTTATGTGAAAAGATGTAATTAATTTGTAGGTGTCCTTCATCCAAAATATCAAGAGGACAGGATAGGTTTCTTTGCCAAGTGTCTGTGGGGATCGAGTTTTTCTATGTCATCTATTGAATTAACCGACAACATGATAACAACTGCTGCGGGTTACTCATCAAAAAGAAGAAGGCTTCGGTTTAAGAAAGGACAAAAAATATCTGCAATCTCACCGAACTATGACTCTCCAGACGATTCATTCAGTTTCTCGTTCTTTCTCTAGATAGTCTTTAGTCTCGGTTAAAATAAAACATTGTATAGCGTGATTGTGTGGGGTCCTTTTCTTTGTTTTTTACTTTTCATTCTTATTTTATTTTATTTTATTTTATTTTATTTTATTTTAATTTTAATTTAATTATTTTATTTTAATGTGTTAAAGTTAAAATCACATTTTTTCTTAAAATTTTTGGACTTCTGCGAAAGTATACTTTCGCAAGCAGTTTCGCAAAGCGAAATTGCAGTTTCGCTAACTCTTTCGCACTGTGATCTTTTGATCCTTTACGCCAGCGAAACTAAAATTTCACCATGCCGAAACTATGACTTTCTCTCGAATCTGTGTCCTGCGAATGTATTTATTCCCCTGCGAAACTCCGAGGTATTTAAATACCTATTCGAACCTAATAGAATCATTTTCGCAAAAAAAAAACTACTTTCGTCGAAACTGAGTTCTCTCAAGGGTTTTCTTCAAGTTTCTTCTCAAATCTTCTTATCTGTCTTGTTTTGTTTCATTTTGACTCGATTTTAAGCTTCTAAAGTGAGTTTCGAAATCATGACATTAGTTTTCATAGGCTAATCTTTCCCGTATTTGACTGGATTGGATTATGTCGATTGGGTAGTCTCGCAGTTCATTCTGGGAAACTACCCATCGTCCAGCGAAACTGAATGAAAGTTCATCCTTTTTAGTGAAACTGTGTAGTTATGCTGCCCGAGCGAACTTAACAGTTTCGCCAAGAATTTCAGTTTCTCCTGCCGAAACTGTTGTTTCGCTTAGTCGAATCTATCTTCATGTCTTGCCGAAACTACATGTTTGTCTGTCGAAATTGTGTTTATTTATTGTCTACTCTAAAATAAATTAAGCGAAACTATAATTTCGTCCCAGCGAAACTAGAGTTTCGTCTTTGCGAAACTGTTTAATTTCAAAATATATATATATATATATATATTAAAATTATAAGTTTATTTTAATTATATATGTATATATATATATTTATTTATATATATATATGTATATATTTGTATTTACACTTTTTATTACCATTTGTTTATCTTATTACGTTTGTAAATACTTAAATTCTAATTTTGCTTAGTCATTCTAACCTGGTTCGTTTGTCTGTCAGATCTAAATGGTGAATCTCAAGTTTGATGTACGGAACAATATCACAGCTATTCTAGATGATACTCATCCTAAAGCAGCAGGATTTAGGGACCGTATCAGATGGCTGCAGAGATCCCCGATAGCATACGCCATCTCTCATTCTACTACTATCTATGATTTGCACATACTAGATTTCTAGCGAACCGCAGAATACAAAACTCAAGAAGACACTGAGAGTATAGTTGCCAAAGTTTTAGGTCATTAGGTGACTATTACAGAAGAGATTATTTCACGGGTGCTGAGATTGGAAGAAGACACTGGAGGTGACATTGATTTGACTGATCACGAGGTGTTTGATGCTTTCCTGTCAATGGGATACGATGGTCCTCCTTTTGGGACTAGAAAGGAAATCAAAAAATCCTTTCTGTCCAAGGAGTGGAGGTATATTGCCCACGTTTTCATAATGTGCTTAGATCACCGAAAAGGTGGATCAGATGGGCTGAACTTAGACTGGGCAAAAGCTATGGTTATATACTATAGAGGGGAGAAGGCTAACATAGCAAATCTTATATTTAGCTGCATCGCTGAAAACATAATGGCCTTGAAGAAGGATAAATGGCTGCTTTATCCCAGATTTCTTCAAATGATCATAAACGATCAAGTCCCCAACATCCAAAGACACGAAGAAGTCAAGAATCTAGTGTCGATGAATACCCGGATCTTTGCTGATTGTTGTGCTATCAGGCATGACTTCAGTGGAAGAATTACTCATCTTTGGGAAAACATGTATACTCCAGATCGATGGGTATATATCAGAAAGGTGATAAAATCCGAGGCCAAACGAACGGAGGAGACTAGACAAAGTCAATCTGAGGCGGTTAAAAACAGAAAGAGATATGCTAAGGAGAAAAACTATGTCTTCGAACAGGAGGTGAATGAGATGGAGTCTGAGGCCATGGCAGAAAAAGAAAGGAGATCTAAGAAGATGTCTGATACTGGAGATCATGAAAGGAGGACAAAACAGAAACATCAAACATTTTCTGAACCTCCACGTACTGATAGACAAGCTAGTCTGGATGAGGATGTGATCAGAAATCTCAACACCTCCCTTTCTAACGAGCTAAGCATGATAAAAACTAAGTTGATGAATCAAGAAATGAGAGAGAAACAAAAGGACGAGGTGTTAGAAGTAATGTCAAGAATGCTGGTAGATCAAAACAACCTAATCAAGAGATTATTGAAGGAGGTGAATGATCTGAAAGCTGCTGCCGGCCTGCCCAATCAGCTAACTCAAAATGAGTTAGATGATTTGACTGACACATCTAAGTACCCATTTCTGACTGTGGTACTTCATCGAGGGTAGGAGAGGGCACCTCAGGGGCAGCAACTAAAGAAGCAGGAGGATTTGCCAGGAGAACTGAAGAACCTGAAGTAGAGAATATACAGACAACTGATGATGTGTATGAAGCTGGGTTTGTTGATGTAGGGTTCAATCTTGGTGATTTGAGGGGAGAAAAGGAGATAGAAAAGGAGGCTGGAATCTCAGAGCAGCCTATAGAGAAAGGATTAGTGGATGAGGAGGAAGAAGATGAGCAGCTAGTTGACTATGATTCCGAACCAGAATATTATGAAGTTGACGAAAGGCCTCTAACGTACGTGATCCAGAAGGGTGATAATGAAAATGATGTTATTGAGATGGAGAAGAGTGATTGGTTTGTGAGGGAGAAGGAACCTGAAGAATTGACCCCTCTATTTCAAAATATGGAGGGATTGAAAAAGGAAGAGGCGGATAAGAGGATTGTGAGTTGGAAGTATAACCCTGACCTCAGGATGTTTATGATAAAGAGGAGAGGGGGTGGACTTACTTACTTACACAAAAGGAAGGCATTCAAGGCCTTGCCTAGGTGGGACTTGAGAAGGTTGGCCTCGTTGCCTCTACTTGAAGCCCATTTGAGTGAACGAGCCAAGTTTCTAGAAAAGGAAATCCAAAATGGGCTCAATGACAAATTCGATGCTTTTGGATATATGAAAGCAGAGAGAAAGAGATCAAAGAAAGATAAAGACTGGGCTACTAGAAAGGGAAAGATTGTGTTAAGTGTGAAGCCGCCAAAGACGGTTCACAGAGTGAAACTGGTAGATCCCTCCCCCTCTCGTCTACAAGGGTTTGAGAAGTGGTTCTATGACAATCAGACGGGGGAGGCTGTGATTAGAGTAAAGGGTGGCATCGAATATCGAATCTTCGACCCGATGGAGCTGTTTGGATTTTCTGACGAAGATCTGCTCGTTCTATATGAGAACCACATTAAAGCAGGAGCAGGAGAAGAGACAGGGAAGGAAGCTAGCCTGTTTATGGTTGTAGCAAACAAGGTCAGAGGAGTCAGGGCTGAGGTGAAGGAGCTAGCTGAAAAGATAAGGGCAAAGGATGACTTAAACATGAATATCTAGGATCTGACAAAACGATTTGCAGAAGCTAGTGCTCATCCCGATGGAGCTGATAGAGCAGGAGGTGACCAAGGTGAATAAAGAGCTCAAGTTCAATCAATGAATTCTGTAGGAGCTGAACCAGAAACATCAGGTGCAGGTGCGAGGGATGCTGGAGCTGAATAGAGATATCAAGACAAGCAGAGTGGGTGATATCCAACCTAGGGGGAGTATTGAAGATCAAGATAGGTTGGACTCACCATTAGATTAGTATTTGTTTATCTTTCTGTGTAATAGGATCTATGTTAGTTTTCTTTTGTATGTTGTTTAGTTTATATGTAAATATAGCTGTCTAGCGAAACTGTGAGCGAAATTATAGTTTCGCTCACAGTCAACTAGATATTCACCCTGCGAAACTGTTAGTTTCTGCCGGACGAAATTACTATTTCGCCTGTACAGTTTCACCCCCAACGAAACTGTATGCGAAACTATGACAGCTATATATAGATTTCATTTTGCTCATTGTTGGCTATCCTTGCAAAAACCCTAATCGTGTATTACTGTTGCAAGAGGCTATTATAAGCTTGTTTCTCCTGAATATATTGAGCTTGTTTCATTTCTTTGATGATTGTTCATCATTAAAACCTTATTTGAAAGCTTTTTGGTGTTATTTTGATCTTCATATCTTAGTGTTTGTTGTGTGTGTTTGGTATTGAACGATTCAAGCGTTCTTCTGCACTGAAAACCGATCAAATGGACCTATAGCTGGGTGTTTTGGGTGTCAGATGATAGTTGTTGTGGGGAAAGATGAGGTTGAATGGGTGAGATTGGTTCAGTGTTCACACTTGCTAGTGATTGATGTTAGTGAGGGGAAGTTATATGACGTGAGTATGAGGCTTGATCAGAATCTGCAGATGACTCCCCTTGTTGATCTACCCATACCAATTCTTGTGGTATGTCAGCATGTGCATCCACTACATGTGCAAACATGGGCATATCTTCCCCTTGATATTTCCCACTTATCTTGTTCAGCACAGATCTACCCAGATGAGCTTGCATGAATACTTCTCCATCTTTTCAATTTTAGGAATTCAGCATTTATGATTAGTTGTAGAAATCTTGGGAGCATGTACATCTTGTCTGACCTTTGCACTTTTACTTGGTCACAGAGACAATTGAAGATGTACTTTGCATAGTTGTAAGATCTCCCCTCAAAGATTCCTATGATGCCTGAGGAGATGTTCCTTGAAAATCTATCCAGCCCAGACTTCCTGTTAGAGATGCACTTCAGATAAGTGTGGCACAAAAACCTATAGGGCTTGCATAGTCTTCCCTTCTTTATCTCCCCCTTTTCAAAATCACCATCGTAACCTATCAGATAGAACACTTTCTCTATGTATTCATTTTTGAATACGTCTAGGTGCCCCACTTCTCGATATCCCAACTCAAGTGATCTTTCTGATAGCTTGTTCATCTATCCTTAACCTTTCACTTTTGATTTCAGCCACAATTACTTCGTTTTCTTCATTTTGTTCCACTAGTGCTGAATTCCAAAAGTCGATGATATGTGCCTGATGAATCACAGGCTCTGCCGTTAAGGCATAGAAGAGCCCGGATCGTCAAAGATATCTGATGATATCTCGACATCCTTCCGATGCAGGATCATCAACATTCAAGAATGCGCACACATTGTGGTCTTTTGCAAACCTGTTCATCATCTTTGAAACACTGATCTGCGATCATGATTGTGTGCTTTTTTATGAATTTTAGTTTGGATATTTGAAAGTTTGAGAAAGGGGGAAGTGTGCGCTTTTCTAGGTCAAAACAGTGAAAAGTGCTCTGAAAAGTGATTAATGAATTCTTAAAGTCAAAAATCTCATTTATAAGCGGACACAATTTCTTTTATTAATTATGTCGGGCCACTTCCTTTTTACCCCTTTCCGTAGACTTTATTTATTCCGTAGGTTTCACAGCTTCCGCAGATCATCTGTAGAACCATAACATCCGCGGATGCCTTAATTGCAACATGATTTTTAATAACTGTTGATTGAGTACATCTTATTCATTCATAGATTACCATTCTATGAACATGGATTATACTTTCAAAGATATTTTCACATCTGTAGTTTACCAATTCTACGGTTGTGCAAAATGTCATATTTTTACTGTTACTTCTGCTGATTCTGAAATTTTACTGTTACTTCTGCGGATACTGAAATTTTACTAAAACTTCTGTTGATGTTCAAGTTTTACTGAAACGTTAAATGTATGATTCCAATCAAGTGATAGAATCATTTATTGCTGTTGGACCTTGTTGACTTTGTTTACACGGCAATGGAGTACAAGAAAAACTTCCAATATCCTACATCCAAGTTAGTGCTCAAGTTCCAATTCCTTCAAAGATGTTTTGATTAAATTCAGCTTTTTATTGTTTTTCATGCATTACCTACTCCCCCTAAATTTGTGATTAATGATAAGATGTTGCATTCATCATAAATTTGTGGAAAATTAGAATGAAAGGCATATGACAGTCGAAGATTGATGTAATCAGTTAAGAGTAAAACAAATCAAACAAACAGACTTTGACTGTACATACATGCATATATATAAGGGGATCATACAATCACACCAAGCTTCTTCACATGTTGATTATTCGGGTGATACATGATCTGATTCAGCACCTGGTTGTAAGTATATAGATCCACTTAGATCCACTTATAAATTCATATATATAAGGCATGCTATTTATCATGTTTTGAGGTTTGTTAACAATAAGTAACTGTCATGTGCTCCACATTCAATTCTCTTTAGAGTTTGTCCTCCGTTAGTGAGTCAAAGCATCACTTTTTCACACTTAGTGACTATGTACATTAAGTTATAAGTTCTATCTTGAGACAGACTTGCAGTCTCATAAATGTTTTGATGTTAGAGCTCTTTAAGATAATATACAGTTCATCACAAAGGATTCTTTTGAGATCTGAGATATGATCCTCATAAGGTCACCAGGTCTTTACTTTCGCAAAACAAAGGTGCATACATCCCAGGTCTCTGTTTACACAAAACAGAGGGAGGATGAAGATCATACTCTAAATCATATACCAAGGTATTTGTTCACACAAAACAGATGGAATATGATTTTGCAAAGATAGAAGATTATAAAGTGTTTTACATAGTGTGCTTGGGTGAGTGATTTGATCATATCAGGATAAGACTTACTTGCTTGATCCTCAAAATGGAGTTCCCACAAACAGTCACCTTTTCATTATGTTTGGCATGCTCTTAGTGTAGTTTCCACTTAAGATGAACCTACTCACATATCAAAATGTTTTAAATCAGTTTTGAAGTTAGTTTATGTTGATGAAGTAAGCCAAGGCATAGTGTACTATCATTTCCCTTACACATGTAATGCAGAAACAAACACATAATAATAAAGAAAGACTATATTTTTGTGTTTTTCTATGGTTCTATATCTTTTTTTTATTTTTTAAAATGATTTTTGGATTTTATTGATTGCTATGTACAAGGACAGTTATATGCTTTTCTTTATCGATGATAATTTAATCTAAGTTAATCATACCCAAAGACTCAATTAGAAAATTAAATCTAACTGAATCAAAGGCTTTAATGAATAAATCAGCAAGCTGATTTGTTGTATCCATTCTGATTAACTTGATTAAACCCTTTTCTGAGCAATCCCTCAGAAAATTATATCTGATTTCAATATGCTTTGTTTTGCTATGTTTAACTGGGTTAGCAGTGATAAACATAGCAGCTGAATTATCAATGTGAATTGGTGTTTGAAGGAAATTGTAACCATAGTCAAGTAATTGGTTTTGCAACCAAAGTACTTGGGAGCAACCAGCTAAAGCAGCTATGTACTCAGCCTTAGCTATGGATACCGACACATTGGTTTGCTTCTTGCACCGCCATGAAACAAGCCTTGGTCCTAAAAATTGACATCCACCAGTTATGGATATTCTGTTGTTGTTGCATCCTCCAAAGTCACTATCTGAGTATGAGTAGAGACTGAAATATCCATCTTTTGGATACCATAGTCCTAGAGCTGGTTTTCCTTTCACATATCTAAAAATTCTCTTGACAACATTCAGATGAGACTCCTTTGGATCAGATTGATACCTGGCACAAACATACACAACAAACATTACGTCAGCCCTACTGGAAGTTAAATACATAAGGAATCCGATCATTGATCTATACAATCTCTGATCAACAGATTTTCCAGCAGCATCAGGCACAATCTTGTCTATTGTTGAAGCAGGAGTTTTGCATGAAGATGTATCAGCAAGATTGTACTTCTTCAAAATTTGATGTATGTACTTTTCTTGTTTGATAAAAATTCCATCGGTTTTCTGATGAACTTGTAGACCAAGGAAGAAGGTCAATTCTCCCATTGAGCTCATCTGAAACTCCAAATTTCATTAAATCTTCAAAACTCACATAAAGCATCTTGTTGATTGATCCAAATATGATGTCATCTACATATATTTGAACCACCAAAAGATCTTGATGTTCTTGTTTGAGAAAGAGAGTCTGATCAATAGTCCCTCTTTTGTAGCCCTGTTTTAGCAAGAAAGATGATAATGTTTCAAACCACTTTCTTGGTGCTTGATGAAGCCTATATAAAGCTTTGTCTAGCTTGTAGACTCTATGTGGGTTGTCAGGATCCTCAAAGCCAGGGGGTTGAGCCACATAGACTTCTTCATCAATTTTTCCATAAAGGAAAGCACATTTGACATCCATTTGATACACAGTGAACTGCTGTTATGAAGCATAAGCTAGAAATACTCTAATTGCTTCAATTCTTGCAACAGGAGCAAAAACTTCATCATAGTCTATTCCTTCTTCTTGAGTATATCCTTGAGCAATCAGTCTAGCTTTGTTTCTCATAATTATACCTCTGTCATCTAGCTTGTTTTTAAAAAGACACCTTGTTCCAATTCGATGCTGACCTTCAGGCAAATTAACAAGATTCCAGATCTTTTGTTTTCTGATTTGTTTGAGTTCTTCTTGCATAGCTTCAATCCAGCTATTATCCTTTAGAGCAGCTGTTATGTTTGGAGGAACAACTTGAGATAAAAATCAAGTCAACAAGCAAATGTTTGCCACTCCCCCTTTGCTTCTTATAGTTCTTGCATCAGGTCTCCTATGATATTATATGATGGATGAGACTTATGAATTTTGGTAGTTGAAATAGCATCAACTGAGATGTTTGATTCTAAATTCGTCAAATCCATTGGATCAGAGGGATTCAGCTGTGATGATGAGTCTGTGAAGTAATCAAAGTGTTCTTCAGGTTCAACAGGATCATTTTGTACTTCAGCTATATCACGGCAGTCTTCCGCAGGAACTTTTACGAAAGTCTTTTGTTCATCCGTAGGAGTTATAACAACATCTGCGGATTGAGTTTTTTGACCTGCTGACTAGTTTTGTGTATGCACAATATCCTCTCCATAGGTAGGAGCATCTGCTGAAGCATTATTTATATCTCCGGATGAAGGATGATCTGAAGGGTTTTGTCACATGTAAAACAAGTAAGTTTAACCATTTAAACTTAGAAAAACACAGCGGATATATAGTATAACATATGGTTTATAATCTGAATGTTTTGGCCATTTTAAAACATAAACAAAACCCAAGAATCAAAGGATCATCTTATGTGAATAAGCAAGCTATGTAAACATAAAACATGCATTATGGACAACCATATAGAGGCTGCCATAATCTACCTTTCAGCAGCCTAAAAGGGGTCGAAATGTTTGAAGATGAAGATGTTTTTGAGCAGCAAGCCTTCAAGATAGAGGACCTCAAGTTGTGATACCCACAAATCCCTTCAAACACCACGCTAATTAGGGAGCTTGACACCAACTCTTTCCTCCTTGCAAATCCGAATTTTCAGCAAGCAAGACTTCAAAATTCAGCCAAGAATTTCGAGTTTTTGGAGAGGAGGAAGAGAGAAAAAGCTCTTACATGTAAGAGAGATAGTGTATTGTGAAGAGTGTAAGTCTATTCAAGTCTTAGACAAGTTCAAGACAAAATGGTGGGGTATTCTAGGCCAAGGGGCGGCCGAACCCTTTTAAAATGGGTTTCCCCCTCATTTTTTTTATTTTAGTTCTTATAAAACTCACACTCTCCTTTTATTTATTTATCATAAGATTTATAAAACTAAAACCCTTTTAGTTTTATAACATCAATACAATATTATTTGTTATTATTTAACTTACTTAAATAATGTTACAAATAATTTCTCATGAACAAATTATCCACATAATGTAGTTCAATTACAAAAGCAATGCTTTAGAAAACCCATTTTGTAAATTGATGTCAATATTTATTTGTATGATATCATCAACGAACAAATATTTATTGGTGTTTGTTTGGCTTGTTATGGGGTATGACCCGACTTAGATCATAACGTACTAACCACATCAATCTTGTATGTGTCTTGGGCATATAAGATCCAATAATCTCCCACTTGCACAAGATTCATAGAAGATTGATGCAAGCAGTAAATACCGCCTAACAACGGTTTACTACCCTTAATACGTATGACTAAGTGCCATTCAATAACATCATCCTCTTCAAGTCCCATACTTGAAATATTTTAGGTGAATCAATCATAACACCCGGAAGTTTGACTTTTTGGTAAGTTATGCGACTGAGCCTCAGTCGCCTGGGATTTATGCGACTTGAGGTTCAACCGCATGATATTCGGCCGATTGAAGCTCAACCGTACGATTGGAGTTCAACCGCCCGAATGAAGGATGAATCGCATGGAACACATGCGACAGGGGTCCAATCGCATGGTGTTTATGCGACCGAAGGTCCAGTCGCCCCTGGACCAGATGCGACTGAGAAGTACCTATAAAAGGGGAGCAGCTCTCATTCTCCTCCCAACACTTAGAAATTTCAGTCGGGAAGAGAGCAGAGAGCGAACGAGAGCAGAGAAGAAAGAGGGAAAGTGCTGACCGAGCTCCGGATTTGTCGAGAGGCTAGCCAAATCGAAGCTCACCAACTCCTACCTGATATTGTGAGTTCTAGAACCCCTCATTTACATGTTTTCTAACCATTTTGGGGCTGGAATCACATAGAAACCCTATTTTTGAAATAGTGTAAGTTTGACCCATTTGGGTGATTCTTGAGTAATGTGTTTATAGTAAGAGTTAGGACTTGTATATGCTTGTATGATGTCCTAGTATGAATCCCTGAGACTTAGGAGGGTCGATTTGGGCCAAAAATGGGTTTATGATGAGTTTGAGTGCGTTGGTTCACGACTGCTGTTCATGAAGAACTCCAGTCGCTGCCCAGTTATGGTTATGCGACTGAAGGGCCATTCGACCGAATGAGGATTAGTTGATGTCCAATCGTACGATTGAGGCTCAGACGCACGATCGAGCTTCAGTCGCACGATAGTAGATGCGATTGAGTATTTCGATCGCATAGGTCCAATCGCAGAGAAGTTCAGTCGTACGGTTAAGAGTTAGTCGCATATAGCCCGGTCGCATAGTGTCTAGTCGTACGGAAGGAAGTCCAGTCGCATGATTGTGTACCCATCGCATGATAGCCCAAATCGCATGGCCCAGTCGCATGGAGGACATGCGACTGGTGTATGTCCAGTCGCCTGAATAGGGCTGATGTGAATGAATAGAGAAGTGTATGTATGATGTATGTATGTTAAGTATGATGTTGCCATGATAGATGGTGAATACTGATGATTTGTAAATATTTATGTCCCTTATGTAAATGTGTCTTATCTTTTAATAACTTTACGTGAATGAATGAAAGAATGAAATGAAAGTATTAAGAACGTAAAGTGAAAGATAATGAAAGAAAGAACATGGACAATGAATGCATGCATTAACGAATGAACGTAAGAAAGGCTTGCAAGCAAATGTAAGGAGGTGCACACCCCTGGCAGGTGTTAGCTCAACTGTGATGTGGGTTAGCTACCCCGAAGGATGCACACAGGGTCAATCTTTGAGATTGATAATGAGGTGAGCGACTTCGTGTTGCAACAGACTCGGTTAGCAGGCAATCGTGAGATTGCCACTGAGGTGAGCAGCCGTGTGCTGCAACAGACTCGGCTAACGTATGTTAGAAGTAAAGTGAAAGATAAGTGGTGCATGTACCTACCCCAGGTGACTGGATCAGCATTTGTGGACAACGCAGGTCCAGCACCAGCAGTATGTATGATGTAAGGGGGTATTGTACATGTCACCGAATGTAAAGAATGTTCGAACCAATGTAATGTATGTATGAATGAATGAAACAAACGTTCGAACAGAAGTAATGAATGAATGTAAAGTATGAATGTATGAAAGTGAACGAGAATGACGAATGGTACACGAATGAATGATTAATGAATGAATGATGAAGATAATAATAGTATTATCTACGTGTACATATGATGTGTGAACACATGTATAAAAGAACAGTTAATAAGATGAAAGTATGTTTTATTATAAACTAGAACTCACTCAGCAACGCTGACTTTTTATGTGTTTTCCAGTTCGCAGGTAGTGTTGCTGAGGATGGCACGAGGCGGCTACTCAGCTCTTTTGGGATGGCATTCTCCATTTGATAATGCTGAAACGTCATCTGTTGTGGGCCCATAATGCACGTAACACATCACGTTGTATGCCATTACGAGATTTCTTGAGGATTCCCATAAAAGGGATTACTTAAGAAATCTCCTTTATATATTTTTAAAGTTAATATCTTCTATTAGAGGTCACTGTATATGACCCTATGGTTGCTGAGGATACGAATAAACGAGATTACTTACGTAATCAAAGGTTTCATATGCTTCAGCAGCAATCATAGTAAAGTTAGGCAATGTAAAGAAAGCATGTATTTTGTAATCAAGACAATGATGTAAAAGCTTTTATGAATGAATGAGAATGTATATTTTTATCAATTCCGTTGCGTTATTTTATGATCATATATTATATGTATGTTATATGTGCAATGAAGAACCAACAGTAAGGTGCCCGGTGAGCGGGGCCTTACAAGTTGGTATCAGAGCAAAAGTTTAATTAAAACGGGTAAACTTTCACAATAAACCTAAACTTAAACTGAGAATGGGACAGGGAGAAAGAGAATGCCATCTGAGTAGTTGCGTGCCATCAGGTATTTTTCTTAAAGATTAACTGGTATTATGTGCGCATGTGATGTGATTTATGTGTGCTGTTAGACTTAGATACTAATGTAGTCAGGATAGGTAATGCTCGGGGTGCGAAGAGTAGAGTAAGTGGCTAATCACAACTGGCCACCGTAATTAGGGACTTACTATACTTGACATAAACTGAGCTAATTCCTTGAATGACCATGTTGGTGTTTGAACCTTTCAGTGTGATAGAAGAAGGTCGGTGGTAGATCATCTAACGCTTCCCGTGGTGGTGGACGTGGTGATGAACCGCGTAGCACGCGAGGAAGACCTAGGACAGAGAAAGTACTTCGTGAGGAGAACGAGATTCCTCATCAGGAGGAGACAGACGAAAGCGCAAAGTTGAGAGCCTTGGTAAAAGAGGCGGTGGTTGAGGAAGTGCACCAGGTCATGCAGACGATCTTACCGTCTGTAATGAACGAAGTGATAAAGGCAGTACGCGAAGATGATAGACGAGAGAGGAATCGGTCCTCAGGTAGACAACAACAGACAGAAGCAGAAACAGTATTATCGGATGATGAAGAGGAAGAGGAGGAAGAGCATGTACGGGAGACAGCCCGGGGTTGTGACTTACGGGGCATTTATGAGGTGCAAGCCCCCGACTTTTGATGGTTCTGGTACGGCTGCAGATGCTCACCAATGGGTGAGAGAGATGGAGGCGGTCCTCGATATCAGTGACTGCCAGGAGGATAAAAAGGTGAAGTTTGCTACCCAATCGTCTACGGGGACGGCATTGTGCTGGTGGGACAATATTGTCCAGGCCGAGGGTAGCAGGGCCATTGGAAAGATGAAGTGGTCTGAGTTGAAGAGAATGGTGATCGAGGAGTTTAGTCCTCGTCGGGAGATGGATAGAGTTGAGAGAGGGTTCCTGCAGTTGGAGGCGGGGACGATGACCCACCAACAATACACAACCAAGTTTAACGACATGGCACGGTTGGTGCCAGAGCAGGTGACGCCGGTATCTCGCAAGATTAACCGGTATATTCAAGGGCTGCCAGCCGAGATTCGTTGGCATTTGATTTCCGCCCGACCAAGTACTTTCAGGTCGGCGGTGGATTTAGCTGGGAGGTTGTATGATGAGCGAGCTGCATTGGTGAAAGCTGAGGGTAGTAAGAAGGGAAGTGATGAAAGGAAGTGGTAGGGGAAGAGGTTTGGTCGAGGTGATACTTCGACAAGTGGTAAGAAGGCACGGGTTGATGATCGCCGTGTGGTCATGTCAAGTGCAGGGTCGAGAAAGTGTAGGAAGTGTGGGCGAGAGCACGGTGGCGAGTGCAGGTGGGGGCTGAATGTCTGTTTTAAGTGCGGAAAGCCCGTTCATATGGCTAAAGAGTGTAAAGCTATGAGGTGCTTTAACTATGGGGAAAGTGGTCATATGAACAAAGATTGCAAGAAGCCGAGATCTGAGGGTTCCGGCGTGAAGAAGACAGGGGGTGAAGGGTCGAAAGCAAGCGCCAGGGCATTCACGATGACGCAGGAAGAGGCTAGGACGGACCCTGATGTAGTGTCCGGTACGTTTCTGGTGAACCAAACTTTAGCCTCTGTATTATTTGATTCGGGTGGCAGTAGGAGTTTTATTTCTGCTACTTTTTGTGCCAAATTGCCCGTTAGTAGTAGGCGTGTGGATGTGCCGTTTGATGTAGAGACTGCTATAGGTAAAACCACCAGGATTTCCGAGGTAATTGAGGGTTGCGATGTAGAACTGGAGGGTCACAAATTCCCAGTTAAACCATTTGCGATGACGTTAGGCGGTTTCGATTTGGTGCTTGGAATGGATTGGTTGGCAGATTTCGAGGCGAACATTGTGTGTCGCAAGAAGATGATCAGTTTGACAGTGCCCGACGGTGGTCCAGTGACAGTTTATGGAGATCGGGTTACTACGATTCCGAAGATGATCTCAATGGCAGTGGCGGGGAAATGTATGAGGCGTGGATGTGACGCCTTTTTATGTTATGTACAGGATGTAGAAAAGCCAACACCACAACTATCTGATGTTCCAGTTGTGTGTGAGTTCCCAAACGTGTTCCCGGAACACTTATCGGGATTGCCACCTGACAGAGAGATCGAGTTCCAGATAGATCTAATACCAGGCGCCCAACCTGTTACCAAAGCACCATACCGATTGGCCCCGACGGAGATGAAAGAGTTGATGGAGCAGTTACAAGAGCTGCTGGATAAGGGTTTTATTCGACCGAGTATCTCACCTTGGGGTGCTCCGGTCCTGTTTGTTAAGAAGAAGGACGGTAGTATGAGGATGTGCATCGACTACCGCGAGCTGAATAAGCTGACAGTAAAGAACAGATACCCCTTGCCGAGGATCGACGACTTGTTTGATCAACTTCAGGGTGCTAGTTGGTTTTCACGTATAGATCTTCGATCAGGCTACCATCAACTGAAGGTGAAGGAGCAGGATATCCCTAAAACAGCTTTTCGTACGCGCTACGGTCACTACGAGTTCCTCGTCATGTCTTTTGGTTTGACCAACGCGCCAGCTGCTTTTATGGACCTGATGAATAGAGTGTGCCGGCCGATGTTGGATAAATCGGTGATTGTATTCATTGATGACATCTTGATTTATTCAAAGGACGAGACTGAGCATGCCGGTCACATTCGTGAAGTTTTGGAGACGTTGAGAAGGGAGAAATTGTATGCGAAATTCTCCAAGTGCGCATTTTGGTTGCGTGAGGTCCAATTCTTGGGTCACGTGGTCCAATTCTCGGATGGGATTTTGGTTGATCCGGCGAAGGTGGAGGCAGTAATGCAATGGAAGTCTCCAAAGACGCCATCCGAGATCCGTAGTTTCTTGGGTTTGGCGGGTTACTACCAAAGGTTCATCCAAGACTTTTCCAAAATTGCTTCTCCACTGACCAAGTTGACCCGGAAAGATGTGAAATTTGTAAGGGGTCAAGCTCAGGGGAAGGCGTTCGAAGAACTGAAGACAAGATTGACCCAAGCTCCAGTATTGGCATTACCCGAGGGGAATGAAGACGTAGTGGTTTATTCCGATGCCTCCTACTCGGGGTTGGGGTGTGTTTTAATGCAAAGGGGAAAAGTGATAGCCTATGCATCCCGACAGCTGAAAGTTCATGAGGTTAATTACCCTACTTATGACTTGGAGCTAGCAGCTGTGGTTTTCGCATTGAATATTTGGCGGCACTATTTGTACGGGACGAAGTGCACCATCTTCACGGACCACAAGAGCTTGAAGTACTTCTTCAAGCAGAAGGATCTGAATATGAGGCAGAGACGGTGGTTGGAGCTAATAAAAGACTACGACTGTGAAATCCATTACCACCCGGGCAAAGCCAACGTGGTGGCTGATGCCCTTAGCCGAAAGGAAAGGCCCGAGCCGATTCGGGTGAAAGCGTACCAGCTAATCATGACCTCAGACATGATGAAACAAGTCAGAGAGTTCCAGGATGAAGCATTGAAAGAGGATCATCTAAACTCTGAATGAATGAGAGGTCTGGTCGCAGAACTGGGTGAAAACACGTGTGGTGCCAAGACTCGATTTGGGCGAGTGTGGATTCCTCGATTCAGGGATCTACGTATGAAGATCATGGATGAAGCCCACAAGACTCGATACTCCGTTCATCCCGGTGCTACCAAGATGTACCAAGACATGAAGAAAGATTATTGGTGGCCGGGTATGAAACGTGATGTGGTGGAGTATGTGAGTAAATGCCTCACGTGTTCGCAAGTAAAGGCAGAGCACCAGAAGCCGTATGGAAAGATTCAACCGTTGGACATACCGGAATGGAAGTGGGAGCACATCACCATGGATTTTATCACAAAGCTGCCACGTACCCCGAAAGGATATGATACGATTTGGGTGATTGTGGATCGATTGACGAAGAGTGTTCACTTCTTACCGATGCGCGAGACATATTCGTCCGAAAGGTTGGCCGATCTTTTCATCAAAGAGATTGTGACTCGTCATGGTGTACCGGTGTCGATTGTGTCTGATCGCGACACCCGTTTACATCCAAATTCTGGAAGAAGTTCCACGATGCGATGGGGACGAGGTTGCATATTAGCACGACTTATCATCCTCAAACTGATGGTCAGTCAGAAAGGACCATTCAGACTTTGGAGGACATGCTCCGGGCATGTGTTATAGACTTCGGGGAAGTTGGGATGACCATCTACCGTTAGCTGAATTCTCGTACAACAACAGTTATCATGCTAGTATCGGCATGCCACCCTATGAGATGCTATACGGTAGGAGATGCAGGACACCCGTCTGTTCGGGTGAAATTGGTCAGAAAGAATTGGGAAGTGTCGAAGTGGTCGAGGCTACGACTGAAAAGGTCGAAAGAATTAAAGCTTATATGAAGGCGGCCAAAGACCGACAGAAGTCGTATGCCGACAAACGACGCAGGCCGATTGAGTTCCAGGTGGGAGACCGAGTTATGTTGAAGGTCTCACCTTGGAAAGGGATCATTCGATTCCGGAAGCGGGGTAAGTTGAGTCCGCGGTATATAGGCCCTTTCCGAATCATTGCTCAAGTAGGAGAGGTGGCCTATAAATTGGATCTGCCAGATGAACTAAGTGGAATCCACCCGACCTTCCACGTGTCTCATCTGAGGAAATCTTTGGCAGACGAGGACATGGTCGTTCCACTGGGGGACATCGAGGTAGACGAACGGCTCAACTATGTAGAGCAACCAGTGGCGATCATCGATCGCAAAGAGAAGAGGTTAAGGAATAAAGTGGTTCCCCTTGTGCGTGTACAGTGGCGGCACAGGAAGGGATCCGAATCGACGTGTGAAACTGAAGAAGAAATGAGGCAGCATTACCCACGATTGTTCGAAGAGTAACAGGTTTCGGGGACGAAACCTAAAATAAGGGGGTGGACTTGTAACACTCGGAAGTTTGACATTTTGGTAAGTTATGCGACTGAGCCTCAGTCGCCTGGGATTTATGCGACTGGAGGTTCAACCGCATGATATTCGGCCGATTGAAGCTCAACCGTACGATTGGAGTTCAACCGCCCGAATGAAGGATGAATCACATGGAACACATGCGATTGGGGTTCAATCGCATGGTGTTTATGCGACCGAAGGTCCAGTCGCCCCTGGACCAGATGCGACTGAGAAGTACCTATAAAAGGGGAGTAGCTCTCATTCTCCTCCCAACACTTAGAAATTTCAGTCGGGAAGAGAGCAGATAGCGAACGAGAGCAGAGAAGAAAGAGGGAAAGTGCTGACCGAGCTCCGGATTTGTCGAGAGGCTAGCCAAATCGAAGCTCACTAACTCCTACCTGATATTGTGAGTTCTAGAACCCCTCATTTACATGTTTTCTAACGATTTTGGGGCTGGAATCACATAGAAACCCTATTTTTGAAATAGTGTAAGTTTGACCCATTTGGGTGATTCTTGAGTAATGTGTTTATAGTAAGAATTAGGACTTGTATATGCTTGTATGATGTCCTAGTATGAATCCCTGAGACTTAGGAGGGTCGATTTGGGCCAAAAATGGGCTTATGATGAGTTTGAGTGCGTTGGTTCACGACTGCTGTTCATGAAGAACTCCAGTCGCTGCCCAGTTAGGGTTTTGCGACTGAAGGGCCATTCGGCCGAATGAGGATTAGTTGATGTCCAATCGTACGATTGAGGCTCAGATGCATGATCGAGCTTCAGTCGCACGATAGTAGATGCGATTGAGTATTTTGGTCGCATAGGTCCAATCGCAGAGAAGTTCAGTCGTACGGTTAAGAGTTAGTCGCATATAGCCCAGTCGCATAGTGTCTAGTCGTACGGAAGGAAGTCCAGTCGCACGATTGTATACCCATTCGCATGATAGCCCAAATCGCATGGCCCAGTCGCATGGAGGACATACGACTGGTGTATGTCCAGTCGCCCAGATAGGGATGATGTGAATGAATAGAGAAGTGTATGTATGATGTATGTATGTTAAGTATGATGTTGCCATGATAGATGGTGAATACTGATGATTTGTAAATATTTATGTTCCTTATGTAAATGTGTCTTATCTTTTCATAACTTTATGTGAATGAATGAAAGAATGAAATGAAAGTATTAAGAACGTAAAGTGAAAGATAATGAAAGAAGGAACATGAAGAATGAATGCATGCATTAACGAAAGAACGTAAGAATGGCTTGCAAGCAAATGTAAGGAGGTGCACACCCCTGGCAGGTGTTAGCTCAACTGTGATGCGGTTAGCTACCCCGAAGGATGCACACAGGGTCAATCTTTGAGATTGATAATGAGGTGAGCGACTTCATGTTGCAACAGACTCGGTTAGCAGGCAATCGTGAGATTGCCACTGAGGTGAGCAGCCGTGTGCTGCAACAGACTCGGCTAACGTATGTTAGAAGTAAAGTGAAAGATAAGTGGTGCATGTACCTACCCCAGGTGACTGGATCAGCATTTGTGGACAACGCAGGTCCAGCACCAGCAGTATGTATGATGTAAGGGGGTATTGTACATGTCACCGAATGTAAAGAATGTTCGAACCAATGTAATTTATGTATGAATGAATGAAACAAACGTTCGAACAGAAGTAATGAATGAATGTAAAGTATGAATGTATGAAAGTGAACGAGAATGACGAATGGTACACGAATGAATGATTAATGAATGAATGATGAAGATAATAATAGTATTATCTACGTGTACGTATGATGTGTGAACACATGTATAAAAGAACAGTTAATAAGATGAAAGTATGTTTTATTATAAAACTAGAACTCACTCAGCAACGCTGACTTTTTATGTGTTTTCCAGTTCGCAGGTAGTGTTGCTGAGGATGGCACGAGGCGGCTACTCAGATCTTTTGGGATGGCATTCTCCATTTGATAATGCTGAAACGTTATGTGTTGTGGGCCCATAATGCACGCAACACATCACGTTGCATGCCATTACGAGATTTCTTGAGGATTCCCATAAAAGGGATTACTTAAGAAATCTCCTTTATATATTTTTGAACTTAATATCTTCTATTAGAGGTCACTGTATATGACCCTATGGTTGCTGAGGATTCGAATAAACGAGATTACTTACGTAATCAAAGGTTTCATATGCTTCAGCAGCAATCATAGTAAAGTTAGGCAATGTAAAGAAAGCATGTATTTTGTAATCAAGACAATGATGTAAAAGCTTTTATGAATGAATGAGAATGTATATTTTTATCAATTCCGCTGCGTTATTTTATGATCATATATTATATGTATGTTATATGTGCAATGAAGAACCAACAGTAAGGTGCCCGATGAGCGGGGCCTTACACATCCTCTTCAAGTCCCACACTTGAAATATTTTAGGTGAATCAATCATCTATCCTTTTGTCACAGATGTCATGTTAAATTCTAGAGACACAGAGTGATCATTCTCCATTGATTTAAATTTATCAGGCCTTATACATCTTACTCTCAACGAATAAGAGGGACAAATCCCTTCTTGACTACATACGTCTCTCACAATTACCTTATATCATACCTGAACTCAGACTTATGTACTGCCATATTTCAGAACAGCGAAGAACTGAGCCAAAGTATAATATTTGGTAAATATCAAGACCCAATATGTATCTCAGGTTAGAGGATACCAAATGATATTCGCCTTTACTCAAATTTACTTATGATCAATCAGGAAGATTCCATGTAGTAATATTTGAGATGCAGGTCAGTCCAATATTTGCATCCCACAAACATCTATGAACTTTGGCAGCAACCAATTGCTCTATATTCATCCTTATGCATATCCACCAATCCAAATTCATAATAGTCTTACCCTCACACTTGTTCCCATAAGTCTGAACGACTACGGACATTTAGAGTAAACAATTTACTCATGGATTTAAACATGCTAAATTGGAATATTAATTGAAACGTTATAACCAAATAATTTTATTCAAATAATAAAAGTTCCACATATCCAAATACAAAATTTACAGATCAAATCCAATCACTGGAATATCGAAGTCCCATGGCACAAGTATGACCTTCATGCTTTGCCTTTTCTAGGAGCTTCGTGAGAGGATCCGCAATATTTTGATCCGTGTGAACTTTGTGAATACATATCTTTCCTTTTTCAACTTCATCACGTATGTAGTTGAATCTCCGTGCAATGTGCCTTGTCTTTTGATGAGCACGAGGTTCCTTATTTTGGCAATCTCACCCTCGTTATCACAAAAGATCTCTAGGGGGTCCTGAATGAAAGGGACAACCCCTAGATCGGCAATGAATTTCTTCACCCATGCAGCTTCTTGAGCTGCCAATGAGGCGGTGACGTATTCTGATTCCGTAGTTGATAAAGCCACCATATCCTGTTTAGAGCTCTTCCAAGAGACCGCTCTTCCATTTAGAATGAAAATGTATCCTGATTGTGATTGTGAATCATCATGATCGGTTTGGAAACTCGCGTCCATGTAACCTTTTACAACGAGTTCCTCATCACCAGATCCATAGATTAGGAGCATATCTTTAGTCCTCTTTAGATACTTAAGTATGTTCTTAACAACCATCCAATGACTGTCCCCACGATTTTGCTGGTATCGGCTTGTCATGCTTAAAGCGCATGACACGTCCGGCTGAGTGCATATCATTGCATACATGATGGATCCAATAGTAGATGCGTATGGGATTGCCTTCATTTTATCTTGCTCATCCTTTGAGCTTGGACATTGAGTTATACTAAATATAGTTCCTCTTTGAATAGGTACCGTACCTTTCTTAGAGTTTTCCATCTTGAACCTTTTCAAGATCTTATCAATGTATGCACTCTGATTTAAACCAATTAACCGCCTTGATCTATCCCTATAGATCTTTATTCCCATAATATAGGCGGCTTCACCAAGATCCTTGATGGAAAAACAACTTCCAAGCCAGGTTTTTACACCTTCCAAGGTTGGAATGTCATTTCCAAATAGTAGTATGTCATTAACATACAATACTAGGAAAGTCATGATGCTCCCACTAGCTTTCTTATATACACAAGCTTCATTAGCATTCTTGATGAATCCATATTTAATTACTTCTTCATCAAAACGGTGATTCCAACTTCTCGATGCTTGTTTCAATCCATTGATTGATTTCTTTAACTTGCATACCTTGTTAGGATGTTTTGGATTGACAAAACCTTCAGGCTGAACCATATAGACATCTTCCTCAAGATATCCATTTAGGAAAGCGGTTTTGACATCCATTTGCCAAATCTCATAATCATAATGAGCAGCTATGGCAAACAATATCCTTATAGACTTTAGCATCGCAACAGGTGAGAAGGTTTCATCATAATCAACCCCTTGAGTTTGAGTGAAACCCTTTGCTACAAGTCTAGCCTTGTAAGTATCCAAGATTCCATGCATATCGGTTTTCTTCTTGAAAACCCACTTACTTCCAACTATCTTGGAATTAAGAGGTGGAACAACAAGTTCCCAAACTTGATTGTCATACATGGATTGCATCTCAACGTTCATGGCTTCAAGCCATTTGTCACAATTCGAATTGGACACTGCATCATGGTATGTGGTTGGTTCATCTGAATCTACCACATCGCATCCATCCATGAAAAATCTGTATCTTTCAGGTGGGTTACTAGTTCTACCACTTCTGCGAACGTCTTGTGTGTATTGATCAACCCCTTGATCATCCTCAACATCCTTATGTTGAGTGCTAGTTTCAACCAAACGTGCATCGGGTTGTGGTTCTTGATCCTCTTCAAGATCCACTGTTCTACCGCCAGCTCCTTCCATAAGGAACTTTGCTTCTAAGAACTCACCCTTTCTGGCAACAAACACCTTTTGTTCCAGTGGATCATAGAAATAATATCCCATAGAATGTCTAGGATATCCAACAAAGATACACTTGGTGGATCGGACATCCAATTTGTTTGGGGTGGGAGTCTTGACGTAAGCCTCACAACCCCAGACCCTTAAGTATGATAGGGATGGAACTCTTCCATCACATATCTCAAAAGGTGTCCTTTCCACCTTTTTTGTTAGGGACACATTTAGAATACGAGCCGCGGAGAGCAAAGCGAAACCCCAAAATGATAGAGGAAATGTGCTTCTAGCCATCATAGATCGAACCATATCCAATAAGGTTTGATTCCTCCTCTCAGACACACCACTATGTTGTGGTGTTCCAGGTGGTGTGAGTTGTGAGACAATCCCACAACTCCTAAGATGATCTTGAAAAGCATCACTTAGGTATTCACCTCCTCTATCGGTGCGGAGAACTTTAATTGACTTGTTGAGTTGATTTTCTGCTTCATTCTTGAAGATTTTGAAAGTTTCAAAAGCTTCATCTTTGTGCCTTAATAAGTACACATACCCATAGCGACTATAATCGTCGGTAAAGGTAATGAAGTATCTTTCACCATTCCTATTCATTGGCTTAAAAGGACCACAAACATCCGAATGTATAATTTCTAATAAATCTTTTGCCCTTTCGTTAGTTCCACTCAAGGGTGCTTTAGTCATTTTTCCTTGTAAACAAGATTCACTTACATCAAATAAATCATATTCATTTGTTTTTAAAATACCATTCTTTTGAAGTGTTTGTATACGTTTCTTATTTATATGACCAAGATGACAATGCCAAAGATAGGTATCACTCAAATCCAACTTGAGTTTCTTGGTGTTAGTTTGGTACAATGAACTATTTAAAGTATTTTCATGAACCAATTCATAAATACCATTAATGGGAATAGCTTTAAAATAGAACATATCATTTAAAGAAACATGAATATCATTTTCAATAAAAGATAATACATAATCATAATGTCTTAATTGGGATACAGAAATAATGTTCCTAGTCAAACTAGGAGCATACAAAACATTCTTCAAAATAACTTCCAAGCCACTTGGAAGTTTTAGGATGTAGTCCCCACGAGCTTCAACTAAGACTTTAGTTCCATTGCCCATGAAGAGGATTACATCCCCTTGATTGAAGTCCCTACTTCTTGTGAACCACTGCAACAAATTGCAAATATGAGTTCCACATCCGGTATCCAATACCCATGTGTTTGAAGATGTAACATTAAGATCAATATGAATCATGTATATTATACCTGAGGTCTGCCTGGCATCCCTCTTTGCTTTCAACTCTTAGAGATGGACGGGACAATTCCTTGCCCAATGTCCAATCTCCCCACACTTGAAGCATGGGTCATTAGTAGCAACCTTTTGCTTCTTCTCTTGTGGTTTGGGTGGCACCCTTGCCACCCCTTTACCCTTTCCCTAAACGGGTCCCTTACCCTTGGTAACTTTTGCCTTGGGTGCGGGATGAGGCCTTTTCTTGTTCCCACCTTCATTGATGGTGAGAACGGGTAAAACCCTTTTACCCATGGCCGCCTCAGCCATTTTAAGCATTGAGTGAAGCTTACCAATGCTTTTGTCCCAAGCATTCATGTTGTAGTTCAACACGAATGTCTCGAACTTCTTGGTAAGGCCATTAAGGATCAAATACGTGGCCAATTCCTTCGAGACAGGACAATTAAGCCTTTCGATGCGGTCAATGTGGATTTTCATCTTAAGTACATAAGATGAAACCGATTGGTTGTCGTCCATATGACATGCATGGAGTGCTCGAACCGTTTAGAAGCGCTCAACCCTTGCTTGTTTCCTTCAGCTGGGTTATCATGTCATAAGCTCCATGATGTTCATACTCCTTTTGGAGATCCGGAGTCATGCTCGCTAGCATGAGACAAGACACTTGGACGGAGACCTCAGTGTACTTCAGCCAATCGTTATAGGCCTCCTCATCATCCTTAGTAGGTTGATCAGGGATAGGGTCGTCCAAAACTTATGATCGTCTCTCTTGCTTGAGAACGATTCTCAAGTTACGATACCAATCTATGAAATTGTTATGATTCAGACGTTCGTTTTGGAGAATCGCTCGTAAAGATTGGGTGGACGTGGATGAGTTATCATGATCATCATTATTGGTGGCCATCTACAAAATTTAACAAAGATCTATTTTAGTATTTTCGATATTGCTATTTTTAATAATTAATACCTTTTAAGGTCATTTTTATATTAAAATCTAGAACCCAACATTACATTTAAATTGTGTTTAGGTGACCTTTATCCCATGATTTAAATTAATAAGGTGGTCAACGATTGACGGTTGTAACCATTTGCAACTTCTAGAGGTATGGGATCGACTTTAAACGTCATATGTAAAGTTGGCATGTTATTCGTATCAACACCATTTGGAAACCATATTGTAGGTGATCCATTTAACATGGTTTGCAAATCAAGTTACCCTACTTGCACACACATGTGAGTTTTCCAACATAGGTGGTTAGGTGATCTTTATCCCACAAATGTGGTATCCCCACCTCAAATTACAAGTTCCCTCAAAATGGTTAGGTGACCTTTATCCCATTGAGAGTTTCCAAGTGACTCAAGTGTTGTGTAAAAGGATGGTGTTAGACTTGTTTTAAAATATTTAGAGATTTCTTAATTCTAGTTTAGAAAACTCTATGTACTTGTATTTGCATGCTTACAAATACTTGGTACCCTACGGTTCTTTTAATAAAACCCATTTTATTATGAAATCATTAATCCTTTTAATAACTATTTATTAACACTTAATGATTAAGAACCATTTTTATATTTTTTGTTAAGATCATTTTTATTAAGATTGTTTATCATATCCAAATATCATACAATCATTCATAAAATCATAATCAAACAAGCATAATATAAACAACCACATGTGCATAACCATAGCTTCTATGTTGACAACACTTGTTACCATCACAAGTGTTGTCATTTGGTCTTTCCTAAGGGTTGAATACAACATAAAGATGAGATCCTCATAGAGCCCCACTTGAGCTTGCATCCATATACTTCAAGTCCTTCTCTTTGTATCTTCCTCTTGTGCTTCCAATTGTGCATCTTCATTTACAAAATTTATATCCTAATACAAATTTTCTAATAAACAAAATACACTTAATCTGTCTATTACATTACAAATGAATGAATAAATAAATTACATCCCAAAACTAGCACAAAAGAATAATATTACAACTCAAATGAAAACAACCAAAACAAACATCCATTTCAAACCAAATCAACACAAGGTCAAAGCTAGGTTATGCACTATCAAATGAACAATCACAAACATCATTCAATAAAAAAAATAAACCCCATCAAACCCCAAATTTTCAGCCAACATAAGCTGAAAATTAGTGTTTGTTTGTCTAAACAAACAACAACCAAACATATCAACCAATTGACATTCCTATCTTTCAAAGTTTAATCATAAGCATGAAGATATAACTTTGAAAGACATGGGGTTTATTAAATCAACCAAAATCAGCCTCTAATGGGTTGAAAAATGTCCTTTAAAAATGATTTTTAAAGGACAAGAACAAGCAAGCTATCCATATAACCGGCTCTAGACGCCATTGAAGGGTTTTGTCACATGTAAAACAAGTAAGTTTAACCATTTAAACTTAGAAAAACACAGCGGATATATAGTATAACATATGGTTTATAATCTGAATGTTTTGGACATTTTAAACAATAAACAAAACCCAAGAATCAAAGGATCATCTTATGTGAATAAGCAAGCTATGTAAACATAAAACATGCATTATGGACAGCCATATAGAGGCTGCCATAATCTACCTTTCAGAAGCCCAAAAGGGGTCGAAATGTTTGAAGATGAAGATGTTTTTGAGCCGCAAGCCTTCAAGATAGAGGACCTCAAGTTGTGATACCCACAATCCCCTTCAAACACCAAGCTTGTTAGGGAGCTTGACACCAACTCTTTCCTCCTTGCAAATCCGAATTTTCAGCAAGCAAGACTTCAAAATTCAGCCAAGAATTTCGAGTTTTTGGAGAGGAGGAAGAGAGAAAAAAGCTCTTGCATGAAAGAGAGATAGTGTATTATGAAGAGTGTAAGTCTATTACAGTCTTAGACAAGTTGAAGACAAAATGGTGGGGTGTTCTAGGCCAAGGGGCGGCCGAACCCTTTTAAATGGGTTTCCCCCTCATTTTTTTATTTTAGTTTTTATAAAACTCACACTCTCCTTTTATTTATTTATTTATCATAAGATTTATAAACTAAAATCCTTTTAGTTTTATAACATCAATACACTATTATTTGTTATTATTTAACTTACTTAAAAAATGTTACAAATAATTCTCATGAACAAGTTATCCACATAATGTAGTTCAATTACAAAAGCAATGTTTTAGATAACCCATTTTCTAAATTGATGTCAATATTTATTTGTATGATCTCATCAACGAACAAATATTTATTGGTGTTTGTTTGGCTTGTTATTGGGTAGGACCTGACTTGGATCATAACGTACTAACCACATTAATCTTGTATGTGTCTTGGGCATATAAGATCCAATATGATCATCTGTGGATGCATGTTTATGAACTGTGGATGAAGGATTAGCATCTCCGGATGTATCTTCATTTTGCTGACTTAGATTATTTGATTCTTGATGCAGGATATTTAAGGCTTGTGGTCTTAGAGGATCAGCTGATAGTGATACTTCATTCAAACAGGGAGGAACAAATGGATAACATGTATCAGCAGAACCTGCATTGATTGAATATCCAGTGTTAAATGACTCTGTTAATGCATCTATATCAAATAACCAAGATGATCCTTTTATAGTTGTGGTAAATACGGATTTATCAAATGAAACATTAGGGGTTTCTTCAACAATGTTATGTTCTGGAATGTAAATCCTATATGATTTAGATGTGGAAGAATATCCAACAAAGAAACCATTATAGGCTTTCTCAGAAATCTTTCCCAATTGTTCTTTAGTGTTTAACACATATACATGACACCCAAAAGCTATAAGATATCCTATAAAGGGTTTTCTTTTGAATAAGAGCTCATAAGAAGTTTTGTTATGTTCTTTGAAAATTAAAGTCCTGCTTTGAACATTGCATGCTATGTTCATAACTTCTTCCCAGAATGTGATGGGCAACTGAGAGTCAGCTAGCATTGTTCTAGTTACTTCAATTAGAGTTCTATTCCTTCTTTAAGCAACTCCATTTTGTTATGGAGTTCTTAGTGCACTAAATTGCCTTGCAATACCTTTATTCTTCCAAAAGGAATCTAGTTCAGCATTAACAAATTCAGTCCCATTGTCACTCCTGAAAATCATAACTTTTAGATCAAGTTGATTCTCAATCTTAATCACAAAGTCCATTAACATTTCAGATGTTTCACTCTTTTGTTTTAAGAAAAATACCCAAGTAAATCTAGTGAAATCATCCACTATCACTAAACAATATTGCCTTTCTCCAATGCTCATCACATTGGTTGGACAAAAAGGTCCATGTGAAGCAATTTGAGTGGTGTAGTGTTAGTATTGATAGTTTTGTATTTATGAGACACTCTATGTTGTTTTCCTTTGTAACATGAAGAACAATGATTTGAATAATAAAACTCTTTCTTTGGCAGACCAAAAACTAAGTCATTTTTCACCAATTTGTTCATATTCTTCAAGTTGGAATGAACAAGTCTTCTATGCCACAATTGAAATTCATCTTCAGAGGACTTGGATAGCAGACATGTTTCATGACTTGTGAGTGTTGTGTTGTTCATACCCAAAACCTGGCTTAAGAATGCAACAAGTAATGTTATTAGATAATGTTGTGTATTTTTTATCACAAATTTGAGATATACTTAGTAAATTGTACTGTAAATTTTCACAATAATTCACTTTCTCAAATGTTAAGACACCATTGGTTATCATTCCTTCATCAACTATTTTACCTCACTTCTTATCCCCACTAAATGCCATAAATGAGGCTTGTTTATGTTTAAAGTCATCGAGAAGAGAACAGTTTCCTGTCATATGCCTGGAACAACCACTGTCAACATACCACTTGTTGTCAGCTCTCCATAATTGTTCTTGCACAAATAAAGAAATCAATTAGAATTGACAACCCTAATCTTAATTGTCTTGGGTTTGCCAGCAGTGTCAAATTGTTACTCCTTCATGAATCAGTCTTGAAATTTCCGTATTAATTTCAGGCCTAATTGATTCATTTTGATTAATGGTTGTGAGGGTGATTCTGCTGAAGATGAGGTAGATGTTTCGGAGTCTTCTTTCTTAACTGATTCTTCCTTCACCTTATCTTTCTTTGGTTGAAATTTTGATTTTGAAGTTGACCCTGAATTTCTGAAAGTTTCATCATCTTTCAATTTTGATCGAGTCATAGGAGTTCCATTTTCAAAATTATCAAAGAAACTATCAGACACCCTTGACTTCTTGTCTGTCAGATCCACCTTTTTATGAGGTGTTTTGGATTGATTTGATAATATTTTCTTCAAAAGTTTGTCCTCAGTAGATGATTTCTATTTAGACATTTGTTTTTGTTGTACTTTCTTGGACTTTGAGCCTTTTTGACATTCAGAAGATTGAGAATCTGATTCAGACACTTTAGCATTTGACTTCTTCGAGCTCTTTGTCTTGTTCTTTTTGTTAAAATAACATTCCTGAGTTGAATGATTATTTTTGTTGCAAATTTCCCAATGTTTGTTGAAGTAGCAATCAGAAGTCATGTGATTGTTCATATTGCATATGGAACAATAACTGCTGAAGTAGCAATCATCCGTATTGTGATTTTTCATATCACACCATTTGCAGTATTTTTCCTCTGAATTTTCTTCAGACTCAGGTAACCTCTTTTTCTTATTCAGCTTGTGGGACTTCAACTCCTTTTCCAATGGATCACTTGATTTTTCCTTGCTTTTGCTAGGAGCACCATTAATTGATTCTTGTTTAACTTTAGCTGACCTTTGTTACTTGAGATCCAACATTTTCTGAGCATGTTTGTTAGCAGTTCTTTTTGATACCTCATCTAGAGATTCGGCTTTAGCCTTCCGCAGATGTTCTACGGATTCATCAGATTTTACCTTTCGCAGATCTTCAACTGAAGAATTTTTCTTATGTTTAGTTGATGCTTGTTTCTTCTTACCTTTATTCCATGCAGATAAAGGTACCTCCTTACTTGATCCGCAGTTAGCAACTTCCTTTGATGATAAACTTTTGTGAAGATTCAGTTCTTGAAGTCCTTCATTTAGTTCAGCAATCCTCTTGTAGATAGTCTTCAGCATGTTTTTTTGCTTTGGAGGATATTGGAGCTTTGATTCTTCAAATACTTTTGGAAGACCAGTTTCAACATGAACATTCTTACCAATGTTCAGTTGACCATCATCATGTTCATCAGAATCATCCAAGTCATCACATTTATCATAGTCTATTTCTGAGTCATTATGTTTTAAAAGATCTGATTCATAAGACTCAGTTTCACTCACCTCAGCTTCATTGTTAGTGTTGATCTGACTTGTTTTTGTTTCAAGATTGGTGCTTGGCACAAAATGATTTGACCATGTGTTGGTCATTGTTTCAGGTAGAGTTGTGTAATTATCATTTATTAGTGGTGCAACTGCATTATATCCTCTTTGATTCAATATGAGAGTTTAACAGCTTCTCATATTGCTAGGATGAAAGTTGAAACCTCTGAAGATTCACTTCAGTTGATGCATGATCAGCCATGGATTTGGTTAAGGAAGTGGTCAGATGCTCAACTCGGGCTTTTAGGCTATAGTTTTAAGAAACAAATTTTTCTACATCCTTTTGCAAAGAGTTAATTTTGACTTGACATAATTTATGTTCTCTAACATAGGATTCATTTAAAATCATAGTTTCTTTTACTTTGTCAGCCAACTGTTGAGCATGGACTCTATATCGTTCAACTTCCTCAACACATCTTGATGAACATAACCTTTCTCTTACCTCTCTGGCCATTGGAGGAAATTTGTTTTCCATATGAGCCATTAATGCTTGATTCTCTTCCAAGACTTCCTTTTCATACATACTCTAGTCACATATTCCATCTTGAAGTATGATCAGCCCTGACTCCTTTGAGTTACTTGGTCCTACTGATTCATTTATGGCTGGTTGGGATGTATTTGTCAGCTGAGGTTGTCTGAGCAGAGATCTTTGAGAGGTTGATTGCTGATGAGGTTGAGCCTGATGCTACTGATATTGCTAATGTTGTCTCATCTCTGGATTTGAGTGTTGATTACATTCTCTAGAGAAATGTCCATAGAGATTGCACTTGAAGCGTCTTACCTTTGACTTGTCAACACTAATCCTTGATGTTTTGCTGGCTGCAGCCAAGTTTTTGTTTCTTCTGAGATATTGCTTGGCTCTATATGCAATCATTGCCATCTGCCAATGAAGATCTGTCTCCTCAACTACATCACGATGTAGTTCTTCTAAGTCTTGCTGGCACATATTTGCTGAAGTTAGAGAGCTTCCCAGGTATGCTTGAAAACTTGAACTAAAAGCCACAAAAGATGCTTTTTGTTCTTCAGAATCCAATATCACAGTGATTGGTTCTGATTGATTGTTCTGTTGTGAAGACTTTACTGTGGCTGCAGTAGTATCTCTTCTATCAGCAGTTCTTCCTTTATCTTTACCATTTTTACTTTGAGATGATTTCTTTGAGGTTTTAGAAGCATAGAAACTAACTTCCTCTTTATCATCATGCAAAGTACAAGAGTTATCAATATCATTGTTTGAAATGAATACACTTCCAACATTTTTTGTTTCTTTGAAGTGATAAGGAGAGACATGGGTTCTCATACTCTTGTTTCTTGATTTTTCATCCATTTCAAGAGCCTCTACCTTTGCAACCAGTGTGTCTAGACCAGTTGACTTGAGATCTATAGTGTTCTTGAACATGGAGATAGTTTGCTTCCAACTTTCAGGCAAAGTATGGAGCATCTTCTTTTCTAATTCCTCATTAGTATATTTCAACTCCAAGATATTCATCTCAGTTGCTAGTTGCATGAATCTGTGGAGTTGTTGAGGAATTGATTCACCCTCAATATGATGAAAGGTTTCATATTGTGACCTGAGGGTGTCTTTCCTAATGCTTCTGATTTCATCACTCCCTTCACTGAGAGTATGAAGTATCTTCCACAAGGAATTTGTTGTTTTGTAGTTCTCACACCTGATCAATATCTCTTCAGGTAAAGCCATACTAAGCAAACTGTATGCTTTGATATCAACTTTGACCTTTTTGACATCATCGGGTGTCAAATCTTTAGTGCTGATTGGTTGATTCTTATCATTATAATCTAGCCCAAGTGTGGGTGGAATATAAGGGCCTTCAGTGATTGATTTCTACAAGTCAGAATTAGTGTAATTCACATGATTCTTGAACTTGATTTTTCAGGATTTGAAATCAGCTTTTGTTCCCAACTTTGGGGGTTGGTATGATCCACCAAACGTACTCATTTTAGTTAAATTTTATGGATTTAACTATAACTGTTAAAGTAGACAGATCTATCGATGACTCAGATCTAGTATTCAATTGATGTGAATAGAGATCTAAATCAATCAAGCAATGAGAATATGCCTGCTGAAAGATAAGTCACTGAATTAATTATTTAAAAATACAATTACACAATTTTAATACTAATAGATCAATTGATCTAAATCAATGAGCACTTGGCTCTGATACCACCTGTGAATCCTAGGATCGCAATTCTGGAATTATTAGTATTAAAACGACGACAAATTAATGAATGCGGAAAAAACATTAACTGTTGTTTAATTGTTTTTTAATTGATAATGAATATCAAATATTGAATGTCGTTATGATAAACACAATTATGAAAACAAAGTAAATACGCAAACTATAATTAATTCAAATGTATTTCATTAATATTCACTAATGATTACAAAAGAATAATTATGACTGCTATGAACAAAGATTCTTGAACGTATTGATGTTGATGATGTGACGGAGGCTAGGGTGGAATGGTGATGTGATATGCGACCTGTGAATCCTAATAAATCAATTGATCTAAATCAATGAGCACTTGGCTCTGATACCACCTGTGAATCCTAGGATCGCAATTCTGGAATTATTAGTATTAAAACGATGACAAATTAATGAATGCGGAAAAAACATTAACTGCTGTTTAATTGTTTTTTAATTGATAATGAATATCAAATATTGAATGTCGTTATGATGAACACAATTATGAAACCAAAGTAAATACGCACACTATAATTAATTCAAATGTATTTCATTAATATTCACTAATGATTACAAAAGAATAATTATGACTGCTATGAACAAAGATTCTTGA
This sequence comes from Flaveria linearis, assembly GCA_024085815.1. Classification (NCBI taxonomy): domain Eukaryota; kingdom Viridiplantae; phylum Streptophyta; class Magnoliopsida; order Asterales; family Asteraceae; genus Flaveria; species Flaveria linearis. Next base: position 36,345,495 of record CM044006.1, read on the forward strand.
ACGTATTGATGTTGATGATGTGACAGAGGCTAGGGTTGAATGGTGATGTGATATGCGACAGCCGTAATATTGCTTATTGTGTTCTCTTCTTGATATGAAACCTAGGACTCATATTTATAGGCACTTTGAGTCAGTTAAGGAAACACTGGATCTCTTGGGATTTGTTATTGACTTGTTGACTGGTGGAAATCATACAAGTGTTCTTGTCTTCTGCAGGAATCTTGTCTTCCGCAGGAACTCTTGTTCTTCCGTAGGAACTTTATCTTCCGTAGGAACTCTTGTTCTTCCGTAGGAACCTTGTCTTCCGTAGGAATCTTCACTTCATCAAGTAATCCTTATGAGGGATGATGTTTATCCGGAGACACAAAGGATGACTTGTAAGAAACATATCTACGAATTAGAAGAATTGATCATCCGTAGATGTTTATTACACTTAGTCAATTATAGCAATTCACCAAGTACATTATTTTTGCCTATCATCATATACATCAAACAACACATATGGGTTAACCTATACATTCAATGCATACATAATGATAGTCATTTACACTCATTTATTACAAGTATTGACTAAAGTTCTAAGCCTATACAAAATGATCTAGACCTATTCTTTCTAGATCTAACAGTAACTTTCTATTTTTGTACTTTTATCCTTTTTGTAATGTTGGGATTTAACATGTTTATCAAAGCTCATATAACCATGTTTTTATGAAAACGCAGCGGATTATTGTTTTAAAACATGTTAATATGTTGATTACTAAACCCATTTAATAAGAAAACCCCAAAGCCATGGATCATTATACGAAAATGCATACAATGAAATGAACATAAGATGATAAAACTACAACCTTTGAAGCCGCAGAAATCGAGATTTGAGAGGTTAAAAGATGAGTTCTTGTGGCTGAAACTTCAATGTAGAAGTCCTCAAGATGACATACCCCAAGCCTCCAACAAAGCACCTTTGAAAGCTAGGATTCTCAACACCTTTTCTCAGCTTTGAACACCTTTGAACAGCTAAGTTTTTCACTTCTTTTCTGCCCTCTTTGGTCCGAAAATGAAGAGAGAAAGAAGGGAGAGAAGAAGTCTTGTTTTGAGAAAATGAGAAAGTGATGTCTTGCATGTGGTCTTGTGTATGCATTAAGTAACCATCAACATTTGGTGGAGTGTTTTCTTTCAGCCATTAGGCCGAGATTCTTAGGGGTCCAATGAGGGGCTTCCCCTTTTAATTCTTCCACACAATTTGATTTTTAACAAGTTTAATTAAATCCTTTTAAATAAACTTGTATTTTTGGCAAATAGCAAGACATGTTATATTAACTAAATAATGTTATTTAACCTATTAAATAACAATATAAAGTACTCTCTTAAAATAAATAAACCTATGTTATTTATTCATTTCTCAAATGCATCTTCCATTTAGAAAACCATTATCTAAATGTATATAGTGTTGATATTTATTTAATTGATCAAATCAATAAACAAATATTGCAGGTGTTTGTCTAGCTTGTTATTGGGTATGACCTGACTTGGATCATATCACATTAGCCACATCAATTTAATATGTATTTTGGGCAGATCAATTCTTTCAATCTCCTACTTGCACAAGATTCATAGAATATTGATGCAAGCAGCAAATGACGCCTAGCAACGGTTTGCTACCCCTAATATATATGACTAAGTGCCATTCAATAACATCATCCTCTTCAAGTACCTTACTTGAAATGTTTTAGGTGAATCAATCATCTATCATTTGTTTCAGATGTCATGTTAAATCCAAGAGACACAGAATTGTCATTCTCCGATGATTTAACTTTAATAGGCCTTAGACATCTAACTCTCAACGATTAAGAGGAACAAATTCCATCTTGACTACATACGTCTCTCACAATCACCTTATATCATACCTGAACTCAGCCTTATGTACTGCCATTTTTTCAGAACAGCAAAGTACTAAGTCAAACTACAATATTTGGTGAATATCAAGACCCAATATGTATCTCAGGTTTGAGGATACAATGATATCCGCCTCTACTCAATATCTCTTATGACTAATCGCAAAGATTCCATGCAGAAATAATTGAGAGCGGGTCGGTCAAATATCCATATCCCATAGATATCAATGAACCTTGGTAGCAACCTCTTGCTCAATATCCATACCTTATGAATATCATCCAATCCAAGTTCATTATAGTCTTACATTCATAGTTGTTCCCACAAGTATGATTGACTACGGACGTTTAGAATAACTCATTTATTCACGGATTTAAACATGCTAAAATAGAAGAACAAATGAAAATTATAACCATATTATTAAGTCAAATAACATAAGTTCCAATATCCAAATACAAAATACAAAATCAAACCTAGTCACTTGAATATCTAAGTCCCATGGCACAAGCATGACCTTCATGCTTTGCCTTTTCAAGGAGCTTTGTGAGTGGATCCGCAATGTTTTTATCAGTGTGGACATTGCGAATACATATCTTTCCTTTTTCAACTTCATCGCTTATGTAGTTGAATCTCCGTTCAATGTGCCGAGTCTTTTGATGAGCACGAGGTTCCTTGATTTGACCAATCGCACCCTCTTTGTCACAAAAGATCTCTAGGGGATCCTGAATGGAAGGGACTACCCCTAGATCGGCTATCAATTTCTTCAGCCATGCAGCTTCCTGTGCTGCCATTGAAGCGGCGACATATTCTGACTCTATAGTGGACAATGCTATGACTTCTTGCTTTGAGCTTTTCCAAGAAACAGCTCCCCTATTCAGAATAAAAATGTACCCTGATTGAGATCGTGAATCATCTCGATCGGTTTGAAAACTCGCATCTGTGTAACCTTTTACAACGAGTTCCTCTTCACCAGACCCGTAGATCATAACATGTCCTTAGTCCTCCTTTGGTACTTCAGAATGTTCTTGATAGCCATCCAATGACTATCACCAGGATTTTGCTGGTATCTACTTGTCATGCTTAAAGCGCATGACACGTCCGGTCTAGTGCATATCATTGCATACATGATGGATCTTATAGCAGATGTATATGGGATTGCCTTCATTCTATTTTGCTCCTCCTTTGAGCTTGGACATTGAGTCGTACTCAATATTGTCCCTCATTGAATAGGTACAATACCTTTCTTAGAGTTTTCCATCTTGAACCTTTTCAAGATTTTGTCAATGTATGCACTTTGATTCAAACCAATCAGCCGCCTTGATCTATCCCTATAGATCTTTATTCCCAGAATATAGGCGGCTTCACCAAGATCCTTGATGGAAAAACAACTTCCAAGCCAGGTTTTTACACCTTGCAAGGTTGGAATGTCATTTCCAAATAGTAGTATGTCATCAACATACAATACTAGGAAGGTTATTATGCTCCTACTAGCCTTCTTATACACGCAAGCCTCATCAGCGTTTTTGATGAAGCCAAATTTCTTTACTTCATCATCAAAACGGTGATTCCAACTTCTCGATGTTTGTTTCAATCCATAGATTGATTTTTTTAACTTGCATACTTTGTTAGGATGTTTTGGATCGACAAAACCTTCAGGCTGAACCATATAGACATCTTACTCAAGATATCCATTTAGGAAACTGGTTTTGACATCCATTTGCCAAATCTCATAATAATAATGAGCAGCTATGGCAAACAATATCCTTATAGACTTTAGCATCGTAACAGGTGAGAAAGTTTCATCATAATCAACCCCTTGAGTTTGAGTGAAACCCTTTGCTACAAGTCTAGCTTTGTAAGTATCCAAGTTTCCATGCATATCGGTTTTCTTCTTGAAAACCCACTTACTTCCAACTATTTTGGAATTAAGAGGTGGCACAATAAGTTCCCAAACTTGGTTGTCATACATGGATTGCATCTCAACGTTCATAGCTTCAAGCCATTTGTCACAATCCAAATTGGACATTGCATCATGATATGTGGTTGGTTCATCTGAATCTACCACATAGCATCCATCAATCAAAAATCCGTATCTTTCAGGTGGATTACTAGTTCTACCACTTCTGCGAACGTTTGTGTGTATTGATCAACCGCTTGATCATCCTCAACATCCTCATGTCGAGTGCTAGTTTCAACCAAACGTGCATCGGGCTGTGATTCTTGATCCTCCTCAAGATCCACTGTTCTACTGCTAGTTTCTTCCATAAGGAACTTTGTTTCTAAGAACTCACCCTTTCTGGAAACAAACACCTTTTATTCCAGTGGATCATAGAAATAATATCCCATAGAATCTCTAGGATATCCAATAAAGATACACTTAGTGGATTGGACTTCCAATTTGTTTGGGGTGGGAGTCTTAACATAAGCCTCACAACCCCAAACCCTTAAGTATGATAGGGATAGAACTCTTCCATGCCATATCTCAAAAGGTGTCTTTTCCACCTTTTTGGTTGGGGCCATATTCAGAATACGGGCCGCGGAGAGCAAAGCGAAACCCCAAAATGATAGAGGCAATGTGCTTCTAGCCATCATAGATCAAACCATATCCAATAAGGTTTGATTCCTCCTCTCGGACACACCATTATGTTGTGGTGTTCCAGGTGGAGTGAGTTGTGAGACAATCCCACAACTCCTAAGATGATCTTGAAAAACATCACTTACGTATTTACCACCTCTATCGGTGCGGAGAACTTTAATTGACTTGTTGAGTTGATTTTCTACTTCATTCTTGAAGATTTTGAACATTTCAAAAGCTTCATCTTTGTGCCTTAATAAGTACACATACACATAGCGACTATAATCGTCGGTAAAGGTAATGAAGTATCTTTCACCATTCCTAGTCGTTGGCTTAAAAGGACCACATACATCCGAATGTATGATACCTAATAAATCTTTTGCCCTTTCGTTAGTTCCACTAAAGGGTGCCTTAGTCATTTTTCCTTGTAAACAAGATTCACATACATCAAATGAATCACATTCATTTGTTTTTAAAAGACCATTCTTTTGAAGTGTTTGTATACGTTTCTTGTTTATATGACCAAGACGACAATGCCAAAGGTAGGTATCACTCAAATCTAATTTGAGCCTTTTGGTGGTTGCTTGGTATATTGAGCTATCATATGTTGTGTTTTCATGAACCAATTCATAAATACCATTACAAGGTATAGCCTTAAAATAAAACACATGATTTAAAGAAACATGAATATCATTGTCAACAAACTTGAAATCATAATCATATTGTCTCAAACAGGAAACATAAATAATGTTCCTAGTCAAACTAGGAGCATATAATACATTATTTAAAATTACTTCCAAACCACTTGGAAGCTTCAAAATGTAGTCTCCTTGGGCTTCTACGTGAACCTTTGCACCATTGCCCATAAGGAGACTTATTTCCCCTTTTGCATAATGCTTATTTCTTTTGAACCCCTGCAACAAATTGCAAATGTGAGTTCCACATCCGGTATCTAATACACATGTGTTAGAAGAAATAACATTTAGCTCAACATGTATCATGTAAATTATACCTGAGGTTTGCCCCACATCCCTCTTTTCTCTCAACTCTTTGAGATAGACTGGACAATTTCTCATCCAATGCCCTATCTCACCACATTTGAAGCATGGGTCGTTTACAGCAACCTTTTGCTTCTTCTCCTTGGGCTTCGGAGGTTCCTCCCTAACAACCATCTTCCCCTTTCCCCCAACGTGCCCCTTTCCTTTGGCAACAGTTGCCTTAAGAAGGGGTAGAGACCTTCTCCTTCTCCTACCTTCATTAATGGTGAGAACGGGTAAAACCCTTTTACCCATTCCCGCCTTGGCTGTTTGAGCATTGAATGAAGTTCATTTATGCTCTTGTCCCATCCGTTCATGTTGTAGTTCATGACGAACGCCTCAAACTTTTTAGTTAGGCCATTAAGGATCAAATCCGTGGCCAACTCCTTTGAGACAGGACAGTTTAGCCTTTGAAGGCGGTCGATGTGGCTTTTCATCTTATGAACATAAGATGAAACTGATTGGGATTCCTCCATCCGACATGCATGAAGCGCTCGAACAGTTTCGAAGCGCTCCACCCTAGCTTGTTGCTGGAACGTTTCCCGCTACTGAGTGATCATGTCATAGGCTCCATGGAGCTCATACTCCTTTTGGAGTTCGGGTGTCATACTTGCTAACATTAAGCAAGAGACTTGGATGTAGTCTTCCACATATCTAACCCAATCATTATAGGCTTCCACATCCTCCTCGTTAGGTTCATCGGGGATGGAATCATCAAGGATGTAGGCCCACTTTTCTTGCTTGAGAACGATTCTCAAGTTGCGATACCAATCCATGAAATTGTTAGGTGTTAGACGATCCCTTTGAAGGATCGCCCTTAGGGATTGGTTGTTTTGGTTTGGTACATCGTTATTAGCGTTGTTGTTGTCGGCCATCTACAAGATTTTACAAAGTTCCATTTTAGTAATCGTTGATATAATTATATTTCATTTATTAATACTCTTTATGTCTCATAGACTATTAAAAATAAAGTTTTAGAATCCAACATTATATTTATATATTGGTTAGGTGACCTTTATCCCATTATTTAAATAACAAGGTAGTCATAAATGACAATTGCATCCTATTGCAACTTCTAGTGGTATGGGATCGTTTGAACATCTTATGTTTATAACGGCATGTTTATCCCATCAACACCTTTTGTAAAACATATTTTAGGTGATCCATTCAATATATTTTACAAATCAAGTCGTCCTACTTACACACACGTGTGAGTTTACTACATAAGTGGTTAGGTGACCTTTATCTCACAAACATGGTATTCTCACCTCAAGTTACAAGTTCCCTCAAAGTGGTTAGGTGACCTTTATCCCACTAAGAGTTTGCAAGTAACCTAAGTGTTGTGTAAAAGGATGGTGTTTAACTTGTTTTCAAAAGGGATTTATAATTTCACAATTCTTGTTTAGAAAAGTCTATGTACCATATGATTGTATGCATTCAACCATATGGTACCCTATTGGTTCTTTTAAATAAAACCCATTTTATTTAACAAACCATTAACTCCTTTTATAGAACCATTCTATTTTTATACTTAATGATTTGAGAACCAATTTTTTTTTGTTATAGTTTGTTATAATTGACGGTTTGTTAATCACATCCAAATATTCAAAACAAACATCATCAAAAGCATTCAACCAAGCATAAACAAACAATTCACATATGCATAACAAAGCATACTAATTTGAGCACACTTGTTTAGCCAAAACAAGTGTGTCAAAAGGTCTTGTCCTAAGGGTTAAGAACATGACACAAGGTTGACAAAAAGGACTCCCACTTGAATCCACATCTTCAAGCATCCTCTTTGTCCATCTTTTCTTCAAGTCTTGATCTTGAGCATCCTTACAAAAATGCGTATCCTAATACAATTTTTTCTAGTAAAGGAAAAACTCCTAATCTATTTATTACAAACCATATGAATGAATAGATTACAAAACAAGACTTGAAACATAAAATTGAATTATTACATGCCCAAATGAATATAACATGACAACCAATCAATCAATCCACATGGTCAAGGCTTTGTTATGCATAATCAAAACAATATATCCAAATATACCAATAATTCATGATTTTTGACAGCCCCTTTTGACCCATGTTCTTGGCCAACATAAACCAAGAACAAATGGGTTTTGTCCAAACAAACAAACATCTTATGATCTAGATTTTTAAAGATCCTTACATGCATAAAGTAACATCTATAAGAAATCAAAAGGGGGTCACTTTTCAGCCCTTTTACTCACGGGCATGTGGTGTCTAACACCACAAAACCGTGAACTAGCATGTGTTATACATGTATGCATTCGTATAAGTGGCTCTTCATGCCATTGTTGAGATTTAACATGTTTATCAAAGCTCATATAACCTTGTTTATATGAAAACGCAGCGGATTATTGTTTTAAAACATGTTAATATGTTGATTACTAAACCCATTTAATAAGCAAACCCCAAAGCAATGGATCATTATACGAAAATGCATACAATGAAATGAACATAAGATGATAAAACTACAACCTTTGAAGATGCAGAAATCGAGATTTGAGAGGTTAAAAGATGAGTTCTTGTGGCTGAAACTTCAATGTAGAAGTCCTCAAGATGACATACCCCAAGCCTCCAACAAAGCACCTTTGAAAGCTAGGATTCTCAACACCTTTTCTCAGCTTTGAACACCTTTGAACAGCTGAGTTTTTCACTTCTTTTCTGCCCTCTTGGTCCGAAAATGAAGAGAGAAAGAAGGGAGAGAAGAAGTCTTGTTTTTGAGAAAATGAGAAAGTGATGTCTTGCATGTGGTCTTGTGTATGCATTAAGTAACCATCAACATTTGGTGGAGTGTTTTCTTTCAGCCATTAGGCCGAGATTCTTAGGGGTCCAATGAGGGGCTTCCCCTTTTAATTCTTCCACACAATTTGATTTTTAACAAGTTTAATTAAACCCTTTTAAATAAACTTGTATTTTTGGCAAATAGCAAGACATGTTATATTAAATAAATAATGTTATTTAAGCTATTAAATAACAATATAAAGTACTCTCTTAAAATAAATAAACCCATGTTATTTATTCATTTCTCAAATGCATCTTCCATTAGAAAACCATTCTCTAAATGTATATAGTGTTGATATTTATTTAATTGATCAAATCAATAAACAAATATTGCAGGTGTTTGTCTACCTTGTCATTGGGTACGACCCGACTTGGATCATATCACATTAGCCACATCAATTTAATATGTATCTTGGGCAGATCAATTCTTTCATTGTAATGTATTAGGATGTTGTCTATTGCATGTTACAGTCACAAGTCAAAAGGCAATCTACGTTTTGAGTTGTCTAGATTAATGTTTTCAGCTGGCTTTCAAAGTATGGCCGGCTGTAGGATGTAGTATAAAGCGTCTTAATACTTGTCTTTATGTATGCTTTGTAACACTTGTAAAAGAACTTGAGAGCACATACATCTTTCTTGAAAACTAATATTATCTTGTTCTTGTTCTATCCCATTACTTGTGTTCTTAGTATTTTCATAAACCAGGTTCCCTATTTGATCTGTTAAGTGTTATGTCTCCTCACTGTGAAACTGTTGCATTAACCCCCTTTAATGGTCCTGTACCACTATATGTTCACTAACAATTTTGAAAGACCCACCAACTAGCTTGAAGAGGATGATCTTCTATTCTTCCTAAACTCCATAAGTTTTATAAAGATAGCTTATGATAGGATTAACAGGAAGAGAGAATTAAAGAAGAGAAAGAGGGTTCCTCTAAACTTTGCTAACATAATAAAGTTGAAAATCAACAGTGTTGGAGAGCTAACCATACATAGAGATGGATTGTCTACCATAACTATGTATAATCCTCAATCACTATAGCAAGTGCCTATTTAAGCTATTCAGAGGATAAGTGAATTGACTATCTATGTACTTAATAGAAACAGGATGGCTGAAGCTTGAGAGTTTCAAACCATGAATAACATCATTTTGGATCATACCAATACCAAGTATCACTACTATCCTACTGAAGAAGATCCCACCACACTTCCAGTCCAACCAACAACAACAATAGCAGCTCCAAAAACAGTCCAAGTATCCACTTCACAACAACAACAAACTACAATAAAAGATCTACCAAAATCTTCAACTTCAATCACCCAAAAACACTTTAAGTACTCAGATTGTATGATTTTAGGAGGAGTATTATTGGTTGGACTCTTAAAGGATCACGCTTTCCAATTCAAGTAGTGATAGAATAGTTGTTCTAATTGGAAATATTCTAAGTGTGGATGAATGCGAATGAAGGAATAGGCTAAGTGTTTATTCAAATGAATTAGTCATTATAGGTGAATATTTACAATTGCAGATGAGTATTTGTGTACATGCATCGACCAATGCCAGTGAAGTAAAACAAATGGTTATGCCTAACAGAAGAAATGTGGCCCAGGGTTACACATCGGTAAAGACAAATGCGGATGTTATAAATACAAATGCGGCTGAAGAAAACTAATACAGTTAAATCTACTATGTACTTAGTAAATCTAGATTTTATGTTAGGGTAGTTAAGTCATTGTATAGGTCATTGTATTAGACCAATAAATAGACAAAGTTTTAACACTTTCTGTAACTCTCACACCCTGATAACATAAAAAAACACATTATCAATCCTGATTGTGATACTGAAGCTTCTTGTCAATATATAATGAATATTATAAGTATTTCTACTACGATTGATCATTGAGTACTGAATTTCCTCAACAATTATCATAAAAATCCATCAATATATTCAATCATCATTGATTCTAACCAGTCAACAATTTTTAGCATGATAAACAACAATTGCTAACTGATATTTGTAGAGGTTTGTTAGAACACAAGACATAGTTTAACCACTTAAACTTTGTAAAACGCAGCGGAAGTTTAGCTTTGTAACATTGTTTATAAGCTGAACTCATGTTATATTTGATGTTTTAAAGTGTAAACAAACCCAAGAACAAAGGGGATCTTTTATGTGAATAAGCAAGCTATGAACACATGTAAATGTACATAAAATCTACATTGAGCTGTGAAAACTACCTTTCAGCAGCAGCAAAAATCGACCAAAAGGAAGGGTTGGATGCTCAAATAATGGCCAAGGCTCCAAGGTAAGGACCCCTCAAGCTTGTATACCCCAAGCCCTTTGCAAAGCACCTTCTTATTAGGAAGAAACACCACAAGAAAAGCTCCTAAAACCCTCTTTTGCTGCTGCTTGTTGCCGTGCGTTTAGAGAGAGAAGAGAGAACTTTTCAAGTTTGCATGTGTTGAGAGATTAGAGAAAATGAAGTCCCCAAGAGAAGTTATGATGTGTGCGTATCCCAAAACAAAAGAAACAATGAATAATTAATGGGGGGCGGCCAAGATTTTAATTCAAAAGGTTTTGACCCTTTAAATCAAACACACACATTTTTAAATTAGTCTTGTGACTAGTTATACATTTAACCATTTAATTGTATAACTTATATATTCTCATTATTATTTGTTGTTATCTAACTTAATTAAATAACACTTTAAATAATATTATTGAACAAAATATACTAATAAGTTGTTCCTTCTCATATGCAACTAATTTAGAAAACCCATTTTCTAAATTGGTGTATTTATATTTAATTACATGATCATATCATCAATTAAATATTAATTGGTGTTTGCTAAGCTTGTTATTGGGTATAACCCGACATGGATCATTACGTACTAACCACATTAATATTCTACGTGTCTTGGGCATATAGAATCCTACAATCTCCCACTTGCCCAAGATTCATAGAAGCTTGATGCAAGCAGTAAATACCGTCTAACAACGGTTTACTACCCTTAATACGCATGACTTATAGCCATTCAATAACATCATTCCATTCAAGTACCCTACTTGAAATGATTTAGGTGAATCAATCATCTATCCTTTTCTTATAAATGTCATGTTAAATCCAAGGACACAGAATGATCATTCCTTGTTGATTTAACTTAATCAGTCTTTAGACATCTTGCTCTCAACGAATAAGAGGAACAAATTCCATCTTGATTACATACGTTTCTCACAAACACCTCGTGTCACACCTAAACATAGCCTTATGTTCTGTTTAATATTTCAGGACAGTGAAGAACTAGTTCAAGGTATAACACCTGGTGAATATCAAAACCCAATATGTATCTCAGGTCTGAGGATACCAAATGATATTGACCTTTTACGGGTTAGTCCAATATTTGTATCCCACAAATATCTATAAACTTTCATGCTTTGCCTTTTCAAGGAGCTTCGTGAGAGGATCAACCAATCCAAGTTCATAATAATTTGAGATGCGGGTTAGTCCAATATTTGTAGAGGGTTAGTAATAATTTGAGATGAGGGTTAGTCCAGTATTTGTATCCTACAAATATCTATGAACCTTGGTAGCAACCCATTGCTCTATATTCATCCTTATGAATATCAACCAATCAAAGTTCACAATAATCTTACCTTCACACTTGTTCCCACAAGTCTAAACGATTACGAACATTTAGAGTAAACAATTTACTCATGGATTAAACATGCTAAATTGGAACATTAATTGAAACATTATAACCAAATAATTTTATTCAAATAATAAAGAGTTTCATATATCCAAATACATAATTGACAGATCAAATCCAATCACTAGAATATCGAAGTCCCATGTCACAAGTATGACCATCATGCTTTGCCTTTTCAAGGAGCTTCGTGAGAAGATCCGTAATGTTTTGATCCGTGTGAATTTTGTGAATACATATCTTTCCTTTTTCAACTTCATCTCGTATGTAATTGAATCTCCACTCAATGTGCCTAGTCTTTTGATGAGCACGGGGTTCCTTGATTTGAGCAATCGCACCCTCGTTATCACAAAATATCTCTAGGGGTCCTGAATGGAAGGGACAACCCCTAGATCGGCAATGTATTTCTTCAACCATGCAAGTTCTTGAGTTGCCAATGAGGCGGCGACGTATTCTGACTCTGTAGTTGATAGAGCCGCCACATCCGTTTGGTGCTCTTCCAAGAGACAGCTCCACCATTCAGAATGAAAATATACCCTGATTGTAATCGTGAATCATCACAATCGGTTTGGAAACTCGTATCTATGCAACCTTTTACAACGAGTTCCTCATCACCAGATCCATAGATTAGGACATATCTTTCATCCTCCTTAGGTACTTAAGTATGTTCTTAATAGCCGTCTAATGACTGCTTCCAGGATTTTGCTGGTATCGGCTTATCATGCTTAAGGGGCATGAAACGTCCGGTCGAGTGCATATCATTGCATACATGATGGATCCAATAGCAGATGTGTCACACCCCGGGGCCAGAGAGGCGGGACGTCACGATTAGTAAACAACAACCAAAATGCAGCGGAAACTAAATGGTTTAATACATTACAACTTTCAACATTTACATCAGAATATTGGCTCTGTTTCAATTCACAAGGTGCCTAAATCTACAGTCTATAGGCGTTATGATCAATCTTTTGGTAAAGGTTTCTTGATGCTTCAGTAACTAAAGCTTCTAGGCTCAACTTGTGTCTTTATCCTCTACCCATATCTTGCTTCGGATTTGGTGACTTCTATAGCTCAACTATTCTCCCTAGCTGTACCTGAAGACATGCTCAAAAAGAAGTGTGTCAACATAAAGTTGGTGAGTTCAAGTGGTTAAAGTTTCAGAAAACAAAAGTCTCTTTAGGATCCATTAGTAAAATTTTCAAATCATGTGTGCTTAAAGTCATAAACAAAAGGAACTCTGAAAGTTCGCATCATTATGGTATCAATCATCGTGGGGTGTCACAATCAACCCCGCACTTGGTCCCCGGCTGGCCTCTTCTAAAGTTATGTTGTACCTGATATTCCCGTAGGAAAGAACCAAGCCTCAGAACAGTGAACCATTCCTGCTAGGATGGTTTACCATAGTATCTTATTCAAAACCTGTTACGTGCCACAAACGACCCCTCAGGATCTCAGTGGGGTACCTCCCTGTAGCGGGAGCCACTGTGCGTGGGGGATTCCCCAAATAGATCTATTCACGTAAAACAAGCGGTTCACAAAAGAATTAATGATTATGACTAGAGTATCAGCAGGTATCCAAACAAGTCCCACATACAAGCATCAAGTAAGCACAATCAAAGTTCATAATACAGAAGATCATGCAAAACAGTAAACAGTATCACACAGAAGAGTTTCAGTTTAAAAGGAGCATGCTTCATCCCCAAAACAAAAGTAAAAAGGGGGAACACGAGAACTCACCTGGTGTCCTTATATAAATTCAGAGCTCGATAAGAAAAGTGATGACCACCAACAAAGCAATCCTAACTAAAACATATAAGATTCACATTTAGATTTAGCACGATGTTATTACATGCGTGCAGTTGAGCTCTTTAGTTAAATTAATGTTGTTGATTAGTATCCTTAGTTTCTTGTGTATTCGTTAATTGTCATGAATTAGCTTGTGTACATTAGGTTAATTAATGCATTTAATCAAAAATTGAGTCTTAGCATGAAGAGTGTAGAAAAATCAATTTATGTCATGGATTCCAAATCTTTATAAATAACTTGCATTAACAATGTAGGTAACATATAATGTTTTAAACGATGTTTATAATGCTTGCGTTTATATCGTATTTGTTAACTTGATTGACGATAATTTGTATAAAAAGAGTGTTGCAATTAATATTCATGTCAATAACAATGAGATGGCTAATTACTAATAACGACAAGATAATGGCATTATAGAATTATAAGCCCATTTGTCATAATTAAGTATGCGTGAACATCGGTTAACCTAATGTATCTATTGTACAAATATATCTTTTTGTATGCAGTTTTACATCCCGAAGTATTGTAAGGAAATGAACGTGACATGAAATCAACTTATTTGTTAAATCAATGACATATTATAACTACTTCCCAAAACTTAATGTTTCATATATTTTATCGAGGTTGACTTCTAGTAATTAACGTTGCTATCTAAATCTTGAGTCCAAACCATCTATTTAAATCAAATAATTATAACAAGTGACGTTCATCTTTCGTTTATAGTTCACGTACTTTATAATTTATGCCTTTTATTATTTAGAGCTCAAATAACACGTAGGCAAATTATAATTAAATTACAATGCGTTGCGCGTGCGATTTTACCTTCCACTCAATTCACGTTCACTAACCCACTCGTATTGTTCTTGATCCCATCATGTTCTTGTTGTTGACGACCCGTTGACCTCAGTTGACCAAGTTTGACCAGTGATTAGCCAAAACCTTACCTTGTTGTTCTAACACAACAATTACCATTATCGACTACAACAACCACATTCACAACCATTTCCACCATCACCATTATATCAACATCCAAGCCCAATATACCACCAAGACCATAACCTAAACTAGACCAACCACAGCCTCCAACACCACCATCGCGCAACCACAGCCTCCAAATCATCACCATCGCGCAACCACAGTCTCCAAATCATCACCATCGCGCAACCACAGCCTCCAACACCACCGTCGCGCAACCACAGCCTCCAAATCGACCTGCAACTTTGCCTTCGATTCGCGTCTCTATGTCATGTATTGGGAGAAATTAAGACCACCACCGTGATCGGGGAGTCGAGGGGAGTCCGGTACGGTGTGGCACTCGCCACCACTCGCCGGAGGGAGTCGCTGGTGGCCGGTCGTCGGAGATCGCAGGGAAGAAGGGGAAGAGGGGTGTGCGACCGCCTCTCTATCTTTCTCAGATTCCTTTTTTTGTGTTTTGAAACCCTAAATTAGAGAAAATGTGTTTATATAGTGGGGTTAAGAAATGGCGAGGTTAAGGGGTCAGTTCGTATCACGTTCGGAGCAGTTATCTCGTATCGTTATGAATCTTATTTCCCGTTAGATACAATTATGCAAAACATTATAAATATTCCAATATTATTGATTTTATCGTTTTTAAAACATGCCGACCAGTTAAACGATACCGCGAAGTCGACACGGTAACGGTTTTACGCGTTTTCCTCGAATGAGCGCTTTTGTTATTATCTTGCTATCTAAATGCACGTAATTAAGTGTTAGAATGATATTTTGAGTGTTATCTTCCCATGTTAGTCGTGTTAAAGCCTCATCCGACGAATTCTCGGGTTTTGACCTAATTCTAGATCGACGCACGTCCCGGTCGCGTTTCGGATCGCATTTATTCCAGACAACGTATCACTCACCAAATTTAATATGTTATGATAGTAAACGATGATTAAATAAATATTTATGGAGTTACGAGACTCGGTCGTCATAACAGACGTCAGTTAAATGCCGGTGAAAATGTTTTTCGCGTTTCGCTTACGAAATTCTGTTGTTTATGCTTGATTGATGAAAAATCTTTCAACAAGCATCATTTATGATATTGTTAGCATTAACAACGATTTGGATTGGATGACAAGCCATTATAAGGAATTCTGATGGAATTCAGACGTTAGTACGCGTTAATTTGCCGGATTTTACCCGGTATGGGTTCTGAATCTGTTTTCAGTTTGGATCTTTTCCATAGTTGTTTCAAATCACTTAAGAATTCATTGTTTTATGGTTTCTCATTTAATTAGTTCGTAAATGTGCATTTGGGCCTTAAATGGGCCTTTTTATAAGTTCGGGCCCTTATTGGGCTTATTGGGCCCAAAAGACTAGTTTCGTTTTGCAAGGTTTCCTTGTTAAGCCCAACTCAATTCAGACTTTTATTGAGTTTTATAACATTTATAGGTTTTCAATTGGGTCATATTTCATAGGTGTTACAAGATGCATATGGGATTGCTTTCATTTTATCTTGCTCATCCTTTGAGCTTGGACATTGAGTCGTACTTAATATCGTTCCTCTTTGAATAGGTACCGTACCTTTCTTAGAGTTCTCCATCTTGAACCTTTTCAAGATTTTATCAATGTATGCACTTTGATTTAAACCAATCAACCAACTTGATCTATCCCTATAGATCTTTATTCCCAGAATATAGGCGGCTTCACCAAGATCCTTGATGGAAAAACAACTTCCAAGCCAGGTTTTTACACCTTCCAAGGTTGGAATGTCATTTCCAAATAGTAGTATGTCATCAACATATAATACTAGGAAAGTGATGATGCTCCCACTAGCTTTCTTATATACACAAGCTTCATCAGCATTCTTGATGAATTCATATTTAATTACTTCTTCATCAAAATGGTGATTCCAACTTCTCGATGCTTGTTTCAATCCATAGATTGATTTCTTTAACTTGCATACCTTTTTAGGATGTTTTGGATTGACAAAACCTTCAGGCTGAACCATATAGACATCTTCCTGAAGATATCCATTTAGGAAAGCGGTTTTGACATCCATTAGCCAAATCTCATAATCATAATGAGCAGCTATGGCAAACAATATCCTTATAGACTTTAGCATCGTAACAGGTGAGAAGTTTCATCATAATCAACCCCTTGAGTTTGAGTGAAACCCTTTGCTACAAGTCTAGCCTTGTAAGTATCCAAGTTTCCATGCATATCGGTTTTCTTCTTGAAAACCCACTTACTTCCAACTATCTTGGAATTAAGAGGTGGTACAACAAGTTCCCAAACAATATCCAAACGTGCATCGAGTTATGGTTCTTGATCCTGCTCAAGATCCACTGTTCTACTGCTAGTTCCTTCCATAAGGAACTTTGCTTCTAAGAACTCACCCTTTCTGGCAACAAACCCTTTTTGTTCCAGTGGATCATAGAAATAATATCACATAAAATCTCTACGATATCCAACAAAGATACACTTGGTGGATCGGACTTCCAATTTGTTTGGGGTGGGAGTCTTAACATAAGCCTCACAACCCCAAACCCTTAATTATGATAGGGATGGAACTCTTCCATGCCATATCTCAAAAGGCGTCCTTTCCACCTTTTTGGTTGGGGCCATATTTAGAATACAGGCCGCGGAGAGCGAAGCGAAACCCCAAAATGATAGAGGCAATGTGCTTCTAGCCATCATAGATCGGACCATATCCAATAAGGTTCGATTCCTCCTCTCAGACACACCATTATGTTGTGGTTTTCTACGTGGAGTGAGTTGTGAGACAATCCCACAACTCCTAAGATGATCTTGAAAAGCATCACTAAGGTATTCAGCTCCTCTATCGGTACGGATAACTTTAATCGACTTGTTGAGTTTATTTTCTACTTCATTCTTGAAGATTTTGAACGTTTCAAAAGCTTCATCTTTGTACCTTAATAAGTACATATACCCATAGCGACTATAATCGTCGGTAAAGGTAATGAAGTATCTTTCACCATTCCTAGCCATTGGCCTAAAAGGACCACATACATCCGAATGTATGATTCCTAATAAATCTTTTGCCCTTTCATTAGTTCCACTAAAGGGTACCTTAGTCATTTTTCCTTGTAAACAAAATTCACACAAATCAAATGAATCACATTCATTTGTTTTTAAAAGACCATTCCTTTGAAGTGTTTGTATACGTTTCTTGTTTATATGACCAAGATGACAATGCCAAAGATAGGTATCACTCAAATCCAACTTGAGTTTCTTGGTGTTAGTTTGGTACAATGAACTATTTAAAATATTTTCATGAACCAATTCATAAATACCATTAATGGGAATAGCTTTAAAATAGAACATATCTTTTAAAGAAACATGAATATCATTTTCAACATAGGATAATACATAATCATAATGTCTTAATTGGGATACAGAAATAATGTTCCTAGTCAAACTAGGAGCATACAAAACATTCTTCAAAATAACGTCCAAGCCACTTGGAAGTTATAGGATGTAGTCCCCTCGAGCTTCAACTATGACTTTAGTTCCATTGCCCATGAAGAGGCTAACATCCCCTTGAAAAGCATGAAAATACTTAGTTGAAGCTCGTGGGGACTACATCCTTAAACTTCCAAGTGTCTTGGAAGTTATTTTGAAGAATGTTTTGTATGCTCCTATTTTGACTAGGAACATTATTTCTGTATCCCAATTAAGACATTATGATTATGTATTATCTTTTATTGAAAATGATATTCATGTTTCTTTAAATGGTATGTTCTATTTTAAAGCTATTCCCATTAATGGTATTTATGAAATGGTTCATGAAAATACTTTAAATAGTTCATTATACCAAACTAACACCAAGAAACTCAAGTTGGACTTGAGTGATACCTATCTTTGGCATTGTCGTCTTGGTCATATAAACAAGAAACGTTTACAAGCACTTCAAAAGAATGGTCTTTTAAAAACAAATGAATGTGATTCATTTGATGTTTGTGACTCTTGTTTACAAGGTAAGATGACTAAGGCACCCTTTAGTGGAACTACCGAAAGGGCAAAAGATTTATTAGGAATCATACATTCGGATGTATGTGGTCCTTCTAAACCAATGACTAGGAATGGTGAAAGATACTTCATTACTTTTATAGACGATTATAGTCGCTATGGGTATGTTGTTTTATTAACGCACAAAGATGAAGCTTTTGAAATGTTCAAAATCTTCAAGAATGAAGTAGAAAATCAACTCAACAAGTCAATTAAAGTTCTCCGTACTGATAGGGGAGGTGAATACCTAAGTGATGCTTTTCAAGATCATCTTAGGAGTTGTGGGATTGTTTCACAACTCACTCCACCCGGAACACCACAACATAATGGTGTGTCTGAGAGGAGGAATCGAACCTTATTGGATATGGTCCGATCTATGATGGCTAAAAGCACACTGCCTCTATCATTTTGGGGTTTCGCTTTGCTCTCCGCGGCCCGTATTCTAAATATGGCCCCAACCAAAAAGGTGGAAAGGACACCTTTTAAGATATGGCATTGAAGAGTTCCATCCCTATCATACTTAAGGGTTTGGGGATGTGAGGCTTATGTTAAGACTCCTACCCCAAACAAATTGGAAGTCCGATCCACCAAGTTTATCTTTGTTGGACTATGATCCACTAGAACAAAAGGTGTTTGTTGCCAGAAAGGATGAGTTCTTAGAAGCAAAGTTCCTTATGGAAGGAACTAGCAGTAGAACAGTGGATCTTGAGGAGGATCAAGAACCACAACCCGATGCACGTTTGGTTGAAACTAGCACTCAACATGAGGATGTCGAGGATGATCAAGGGGTTGATCATTACACACAAAACGTTCGCAGAAGTGGTAGAACTAGTAATCCACCTGAAAGATACGGATTTTCATGGATGGATGCTATGTGGTAGATTCAGATCAACCAACCACATACCATAATGCAGTGTCCAATTTAGATTGTGACAAATGGCTTGAGGCCATGAACGTTGAGATGCAATCCATGTATGACAATCAAGTTTGGGAACTTGTTGTACCACCTCTTAATTCCAAGGTAGTTGGAAGTAAGTGGGTTTTCAAGAAGAAAACCGATATGCATGGAAACTTGGATACTTATAAGGCTATACTTGTAGCAAAAGATTTCACTCAAACTCAAGGGGTTGATTATGATAAAACTTTCTCACCTGTTGTGATGCTAAAGTCTATAAGGATACTGTTTGCCATAGCTGCTCATTATGATTATGAGATCTGACAAATGGATGTCAAAACCGCTTTCCTAAATGGATATCTTGAGGAAGATGTCTATATGGTTCAGCCTAAATGTTTTGTCGATCCAAAACATCCTAATAAAGTATG
Source organism: Flaveria linearis (assembly GCA_024085815.1). NCBI lineage: Eukaryota > Viridiplantae > Streptophyta > Magnoliopsida > Asterales > Asteraceae > Flaveria > Flaveria linearis. The sequence continues at coordinate 36,365,637 of CM044006.1, forward strand.
GAAGTTAAAGAAATCAATCTATGGATTGAAACAAGCATCGAGAAACTGGAATCACCCTTTTGATGAGGAGGTAAAGAAATTTGGCTTCATCAAAAATGCTGATGAGGCTTGTGTGTATAAGAAGGCTAGTGGGAGCACAATAACTTTCCTAGTATTGTATGTTGATGACATACTACTATTTGGAAACGACATTCCAACCTTGGAAGGTGTAAAAACCTGGCTTGGAAGTTGTTTTTCCATTAAGGATCTTGGTGAAGCCGCCTATATTCTGGGAATAAAGATCTATAGGGATAGATCAAGGCGGTTGATTGGTTTGAATCAAAGTGCATACATTGATAAAATCTTGAAAAGGTTTAAGATGGAGAACTCTAAGAAAGGTACTGTACCTGTTCCAAGATGAACGATATTGAGTACGACTCAATGTCCAAGCTCAAAGGATGAGCAAGATAAAATGAAGGCAATCCCATACGCATCTGCTATTGGATCAATCATTTATGCGATGATATGCACTCGACCGGACGTGTCATGCTCCTTAAGCATGACAACCCGATACCAGCAAAATCCTAGAAACAGTCATTGGATAGCTGTTAAGAACATACGTAAGTACCTAAGGAGGACAAGAGATATGTTCCTAATCTATGGATCTGGTGATGAGGAAGTCGTTGTAAAAGGTTACACGGATGCGAGTTTCCAAACCAATCGTGACGATTCACGATCACAATCGGGATATATTTTCATTCTGAATGGAGGAGCGGTCTCTTGGAAGAGCTCCAAGCAGGATGTGGTGGCTCTATCAACTACAGAATCAGAATACGTCACCGCCTCATTGGCAGCTCAAGAAGCTGCATGGTTGAAGAAATTCATTGCTGATCTAGGGGTTGTCCCTTCCATTCAAGACCCCTAGAGATCTTTTGTGATAATGAGGGTGCGATTGCTGAAATCAAGGAACCCCGTGCTCATCAAAAGACTAGGCACACTGAGCGGAGATTCAACTACATACGAGATGAAGTTGAAAAGGGAAAGATATGTATTCGCAAAGTTCACACGGATCAAAACATTGCGGATCCTCTCACGAAGCTCTTTGAAAAGGCAAAGCATGAAGGTCATACTTGTGCTATGGGACTTCGATATTCTAGTGATTTGATTTGATCTGTAAATTTTGTATTTGGATATCTGGAACTCTTTATTATTTGAATGAAATTATTTGGTTATAATGTTTCAATTAATGTTCAAATTTAGCATGTTTAATCCATGAGTAAATTGTTTACACTAAATGTTCATAGTCGTTCATACTTGTGGGAACAAGTGTGAGGATAAGATTATTATGAACTTGGATTGGTTGATATTTATAAGGATGAATATAGAGCAATGGGTTGCTACCAAGGTTCATAGATATTTGTGGGATACAAATATTGGACTAACCCGCATCTCAAATTTTACTACATGGAATCTTATTGATTGAACATAAGTAAATTTGAGTAAAGGTGAATATCATTTGGTATCCTCTGACCTGGGATACATATTGGGTTTTGATATTCACCAAGTATAATACCTTGAGCTAATTCTTCACTGTCCTGAAATAGTGGACAACACATAAGGGTATGTTCAGGTATAACACGAGGTGTTTGTGAGAAATGTATGTAGTCAAGATGAAATTTGTTCCTCTTATTTGTTGAGAGCAAGATGCCTAAGGCCTGATTAAGTTAAATCAACAAGGAATGATCATTCTGTGTCCTTGGATTTAACATGACATCTGAAACAAAAGGATAAATGATTGATTCACCTAAATCATTTCAAGTAGGGTACTTGAATGGGATGATGTTATTGAATGGCTATAAATCATGCGTATTGTCACACCCCAACCTTGACGGCGGAAACGTCGAGGTGTGAGAGTTACGATTGTTCACAGCCACATAACGCTATTATTAGTTCCAAATATATTAATCAAGATTCAATTGTAACAATACAAGTAAATGTTCAAACAAAGATACATCCGGAATACAAGTATAAAAGTATCCAGATCATTCGTTTATTTCTCTATGTCCAATCCTAAGTGTGATAAGCTTCAAAGAGTAACCTGAAGCATGTTAAAAATAAAAGGTCAACATAAAAATGTTGGTGAGCATTCCATAGTTTTCAATACATAAGTATATATAAAAGATGACAATTCAAGTTATAAGTTAGTGAATAAAGTGATTAGGGATGTTATGAACAATGCAACAATCAAACCTTGACAATGTTTTACAAGTATCAAACGACGTTAATATTCTATTAACGTTAAAAGTATATACGATCAGCTAAGTGTACTTGGATCAACCAAGCAGGCTTGTCTTACCCATAGATCTATGACTTCGCTGGGCTAGCAATAGTTAATGATTGTACATATAACGCCATAACATGGTAACCACAAAAGTTCAACTAACCACAACTTTACATGATGAATTGCCATAAAGTGTACAAGTCTCAAATAAGTTTACAAGTGCAATGATATAAGTTAACATGTTTCAACCCAAAGTGTGAAAATAAGAAAAAGGGATATGGAAATACTCACATTGATATAGGCATTACAAGATGATATAAAAGATTAAAGTAATGATCCAAAAGATAGTCCCAAAGTATTCATTACAAGACACCTAATTATGTATTACAAGATGAAGGTTAAGGTTAATAATATGATTAACGTTCAAATGAGAATTAGGGTTTCAATAGTTTTAAGGTTTTAAATAAGTAATAAGTTTATAAAATGATTATAGTTTGATTCCATTAAAGGATTTATATATGTATATTTAAGTATTTAGAAAAGAATTTAAGTATAAATATAGATAAGATTTAGTATAAATAAAGCTTTGTAATTATTCAAAATTAATTGGAACAACGTTTTGATTAATAATGAATTATTAATCTAAACCTTTAGTTACTATATTTTATAAGAAAGATAATATTTTTTAAATAATTTGTGAAATTGTAAAATATATAACTTCTACAATTATCAAGATAAAACTTTAATTAATATAATGCCCATTAATTTTTATAAAGATTTATTGTTTCAAGCCTAATAATTATTTAATTGTTTTTAAAAGAAAACAATTTAAATATAAAGATTGGATAAACATTAGAGATAATTATGTCTTTAAATGTAATGTTTTTAAAAGTAATGTTTGGACCAAAAATTTATTATTTATTATTTGAAACAAATAATTAATTTTTATTTAAAACAAATAATAATTAGTAAGTTAAAACAAGAAAATAATCCAATTGTAATGTTTTGTTAAGATAAACAAATTTTAAAGTCTACTTTATAAATTATTTAACTAGTTATATTATTTGTTTTTAATAAAATAAAATAAAATGTTAAGATATTATAAGAAATAAATTTTTCAGAAATTTGTTTGATGTTTAAAGAAATATTTAAAGTTTATAAAAATTATTTTTATATTTAATAAAAATTTTCTAGAATTAATATAGGGCTGAAAAGCCTTAAAAAAATATGTTGAGGGTGCCCGGGTTCGAACCCGGGACCTCAAGGTTAGCAAGGGGATATGGAACCGGTGAACCAAGGCATTCAGCCGTCGATTACTTTGGTTCCAATTCCTTATAACATCAGCTTAGCAATTCCCCCCCTTTTCACCAAGAACCCTAGAATGTTTGAGGATCAAATTGAACACCCGACTGATGTTTTTAACCAAATTAACCATGGGGCTTTTGCTCTCCATGCTTAAACGTTCACAAACATGTATTAAACTTACTTGAATGCAGCAAAATTGACGTTTTTAAGCTCGGTTTTGCTTCGGTTCTTTGTGCGACTAAGAGAGGTTGGGTTCTGATCTTTTCGCGATTGATTCAAGCAATTGAGTGAGTAATGAGTGTAAAGGAATCAAAAGGGACATTATCCCTCTGTTATATAGCTCTTATTTGCACGATTAGATGTCGGTTAACTTTGATTTTGATTCGAATGCTACGGTTATGGTTAAGCGTGTTAAGGGACGATTAAAACGAATTAAACCCGACATTAAACTTGACAATGATTAATCGAGCGTTGTAGTGCGTTTAATTTGATTGATTGACCTAATTAAGGTGTTGTTCGGTCTTAACCGATCGAAACATTGATTTCGGTTACAAAATCCATCAAATCTGAACATTATGGTTCAATAGGTCGTGAGTTCGAGTCCGGGCTGTTTTCCCGAGTCCGTTGGCACCAATTTAAGTCGAAACCGCACATTAAATCGAGGTGAATAAGTTCACCGGCGCCGCGCCGGAGTTATGCCGGCCGGCGGCCGGAAAAACGTGAGAGGGGGGGAGGTTTGGGTAGTTTTAAATTAATTTACACTAATAGTCCCTGTGGTTTCATGTTTGTTAGTTTAAAACCAAAGTTTAAATTTTATTCTTTAATAAATTACAGTTTAGCCCCTAGGGTTTTGAGACTTTATTATTTCATGCAAATACTTATTAATTACAAGTTTAAAGTTATAAAACTTAGATTGTTATTATTAGTATTATTATCATTAACATTATTATTATTACTAGTAATAATAATAATTATTTTTAAGATTACTTTCACTTTAAGTTAAGTTTTATAATATCAACCAAACGATTTAAACATTAATAATATTATTTCTATTATTTAATTAATTTGTTAATCTCCAAATTAATTTCCAAGCATAATAAGTCCTCAAAGTTTCAAATTTGACATAAAGGCCCTTTTTAACATTTTAACAAAGTTAACTTTTAAGTTAACGAAAATACGAGATGTTACAGTCTCCCCAACTTAAAAGAATTTTGTCCCGAAATTAAGAATAAACTTAAATGAGCAAAAGAGTTAAAATGAAAGATAAGTGTACAAACTAACCGTGGTTGACGTTTAATTACAGATGAAACGCTTCACTTTATGGAATCTTGCAAGATTCTTGGCATAATGCATGCCAATTTGAACCCATTCCGTGAAATGTGAGACGTTTTGAGGTGAAATGTTTGAAACGATGACGATTTACCGTGGCATTTTAGACTTATAAACCACAACTTCTAGAATATAATTTCGTAGTAAAATGATGTCGAGAATTCAATAAAAGACCAATAATGATAAGAAGGTTAACCGTCGGGATTTAAGAATCCCAAACATCACTATATAAATGATCTTAACGCAATTCTTGTAAATATGTATTTCTCCTTTGACCAATCATCGGTCTAAGAATAATACGATATGCGAAGATTTTGGAATGAGTTTACGACGATGATTAGGAACATTATTAGAAGATGAAAATGAATCGGTCATCCAAAATAACGATCGATGTTTTAACGTCATACCACGGTATACGAATATTTGAAACAGATACAAGAAATTTTCTCGACCTGTTATCCCACATAAGCCAACATAAAATTAGTCAATTGGTCTATAATGCACCAATTTTCAGTATGACATCCATAATAAGAGACATTCGGTGATGAGAAATTGCGCAGGAAATTCCCGGAAAACTCGGAGGTTAGGTTTTGTCATATGTGAAGGTAAGACACTTGGACACATGCCAAGTTATGTCTTTTCTTTTATGCCAAACCCATGACTACAAATTACGAAATTTTATTAACCTTTATATCCACATCGCAATGAGGATAATAACAAGTCTTGTTGATCGAAATCAAGTTAGCATTTTAAAGATTTCCAAGGTTAAGGATTCAAAAGCGATTCAAGAAGTGACACAAACAATAAGAAACGCATTTGCACCCATGTTTTGTAAGGTAGCAAATTTCTAAGTACGGTTTACATATGCAGTTCAACAAACCATAAGCACAGCTGAGAACATTTGTATGACTAGAAAGACATGAGCATAAGTGATAATGTCTTTAGCAGAAAGATTGTTTAGGAAGGCTACCATCGCGCAATCAGGTTTTGATGATAATTCAAAGTGAAAGTCGATGAACAAGGAATAAATGGTTCCATATAGCTAGATCCAATCAAAACATGAGAATAAAGGGAAAGAAATCAATTTAAGAATTTAAATGCTCCAAGCTTGGAATCAAAATCAACTTAGAGCGACCGGGTCTTCTTTCAAGTTCAGAGATCATGCTTTGGCTTGATAGGTCGAAACACTAACATTGTTTCACCCTTCAAGTTACTACATGCTTCTCGCCACTTGATTTCAACCTTGGTAAGTTGAAGATCAAGGAATGAGAATAGTCATCAAGGTGTGGTTTTCACTCCTAACTTGATGGTATATTCCCAACGTATGACCACTAACTTACCAATCAAAAAGTTCGATCCCAACTCATTGTTGAGGATCTACAGAAATAAGACGAGGTAACTCAACATTAAGATAAAGGAAATTACTCCTATCTTAACGGTAAAGTTTTACAAAAACAAAATATAACAAGATGAACTTCTTCATCAAAATCCAGAATTCACTCCTACTTTAATGAGGTCGTCTCATTTGAATATATACAATTCATAAAAATGATATTATCATCAAGGTATGGAATTCACGCCTATCTTAATGATTGAATTTCATAATAACCAGAAAACAATCGAAGATTGACATTTGTCACCAAAGTACGGGTTTCAATCCTATTTTGGTGAGATCATGTCGATTATGAAATGCAAGTTCCAATAAGAATAATTGAAGTCAATACTCATGATAAGGAAATCAACTTGATCAAGAGGATGAAATTTCATAAACACATAATTGGAAACCATTTATCGAAACTAATGAAGAATCATCACCAAAGTAAGGGAATCACCCCTGTTTTGGTGAGATAGAATCATTTAGGAGATACGAATGTTCTTAGTCATATGTTGACTTGCAAACACTTGCATCTCTCACGGTGCAAACGGTATGAAGCTCGACATAACAACAAAAAGAAAAAGGATATCAATTAGAAATTCGAAAGATTTCAAGTTACACCAATGTAACAAAAGGAAAATCGTGCTTACAAAATTTAAGGTCAAAGTTCGAGATAATAGAAATTGGTTATGATGGTGTTCAAATCTTGAATAATTTAAATCAGGAAGACAAAATCAAGGACAAGAATGATTCGACATCACAATGAGATGTGAACATTCGATTCATAATCGAAGGGAATACATGGACTTCCCAAGATATGAGGTCAGCCATAACCTTATTGAAGACACACGTATTCATAAGTGGTAACAAAGTTACAATTAGTTTATTTGATCATTGAGGTGAGTGACCACTTATAATATTTGAGTTAACAAAATTAACATTCAATTAGCAAAGTGTCCCGAGATGTAGGAATTCCACCTACAACATTGAATGTCTTTAGTTATGGGACACACCCTTAGGAAGATTTGAAAACCATAAGTAACGATTTAAAGTTTTAAAGATCATTCGGTTTAGATTCCTAATATCTTTGGGTATAACAAGAGTCATGTACACGTTGATCAAGGTATAGAAATAGCTACATGAAACGCCTAACGTGTAACGATGTTTAAATGTAGGAGTTGAAAGGTAAGACGAGTTCAATATCGTAGGAACATTATGTATGATAAGAATGAGAATAAACCAGTTCAAGGAATCAAAGATTTTTAAGATACAAAGAGGATGGTTCCATTTAGTAACGCATTACCATTTGGAATCGTTGACACATCAAGGTAAATTGACCCACTTGCCTTAGAAACTTATGTATGTTGACCATAGTTTATCACTCATCCCAGAAATCCCCAGGTAAGCATAACTGGTCTCGTAATGAGATTTATACGATATGCTTGCCTTAGCCCGAAGGCCTTTTGCCAGGAAATCCAGAATATAGGTGTCTATGTGTCACACAATTTCTTTGGCTTATGAAATCAAAACCTTGATGAGATTTTCATAGATTAGACATAGAGTCTAAGGAATTGAACCCACGATGATAGGTGTAGATTCCACATGTCGTTGAGAATAGGTTTAGGAAGTTCATTTGTCGGGGGGAGTCAAAAAGTCAAAGTTAAGTTTAGGGAGACAAGTAACTAAGTTTTAAGCACACATAAGGCAATCCTATGCTAAGGCATCAAGTTGCATAAAAGGCATAGCATTATGTAGCACGCAAACAATAAGTAATAAGTAAGCACAAAAGTATAATGATCTTTCTATGAGGTTCATGCATAAGCTATAGTCTAGGTCACCATTTCTAATAACCTAAATCCCTATAGTTATGGGCTCTGATACCAATCTGTCACACCCCAACCTTGACGGCGGAAACGTCGAGGTGTGAGAGTTACGATTGTTCACAGCCACATAACGCTATTATTAGTTCCAAATATATTAATCAAGATTCAATTGTAACAATACAAGTAAATGTTCAAACAAAGATACATCCAGAATACAAGTATAAAAGTATCCAGATCATTCGTTTATTTCTCTAAGTCCAATCCTAAGTGTGATAAGCTTCAAAGAGTAACCTGAAACATGTTAAAAATAAAAGGTCAACATAAAAATGTTGGTGAGCATTCCATAGTTTTCAATACATAAGTATATATAAAAGATGACAATTCAAGTTATAAGTTAGTGAATAAAGTGATTAGGGATGTTATGAACAATGCAACAATCAAACCTCGACAATGTTTTACAAGTATCAAACGACGTTAATATTCTATTAACGTTAAAAGTATATACGATCAGCTAAGTGTACTTGGATCAACCAAGCAGGCTTGTCTTACCCATAGATCTATGACTTCGCTGGGCTAGCAATAGTTAATGATTGTACATATAACGCCATAACATGGTAACCACAAAAGTTCAACTAACCACAACTTTACATGATGAATTGCCATAAAGTGTACAAGTCTCAAATAAGTTTACAAGTGCAATGATATAAGTTAACATGTTTCAACCCAAAGTGTGAAAATAAGAAAAAGGGGTATGGAAATACTCACATTGATATAGGCATTACAAGATGATATAAAAGATTAAAGTAATGATCCAAAAGATAGTCCCAAAGTATTCATTACAAGACACCTAATTATGTATTACAAGATGAAGGTTAAGGTTAATAATATGATTAACGTTCAAATGAGAATTAGGGTTTCAATAGTTTTAAGGTTTTAAGTAAGTAATAAGTTTATAAAATGATTATAGTTTGATTCCATTAAAGGATTTATATATGTATATTTAAGTATTTAGAAACGAATTTAAGTATAAATACAGATAAGATTTAGTATAAATAAAGCTTTGTAATTATTCAAAATTAATTGGAACAACGTTTTGATTAATAATGAATTATTAATCTAAACCTTTAGTTACTATATTTTATAAGAAAGATAATATTTTTTAAATAATTTGTGAAATTGTAAAATATATAACTTCTACAATTATCATGATAAAACTTTAATTAATATAATGCCCATTAATTTTTATAAAGATTTATTGTTTCAAGCCTAATAATTATTTAATTGTTTTTAAAAGAAAACAATTTAAATATAAAGATTGGATAAACATTAGAGATAATTATGTCTTTAAATGTAATGTTTTTAAAAGTAATGTTTGGACCAAAAATTTATTATTTATTATTTGAAACAAATAATTATTTATTATTTAAAACAAATAATAATTAGTAAGTTAAAACAAGAAAATAATCCAATTGTAATGTTTTGTTAAGATAAACAAATTTTAAAGTCTACTTTATAAATTATTTAACTAGTTATATTATTTGTTTTTAATAAAATAAAATAAAATGTTAAGATATTATAAGAAATAAATTTTTCAGAAATTTGTTTGATGTTTTAAAAAATATTTAAAGTTTATAAAAATTATTTTTATATTTAATAAAAATTTTCTAGAATTAATATAGGGCTGAAAAGCCTTAAAAAAATATGTTGAGGGTGCCCGGGTTCGAACCCGGGACCTCAAGGTTAGCAAGGGGATATGGAACCGGTGAACCAAGGCATTCAGCCGTCGATTACTTTGGTTCCAATTCCTTATAACATCAGCTTAGCAATTCCCCCCCTTTTCACCAAGAACCCTAGAATGTTTGAGGATCAAATTGAACACCCGACTGATGTTTTTAACCAAATTAACCATGGGGCTTTTGCTCCCCATGCTTAAACGTTCACAAACATGTATTAAACTTACTTGAATGCAGCAAAATTGACGTTTTTAAGCTCGGTTTTGCTTCGGTTCTTTGCGCGACTAAGAGAGGTTGGGTTCTGATCTTTTCGCGATTGATTCAAGCAATTGAGTGAGTAATGAGTGTAAAGGAGTCAAAAGGGACATTATCCCACTGTTATATAGCTCTTATTTGCACGATTAGATGTCGGTTAACTTTGATTTTGATTCGAATGCTACGGTTATGGTTAAGCGTGTTAAGGGACGATTAAAACGAATTAAACCCGACATTAAACTTGACAATGATTAATCGAGCGTTGTAGTGCGTTTAATTTGATTGATTGACCTAATTAAGGTGTTGTTCGGTCTTAACCGATCGAAACATTGATTTCGGTTACAAAATCCATCAAATCTGAACATTATGGTTCAATAGGTCGTGAGTTCGAGTCCGGGCTGTTTTCCCGAGTCCGTTGGCACCAATTTAAGTCGAAACCGCACATTAAATCGAGGTGAATAAGTTCACCGGCGCCGCGCCGGAGTTATGCCGGCCGGCGGCCGGAAAAACGTGAGAGGGGGGGAGGTTTGGGTAGTTTTAAATTAATTTACACTAATAGTCCCTGTGGTTTCATGTTTGTTAGTTTAAAACCAAAGTTTAAATTTTATTCTTTAATAAATTACAGTTTAGCCCCTAGGGTTTTGAGACTTTATTATTTCATGCAAATACTTATTAATTACAAGTTTAAAGTTATAAAATTTAGATTGTTATTATTAGTATTATTATCATTAACATTATTATTATTATTAGTAATAATAATAATTATTTTTAAGATTACTTTCACTTTAAGTTAAGTTTTATAATATCAACCAAACGATTTAAACATTAATAATATTATTTCTATTATTTAATTAATTTGTTAATCTCCAAATTAATTTCCAAGCATAATAAGTCCTCAAAGTTTCAAATTTGACATAAAGGCCCTTTTTAACATTTTAACAAAGTTAACTTTTAAGTTAACGAAAATACAAGATGTTACACGTATTAAGGGTAGTAAACTGTTTTTAGGCGGTATTTACTTCTTGCATCAATCTTCTATGAATCTTGGACAAGTGGGAGATTGTAGGATTCTATATCCCCAAGACACATAGAATATTGATGCAGTTAGTACGTTATGATCCAAGTCAGGTTATACCTAATAAAAGCTTAGCAAACACCAATTAATATTTAATTGATGATATGATCATGCAATTAAATATTTACACCAATTTAGAAAATGGGTTTTCTAAATAAGTTGCATATGAGAAGGAACAACTTATTAGAATATTTTGTTCAACAATATTATTTGAAGTGTTATTTAAATAAGTTAAATAACACCAAATAATAATGAGAAATTATAACTTATAAGTTAATTGGTTAATTTTATAAGTTATAAAACTTGAACATACAATTAAATGGTAATTGTATGTCTAGTTGCAAGACCATTTTAATGTGTGTGTATGTGTTTAATTTAAAGAGGGAAAACCCATTTTGAATGAGTTTTGGCCGTCCCCCCCCCCCTCTATTTTCTCATTGGACCATTTTTTTTTGAGAACCACACACACATTAAGTGGTCTTGGGGTTCTCCTTTTCTCTACCATTCACAATACATGTAAACAAGAAAAGCTCTCTATTCTCTCTCAAAAAACTCGGTTCTAGCAGCTGAAAGTTGAGGGTTGTTGGAGCTTTTGTGGTGTTTCTTCCTAACAAGAAGGTGAGCTTGCAAGATAAGCTTGGGGTATACACACTTGAGGGTTCCTCCTCTTGGAATCTTGGTCAATTTCATCCTCCCATCTCATCAACATTGCTGCTGAAAGTTCACGGTTCTGAAGGCTTTTTGGCAGCTTACCTTTTGGAGTTTTGGTGTCCAAATGCAAGGAACTATGATGCTCACTTAGAGCCTTGTGGGATGAACACTAGAGGACTTCTAAGCTTGAAGTTTTGGCCACATTTTCAGCCTCATTTCAGCCTTTCTTTGGTCGAATCTTGCTGCTGGAAAGGTAGTTTGGCAGCCCCTTTGTGGCTGTCATATTGTGTTGTTTTTATGTACACATAGCATCTTTATTCACATATAATGATCCTTTGATTTATGGGTTGTTTTATAAACTTGTATGGTCACCTAAAGAACATAATTTTCAGCTTATAAAATCGGTTTTAAAGTTGTTATTCTGCTGCGTTTTCTGAAAGTTTAAATGGTTAAACTTAGTTTTATGTTCTAACAAACCCATCACATACGACATGCATGGAGTGCTCGAACCGTTTCGAAGCGCTCAACCCTTGCTTGCTGTTGAACATTTCCTTCAGCTGGGTTATCATGTCATAAGCTCCGTGATGTTCATACTCCTTTTGGAGATCCGGAGTCATGCTCGCTAGCATGAGACAAGACACTTGGACGGAGTCCTTAGTGTACTTTAGCAAATCGTTATAGGCCTCCTCATCATCCTCAGTAGGTTGGTCGGGGATAGGGTCGTCTAAAACATATGATTGTCTCTCTTGCTTGAGAACGATTCTCAAGTTTCGATACCAATCAATAAAATTGTTATGATTTAGACGTTCCTTTTGGAGTATCGCTCGTAAAGATTGGGTGGACGTAGATGAGTTATCATGATTATCATTATTGGTGGCCATCTACAAAATTTAACAAAGATCTATTTTAGTCTTTTCGATATTGCTATTTTTAATAATTAACACCTTTTAAGGTTATTTTCATATTAAAATCTAGAACCCAATATTACATTTAAATTGTGGTTAGGTGACCTTTATCCCACGATTTAAATTAATAAGGTGGTCAACAATTGACGGTTGCAACCATTTGCAACTTCTAGAGGTATGGGATCGACTTTAAACATCATATGTAAAGTCGGCATGTTAATCCCATCAACACCATTTGGAAACCATATTGTAGGTGATCCATTTAACATGGTTTGCAAATCAAGACATCCTACTTACACACACGTGTGAGTTTGCCAAAATGAGTGGTTAGGTGACCTTTATCCCACTAATGATAATCATGATAACTCATCCTACTTTATCCCACGAATATGGCATTCTCACCTTAAGTCATAAGTTCCCTCAAAATGGTTAGGTGACCTTTATCCCACTAAGAGTTCCCGAGTGACTTAAGTGTTGTGTAAAAGGACGGTGTTGATCTTGTTTTAGAATATTTTGAGGTTTCATGATTCTAGTTTAGAAAACTCTATGTACTTGTATTTGCATGCTTTCAAATACAAAATACCTTATGGTCCTTTGATTAAAACCAATTTTAATCTTTAAAATCATTAAATCATTTTAATAACCTTTTAATGATTAAGAACCATCAATTTTCAGCTTGTTAAGTTTGTTAATTAGTTTGTAATGCATGTCAAAATATCAACCATACAATCAAATAACAAACATTCAAACAAGCATAAACATAAACAACCATATGTGCATAACCATAGCCATTATGTTGACAACACTTGTTTGCCATCACAAGTGTTGTCATTTGGTCTTTCCTAAGGTTATAACAAAAACACATAGAAAGCTTACAAAAGCCTCCCACTTGAAACCGCATCCAAAATGCTCCATGTTTCTCTTGTGTCTTTCCGTTGTGCTTCCAAGGTGTATGTCTTCATATTGCAAGATATAAAGTCCTAATACATGATATCTACTAAAATGAAAAATACACCTAATCTATTTATTACAACCCAATAATAAATAAATAACATCTTTTATACAAAGCACAAATAAATTAATATACAACCCCATTGAATAAACCAAAACAACCATTTGTATACATCCAAACAACACGAGGCCTAATGCTAGGTTATGCACCAACATGAACATTCATCATATCATCCAAATATAATAAAGAATCCCCATTAAAACCCATGATTTTTAGCCAACATAAACTGAAAATTCGGGTTTTAAACATTGTCCAAACAATATATATATCATCATACATATCTTTCAAGGTTTAATCACAAGCATGTGTGATATAACCTTGAAAGTTTGGGGATTCAACATACAAAAACATAGCAGCCCCTAAAGGGGTTTTAAAGTCCATAAAACGAAATTTTAAAGAACAATACAAGCTAGCTATCCACATAACCGGCCCTGATACCATTGTAGGGGTTTGTTAGAACACAAGACATAGTTTAACCACTTAAACTTTGTAAAACGCAGCGGAAGTTTAGCTTTGTAACATTGTTTATAAGCTGAAATCTCATGTTCTATTTGATGTTTTAAAGTGTTAACAAACCCAAGAACAAAGGGGATCTTTTATGTGAATAAGCAACCTATGAACACATGTAAATGTACCTAAAATCACAGGTACATTGAGCTGTGAAAACTACCTTTTAGCAGCAGCAAAATCGACCAAAAGGAAGTGTTGGATGCTCAAAAAACGGCCAAGGCTCCAAGGTAAGGACCCCTCAAGCTTGTATACCCCAATCCCTTTGCAAAGCACCTTCTTGTTAGGAAGAAACACCACAATAAAAGCTCCTAAAACCCTCTTTTGCTGCTGCTTGTTGCCGTGAGTTTAGAGAGAGAAGAGAGAACTTTTCAAGTTTGCATGTGTTGAGAGATTAGAGAAAATGAAGTCCCCCAGAGAAGTTATGATGTGTGTGTATCCCAAAAAAAAAACCAATGAATAATTAAGGGGGGGCGGCCAAGATTTTAATTCAAAAGCTTTTCCCCCTTTAAATCAAACACACACATTTTTTAAACTAGTCTTGTGACTAGTTATTCGCTTAACCATTTAATTGTATAACTTATACATTCTCATTATTATTTGTTGTTATCTAACTTAATTAAATAACACTTCAAATAATATTATTGAACAAAATATACTAATAAGTTATTCCTTCTCATATGCAACTAATTTAGAAAACTAATTTTCTAAATTGGTGTATTTATATTTAATTGCATGATCATATCATCAATTAAATATTAATTGGTGTTTGCTAAGCTTGTTATTGGGTATAACCCGACTTGGATCATTACATACTAACCTCATCAATATTCTACGTGTCTTGGGCATATACACGCCTACAATATTTAATATCATTTTCTTTGTTGGACCCTGAAAGGATCATACATGCTAATTCAAGTGATGGGTGATGGTTGTTCTATTGGAAGATTCCCACAAGTCCAAGAAGAAATGCGGGTGAAGAAAAGAAGCTAAGTGTTGGCTATCCGCAATTGTATATGCGGATGACCAAAGAACAAATGCTGATAAGTATTTGTTCTTCCAGATATACAAATGCGGACAGTTAGAACAAATGCTGCAAGGTATTCTTTCATCCGCATTTATCAATGCGGATGCACTGAAGAAATGCTGACAAGTGTTTGCTCATCCGCGTTTGTTAATACTGATGACCTAACACTTAATGTTGAAGACAAAACAAGAAATGATGCTGAAGGCATCCGCATTAGTTAATGCGGATGTTCAACAACTAATGCGGTTGAAGACTTTTGTACGTAGACTAATATTTTGTAATAGTTGTCAGGGTAGTTCACTCTTTTTGTACAGGCTTTATGTTAGCCTATAAATAGAATTGAATATCCATCATATGTAAGTTTTTCATTCATCAAGTTACCTAGTACTCAAGTTACGAGGTTCTAAGGTTGTCTTTTAACTATTCTTGAAAACCCTAGGACCTATTGTAACTTGTTTGTTCACCAATCAATATACAAGCATGTATGACTATCTTTACAGCATTTAATGTTCTTTGATTTAGTTTTTCCGCCACTTAATCACTAACTCAATCATCATACTCGATCCTTGTTGACATCACATCAACAAAGAATATCATTCTCGAACCCAGTCAATTGGTATAAGAGCTTTGGCTCTCGGATTCATCCAAATATCTGCTCAGATCATGGCTGAAAATCGATTGGTCTGGTGATTAAGTTACTTATTAACAAGTCTTGGTTGTTAATGCGTATGCAACTTTAAAAACTGAAAAACTTCATCTTCTTTCACTTATCTACAACAAGAACATACTAAAAATCATTAGTACTATTCAGATCTGTGATTGAACACAAACAAAATACACAAAAAATCAACAAAAAAGAACCAAAAAGAAACTGCTACAGCTCAAGAAAACCCTACTGACTGCTACGGTTTAGGGAACTCATTCCATATACTGATCACTGAAACCGTGGACTGTTTGGACACTTGGACATAAAATCAGTCTAAACAATACTCAAACAATCTAAAATCAGTTTATAAACTATGGGTTCTATTAACTTTTCTGAACTTGGTCATGCTTCTAAACCTCTAATGCTTAAACACAAATCTGAGTTTAAGCAGTGGAAAATCAGGTTTAAGAACTATATTACAGGTGAGGATCCAGACTATTGGATATCTATATGTAAAGGGCCTTACATTCCAGTTTCATTTAATGATGACCAAGCTGCACAGTACAAGACAGTCAGAATCCCCATTGTGGATCCAAATCTTAATCTTGATGATGATGATTATAGAAAGATTAAGATTGATCTTAAGGCCTACTCAATTCTAACTCAGGCTTTGAAGATGGATGTACTTAAAAGATTAGAGAAATACATAGCAAAAGGTGTATGGGATGCACTACAGGTCTTGTGTGAAGGGAGCAGTGAGGTTACTGAGATTAATAAAGACAAACTGAATAATCAATATGAAACCTTCCAGCACACTAAAGGAGAATCTATCTAAAAACACTTCATAGATTTGTCAAACTTGTAAATGATCTGGAGATATTGGGGGTCACTCAGGCTTTGAAGATGGATGTACTTAAAAGATTAGAGAAATACATAGCAAAAGGTGTATGGGATGCACTACAGGTCATGTGTGAAGGGTGCAGTGAGGTTACTAAGATTAATAAAGACAAACTAATTAATCAATATGAAACCTTCCATCACACCAAAGGAGAATCTACCTCAAAACAACTTCATAGATTTGTGAAACTGGTAAATGATCTCGAGATAATGGGGGTTACCTACAAAGAAAAAGAGATGAATAACAAGATGTTGCACAGTCTGCCTAAAAGTTGAAAGCAAAATGTGATGATGCTGAAAATCACACTTGATCTAGAGAGAACAAGCTTAGACATAATGATAGCAAAAATTGAAGCTCTTGAACTGGATAAGAGAAGCAGAAACTTGAGTGGACCTCAAGTCATTGAGGCTTACAAATTTCCATCAGAAACTCACTCTGTGGAAAATGTCTTTATTACTGAAGAGGATGATTTTAATCATCTAGAGATCAATCCAGATCCACTGGATTCATTGCTTCATCTCAACCTCAGAAGCAATCAACCTCTAATCCATCCACTTCCACACCCACTAGCTTACCTGTTAATCAGAAAGCTGAAGAACAGAAGGCTACTTATAATGCCTTTGTTGCAAGTTTTGAATCAAACTTGGGAGGAAGACTCACTTCAGCTCACATAATCCAAGAAGATCTGGAAGAAATGGATCTATATATGTTCAAGAAATGGATTTGCAATGGCAAATGGCCATGATTGCTATGAGAGCATAGAAATTATTTAGGAAAAGGAAAAAGCTAAGCTTGAATTAGAACACAAAGCTTGGGTATGACAAATCCAAGGTGAAGTGTTTCAACTGTGGTATGACTGGCCACTTCTCAAGGGAATGACCATAAGAAACAACAACAACTACCAAAGAAGCTCACACAGTCAACCACAGTCTCCATCAACCTTAGCTCCTCAATCAAGTCATTAAAATCAGTTTTAGCATCACCTTCATTATCAACCACCTCATCAAAGTCAGCACCAACTGTTGGACCCTGAAAGGATCATACATGCCCATTTAAGTAGTGGATGATGGTTGCTCTTCTGAAATCTCCCTATGTTCGAGAACCAATGTGGATGAAGAATCTGCATCAACAAAAGAAGACCAAGGGTCGGCTATCCGCATTTGTACATGCGGATGACCAAAGAACAAATGCTGCCAAGTATTTGTTCTTCCGCATTAACAAATGCGGACAGCCAAGCAAATGCTGACAAAGGAATTACTCATCCGCATTAACTAATGCGGATGCTCAGCAACAAATGCGCCAAGTGTTTGTTCATTCGCATTTGTCAATGCTGATGACTAAACACTAATACGATTGAAGAAAAACCAATGCTGATGAAGATCAACACATCCGCATTAGTTAATGCGGATGAACAAAAACAAATGCTGATGAAGACCTTTTGTACTTAGTCTAGATTATGTATAAGGGTAATTTAGTCTTTTGTAAAGGCTTCTTGTCAGCCTATAAATAGAATAGAAAACCTCGTATGTGAGGTGACTTTTGACTAACATTAGACAATCAGAATATTGCAGTCTTTTGTCCACAAGGTGTTCTGTTACTGTATAGTGCTCAAACCCTAGCATTTATTGTAATTGTTCATCTTAATCAATACAAAGTGCATTTATGAGAATTTCTTGCATTCAATGTTCTGTGATTGTATGATTCCGCAATATAATCACTTACTCAATCATCATATTCGATCCTTGTTGTTTCACAACAACAGAGAACATCATTCTCACACCCAGTCAATTGGTATCAGAGTTGTGGCTCCCGGTTCTTCTTCAAATCTGCATAGATCTATGCTGAACTCGATTGATCTGGTGATTGAGCTACTAGTAGAGTGTTTGACTACCTCTATTCAGTATACAAGTTGAATATCTGCTAAAATACTTTGATATTCACTGTTCATCCATAGTCAACCTCAAGAAAACAAATGTTTGAACAATTTCTTTAACATAAAATCATACCAGAAACATATTCAGAAACTTAACAAAAGAAGTTTTAACAAATTTCTGCTATACACTCAGCAGATCTGGTTATATAAGCCTGTTTTGGACTTACTGGACTAGGTGGACTTAAGAATCAACCTAATCTGTATTTAAACAAGTTAAAAACAACTTATTAAAATGGATTCACATAATTTCTTTGAACTTGGTCATTCTCCTAAACCTCCTATGCTTAAACATAAATCTGAGTTTAAGCAATGGATGATTAGGTTTATGAGTTACATTACAGGTGTAGATCCGGACTATTGGATTTCCATATGTAAAGGGCTTCACATTCCAATGACACTTTCTGCTGCCCATGCTGCTCTGTACAAAACCTCAAGAATACCCATAGAGGATCTCACTCTTGATGTGATGACTATAGAAAGATAAAAATTGATCTCAAAGCTTATTCCATTCTAACTCAGCATTGAAAATGGATGTGTTAAAAAGGCTTGAGAAGTATAGAATAGCTAAAGCTGTGTGGGATGCACTGCTGATTATGTGTGAAGGCAGTAGTGAAGTAGCTGAAATTAACAAGGATAAACTTTCATCACTCCAAGGGGGAGTCAATCTTAAAACAATGGTATAGATTTGTGTAGCTGGTGAATGATTTAGAGATTATGGGGGTTACATATAAAGTCAAAGAGTTGAACAAAAAGATGCTTCACAGACTTCCTAAAAGCTGGATGCAAAATGTTACCATGCTGAAAAACACTCTTGATCTAGGGAGTACCACCTTGGACATAATGATAGCCAAAATTGAAGCTCTTGAACTTGATGAAAGGAGCAGGAACCTTGGTGGACCTATAGTTGTTGAAGCTTATAAATTTCCATCAGACACTTACTCAGTGGAAAATACTTTCATTACTGAAGATGATGATTTTCTCTCTTCAAGAGATCAAGTGAAGACAACTGGTTTCATTGGTGCTCCATCAACAAACAAGCCATCAACATCATATCAACTAACAGAGTTTACTGCCACTCCTACATGTCTATCTAAAGATCAAAGGTCTGAAGAGCAAAAGGCCATGTCTATCTGAAGATCAAAGGTCTGAAGAGCAAAAGGCTACTTATAATGCCTTTGTTGCAAGCTTTGAAGCCTACTTGGGAGGAATACTCACTTCTACCTACCTGATTCAAGAAGACTTGGAAGAAATGGATCCAGATGATGTGGAAGAAATGGATCTGCAATGGCAAATGGCTATGATAGCAATGAGAGCCAAGAAGTTCTTCAGAAAAGGGAAAAGCTTAGTTTGAATGAAAATACAAAACTTGAATATGACAAATCCAAGGTCAAATTCTTCAATTGTGGTATGATTGGCCATTTTTCAAGAGAATGTAATGCTCCCAGAAGAAACAATAATAGCTTCCAAAGGATTTCTCAGGGCCAATCAACCTCACAACCAAACTCAAGCTTTCAGTCCAACAATCATTAACATCAGCAGTATCATCACCAATAACAACATCAACATCCATACCAGAGTCATCCGCAACTGACAAATCAATCTCATGGAACCAACCAATCTACTTCAGATGCTCTTGTCATCAAACAAGATGGAGTATGTGACTGGAGCTTATATGCTGAGGAAGTGACGCCTCAATTTCAAAATCATGCTCTTATGGGTCACCTCAATGATGGCCCATCTCCAATGCCTTCTGGTGTAAAATCTAATCTATGTAGTGATAAATGTATTGCTGAACTACAGGGTTACAGTGAGCACAATCACAAATTGGCAGCTAAAATCAAAGAAGAGAAAGTAAAATGAGAGATGTATAAGAGAGAAATCAAATGCTTTGAAGATAAAATCAAATCTCTTATCTACGATATAGAAAAACTGCATGGAGAAAAGTACACTCTTGCAGCTGAAAATGAAAAACTAACTGAAAAGCTAGCCCAATCCAAAGTTGAGCAATCAGTTACTAAAGTGAAACTTGAAAAGTTTCAACTATCTTCAGCTAAGCTGCAAGAGATGCTTGATTCACAGAAGGAGCACAATGATATGATTTGAATTGGATACAATTCATGTCCCCCACCATATTAAGATAATTATACTGTCATGCCTGAGTCTGTCACTCTGATTGATAAAATTGAACCTAAAGCTATTGAACCTAAGTCAATAGTAACTCAAATCACTAATCCTCAAAATAAACCAAGTGTTTACATTGAAACAAATGAGGAGAAGATTAAGTTAGGTCATCCAATAAAAATAAAAGAGTACTCAGACAAGACAGTGAATGTCATTAAACCAAGAAGTCCTGTCAAATCCATAGTGCCTTTTGTGAAATTTGTTCCTGCAATTTCCAAAGAAAAGAAGATAACTGATGATTCTGTGACCCCATCTGCTGATAGCAGATCTGATTGTGAGATCAAATCTCCAAAGAATTCAATCAAATCAGATAACATTTCATGAAAAATCTAAAGCAAAATCTCACTGGTTTTAAAAACAAAGATCAAATCAGATCCTTAATCATGAAAACCAAAGCAAGGAGTTGGTTTTGATATTTTAATAAAGATCATGTAAATCAACAAGAAAAGGAGGATAGGAAAAGTTTAAGAAAGCAAAATCAGTCTAAGAAAATCAAAACTAGTAGTGTTGTGAAACAAACTACTAAAAGGGCTGATCACGATTCCTCACCAAAATCAAAGATTGAGGCCCAGCCAAAACTTGTAAAGTTTCTAAGGCATCAACACCAGGATCAGTGTCTAGAAACAAACAAATGTATTGTGACCTGTGTGAAATGTCAAATCACAGAACAGATAAGTGCTATTTCAATCAGTATTGCTCAATCTGTGACATGAACAATCATTCCACCAAAAATTGTTATTTTAACAAATATTGTTCTGTTTGTGATATGACTAACCATAACACATCTGATTGTTTCTTCAAACAAAATGGACTGAGAATTCCTCAAAACAAGCCCATTTCACAAATCACATCTGCAAAACCCAAAATCAACAGTCATTTTCACCATAAACTGTTCAATACTTCCAGTTCTAATGATGATTTAAGTAATCTGAAAGAGTTAAAGAGAGTCCAAAGAAATATAAAACACAAATTTAGACAAACTCATGACTTTCGTAATTCAAAAAAGAAGTTTGATAATCAAAAACGCGTTTAATTTTTGAAGAGAAACAGAGGTCAGAGGGTTGAATACTCTTCTGACTCTTCAGTTGATACTGATATGATGAACCAACCAAGATATAAACAGAAATTAACCACGTCCCCTAAGTTACAGTTTGGAGGAAAGTACCAAAAGTTACTATCATGGATAGGAACAGGAAACCCAAGACCATCTTGGCTTGGGTTCCACACTCTAATTAGTTCTTTTTATGCTTGCAGGGTCATTCATACACGTCCAATATTCTATGGTACGTGGATGCTCCCGACACATGACTAGAGATCGTTCCCTTCTTCATGACTTCAAGCATTCTCAAGGAACTACTGTGGCATTGGTGGAGATTCATAAGGTGGCAGAATTACTGGTGAAGGATCTGTGACAAATGTGATGTTGAGCTTTGATAGAGTGAACTACTGTGAACAACTTAATTTCAATCTGCTCAGTGTGTCTCAGATTTATGACAAGAAATATTCAACTCACTTCACTGACACTCATTGCTACATTCTGAAACCAGGATTTCAAATTCCTGAAGAATGGGTTATCTTGAAGAGCCCGAGGAAGAATAACACCTATGTCTTAAACCTCAATTCTGCTTTACAAAAGAAGAAACATGTCATCTGTCAAAAGCATCTTTTGATGAGTCATAGCTTTGGCACAGATGTTTGGGACGCACAATTTTCAAAAACATGAATAGATTGGTTAAGGGAAATCATGTCATTGGTTTACCTCAAAAAGAATTTCACTTTATTGACCACTGTTCAGCGTGTCTCAAAGGAAAACAACATAAGTCTTCCTACAAGCCAAAACCAGTGATCACAAATGATTATCCATTGAAGTTACTTCATATGGACCATTTTGGACCAACTCATGTTATGAGTATTGGAAAGAAACAGTATTGTTTGGTGATCATAGATGACTTTTCCAGATTTACATGGGTCTTCTTCTTACTTCATAAAAATGAAGCGTCCCAACTAATAAAAGATTTTATCATAAAAATTGAAAACCAACTTGATCATAAAGTTAAAACAATTAGAAGTGATAACGGGATAGAATTTAAGAATGAAGACATGAGTTCATTTCGTACAACCAAAGACATCACTCATCAATTTAGTGCAGCTAGAACTCCTCAACAAAATGGGGTAGCTGAAAGGCGAAATAGAACACTAATTGAAGTAGCACGAACCATGCTAGCCGATGCTAAACTACCAATTACCTTTTAGGCAGAAGCAGTTAACATATCGTGCTTTGTACAAAATAGAACTTTGATTGTAAAAGAAAGCAACAAGACTCCTTATGAACTTATCTTTCAAAGAAAACCATTTACTGGATTTCTTAAGTCATTTAGTTGTCCTGTCTCAATATTAAACACCCGAGACCATTTGGGAAAGTTTTCATCCAAGTCTGATGATGGACTCCTTGTAGGTTATTCTTCTGTCTCAAAGGCTTATAGAGTGTTTAATCCTAGATTAAACATAGTTGATGAATCAACAAATGTTCAGTTTAAGGAACATTCTTTTCCCAAATCTACAAATGGTCCTGACTGGTTGTTTGATATTGATTCCTTTACAAAATCTTTTGATCAATTTCACTTGTCTGATGCAGGAAATCTACAATCAGCTGAATCTTCATCACTAGTAGAGAGAAGGAATGACTTTCCAATGATTCCTCCAACTTCTACTGAGCAACTTAATAAAGATGTCCCACTGTAAGTTGATCCTGTCAGACAATCATTTTAAAATCAAAGTGTTTCAACCGAGGATGGTCCAAGCATACTACAATCTCCTTTAGAAGTCAGAACTCAAGATAATGTTACACCTCCAGTTGAAACTGAAAGGACTTCAAATGATGGAAGTAATCAAAGTGCTATGATGCTAAAGCAAGAACTGAAACAGTCTTTGATTGTTTTCACAACTCCCCTACACTACAAGATGAAGTTGCCTCACACCAAGATGATCTGAATGTCTCTAATCCTGATGTAACCATTGTTGGTGACTCAATTCCGACCACCAGAATACACAAGAATCATCCAGTAGATAGAATCATTGGTGAACTTAATGAACGGGTGACAAGAAGAAAATCAAGCATAGCTAACATCTGTTTGTTCTCTTGCTTTCTTTTTGAAATAGTACCAAAAAATATCAAAGAGGCTCTTTATAACAATAGTTAGATTGAGGCAATGCAGGAAGAGTTGCTATAATTCAAGAAACAAGAAGTATCACAACTGGCAGATCTTCCCGAAGGACAATACCCTATCGGTACCAGGTGGCTATACAGGAACAAAACTGATGACAGGGGAATCGTCTTTAGAAACAAAGCAAGACTAGTGGCTCATGGGTATAAGCAAGAAGAAGGAATTGATTATGATGAAGTGTTTGCTCCTGTAGCCAGACTAGAAGCAATAAGACTCTTTCTAGCATATTCAGCATTCATGAAATTCAATGTTTATCAAATGGTGTGAAATGTGCTTTTCTATATAGAAAGATTGCTGAAGAAGTAACAGGATCTCAGCCTCTAGTTTGATCAATTAGGTTGTATTCGCAGTGGATTTAGCACAAAATTAGCAATTACAGCAAGAACATAAATGATTTTGCATGTAACAGTACAACTAGAGAGAGAGAACAATTCTACCAAAAAGGTAATATTCTATTTTCTCACATGTTTCGGCAAGGATTACAATTAGGTCATCTTCCTTTTATAGAGGAAGAATGACGTATGTTGATGTCACTGATAGTGACATCAAATGGTTATTAACAAACTACTGATAGAACACTCAACTACTGAAGATCTCAAACAGCTGACATCTTCTTACAAAATGCCAAGTGTCTACTTATTACAAGTACTGAAAAGAGAAGAAACTACTGAAAGATATAACGACTGAAGAACAAACTCTTCAGTCGTTTATAGCTACTGAACTATAACAGCTGAAGAACAAGCTCTTCAGCTGATGTACAAATTACTGAAAAATATAAAACAACTGAAAATAAAAACCATCACAACAACTGAAGAAGACTTCTTCAGCTGTTATGACAAACTCTGAAGCTTCAGCACTTGATCTTCAGACTTGGGCTTTAGATGTTTCATCAGCTGATGACTTCAGTAGTTGTCATCAGCTGATGTCTTCAGTCTTTGTCTTCACACTTTGTGCATCAGTTGTTGATCTTCAGTTCTTCAGTTCTTCAGTTGTTGATCTTCAGCACTTGTCTTCAGTACTTGAAGTCTTCAGTACTTGTATTCATCAGTACTTCAGACTTCAGTACTTATCTTCAGTACTTGGGATCTTCAGCTGTTGTTCGTCAGACTTTGATCTTCAGCTGTTGAGTCTACAGTCTTTGTCAAACTGCTGATGAAGTCTTCAGCAGTTGTTGTGATGTCATGTGGGACTTAGAGGTTTTCCTGATCTTTGCTCATTGGTTCTTTTGATCCAATAAACTCCCCCTGAACCAATACAGCCAAAACCTCTAAGTTATTTATTGTCCCACTTATTGTTGGCATAAAAGTTAGTCTATTTCCTTCTAGATCAGATCAGAATTTGACCCTGATAAGCACTGGCCTGGGAAGAGGTCTCTGATATTTGTTTGGCTAAGTATGAATGGGAGCTCTGTTTTGGGGAATTGGACACAGAGCTGTTGTCCCATCCATGAGACCTACCTCCCATGTACGAGCCTGTAGGATTCTCTAGTGTAGGCTTGAAGAAATATGATTTGTTCTTCTTTGGTTAGGTCTTCAGCCGCACCTTCGAATAATCCTTCACGGCCGTACAGCTCTGAGACAAACTTGACTTGTTTGCCACTCTTGAGATCAATAGTTGTGATCTGCCTGTAGGCGAATTGATCAGGATGTCTGCCTTCAAGTAGCAGATTGAGCTCATCCTTGTGGAAGTTCTCAAGCCTCTTATAGACTAAGCCTTTCCTCACCACCCTATTCTCCAACATTGTTTGGGGTGAGTGCTTAGCTCTATAGGCTTTCTCGAACTCCTCTGCAATCTCCCAGGGTGTTATTACAAGAGCCACTGAGATCACTTCATCTACAATCTTCTTAAATTGGCTCTTGTATCTCACAGGAATGTTTTTCTTAATTATCCTGTGAGCCACCCTAGGATCAGGCTAAGTCCTCACTCTCTCTTTATCATATTGGAAGGTTTGTTTGAGAGTGAAGAGTCTCAGAGCTTCTTTCTTCATGTTAAGTATAGAAGAGGTAGCAGCATAGGCTTTGTCTATGCTTTTCAGCATCTCTTCATCATGTAATCTCTGCTGCTCCTCTTCTTCTAACTTAACCCTCACAGTATCCATCTGTGAGGTGGGAGTGATGGTTTTTGGTTTGGCTTTGGGTAGAGGAATGACTGCAGAAAGAGGCAGTCTATCCTCCTCATCCTCCTTTTCTTCTTCCTGTTGCAGCCTCAACACCCTTCTCTTCTTCTGCAAGGGTGGATCATCGGCTGTAGGTTTTGATGGTGAAGGGGTTGGTTTTGTGGGTTGTGTTTGGGTTGTTGGTGTGGGAATGTGGGCAGGCTTTGCTAGCAACCTAGAGATAAGTGCAGGTTTTGTCTGTTTGACCTGCAAAGTCCTGTTCCCAGCACCGGCTTCAGATAGGGCTTCAGCGACTAGCCCTTTTGTAAAATCACCAGCCGAACAGATCTTGGTGGCTATAGTCAAGATTCTGTCCCTGGTCCAAGCCTTGACATCAAGGACTGGTCTCCCCAGATACTTCAAAATGAACCTACTCATAGCCTCAAGTCTCTTTCTTTCCTTTTGGCTATAAGTAGTCCATCGGTAATCTATTTCTTTCATCTCCATCTTTCTAATCTCTTGATCTAGCATGGCAGTGTCCATGTCAAAGCCTTGCCTGAACAGCTGACCAATGACAGAATCCATTGATCGGCTATGCTCAACATCAGCCTCCTTGACAAGGACTGCTAGATCAGCATCCCCCTTCTCTACCTTCTCTACCTCCTTCCCTCCTCTTTTCTTTTGATAAGTGACACTAAAATCCTTTTGGATTTCAGCCACTTCTATTTCAGCTCTCTCCTCCCTCACCTTCTCCTTCCCCTTCACCCTCTCAGTCTCCTCAGCCAACACCCTCTCTTTATCCACCTCTTTCCTTACTTCTTTCTCCTCCTCTACCCTCTTCCTCTTAGTTTGCACTGATGTCTCCCCCTTTTTGGGTGCATTGGTTGGGGTTTGACTATCAGCAAGCGCCTTAGCAACAGCAACCTCCACCATGGGTTGTATTTGTGAGGGAAGCCTCTCATCAATGGTTTTCATCACAATTTCTGTGATTATAGGTGTGATGAGAGGCTGGGATTTCTGGAAGATAGCAACTAGTTGCTGAGGAGGGTTCTGTTCCTGAGAACTAGTGCCAGAAGCAGAGGCAGGTGGCTGAGTTTTTGGGAGTGGTTGAGTGTATTTGAGACCTTCGGGTGAAGGTGCCATCTGTGGGTCAATGGTGGCGATGGCCTTCTATCCTGAGACATTTTGGCAAGCAGCTCTTTGAGTCTGCTTACCTCATCCTCTAGGATAGTGTTTTGTGCAACTACATCATAGAAGAAGCACATGTCATCATCAGTTTGCACTGAATCACCTGACCTCCTGACAGTGTCAGGATGTACATGCACTGAGTGTGGCTCAGTAGTTGCATGTGCCCCTTTGTATTGGTACTGGGGACTTCCAGCCTTCGGATTAGATCCATCATCGGCAGTTGCCTCTGGTGAGGTCTTATTAATGGTACCAACTTCTCCCTGCTCAGATGTTGATGCAGAGGAAGTAGCAGCCTCACCAGAATATCCTATCTCCCTAGCCACACTGGGAGATTGGATATGTGATTCTCTGTGTTATAAGCTCCCACTAATACTTGTTTCCACCCTCTCTTCATTTGGAGTTTCTCCAGTTGTGATTGGTTTCTGGGGAGAGGGTGGAGTGTTCAGATGGGTCAACACTTTGGCGATTATAAGTGTAGGGCTTTGTGGGGCGGTTTCAGTGGGTGAGGGGATAGAAGCAGATTGCACGTGGGGAGGAATGTGCGTTTCAATGGCAATCTGCTCAAGTGAGACAGATTCCAGATGTGTGGCGGCCCCGGAAGTGGTTGCATCAGGCACCTGTTGAGAGGAAACCTGTGCGGCTGTGGTAGGTGGAGTTGTGGTGACTGCTGGGAGAATCTGACCAATAGTCACTTCCTGCATTTGTGTTGCAGGGCCATCTTTAGGGGACTCATTTCCCTGAGTAGCCTTTGTTGGTTTCTTTTTGGTTTTAGGCTTGGTAGGGACTTTGGATTTGGAGGTGGAGGCTGTGGGTTCTAGCTGCGTGGGTTTTCACAGCTTGGCAGCCTGTTTGAGTGATTGGAAGGTGTTGTGCCTGGATTATACCTCAGCTAGAACAGCCATGGCAGGGACCCTAGTGCCAACAAGTCCCTCAGCACTAAGCTGGCTCTCTATGATGGCCATTATGAACCGAGAATACAAGATCCAATGGTTAGAAATAGGTTTTGTGGCCATATCCTTGTTTTCCAAAATATTATTTCAGTAAAGTTCAAAGGTTGTTTTTCAAGGATGGAATACAATACCTGTTGCCACCTTGTCGACATCTGGTCCCATGAAGATGTTTTGGGAGCCAGACAGACATTCACCATATCGAAGATGAGTCGTTGGGGATCTGGAAAATGTTTCTTCAACAAGGTTAAGGCAGAGAGGTCACCCTGATAGTCGTTAGTAGTAAAACAGAGATCAACGGCGCCTTTAGGGTAGTTGGTAGGGAAGGTGGCATCCTCCAGCTTTAGGGTTTGTCGAATAGTAGCTGGAGTGATAACCATGGGATGGTTGTTCACGGAGGACCGGGGAGAGACCTCGCCATCGTTCTCTCCGGTTTGGACGGTGATATTCGTCCAGAACTCCGATAGGGAGTCGGTGTATATGGTGGGGTTTAGAAGGAAGGCCGTTTGGTATGGAGATTCATTCATGAGATCGATGGCATTGTGGAAATTTGACCAGAATGGTGATTTAGTAAGATGGGAGACACAGTTGTGTCGAGGTTTGAGTTGCATGGCCGCCATTAATGGTGTATGGGAAGTTTCAGAGGTTTTTGAAAGTTAGGTCAAGTGAGAATGAAAAGCTCTGAAGGTTAGGTATTTATAGGGTGTGGCAAAGGCTGAAAGAAAACTACTGAAGGTTTTGGTGTTAGTCATCAGTTGTTGTAACGACTGATGACGTGGTTTTAACCTTCAGTCATTGTAACATCTGAGGACTTGGTGTTAGTCTTCAGTAGTTGAAACTACTGAGACCTTGGCTTTGTCCTTCAGATGTTGTGAACGTCTGAAGACTTAGTGTTAGTCTTCAGTAGTTATAATCTACTGAAAACATGGTTTTCATCTTCAGACGTTGTAACAACTGAAAACTTCGTTTTAGTCTTCAGTAGTTGTTAACTACTGACATCAGTAGTGGCGAACTACTGAAGACATGGTATTGCTTTAGTTGCTGTAAACAACTGAGGACTTGGTGTTAGTCATCAGTAGTTGTGAAACTACTGAAGACATGGTATTGTCCTTCAGTTGTTTAGAGATGAAACAGTAGATGTTGGCATCAGCTGAAGAGTAAAGTTACTCATCAGCTGTTTCCGTCAATTCAGTTGTTTCATTCTGACCTCCACATTTACTCATCAGCTCTTTGGCTGACTTTCAGATGTTTCATTGGCCCTTCAGCTCTTGTGAATAGTCATGCCTTCAGCTCTTGTGAGCAGATGTTCACAAGTGCTGATGAGATTCTTCAGAGTTGGTGAACAAATGGTCTTCAGTTCTTGTGTAATATTACACATCAGTACTTGTGACCAAAATTTGTTCTTCAGTACTTATTTGTTTGAAAATTATACATCAGTAGTTGTAATCCACATCACTACATCAGTTGTTTTCAACAAATAATGTACATCAGTACTTTTAAGCATTTTAGCCTTCAGTAGTTGTGAAAATGCTGAAGACTAATTTACTCATCAGTACTTATATTTGACCTTTGCATACTAATGCCCATCAGTACTAGTGAACTGAGAGTATCAGCATTAGTCAAATTATTCTACTGCAGCATACCAAGCCTTAGTACCAAATTTTGAAATGTGGCACTATCTAAAGGCTTAGTAAATATGTCTGCAAGCTCATCAGCACTAGGTACAAACTTTGGATCAATCAGGCCTTTTTCATAGCAATCCCTAATAAAATGATGTCTGATCTCTATATGTTTGGTCCTAGAGTGCTGGACTGGATTTTTAACAATGTAAAGAGCTGAAGCACTATCCACTAATAATGGAGTCTTAGTCTCAGTAATGCCATAATCCAAGAGTTGGTTCTGAAGCCATAGTACCTGAGAAGTACAACTTGCAGCAGCAATGTACTCAGCTTCAGCAGTGGATGTTACAATTGATGTTTGTTTCTTACTCTGCCAAGAAACTAAACAATTGCCTAGGAATTGGCAACCACCAGAAGTGGATTTTCTGGTGACCTTGCATCCTGCATAGTCACTATCAGAGAAAGCAACTAATTTGCAAGAATGCCCAGTTGAATACCAAAGACCTAGTGATTGGGTACCCTGCAGATATCTAAAGATCCTTTTAACTGCAATCAAATGGGATTCTTTAGGTGCAGTCTGAAATCTAGCACAGGCACATGTTGCAAACATGATGTCTGGTCTAGAAGATGTAAGGTACATCAAGGACCCAATAATATATCTGTAAAGGGTTTCATCAACCACTTTACCTTTCTGATCTATATCCAGTTGTGTGATGCTGCTCATGGGAGTAGAACAGGGCTTACAGGTTTGTAAATCAAACTTATTCAACAACTCTTTTGTGTATTTGGACTGATGAATAATGATTTCATCATCCCTTTGTTTGATTTTTAAACCTAGAAAGAACTGTAATTCCCCATAGCACTCATTTCAAACTTTTGCTTCATGAGCTTTGTGAATTCATCGCACAACT
Source organism: Flaveria linearis (assembly GCA_024085815.1). Lineage (NCBI taxonomy): Eukaryota > Viridiplantae > Streptophyta > Magnoliopsida > Asterales > Asteraceae > Flaveria > Flaveria linearis. The sequence goes on from CM044006.1 coordinate 36,396,536, forward strand.
GTGGATCAGAGGATGCAAAGATGATGTCATCTACATAAATTTGGACAAGGAGTTATGTTGTCCCACAGTCTTGATGAATAAGATTTTATCAATGGTGCCTCTAGTGAACATATTCTCTAGAAGAAAAGTTGAGAGTGTCTTGTACCAGGCTCTAGGAGCTTGCTGTAGCCCATAAAGAGCCTTATCAAGCCTATACACCCAATCAGGATGTTTATTGTCCTCAAAGCCTGGTGGTTGACACACATAAACTTCTTTTATTTTACCATATAAAAAGGCACTTTCGACATCCATTTGATAAACCTTAAGACTGTGAAAGGCAGCATAAGCTAAGAACAATCTAATTGCCTCCAATCTGGCTACAAGGGAAAAGGTCTCATCATAATCGATGCCTTCCTCTTGTGCAAACCCCTGGACAACCAATCTGGCCTTGTTCTTAACTAGTTGGCCCTTTTCATCTGTTTTGTTCCTAAATACCCATTTGGTGCCTATTGCACACTTACCTTGGGGTAAAGGAACAAGCTCCCACACTTACTGTTTCTTGAACTGAAGAATCTCAAGCTGCAATGCTTCAACCCATCCATTGTCTCTGAGTGCAACATGGTAGTTCTTTGGCTCTTGCTGACTGATGAAGAGAGCATAGAAGCAGAAGTTGGACAACTGACTTCTTGTTGAAACTTCAGCATTGATATCGCCAATGATTTGAGATGTGGCGTGATTCTTCAGCTCTTGATAGACTATAATATCAGTGCAAGTGTTTGTAGGACTTTCAGCAGCAACAGATGGTGATGAAGATTCTTGAAACCATGTAGGAGATGGCTGCTCAAATGAAGTGGAGCCTGCAGAAATCTCATCAGCATTTGTTGTGGATGGAGCTGCTGAAGCTACAGGAGCATCAGGTTTAGTGGACTCAGACAGGTTGTCACTAAACCTGAAAAGGTGATTACTGACTTCATCATCATCAGTACCACCAGGTGGAGAACTGTTGACAGGCACAACAGCTGGAGGTTGATAAGGAACATATTGCAGTATGTCCAGATCAAACAACTCCACAGGGTTTTGTGGAATCTTGTCCTTTGGCGAGTCGTTGAACTTAACATGCAGAGTTTCTTCAACCATCTTTGTCATACAGTTGAAAACTCTGTATGCCTTTCAAGTTGATGAATAACCAACAAAATACCCTGCATCCACCTTACTAGCAAACTTCTGGAGTGGATTGCTAGTGTTAAGAATGAAACAAGGACACCCAAAGGCTCTAAAGAAGGAAATCAAAGGGGCCAAATGATGAAGTACTTCATAGGGAGTCTTCATCAACCTTTGATTCACTAAGGCTCTATTCTGCACATAGCAAGCTATATTTACAGCTTCAGCCCAAAAGGTCAGTGGCAAACCTGAGTTAGCCAGCATTGACCTTGCAGCTTCAATGAGAGTCTTGTTCGTTCTCTCAACCACTCCATTCTGTTCAGGAGTTCTGGGAATACTGAACTGCCTTTTAATTCCCATGGACAGGTAGAAGTCATCAAGTGTGTGGTTTCTAAACTCTGTTCCATTGTCACTCCTCACACACTTGACCTGCAGGGAATACTGCTTCTCCACAAATAACACAAAGTTCATTATAGTCTTGGCTGCTTCATCCTTGGAGTGCAAGAAGAAAGTCCATACAAACCTGGAGTAATCATCCACAATTACCAGGCAGTATTTCTTCTTTGCCATGCTCATCACCCTGACAGGACCAAAGAGATCCATGTGCAGGAGCTGCAAGCAGGCAGTGGACTTTGGTTCTTCTATTGAAGGAAATGAAACTTTGTGTTGTTTTCCCTTTAAGCAAGCAGTGTAGTTGTCTTCACACTTGAACTCCTTTAAAGGCAATCCTCTTACTAAACCATTGCTTATCAGCTGATTCATGTTCTTGAAATTAACATGCCCCAGCCTTCTATGCCATAGAGTAGACTCTTGAGGAGAGGCCTTGGAGAATAGGCAAGGATGGCCTTTTAGATCTATCTTTTTGGAAAGATGTAAGGCATATATTCTTCCTGTCCTGTTGGCCTTCAGGAGAGTATATTCATCCAACACCTTGTCAATCAAACTCAGAACTTTGGATGACAGAATCTGATAGTTCTGGCTTGTGAAAAGGGCAACATGGCCTTTGTCACACATTTGATTGACACTCAAAAGATTGTACTTGAGATTCTCCACATGGTTAACATCATCAAACCTTATTTCCCCATTCGAAACAAAGCCTTTTCCGATGATGTAACCCTTCGCATCATTGCCAAAGGAGACAAATCCCTTCTTTCCTTGAGAGTAGTCATTAAGAAGGGAGCTGCTTCCTGTCATGTGCATAGATCCTCCACTGTCTACATACTAGATGCTTCTTTGGCATGTTGAAGAACCCTGCAATCATAAAAACCAGTTAGTTAGTTTTAGAGACCCAAACCTTTTTGGTTTTGGGTCTGTTCTCAACAACAGGTGCAACACTAACAGGTGTGTTATGTGTGACAGCCTGAGGTGAAGGAGATGGTTCAGATGAAGAATCCTTTGGCTTGGATTTCTTCTTCTGTGGTTTCAACATAGGAGCATCTAGATGGTTGACTCTTCCTATTAGATGCTGAACCATCATTACAAGTTGTGTCTGACTTTGTGATAAAGCATTCAGCTCTTCAGACACATTTGGGCTTGCTGATGATGGATTCCTATATTGCACCATCTTCTTTTGAGCAACCTCAGCTGTTGCCTGAGTAACCCCTACCTTGTTTTTAGATTTATATTTGGGCTTAGGGATTTCAGTATTTGATGTTGCTAGTACAAACTTGGTCTCAAACTCATTTTTCATTGTATTCATGTGCTTTTTAATTTTCTCTTTTTGTTTGAGTTTGGAACCCCTTTTGTACCAGCAATCATCAGTAAGATGATTGAACAAACCACATACTTCACATGGCTTCTTCTTCATCTTATGTTGATCATCAGCTGAAGAGGATGAAACTGCTGAAGACTTGTTCTCCAGCTGTTTGCCATCAGTACTAGCAGTTTTCTTCCTTGTAGTACCTGCTTTCCTGACATCCTCTTTAGCTGTCTTCAAACCTTTTCTACTGTCAGTTTTCTTCTCTTCAGTGCTGACAGCAGTAGAGGTTTGAACTTCAGGTGTTATCACTTGCTCTCCAGTACTTTCAGTACCTCTAGAGACAACACCTGAGTTGATCAACCTTTTGATCATGTGACAGTCAGCATTTGAACCATCAGCTGTTGTAGCATCAGTTGGTTGGTTATGGCAGGAGTTAATGCTGACTTTTATCTCTGATGATGCTGAATCAGAAGATAGTAGGTCACATGATGAGAAGGATTGGTTATTGCTCTCTCCATCAGATTCTACATCTGCTCTTGAAGTAAAATCTGTTGGAGGAGCTGTGTGATTATAACCAATGCCAAACTTCACATTGGAAGCTGATTGCTTACTAAGAAGCATTTCAAAATCCTTGCATGATTGCACCCATCGATCACACTCTACTTGGGTGGTTGCAAGAGTTTCCTTGAGGTCTCTGTACTTATCTAGAAGCACATCTTCCCTAGCCTTGTCATCTTTTATTTGGCATTTAAGCTTGTAAATCTCATCATTTTTCTCATTAAGTGCAACCTCAAATTCAGCTTTCTTTTTGGAAATTGTTTGCTCTAGCTCAAGGTTTTTATCTATTAAAGCTACATTTGCTTCTCTAATAGAAGCAAATACTGCTATGCATGAATCAGAACAAAGCTTGGCTTTGGCCTCAGAAGATACCTGTGATGAAGCATTGGATGATGACCCATCAGCAGACTCAAAGGCCATCAGAGCAAGATTTCCAAATGGATTATCACCACCATGTTGACAAGCACCTTGGAATAGTTGTTCCTGACCAGACAGATCATCTGGTAGACTACTCCAGTCAACAACTCCTGGGGTGAAGAAGCTGTGTTGTTGAGGTTGGGGTTGATGATGAGATTGAGAAGATTGAGGCTCAGGAAGAGCATGTGGTGGCTGAGCAGAAGGTGCTTGAGCTTGACTGGGCTGAGGCACATAGTAGCAGGGGTATGGGTATGGCATATGACCCTGAGGCACAAAGTAAGCAGGTGATGCCTGTGCTGGTGATGGATGGCCAGAACTGGAGGAATGTTGCCCTTTGTGCTGTGAGCTATTGCTTGGAAAAGTCACAAAGGGTGCAGAGGAGTTAGATCCAGATGATCTACACTCTCTAGCAAAGTGTCCAAGCCTTTGGCACTTGTGACACCTCAACTTGCTCTTGTCAAAACCAACTTTGGTTTCGCCAGAGAGACCAGGGAATTTCCTACCAGTTCTCTTATAGAACTTTTGAGATCTGATATTTATCATTGCCATTTGGTTCAAAATATCCATCTCTTCTAGATCATCATCTGGAATGCCCTTCAAGTCCTCCATCAGAAAGCACAGATTATCACTGCTACCTCCTGAACTACTATTAACACCAACAAAAGCTTGTTCAGAGTTGGTAGAGAAATCAACATGCTCATCATAAGAACTCTCTGATGCAGCATATTTCGACTCCTGACTTATCAAGGCAGCATTGCCATGGACAAAGTCATCAGTGCCAGAGGTGGACAACTTCCTCTTTTGCTCTATCTCTCTCTCAAATGTGAGCAGTTTCCCATGAAGTTGGGTGAGAGATAGAGTATCCAGATTTGCACTGGAGTGTAGGACAATGGTATAAGTGTCCCATCTCTCAGGCAGTGATCTGAGGAATCTGTTGTTCATCTGGCTATTAGAGTACTCTTGTTTGACCATCTTCAGCTCAGAGATCAAACATGAGAACCGCTCATACTGTTGAGTCAGAGTCTCACCCTTCCTATGAGAGAATGTCTTATATTGTTGGGCGAGGATTTCTCTTGTGTTTGCTAAGACCTCATTGGTTCCTCCGTATTGTTCCTTCAGAGCAACCTAGAGATCATGAGAAGTTTCATGATGCAAAACCCCTGAATAGATCTCATTTGGAATTGCCATAGCCAAAATTCCTTGGGCTTTAGCATCAATCTCGAACAGCTTAAAATCTTCATCCGAATATTGATCAGGTTTCTTCGGAACCTGTTCATTTGATTCAGGGACGCTTACCATAGGCTTGTATGGTCCATGCACCACTGACTTCCAACAACCAGCACTGTTGACAGACAAGTGGTGAAGCATACGACGTTGCCATATGTTATACTCATTCCTCACAAGCATCAGAGGCTTGGTTGAGGAACCAGTATTGTAAGGATCGTTCGTCGGTGTCGCCATCTCAGTTTTCAGTCAAAATCAAGTTTGACCAAAACAAATGTAGCTCAAAACCATGAGAGAACCTCAAGTTTACGGCCAGAAACAGCAGAATCTCACTCTCTATAGCTAATTCTTGCAAATTGTTAATTCGATCAAACGTAGAGATCAAAAGAGCAGTTTCAATGATCAATGATGAAATAGATCAATGATTAACCAGCTCTGATACCATTTGACAGGATCTCAGCCTCTAGTTTGATCAATTAGGTTGTATTCGCAGCGGATTTAGCATAAAATTAGCAATTACAGCAAGAATATAAATGATTTTGCATGTAACAGTACAAATAGAGAGAGAGAACAATTCTGCCAAAAAGGTAATATTCTATTTGCTCACACGTTTCGGCAAGGATTACAATTTGGTCATCTTCCTTTTATAAAGGAAGAATGACGTATGTGATGTCACTGATAGTGACATCAAACGGTTATTAACAAACTACTGATAGAACACTCAACTACTGAAGATGTCAAACATCTGACATCTTCTTACAAAATGCTAAGTGTTCTACTTATTACAAGTACTGAAAAGAGAAGAAACTACTAAAAGATATAACGACTGAAGAACAAACTCTTCAGTCGTTTATAACAACTGAACTATAACAGCTGAAGAACAAGCTCTTCAGCTGATGTACAAACTACTGAAAAATATAAAACAACTGAAAATAAAAACCATCACAACAACTGAAGAAGACTTCTTCAGCTATTGTGACAAACTCTGAAGCTTCAGCACTTGATCTTCAGACTTGGGCTTCAGATGTTTCATCAGCTGATGACTTCAGTAGTTGTCATCAGCTGATGTCTTCAGTCTTTGTCTTCAGACTTTGTGCATCAGTTGTTGATCTTCAGTTCTTCAGTTCTTCAGTTGTTGATCTTCAGCACTTGTCTTCAGTACTTGAAGTCTTCAGTACTTGTATTCATCAGTACTTCAGACTTTAGTACTTATCTTTAGTACTTGGGATCTTCAGCTATTGTTCTTCAGACATTGATATTCAGCTATTGAGTCTTTAGTCTTTGTCAAACTGCTGATGAAGTCTTCAGCAGTTGTTGTGATGTCATGTGGGACTTAGAGGTTTTCCTGATCTTGGCTCATTGGTTCTTTTGGTCCAACAAGAAGTCTATGTGAGTCAACCTCTTGGATTTGAAGACCAAGATTTTCCACACAGGTATACAAGCTTGACAAAGCCTTGTATGGTCTTCATCAAGCACCAAGGAAATGGTATGAGACTCTATCATCCTTTCTTCTTGAAAATAGATATGAAAGAGGAAAGATTGATCAGACTCTCTTCAGAAAGAAAAAAGGAAAAGACATGTTGCTGGTTTAGATATATGTAGTTGATATCATCTTTGGCTTGACAAACAAGTTACTCTGTAAAGACTTTGAAGACCTCATACTTCAAAATTTCAAATGAGGTGCTATGGGGGAACTCACATTATTTCTAGGAGTGCAAGTCCAATGGACAACAGATGGAATCTTCTTTAAACAATCAAAATACGCGAAAGCAACGTTGAAGAAGTTCAAGTTTGCTGATTGTCAGTCCATTAGAACTCCTGTTGATACTAAAGTGAAGATTGGTCCAGATCCTAAAGGCAAACAAGTGGATCAGACTCACTATCATTCTATGATAGGTTCACTTATGTATCTAACAGTCAGTAGGCCTGACATTATGTTTGGTGTTTGTGTGTGTGCCAGATATCAAGCATATCCCAAGGAATCCCATGTGAATGCAGTCAAGAGGATATTCAGATATCTTAAGGGTAAACCTGCTCTTGGATTATGGTATCCAAAGGAAGGAGACTTCAATCTCTATGCATACACTGATAATGATTATAGGGAAGCGATTTCAACAGAAACTCGACTTCTGGCGGTTGTCAATTTCTTGGTCCCAGACTGGTCTCCTGGCAGTTGCAAGAAGCAGATAAATATATTAGTTTCAACAGTTGAAGCTAAGTATATAGCAGCATCAGCATGCTGTTCTCAAGTTCTTTGGATTCAAATCAGATGCTTGATTATTGTTTTAACTTCTTGCACACTCCAATTCACATTCACAACACAACAACAACCTTCATAACAAATAATCCAGTTCAATACTCAAAAACTAAACACATTGAAATTAGATATCATTTTTTGAGAGATTGTGCTGAAAAGGGGTTAATAAAATTGATACAGGTTCACACTGATAATCAATTAGTTGATTTATTCACTAAGGCATTTGATCCAACCAGATTTGAATTCCTAGTTCAATCAATTGGCATGATTAACCTTGATTAAAAATCAAAATCAACAAAACATTCAAATACTTTAGAAAAAATACAAAAAGAAATTAAAAGAAGAAGTATATGGTTTATACAATTAGGAAATGATATAATTACAGTCGTTATATCATTCACTGTGCTTACTTATAAATCTCAAATGACTGACATGACTGATCTGATATGCGGGTAGGCTCAACTTTGAAAGAAGACATATGCAGTGATGAACAAAAGCTTATACTCAACTATGAAGCGTTCATCTCATAGTGTGTGTAAGTATTAGCTTATCCACATGTGTGTGTAGCAAACTAAACACACCAGATAATAATATCATATGAATCTCTTTTACTAACATCTGTTCCTCTTCTGTTTTGCTGAGCAAAGACCTAGAGAAACAAGCACATAGTGCTGATGTCATGATCCATCAAGATTCCTAATGAGGAACACATCCAACTTGGATGAAACAAAAGAACAAAAGTAATTATAAGTAAATGAAACAAAAGAATCCAAAGAGATCACCTTCCAAAGTGAAGTGAAAAGAATCCCAATGTGGATCAAACTGATAAAAGGATCAAAAATAAAAGAATCCCAATGAGGATCAACCAAAATTAGATTTCATATTTTAGGTAACTTGGTCAAGTAAGATGTTAAAAGTTCTACCATACATTGCATGCAGATGGTTAATCTTGCCATGCTTTTGAGTGTGAGGTACATGTTGAATACCCAATCAAATCAAAACATGATAAGATCATTTGCATCAAAATATTAACCAAGTATGAGTTCAAGAGGATAAACATACCTTCAATCAATATGTTCATGAACATGTCTGTTTTACTAACAATTTCTTGCACTTGTGAAAGGTAAAATTGATATGATCCCAAAGAAAAGTATATCTCAACTTCTTGTCTAGATATGAAAACAGAAATAACAAAAAGATTTTCTCTTCAAAATTTTCAACTCTTTAAAGTTTCTATCTCATATAGACATAAACTTTAGGGGAGTAATTAAAATATCAATCATCAATGTACATATGTTTCCTTTCTTAAAATACAAAAAATTAAAAAACAGTTTCCAAAATCAGAAAATCTGACTGTGTTGATGCAGAAGTTATATCATAGTATCTCAGTTTTAACAAACATCTTGAAGCATAAAAGTCCAAGATCAGTCAACACTGGGAAAATTGTATCACCTCTGATGTACAAGTCAATCCAAGCAAGAATTGACAACTCAAGAAAAAGTCAAAACTTCATAAGAAAAAGACACAACTTCATAAAGATCAAACATCAAAGCAAGAACAACCAAAACTATCCACAATAGAAACATTAAGTGTTGACAAGTTCAAAACTTAATGCAGGTAAGAGCATTGGTTAATGCGGGTGAAGGTAACCCAAGCAAATAACCAATGTGGGTAATAGTTTTGAGTCATGAAAAACACAAGTGAAAGTAATGTGGATAAGTTAACTCTACCGCATTAGTCTCACCTCAAATATCAACAAAGTTTTCATGAAAACTAATGCGGACACACATGTTGTTCATCCGCATTTGTTTTCCTCAGCCGTATTTCTCAAAAATGGCTGAAATTCAATGCTTAAACTTGGTTGTATATTTGTATCATCATAAAGTTGAAATGTGCTCATACTCCTCTATCATTATGTATGAAGTTCAAGAAATGAGGACAATTCAGTTGCTCATCCGCATTTGTTGAAGTAAATACAGGAAGACAAATTTTCTTCAACATTAACTACAGTGTACAAATGCTGACTAAGTTAAAACATTCGCATTTGCTGCAGTGCAAAAACATATGCAAACTTAAAACATCTGCATTTGCTACAGTGTTAAAGTGTCTGAACTTAAACCTTCCATATTTGCTACAGTACACAAATGTTAACAGACTTTACTCTTCCGTATTTGATACTGTAAACAAATGCTGATTGTTTTAATCTTCCGCATATACTAAAGTAGTTGACCTCATTTGTTTTTAAGACTCGCATTTACTACATTAGTCGACCGTAGTTGTTTTTAAACACTTGTAAAATTTAAAAAGAACATTAAAAGGACTATTTAAACATATTGTTATAGTTCATTTAATACTTTTCAAATTTGAGTGGCTCTATAGTGCGACGAGCGAAAACACCATTCCTATTGTTCTTCATCCATCATCAAGTTCATGACCATCATTCAGATTTCAGTGTTCATCAAACTTCATAGTGCCTATATTTCGATTCTATACCATTGTAGTATCGAAAACAAGGTGATTCTTAGATGTATTCGATGAACACAATACAAAAATTTTGAACCCTAGAACTAAAATAATCTCAGAACAAACACAAACTAAGGATTGATAGACATTTCCGAGTTCAATGACATAAACGATCTTGAAAATCGACATAAACAAGGGATATTCAAAACCCTATTTAACCTTCGGATGAACAGGGGATCATCGAAACTGAAATTGTTGACCTCAAAAACTTATGTTTGAAAGTAAAAATGGATTTTAATTAGAAAACAAACATCAAAATAATAGATAAAGTATAATAAAACTCGTCATACATTGCAAAATCATGATTAGGTCAAATTTCTATGAAACAGTACCTTTGATTACTTAATTTTGACCATTAAAAGTCAAAACTGAAATGATCAACTTGATTTCACCAATATAATTAATAATTTATAATCCGTATCTAACATATATGCATCTTGTGTAGAATCTAATGGCTAACCTTACATGGAGCAAGCTCCATAATATTAGTGGTTTTCTTGACCCTGATGCTCTTGAGGCAGAAGGTTTAAGAGACATGATTAGATTCATCTTGACTACTAGAGTGGCACATGCTATTACTGTCAGACCAATTATCTATGAGACCTTCATAAGATCTTTCTGGGGAGCTGCTGAAGTAACAGGCATAGATGGTGTAAGGACTCTGTCAGGAAGAATCATTGAAGATCATACTCTAGTCATCACTGAGCAAACTATGAGACTTTTTCTACAGTTTGGTGATGATGCTGACACTCTATTAGAGTTGGATGATGATGAGATTATGACCTTCTTTGCCAACGTTGGCTATGAAGGAGGATATGAGGAAAATTAGATTGTTAAAGGGTTGGTGGACTTGCAATGGAGGTTCCTGATTCATATCTTCTAACACTGCTTGTCCAAAAGGAAGACTGGTTGGAATGACATCCCTGTCGCCACATCATCATCCATATGTGCTCTGTGCACAAACCAACCATTCAACATGTCAGCCTACGTTTTCAATGGTTTGGTCTCTAACATCCAAGAGGGTAGAATACACATGTTCCTGATGTATCCCAGATTTCTTCAAGTCTTTATCAATGAAGCATTTCCTGATATAGTGCCTGTAGGACCAGTGATGGATATTCCTTACTACAATGTTAAGTTTTACAAGTACTTGAAGAAGAGAGATCCAAAGAATTTTTACAGTAGGACTTTCTTTCCTCTACTACCATGGATGCTTTAACAAATCAACCCAAATGAGAATGTAGATGAACAAGAACAAGAGGCTGCTATGAACGAGCCTGGTCTAGAAGAAGAGCAAGCTGCTCCAAGTCAACAAAATGTTGATGAGCAAGCTAGCATAGCTGAAGAAGGATAGAGGTCAGTGTCACCCCAAGTTGATATAGGTGGTGATCTTCACACTGGACCTTCTGTTCATGCAGCAGATATAGCCTCACTATTTATGCCTACACCAACTCTATCTCCTCAAAGATCACCAATCCCATTTCCATAATCACAACCAATCTTCTCTCCCTATACATCACCCATTCACTTACCCCATATTTCACTAATTCATCACTCACCTATATCTCCCATTCTATCATCGCCCTCTACTGCTGAACATGCTAAGTTTGGTGGTTCTGCCAGCTCTTCAGAACAATCCAAATCATCATCTGATAAGGAGGATGATCAGATGCAAATGCCTGTGAGGCAAGTGACTTTAGAAGCAACTCCCTCTGAGAGCTTTGCTAAATTAGAGATCAACAAACTTGATGAGAAAGATAAAATGATCTCTGAGCTTCTGAAGAAAGTAGCCAAGATGGAAAATCTCCTGAAAGGAAGATCTGGTATCATTCAAGATAGACTTCTAGAGATGGATGAAAAAGAAAAGGAGTTAAAAGAAATAAAAAGGAAGTATGAGATTGAGAAGAAAGAAAAAGAAGAGGAGATAGAAAAACTAAAGAAAGCTCTTCAGCATTCCAAGGATGAAGTAAGTGGTCATTTAGACACCTTGACCATCCAAAAAATTGCTATGGAAGAACCAGAAGGGCTGATTGAAGAGCAAGCTGTTACAATCACTGACTTGCAAAATCAGATAACATCTCTAAACAAGAGAGTATCTAAGTTAGAGCTGTTCATCAGGATCAAACAAGAAGCAGAAAAGGATCAAGACGATCAGGGTGATGACAGAGAAGAGAAGAGAAAAAGAGAAAGTGATGAAGATGATGGTGATGAAGGTTCATCAGAGGAAAGTGATGATGACTCCCCACATGCTAAAAATATGAAGTTCACTGATTCTGAAAAGGAGGCTGAAACCAGTGGAACTAAACATGATGAATCTAGCTTAGAAATAGTGGTGTATACAAGCAAACAAGAAGAAACTCATACTGAAGAGGTAGAATTTTGTTATATGATTATAGCTCTCGACTTCTTTACTGCAGAAGAATTCATTATAGATGATGACTTTAGGGATTTCATAGTCAATCAGAGAGAAGGTACTGAACCAATTGTAGTCATTCCAGAATCTCCTATCCCAATTGAGAAGGAATTGAGTCTGCTTATTGTGCCTGCTGTATCCCTATCTGATGAACAAAAGGAGCTGATTAGAAAATTATGTGAAGAACAACAACAAAGAGAAGAATCAGCAGCTGTTGCAGTTGATGAATCTGAAAAGACAGAAACTGAGAAACTCCCCAAATAAGTTGAAACCTCTTCTGATCCAGGAGTGCAAACATACTCCAGAAAGAGGAAATACTTAGCTGAAAAGGCAAAGGAAAAAAAGACCAATTGAAGAAGAAGTACCAGTCAAGAAAAAGCAAAAAGATGATCCCCGTAGCCTTGCAGCCATTGCTGAATTCTTAGAAGAACATGAAAAGGCTGAAGCTCAATTGAAAAAGAAGGCTGAAATTATTGATCTGGAAGAAGGAGAGATAGAGGGTGGCTATGTGGTTGATGAACCAATAGCTTGGGAAAGCCCTAAACAGGAGAAGCCATCAGTACATGACATGGTAGAAAAAGTTGAATCAAATGATCTGATGGTGAAAGCCATATTTTTGATTGACCACGAATATGATCCTGATGAGGTAATCAGGTTGACTTATGAGGGGATGATTGCAGAAGAAGAAAAGCTAAATAAACTGTTGGACCCTACATATGAGACTGAATATGAAAAGTCTCATTCACCCAAAGCTCCTGTGTTAAAATCCTCATCAAAAGCCAAGCAGACTACATCTTCTTAACCACGGTATCCTGATCCATATAGTATGACTAATAGGGAAATGAAGGACTATCTGTCTGATCAAGGATTCACTAAGACAAAACTAGGAAATATGAAGACTAATTCTCTAAGTGCTGCTATCCTTAGGATGATCATTGAGCAGAAAGATAGGCTGAAGAAAATGGAAGAAGAAATAACTAGACAATAGCCTAGATCCAGAGTTTCAGCACAAGAAATGCAGCTCACCCATAGAGATCATGACTCTTTGGCACCTATTTTGCGTACATATCCTGAGAGGTTTGCTGAACCTTCACAGTTAGAGCTTCATGAAGGGCTCACCACTACAGAAATGATCCAAGGTGTGTCTACTCCCCCGGCCAAGACTTATCTGAAGATAATTGCCTGGAAGTATGACAGTGAATGGAACATGTTTATGGTCAAGAGGATCTCAGGGTTAGTCCAATTCTTCATAGAGTACTCTGCTCTGGTGAACTCCCTGGAGATCCATGATCTAAAAGAACTAGCCAATCTAAGACGGATTAATCATAAGGCTATGTTCAGGAGTTATGAGTTTGAAGATATTCTGAGGATGTTTAAAAGAACAGACAACTTCAAATCTCTCAAGGCTATCTGTATGAGGAAAGATAGATCCTTTGTTAACCCCCTTGAGAAGAAAAAGACAAAACCAGCTGAAGATGTGGTGTTCCCTGAGCTCAAGGTGAAACCTACTAAATCTTTGAAGAGAAAGATGGCAGTTGGAACTCATTTCTCCATCCCAATCTCAAATCTCTATTATGATGAGAAGACATATGAGTTGGTGATTGAAAGAAAATAGGGAGGAAAAGAAGGGGATGAAATCAGATTATTTAGTGGATATGAGGTAAGGTTGCTTGATGAATCCTATATCTACTACATTTACACAATTCACATCAGAGATATCAGTAACAAGCTCGGAGAAGTTAATATGCAATTCTTCCTCAAATATATCAAACTCCTGAAGATGGCCTATGATAGCATATTACACAAAAGAGAGCAGAGGAGGAAGAAGAAGACTCCTTTGCAATTTGAGAATATTATGAAGCTGGAGGTGGATGTGGATTGATGGGCTATCAACTGTGTCCTTCTGGGAGCCTATCTCTTTGAAAAAGTTACCCATTGAAGCCATTCACACTATGAGCCAAATAAAGATCCATGTATTGAACAAAGAAAAGTTGACTGATGCAAGACAATTCTCCAACATGATAAAAGCCATCCTAGATCCTTCATACATAGACCCAGCTCCTGCTTCATCTCCTCCTGCTGATCAAGACCCAACAAAATCCTCACAACCTCATCTACCAAAACCTTAAAGTTCCTAGGATGTATAATCCTTAGGGGGAGTATTATTGGAACCTGAAAGGATCATACATGCCCATTGAAGTAGTGGATGATGGTTGCTCTGCTGAAATCTGCCTAGTCCAAGACCCAATGCGGATGAAGAATCTGCATCAAAAAAAGAAGACCAAGTGTCGGCTATCTGCATTTGTACATGCCAATGACCAAAGAACAAATGCTGACAAGTATTTGTTTTTCCGCATTAACAAATGCGGACAGCCGAACAATGCTGATAAAGGAATTACTCATCCGTAATAACTAATGCAGATGCTCAGCAACAAATTCACCAAGTGTTTGTTCATCCGCATTTGTCAATGCTGATGACCAAACACTAATGCGATTGAAGAAAAACCAATGCTGATGAAGATCAACACATCCGCGTTAGTTAAAGCGTATGAACAAAAACAAATGCTGATGAAGACCCTTTGTACCTAGTCTAGATTATGTATAGGGGTAATTTAGTCTTTTGTAAAGGCTTCTTGTCAGCCTATAAATAGAATAGAAAACCTTGTATGTGAGGTGACTTTAGACTAACGTTAGACAATCTGAATATTACAGTCTTTTGTCCACAAGGTGTTCTGTTACTGTATAGTGCTCAAACCCTAGCATTTATTGTTACCGTTCATCTTAATCAATACAAAGTGCATTTATGTGTTTTTCTTGCATTCAATGTTCTGTGATTGTATGATTCCATAACATAATCACTAACTCAATCATCATATTCGGTCCTTTTTGTTTCACAACAACAGAGAACATCATTCTCACACCCAGTCACCAACTGACACAACAAGCCCATGGAAACAACCAATCAACCTCAAACGCACTTTGTCATTAGACAAGATGGAGTATGTGACTGGAGTCTGTATGTAGAGGAAGTCAAACCTCAATTCCAAAATCATGCACTCATGGCTCATATAAATGATAGTCCCACTCCCATGCCATTTGAGGTAAAAGCTAATCTCTGTAGTGAAAAATGTGTCACTGAATTACAAGGGTACGGAGAACACAATCACAAATTGGCTGCTAAAAGAAAAGAAGAAAGAGTAAAATCTAAAATGCTAAGACATGAAATGAAAAGCTTTGAAATAAAAATCAAGTCATTAATTTCAGATATTGAAAATTTGCATAGTGAGAAGTATACTCTAGTACTTGAGAATGAGAGGTTAACTGAACTATTAACCAAAACCAAAGCTGAGCAATTAGGCATTGAAATGAAACTTGAAATGTTTCAATTCACTTCTGCTAGGCTATAAGAGTTGCTTGACTCATAAAAGGAGCCAAAAGACATGACTGGAATTGGATATAATTCTTGTCCACCACCATACAATGACAACTACACTGTCGTGCCTGAGCCTCTTACTTTGTCTGAATCAAATGAACCTAAATCTATTGAAACCAAAACACTAGTTTCACAGACAACAAATCCTCAAAATAACCCAAATGTGTACATTGAAACGATGAGGATAAAATCATATTAGGTCATCCTATTAAGATAAAAGAATACTCAGACAAACACGTTAGTGTCAAGAAACAAAAGAGTCCAGTCAAGGCCATCATTCCTTTTATGAAATTCATCCCAGAAAGACTCAAAGTAAAGAGAGATGCTAAACTGCCTTTGAAACCTACTGCTAAAACAAATCTGATTGTGAGGTTAAATCTCCAAACAATTCAAGCAAATCAGACAAGGTTTCAACAAAAACAAAAGGAAAAGCTTTAGTATCACCATCATTTAAAGCAAAATCCCCAAAGAATAAATCACCAAAAATAAAAATTGATCTTAGCTCACCTCATAAATCAAAAAAAGGAATAGGTTTTGATATTTTCAGCAAAAGGATATTGAACAATTTGATTCAAAGGTGAGAAGGCTCAAAAGAAGCAAAGACATCCTTCAAACAAGAGACACAGTAGAGTTGTGAAACAATCTACTGATATCACAAAGGATGAACTTGCTTCTTCAATCAAAACAAAACAAGAGTGAAAGTCAAAATCAATTAAGCATAAAGAAGCTTCATCATCAAAAACAAAGATCAGACAGATGTACTGTGAAAACTATGACATGTCAAATCACAACACAGATGAGTATTATTACAACCAATACTGCTCAATCTGTAACATGAACAATCATTCAAACAAGAATTGTTATTTCAACAAGTATTGTTCAGTGTGTGATATGAAAAATCATAGTACATTTTACTTCTTCTTTAATCAGAAAGGGTTGAGAGTTCCTCAAAACAAGCCCATTTCACCAAATTCAACTGTAAGTCAAAGCTAGAAGTCAACTACATAATAGACAATCAAGAATCTTAAATTCTGATGATGACTTCTATGACAATTGGCAGTCAAGAGTGACAAACAAAAGCTATATAAAAATATGAAACAATCACTTAACGTTTTTCCAAGATCTAAAACAAAAGTGATTTCTGAAGATAAAAAACGTGCATAATTTCTATTTAGAAATAGGGATCAAAGGTTTGATGACTCTTCTAACACGTTAGTTGAAATTGAGAAAAAGAAAACAAGAAGAACCCCACACAAATCAATAAAAGCATCATCCTCTAAAGTTCAACCTAGAAGAAAATACCAAGAAGTTACAGTCCAAGATAGAATCGAGAAACCCAAGACCATCATGGCTTGGTCTAATTAGTTTCTTTTTGCTTGTAGGGTCATCCATACAGGTCCAATAGCTTATGGTACATGGACAGTGGATGCTCCCGACATATGATAGGAGATCGTTCCCTCCTTCATGACTTCAAGCGCATTCAAGGAACAACTATAGCATTTGGTGTAGATTTACAAGGTGGCGGAAGTACGGGTGAAGGATCTGTGATAAACGGATTGCTCAGCTTTGATAGAGTGAACTACTGCGAGCAGCTGGATTTCAATATTCTTAGCGTGTCTTAGATCTGCACATAGAAATATTCTACTCATTTCACTGACACTCATTGCTGCATTTTGTAACCAGGAATTCAAATTCCTGAATAATGGGTTGTCTTGAAGACTCCGAGGAAGAATAATACCTATGTCCTAAACCTTAATTCTGCACACCTCAAAGAAGAAACCTATCTTGTGTCTAAGGCATCATTTGATGAGTCACAACTTTGGCTTAGAAGCTTGGGACATACAAATTTCAAAAATATGAATAGACTGGTCAAAGGAAACCATGTAGTTGGTCTTCCTCAAAAATAATTTCACTTCATCGACCATTGTTCAACATGTCTCAAAGGAAAACAACATAAGTCATCTCATAAACCAAAGCTTGTGAACACAAACAATACTCCATTGAAGTTACTTCACATGGATATTTTTAGACCAACTCATGTTATGAGCATTGGAAAGAAACAATATTGTTTGGTGATCATTGATGATTATTCACGTTTTACATGGGTTTTCTTTACTTCATAAAAACGAAGCATCACAAATGATAAAAGACTTTATCACTAAGATTGAAAATCAACTTGATCATAAAGTTAAATAAATTAGAAGTCATAATGGAACATAATTCAAAAATGAAGATCTAAGTTCATTTTGTGCAACTAAAGGCATTGCTCATCAATTTAGTGCAGCTAGAACTCCTGAACAAAATAGGGTAGCTGAAAGGAGAAATAAAACACTGATTGAAGCAGCATAAACAATGCTAGCAGATGCTAAACTGCCTATTACGTTTTGGGTTGAGGCAGTCAACACAACCTTCTTTGTACGAAATCGAACTCTGATAGTCAAAGAAAGCATTAAGACACCTTATGAACTTATTTTTCTAAAAAATCCATTCATTGGATTTTTCAAGTCATTTAGTAATCATGTGTCAATATTAAACACCCTAGATCATTTAGGAAAGTTTGCTCCAAAGTCTGATGAGGGATTCTTTCTAGGTTATTCCTCAGCTTCAAAGGCTTTTAGAGTGTTTAGTCCTAGAATGAACATCATTGATGAATCAACCAATGTTCAATTCAAGGAACTCCTATTTCCTAAGTTGATCAATGGTCCTGACTGGTTATTTGATATTGACCCATTTAGTAGATCTTTTGATCAGTTCCACTTTTCATATGCAGGTAACCTACAGTCAGCTGGAACTTCTAGACAAGTAGAGAGAAGAGATGATTTTCCTATGATTCCTCCTACTTCTGCTGATCAACCAGATGAAGATGTTCCTTTACAAGCTAATCCTGTCAGACGAGCACCACAACATCAAATTGTTTCAACTGAGGCTGGTCCTAGTTCTATGCCAACACCTTCAGATGAACCATCAAATAAAGTAAGGAATCTAGCACCAACTACTGTTCCAGTCAAAACTGGGAGAAATGAAAATGATGGCAAAGTGCAGCAGATGCCCAAGCAGAAACCAATGATGCCTTTTATTACTTTCATCACTCTCCCATATCAAAACCTGAAGGTGCCTCTTACCATGATAATCTGAATGCGTCGAGCCTTGATGTATCAATTGCTGGTGACTCCATTCCAACCACTAGGATACATAAGGATCATCCAGTGTCAAGCATCATTGGTGAACTAGATGAGCGGGTGACTAGAAGCAAGTCAAGTATTAGAGCCAACTATTTGTTTTCTTGCTTTCTATGTCAGACAGTACCCAAGAACATAAAAGAGACTTTTCAAGACAATAGCTGGATCGAGGCAATGAAGGAAGAGTTACTCCAGTTCAAGAAACAAGAAGTATGGAAACTGGTAGATCTCCCCGAAGGTCAATACCCTATCGGTACTAGATGGCTATACAGAAACAAGACTGATGATAGGGGCATTATCATCAGAAACAAAGCAAGGATAGTGGCTCAGGGGTACACATAAGAAGAAGGAATTGATTATGATGAAGTGTTTGCTCATGTAGCCAGATTAGAAGCTATCAGAATTTTCCTTGCGTACTCTGCATCCATGAAATTTACAGTGTATCAAATGGATGTGAAGTGTGCTTTTCTCTATGGAAAGATTTCTGAAGAAGTCTATGTGAGTCAACCTCCAGGCTTTGAAGACCCAAATTTCCCTCACAGGGTATACAAGCTTGACAAAGCTTTGTATGGTCTACATCAAGCTCCACAAAAGTGGTATGAGACTCTATCATCTTTCGTGCTCACACATGGCTACGAAAAAGGAAAGATTGATCAGACACTCTTCAGAAAGAGAAAAGGAAAAGATATGTTGCTAGTTCAGATTTATGTGGATCATATCATCTTTGGCTCAACAAACAAATAACTCTGCAAAGATTTTGAAGATCTCACACATTTCAAGTTCCAAATGAGTGCAATGGGAGAACTCACTTTCTTTTTAGGGGTGCAAGTACAACAAACAGCAGATGGAATCTTCATCAATCAATCAAAATACATGGAAACCATGTTAAACAAATTTCATTTTGCAGATTATCAGTCCATCAGAACTCTTGTTGATACCAAGATGAAGATAGGTCTAGATCCAGAAGGAAAATCAGTGGATCAGACTCATTACAGATCTATGATTAGATCACTTATATATCTAACAGCTAGTTGACCTGACATTATGTTTGGTGTATGTGTTTATGCCAGGTATCAAGCAGATCCCAAGGAATCTCATGTGAATGCAGTCAAGAGGATATTTAGATATCTCTAGGGCAAGCCTGCACTTGGATTATGGTATCCAAAGGAAGGAGATTTCAATCTCTATGCATACACTAATAGTGAATATGGAGGATGCAACTTCAATAGGAAGTCCATATCTGGTTGTGAATTTCTAGGTCCCAGACTGGTCTCCTAGGAGTGCAAGAAGCGGACAAATGTGTCTGTTTCAACAGTAGAAGCTGAGTACATTGCAGCATCAGTTTGTTGCTGTCAAGTTCTCTGGATTAAAAACCAGATGCTTGATTATGGTTTTAACTTTTTGCACACACCAATTCATATTGTCAACACAGCATCAATGTTCATAACAAATAATCATGTTCAACACTCAAAAACTAAAAATATTGAAATTAGATATCACTTTTTGAGAGATTATGCTGAGAAAGAGTTAATGAAATTGATACAGGTTCACACTTATAATCAATTAGGTGATTTATTCACTAAAGCATTTGATCCAAGTAGATTTGAATTATTAGTTCAATCAATTGGCATGATTAACCTTGAGTAAAAAAACCAAAATCAACAAAAAACATTCAAAAATTCATAAAAAAATACAAAAAGAATTTATCTTGCAGAAGTATATGTTATATACTCATGGGAAATGTATAATTACAGTCATTATATCATTCACTATGCTTATGTATAAATCTCAAATGACTGCCATGACTTATCTGATATGCGGGTAGTCTCAACTTGGAAAAGAAAACACATGCAGTGATGAACTAAAGCTTATATTCAATTGCGAAGCTCTTATCTTAAAGTTCTATGTAAGTATTAGCTTATCCAAATATGTGTGTGTAGTAACATAAACACACCAGGTAATGACGTCATGTGAATCTCTTTTACTCACATCAGTTTTTCCTTTGTTTTGCTGAGCAAAGACCTGGAAAAACAAGCACATAGTGTTGATGTCATGATCTATCAAGATTCCCAATGAGGAACACATCTAACATGGATGAAACAATTGAATAAAATACATTCCAAGTGAATGCAACAAAAGAATCCTATGAGAGATCATCTTCCAAAGTGAAGTTAAAAGAATCCGAATGAGGATTAAACAGATAAAAGGATCAAAACAAAAGAATCCCAATGAGGATCAAGCAAAATGAGATTTCATATTTTAGGTGACCTGGTCAAGTGAGCTGTTAAAGTTCTACCATACATTGCATGCAGACGGTTGACCTTATCTTTCTTTTGAGTGTGAGGTACATGTTGAATACCCAATCAACTCAAAACATGATGAGATCACTAGGATTAAAATATTAACTAAGTATAACTTAAAGAGGACAAACATGCCTTCAATCAATATGTTCATTACCATGTCTGTTTTACTAACAATTGCTTGCACTAGTGAACAGTATGATTGATATGATCCCAAGAAAGGTATATCTCCACTTCATGTATAGATAAGAAAACAAAAAAAATCACAAAAATATTTTCTCTTCAAATTTTGAAAAAATCTTTAAAGTTTCTATCTCTGATGGATACAAACTTTAAGGGGAGTAATTAAAATTTTGATTATTTTGTATAGTAGTTTCCTTTCATCAAAAATATAAAAATAAAAAACAAGTACAAAAATCAGAAAACTGACTGTGTTTGTGCAGAAGTTATACTATAATATCTCAGTTTTTGCAGATATCTTGAAGCACAAAAGTCGAAGATCAGTCAACACTAGGAAACGTGTATCACATCTGATGAACTAGTCAATCCAAGCAAGAATTGACAACCTAAGCAACAGTCTAAACTTCATAAACAACAAATCAACAGACTCATCTTAATAACAATCAAAAGCAAATGACACAACTTTATAAACATCAAGCATCAAAGGCAAAAACAACCAAAACTATCCATAGCAGAAATATTAACAGTTGACAAGTTCAGAACTTGATGCAGAAGCTAATGGCAAACCTCACTTGGAGTAAGGTCCATAATGTTAGTGGATTTCTTGACCCTGAATTCCCTGAAGCAGAAGGACTCAGAGATATAATTCGATTCATATCCACTACCAGGGTTGCTCATGCTATCGTAGTAAGACCTGTCACTTCTTAGAACTTCATAAGATCATTTTAGAGTGCAGCTGAAGTTGTAACGATTGATGGTGTTAAG
This sequence comes from Flaveria linearis, assembly GCA_024085815.1. NCBI lineage: Eukaryota > Viridiplantae > Streptophyta > Magnoliopsida > Asterales > Asteraceae > Flaveria > Flaveria linearis. Next base: position 36,418,624 of record CM044006.1, read on the forward strand.
ACTCAATCTGGTAGAAATTCTGCTGATCACACCCTTTCCATCACTAAACAAACTGTGAGACAGTGTATATAGTTTGGTGATGATGCCAACACTCCTCAAGAACTAGAAGATAAGGAAATCATGACCTTCTTTGCTGACATTGGTTATGAAGGAGGATATGAAGGAAAGCATATTGTTAAAGGGTTGGTAGATCTACAATTGAGATTCCTGATCCATCTATTCCAGCACTATCTGTCCAAAAGAAAGGCAGGATGGAATGATATCCCTGTGACCACATCTTCTGCTATTTGTGCTCTATGCATTAACAGGCCATTCAATATTTCTACTTATGTATTCAATGGTCTGGTGTCAAACATTGAAGAAGGAAGAAAACATATGTTCCTTATGTACCCAAGATTCCTTCAATGCCTCATCAATGAAGCATTTCCACTACTAACACCTGTAGGTCCTGTAATGAACATTCCTCAATACAATGCCAAGTCCTGCATGTGCATAAAGAAGAGGGTCCTAGGAATTTTATAGTGGGACCTTCTTTCCATTACTTACTTGGATGTTAGAGCAGATCCATCAACAAGAAGAACAAGAGGATATAGCTCCTGATGAGCAATCTCTAGAAGAAGAAGAACAAGCAGCTCATGATCAATAACATGTTGATGAGCATGTGAGGTCACTGGATCGGTAAACATCCGAGCGTGTTCTTGACGGAAGGTGATAAACCAAAAGATAAACAAAAGAACGAAAAATAATCGAATGATTTCATTGATAAAACATAACGATTTTAAGCTCGTTACAACTTAAGAATTACAACTTTTGGCAAGGGGAGATCGAGCATGATCTCCCCTCTCATCCGGCAGCACCTAGGCCCCGGGCAGACTCCCTCTCAAAACCCCTTTCTCTCTACACATTGAAACTGGTACATATAGGCCTCGGCCTATATTAGATGCGACTGGGCCCATTCGTGTGATTGGACCATGCGTATGGTTCAATCGTACGACTGGACCATGCGTATGGTTCAATCATACGACTGGACCATTCTTATGGTTCAGTCTTACGAATGCCCCAATCGCATCTCTCAGTCACACGACTGGTCCATTATCATGGCTCAGTCGTACGACCGAGTCTCATTCGCATATGCTCCTACGAATGACCCAGTTTCATGTGTTTACAAGGTGTATAACATTAAACCTAGACTATTCGTCAAGCGACGGACACACTATATATGACAATATATGCTCCAACAGAGCACGCTGAAGAGGAAATTGAGGAACAAAGGCTTGTATCACCACATGTGATGTAGGTGGTGGTCTTCACACAAGACCTTCTGTTCAAGAAGCTGAAATGGCTTCTCCATTTGTTCCATCACCTATTCAGTCTCCACGCATGTCTCCGGCTCACTTTTCCTCACCTCACACTTCTCCAATAGCTGCTGATTCTATAGAGTCTGGTGAATCTACCAGCTTGCTAGATTGACTCCGAATCATCTCCGGATGAGGAGGGTCATACTATGAGGATGCCTGTAAGACAAGTTCATTCAGAAGCAGGGCCTTCTGAAAGCTATGCTGAATCAGGAATCAACCAACCATATTAGAAAGATTGAATGATTACTGAGCTCCTGTTGAAAGTGGAAAGAACGGAAAACTTGTTGAATAGAAGATCTAGTATTATTCAAGACAAAATTCAAGAGCTGGATGAGAAAGAATTGGAGATCAAAGATCTAAAACAAAGACATGAGGCTGAAAAGGCAAAGAAAGACAAAGAAATTGATGATCTCAAAGTTGCCCTCCACCAAGCTAAGGAAGAAATCAGTGGGCATGTTTATTCAGTAGCCATACAGACTATTGCCATGGAAGAACATGAAAGCTTAATTTAAAGCCATTCTGAACTAATCACTGATCTCAACAACCTAAATGAGACCTTACTAAAAAGGGTCTCAGAACTGGAGATGTTAATCAAGAAAAAGGAGGAGTTAGCTGAGGAGCAAGAAACTAAAGGTGATGAGCTAGAACAAAAAGAAGATGAACCAGAACAAGAACCAGAAACCAAAACAGAGCCAAGTCTAGGCATGGTTGTAACATCCGGATATTTTCCTTGTAGCCGAGGAAAGAAGAAAAAGAAATAAAGTTCAAAGTCGGGGGACCAAACTCGCCAATGCATGAAAGTTGGACAAATGGGGACATAATAAGGGAGAGGGTAGCCCATTTCCCCCTCCCCACACACTCATTTCATCCACAAAAGAAAGAGAGAAGAGAGAAAGGAAGAAAGGAGGAAGAAAGGGGTTAATTCGGGTCGATTCGGGCTCGAAATTCGTCGTGTAGCTAGTACAAACGAAGCTCTTCATCTTCTTCTTGTTTATGTGAGTTCTAGGACCCCTATTTTACTTGTTTTCAATTGATTTTGGGGCTGGAACACATAGAAACCCGTTTTGAAAATGTGTGTGTTTGACCCATTTGGGTGTGATTGTGTATAGTGTATTTAGAGTGTGATTTCGGTCTTGAGTGTGCTTGAATGGTGTCATAGTATGCTTTCCTTAGGATTAGGAGGGTTAATTTGGGCTTAGAATGAGTTTGGAAGGGTTTGGAGGTCGGATAACGCGACTGCAGTTCGGGATGAACTGCAGTCTGCGCCCAGTTAGGGCTAGGCGACTGGAGGGACAATCGGTCGACTGAGGGATGACTGAGGTTCAATCGCACGACTGAGGCTTAATGAAACGACTGAGGGTCCAGTCGCATGACAGGTCATACGACTGAAAGCCCAGTCGTATAGGTGTTCAGTCGCATAGTTGTCCAATCGCACGATTGAGAGCTCAGTCGCATAGGAGTCCATTTGCATAGTGTCCAATCGCACGATTGAAGATTCAGTCGTATGGGAGTTCATCTGCATTGGTCTAGTCGCATGATGTTCAGTCGCATGGAGGCCATGCGACTGAAGGGTGCCCAATTGCCCAAATAGGGCTGTTGTGTATGAAGAGGGGCATAGATTAATTACTGACTTTCAGGGAAAAGAGCAGGGGTGAGTAATAATGTGATAGTTACCGTAAGTATATGTAATATGGCCATCGAGGCTTCTAATAGCATTGCATGTTATGCATGATGTATGTATGTTAAGTATGATGTAGCCCATGTATGATGGTGATGACTGATGACTGTTAAATATCAATATTCCTTGTTTCGATGTATGTTTATCTTTCCTGTAGCTTTACGTGTTTATGATTAACGAATGAAATGAAAGTATTATGTAATGTAAAGGGAAAGATAATGAAAGAGGAACATGATAAATGATTGCATGCATTAATAACGAATGAGAGTAATAAAGGCTTGCAAGCAAATACAGGAGGTGAGCGACCTTGTTGTTGCAACAGACTCGAAATGGAATCCCTGTCTTGCGACCTCAGTAATCATGGCTGTGTGCTAAGAGGAGGGTAAAATCCTGACACTGGGATCACCCATTATATAGAACCATCACTGCATATCCTAGGTGTTGTGGCAAGGAGGGTGCAGTGCGCCGATATAGAAGGTCTATGATATAGACCTAGGTCCAGTACCATGATACAGAAGGATATTGCATGTGGCTATGGTACCCTTAAACTTTACCTTAGGTACTGTGGCCAGGAGGTGCGATGCACCATTATAGAAGGTCTATGATAGGCCTAGGTCCAGTACCATGATACAGAAAGGTAAGGTTTATGGGAGATGTAAAGTAAAGAGATAAAGATGAAAGAGTAAGAAAGCTAAAGACTTACAGAGAATGAATGAAAGTTAAAGAATGAACGAATGAAAGTAATGAATGGAAGAAATGAAATGATGAAGTAAGAAATGGGATCCTTGCCATGTGTATGAATGATGTATGATAGCATAAAAGTAAAGTATGTTTTATTATAAAACTAGAACTCAATCAGCAACGCTGACTTTTATGTGTTTCCAGTTGGCTGGTAAGGTTGCTGAGGATGGCACGAGACGGCTAATCAGTTCTTTTGGAATGGCATTCTTTTGTATATTGCTTTTGTGATGTAATACAACAATAGATATTTTGTTATTGATTAACATTGTATTACCTGGCAAAAGCGTTTATAGTAAATTGAAGAGTTATGTCAAAGTTTCCGTTGCATGATTTTATAAAGATTATATAATGATGTGTTTTAAATGCGATGATGAGTAGCTGTCAGGTGCCCGTGAACGGGGGACTTACAAGTTGGTATCAGAGCCAAAGTTTAAGTGAAACGGGTAAATTTTCAAATAAACCTTAACTTAAACTGAAAATGGGACCGAAAGGGATGGGATGCCAATCTGAGTAGCTGCATGCCATTAGGTATTTTCCTAAAGTTAACCGGTATTATGTGCGCATGTCATGTGTTTATGCGTTGCTGGTAGATTTCGATACTGTTGTAGTCAGGACAGGTAATGCTCGAGGATACAAAGAGTAAAGTAAGTGGCTAATCACAACTGGCTGCTGTAATTAGGGACTTACTTCACTTGACATAAACTGAGCTATTCCCTTGAATGACCGTGTTGGTGTTTGAATCTTTCAGTGTGTGATAGAGGATGGCCGGTGGTAGATCATCCAAAGCCTCACGTGGTGGGCTTGCTGCTGCATCGCGGCCCAAAAGAGGCAGGCCTAGAGTTGAGAAGGTGGTTCCTGAAGAACCTGAGACCCCTCATCCGGAGGGTGTAAACGAAAGCGCCAATCTAAGAGCCTCGGTAAAAGAGGCTGTAGTGAAGGAGGTGCACCAGGTCATGCAGACGATCTTACCGTCTGTGCTGACCGAAGTAATAAAGGCTGTCCAGGAAGGAGAACGGAAAGAGAGGAACCGGTCCTCGGGAGGACGGGAACAAACGGAGCCTGAAACGGTTCCTTCTGATGAAGAAGAGGAGGAGGAAGAAGAGCCTGCACTGGGGACAGCACGAGGCTGTAATTATGGGGTGTTTCAAAGATGCAAGCCTCCTACTTTTAATAGAAATAGCACTGTTGCTGCTGCTCACCGATGGGTGAGAGAAATGGAAGCTGTTCTGAATATCAGTGAGTGCCGGGAGGATCAGAAAGTGAAGTTTGCTGCCCATTCTTTTGTGGACTCGGATTTATGCTGGTGGGATAACATAGTCCAAGCCGAGGGTAGCAGAGCTATCGGGAGGATGAGATGGCCTGAACTGAAGAAGTCGGTTATTGAGGAGTTTTGTCCTCACCGGGAAATGGATAAGGTTGAGAGGGAGTTCCTGCAGCTGGAGGCGTGAACAATGACACATCAGAAGTACACCACGAAGTTCAACGAGATGGCATGTCTGGTGCCGGATCAGGTGACGCCTCTATCATGAAAGATTAAGAGGTACATTCTGGGTTTGCCAGCGTATATTCACAGGCGTATGATTGCTACCCGACCGAGCACGTTTAGGTCGGTGGTGGACTTGGCGGGAAGATTGTATGATGAAAGGTCTATAGTGGTGGTGGCTGAAGGTAGTAGGAAGAGTAGTGGTGAACAAAACTAGAATGGGAAGAGGTTTGGTCGGGGTAATGCCTCGACGAGTAATAAGAAGGCACAGGTGGATGACTGCCGTGTGGTCATATCGGGTGCAGGGGTGAAGAAGTGTGGCAAATGTGGGAGAGAGCATAGTGGGGAATGCAGACTGGGGTTAAACGTGTGCTTCAGATGTGGGAAACCGGGGCATATATCCAAGGACTGTCATGCGATCCGATGCAATAAATATGGCGTGGAGGGCCATGTGACTAAGGATTGTAAGAAGCCTATGGTAGAGGGTTCCGGAATGAAGAAGACGGGGAGTGAAGGACCGGGGCGAGCGCCAGGGCATTCACGATGATGCCGGAGGAGGCTAGGACGGACCCCGACGTTGTGTCCGGTATGTTTCTAGTGAACCAAACTTTAGCTTCTGTATTATTTGATTCGGGTGCCAGTAGAAGTTTTATTTTTGCTGCTTTCTGTGCTAAGCTGCCTGTTAGTAGTAAACGTGTTGATGCGCCATTTGATGTAGAAACTGCCATAGGGTCTACTAGGATTTCAGAGATGATAGAGGGTTGTGATGTGGAGCTAGAGGGTCGTAAATTCCCGGTTAGACCATTGTGATGACTTTAGGTGGTTTCGACTTGGTACTTGGGATGGATTGGCTGGTGGACTTCGAGGCGAATATGGTGTGTCGAAAGAAGATGATTCGTTTGATAGCGCCTAACGGGAGTTCGGTAACCATTTATGGGGATCGGGTTACGACGATCCCGAAGGTGATCTCAATGGCGGTGGCAGGAAAGTGCATGAGGCGTGGATGTAGTGCCTACTTGGCATATGTGAAGGATGTGGATACGCCCACACCACAACTGTCTGATGTACCGGTTATATCTGACTTTCCAGATGTGTTTCCAGAAGACTTATCAGGAGTGCCACCCGACCGAGAAATCGAGTTTCAGATTGACCTGATACCGGGTGCCTAACCTGTTGCCAAAGCACCGTATCGGTTGGCTCCGACAGAGATGAAGGAGTTGATGGAGCAGTTGCAAGAGCTGCTCGACAAAGGGTTCATTAGACCGAGTATCTTTCCTTGGGGTGCTCCGATCCTATTCTTAAAGAAGAAAGATGGTAGTATGAGCATGTGTATTGACTACCGCTAGCTGAACAAGTTGACGGTGAAGAACCGATACCCCTTGCCGAGAATTGATGATTTGTTTGATCAGCTTCAAGGTGCCAGTTGGTTTTCACGGATAGATCTTTGATCTGGCCACCATCAGCTAAAGGTGAAAGAGTAGGATATTCCTAAAACAGCTTTTCGCACGCGCTATGGTCACTACGAGTTTCTGGTCATGTCTTTTTGTTTTACCAATGCGCCGGCTGCTTTTATGGATCCGATGAACCGAGTGTGTCGGCCGATTTTGGATAAATCAGTGATTGTGTTCATTGATGATATCCTAATTTATTCAAAAAGTGAGATAGAGCATGCCGGTTACATTCGAGAAGTGTTGGAGACGTTAAGGAGGGAGAAGTTGTATGCCAAGTTCTCCAAATGCGTGTTCTGGTTGCGCGAAGTTCAATTCTTGGGTCACGTGGTGAATCCGGAGGGGATTATGGTGGATCTGGCAAAGGTGGAAGCGGTGATGCAATGGAAGTCTCCAATGACACCATCCGAGATCCGTAGTTTCTTGGGTTTGGCGGGCTACTACAGAAGATTCATCCAAGAATTTTCCAAGATCGCTTCTCCACTAACCAAGTTGACCCGCAAGGATGTAAAGTTTATATGGGGTCAAGCTCAAGAGAAGGCGTTTGAAGAATTGAAGTCGAGATTGACCCAAGCTCCTGTTCTGTCATTACCCAATGGAAGTGAAGATCTGGTGGTTTATTCTGATGCTTCCTACTCGGGGTTAGGGTGTGTGTTAATGCAAAGAGGAAAAGTCATAGCCTACGCATCCCAACAGTTGAAAGTTCATGAGGTTAATTACCCTACTCATGAGTTGGAGCTAGCAGCCATGGTCTTTGCGTTAAAAATTTGGAGGCACTATCTCTACGGGACGAACTGCACCATTTTCACTGACCACAAGAGCTTGAAGTATTTCTTCGAACAGAAAGACCTGAACATGAGGCAGAGGAGATTGTTGGAGCTCATAAAGGATTATGATTGCGAGATCCATTACCATCCGGGCAAGGCCAACATGGTGGTGGATGCCCTTAGTCGAAAGGAAAGACCCGAGCTGATTCGGGTGAAAGCGTACAAGTTGATTATGATCTCTGATGTGATGAAGCAAGTCAAAGAGTTTCAAGATGAGGCATTGAAAGAAGATCATCTTAACTCTGAAAGAATGAGAGGTCTGGTTGTGGAGTTAGGTGAAAACACACTCGGTGTTAAAACACGATTCGAGCGGATGTGGATTCCTCGTTTTAGGGATCTACGGGTGAAGATTATGGATGAGGCTCACAAGTCTCGATACTCTATTCATCCCGGTGCTACAAAGATGTATCAAGACATGAAGAAAGATTATCGGTGGCCGGGTATGAAGCGTGATGTGGTGAAGTATATGAGTAAGTGTCTTACTTGTCTGCAAGTGAAGGCCGAGCATCAGAAGCTGTATGGGAAGATCCAACCTTTGGATATACCAGAATGGAAGTGGGAGCACATCACCCTGGATTTTATTACGAAGCTGCCGCGTACTCCGAAAGGGTATGATGCTATATGGGTGACTGTTGACCGCCTGACGAAGAGTGCTCACTTCCTACTAATACGTGAGACATATTCATCTGAGAGGTTGGCGGATCTTTTCATTAAGGAGATTATGACTCGTTACGGTGTGCCGGTGTCTATTGTGTTTGATCGTGACACTCGGTTTACATCCAAATTCTTGAAGAAATTTCATGATGCGAGGGGATGAGGTTACATATTAGCATGGCTTATCATCCCCAGACTGATGGTGAGTCAGAAAGGACCATTCAAACGTTGGAGGACATGCTTCGGGCATGTGTGATTGATTTTGGGGGAAGTTGGGATGACCACTTACCGTTAGCTGAATTCTCATACAACAACAGCTATCATGCCAGCATTGGTATGCCACCTTATGAGATGCTATACGGTAGGAGATGCAGAACACCCGTTTGTTGGGGTGATATTGGTCATAAAGAAATAGGGAGCGTCAAGGTGATCGGTGGCTACGACTAAATAGCTTGAAAGGATCAAGGCCTTCATGAAGACAACCAAAGGTAGACAGAAGTCGTATACCGATAAACGACGCAGACCGATTGAGTTCCAGGTGGGTGACCGGGTTATGTTGAAGGTCTCACCTTGGAAGGGCATCATTCGGTTCTGAAAGCGGGGAAAATTGAGCCCGAGATAAATAAGCCCTTTCCGAATCATTGCTCGAGTAGGAGAGGTGGCCTATAAGTTAGAGTTACCAGATGAGTTGCGTGGAATTCACCCAACATTCCATGTATCTCATCTAAGGAAGTGTTTGGCAGATGAGGATATGATTGTTCCACTGGAGGATATCAAAGTGGACGAATGGCTCAATTATGTGGAGCAACCAGTGGCAATCATCGATAGAAAAGAGAAGAGGCTGAGAAATAAAGTGGTTCCTCTTGTGCGCGTACAGTGGAGGCACAGGAAGGGATCTGAGTCAACGTGGGAGACACAAGAGGAAATGAGACAGTATTACCCACACTTGTTCGAGGAATAACAGGTTTCCAGGACGAAACCTATATAAGGGGGGTGGGCTTGTAACACCCGGATACTTTCCTTGTAGCCGACGAAAGAAGAAAAAGAAATTAAGTTCAAAGTGGGGGGACCAAACTCGCCAACGCATGAAAATTGGACAAATGGGGACATAATAAGAGAGAGGGCAGCCCATTTCCCCCTCCCCACACACTCATTTCAGCCACAAAAGAAAGAGAGAAGAGAGAAAGGAAGAAAGGAGGAAGAAAGGGGTTAATTCGGGTCGATTCGGGCTCGAAATTCGTCATGTAGCTAGTCCAAACAAAGCTCTTCATATTCTTCTTGTTTATGTGAGTTCTAGGACCCCTATTTTAATTGTTTTTAATTGATTTTGGGGCTGGAACACATAGAAACCCGTTTTGAAAATGTGTGTGTTTGACCCATTTGGGTGTGATTGTGTATAGCGTATTTAGAGTGTGAGTTCGGGCTTGTGTGTGCTTGAATGGTGTCATTGGTTGCTTTCCTAAGGATTAGGAGGGTTAATTTGGGCTTAGAACGAGTTTGGAAGGGTTTGGAGGTCGGATAACGCGACTGCAGTTCATCCGTATTGCGCCCAGTTAGGGCTAGGCGACTAGAGGGCCAATCGGCCGACTGAGGGAAGACTGAGGTTCAATCGCACGACTGAGGCTCAATCGCACGACTGAGGGTCCAGTTGCATGACATGTGATACGACTGAGAGCCCAGTCGCATAGGTGTTCAGTCGCATAGTTGTCTAATCGCACGACTGAGAGCTCAGTCTCATAGGAGTCTATTCGCATATCCAATCGCATGATGGAAGATTCAGTCGCATGGGAGTTCATCCGCATTGGTCTAGTCGCATGATGTTCAGTCGCATGGTGGCCATGCGACTGAAGGGTGCCCAATCGCCCAAATAGGGCTGTTGTGTATGAAGAGGGGCATAGATTAATTACTGACTTTCGGGGAAAAGAGCAGGGGTAAGTAATGATGTGGTAGTTCCCGTAAGTACATGTAAGATGGCCATCGGGGCTTTAAAAGTTATGTTGGGCACGATGATGATAACTTTGCATGTTATGCATGATGTATGTATGTTAAGTATGATGTAGCCCATGTATGATGGTGATGACTGATGACAGTTAAACGTCGATGTTACTTGTTTCAATGTATGTTTATCTTTCCCGTAGCTTTACGTGTTAGATTAACGAATGAAATGAAAGTATTATGTAACGCAAAGAGAGGGATAATGAAAGAGGAACATGATAAATGAATGCATGCATTAATAACGAATGAGAGTAATAAAGGCTTGCAAGCAAATACAGGAGGTGAGTGACTTTGTTGTTGCCACAGACTCGAAATGGAATCCCTGTCTTGCTACCTCAGTAATCGTGGTTGTGTGCTACTAGGAGGGTAAAATCCTGACACTAGGATCACCATGGTATAGAACCATCACTGCATATCCTAGGTGCTGTAGCCAGGAGGGTGCGGTGCGCCGATATAGAAGGTCTATGATATAGACCTAGGTCCAGTACCACGATACAGAAGGATATTGCGTGTGGCTATGGTACCCTTAAACTTTACCTTAGGTACTGTGGTCAGGAGGTGCGATGCACCGCTATAGAAGGTCTATGATAGGCCTAGGTCCAGTACCATGATACAGAAAGGTAAGGTTTATGGGAGATGTAAAGTAAAGAAATAAAGATGAAAGAGTAAGAAAGCTACAGACATACAGAGAATGAATGAAAGTTAAAGAATGAACGAATGAAAGTAATGAATGGAAGAAATGAAATGATGAAGTATGAAATGGGATCCTTGCCACTCAATCTCCGTAATCATGGCTGCGTGCCGTGAAGAGGGTAGAGTGTGACAAGATCTATATAAAAACAAAGATAATGAACGACGAAGATAATAATGATATTATCTATGTGTACGTATGATGTGTGATAGCATAAAAGTAAAGTATGTTTTATTGTAATACTAGAACTCACTCAGCAACACTGACTTTTATGTGTTTCCAGTTGGCAGGTAAGGTTGCTGAGGATGGCACGAGGCGGCTACTCAGCTCTTTTGGAATGGCATTCTTTTGTATAGTGCTTTTGTGATGTAATACAACAATAGATATTTTGTAATTGATTAATGTTGTATTAACAGGCAAAAGCATTTATAGTAAATTGAAGAGTTATGTCAAAGTTTCCGCTGCATGATTTTATAAAGATTATATTATGATATGTTTTAAATGCGATGATGACCAGCTGTGAGGTGCCCGGGAACGGGTCCTTACAATGGTTGTCTATTCTAGTGAGCAATCGGAAGAAACCAATGAGTAGGACTTTGAGCTTGGAGATCTCTTCGAAGAGCTTGACAGCTTCTCTACTGGAGATTTTACTATTGATTATGAGTTTTGGGAGTTTGTAAGGGACCCAAGACCTCCGGTAGAACACTTAGTGGTGATTCTCAATCTCTAGTTCCTTTGGAGAGAAAGTTGAGTATGCAGATTGTTCCTGCAGTCACCCTTTCTGAAGAGTAAAAATAGCTCATCAGAAAACTAAGTGAACAGCAGAAAGAAAAGGAAGAAGCTACTGAAAAGCGAACTGAAGAACCAACACCAACAATAGTTGAAACATCTATGCCATCCTCATCCAGACCTTATATACCCACCTACTCAAGAAAGAGAAAGTACTTGTCTGAAAAGGCTAAGGGAAAATGGCATAAAAAGGAAGAGGAGCCTGTAAAAGAAAAAGAAAAAAGATGATCCAAGGAGTTTGGCTGCAATAGAAAAATTTCTTGAGGCACAATTAAAGGAGATGATTGATATAATTGATTTAGAAAGGGAAATTGAAGGAGGATACCAGGTTGATGAACCTGTGGTAAAAGACAGCCTGATGAAGGTTGAAACCTCAGTTGAGGAAATGGTGGAAAAAGCACAAACTGATGACTTCACCTTCTGGTCCTCTCGACACTCGCTGATTTCAAGGACAGCCTCCATCTCCCTTACCCATCGGTGAGAAGCAGCAGCAGTGCCATTACCATCAAAGGTAGGGCGCTTGCATCTTTGGAACGCCCCATAATTACAGCCTCGTGCTGCCTCTGGCACAGGCTCTTCTTCTTCCTCTTCCTCATCAGTAGGGATAACCGTCTCGGTCTCGGGTTGTTCTCTCCCTCCCGAGGACCTGTTTCTATCCTTACTATTTCCTTCTCTAATAGCTTTAATCACTTCGGTCACCACAGACGGTAAGATTGTCTGCATGACTTGGTGAATCTCTTCTACCATAGCCTCCTTCACCGAGGCCCTTAAGTTAGCACTCTCATCAATACCCTCCGGATGAGGCTCTTCATGGGTCACCTTTTCCACCTTGGGCCTTCCTCTTCTGACCAGTGGTCCAGCACCACGTCCACCATGTACTCATCCTCGTGAAGCCTTAGATGATCTACCTCCATCCATCCTATAACACACTATAAGATTCAAACACTAACATGGTCATTCAAGGTAATTGCTCAGTTTATGTCAAGTATAGTAAGTCCCTAATTATAGTGGCCAGTTGTGATTAGCCACTTACATTACTCTTCATACCCCAAGCATTTCCTATCCTGGCTATATCAGTATCTAAATCTACTAAAGGCACATTAACCACATAACATGCGCACGTAATACCGGTTATCATTAAAGAAAATACCTGATGGCAAGTAGCTACTCGGACTGACATCCCTTCCCTTTAGTCCCATTCTCAGTTTAAGTTTAGGTTTTAGAAAATAATTAACCAATTCTCTTAAACTTTGGCTCTGATACCAACTTGTAAGGCCCCGTTCCCGGGCACCTAACAGTTGGTCATTCATCGCACATAAACCATATATTTATTTAAAACATTGCAGCGGAAATTAATTAAAACCATTTCATATATTAATGAACGCTTTTGCAAAATAATACAAGGTAGTTAACTGTTACAAAATATCGTAATTTGCATTGCATCACAAAAACATCATTGTTATACAAATGGATGCCATCCCAAAAATGCCAAGTAGCTACCCCATGCCATCCTCAGCAACAATCACCTGCCAACTGGAAAAACACATAAAAGTCAGCGTTGCTGAGTGAGTTCTAGTTTTATAAATAAAATACTTCCCTTATCATTCAAAACTGTTCTTTACTTTCATATGTGCTCATACATCATACGTACAAATAGATAATCTTATTACTATCTTCATCATCGTTGATTAACTTTCGTTCATTCATCATCGTACGTTATTGTTATCATTCGTTATCTTTCTTACATTCTGGGCCAATGCCTGGGATATACCCCAACGTCATTCACAAAGCGGGTACTGGGGCGAAGTCTATAATTAGACTCTCGTACATTGTGCCTGGTGGCCTAACCATAGTACCGGGGTAACTTCATTCGGACCAATGCCATGTGCTATACCCCACCGTCATGCATAAAGTGGGTACTGGGCCGAAGTCTATAATTAGACTCCCGTACATTGTGCCTGGTGGCCTATCCACAGTACCGGGGTAAGCGGCAAGATCCCATACATATGGTCAATCATAAGGATTAGTGACGGGTTTGCTAGAACACAAAATCCATGTTTAACCTTTTAAACATTCTGAAAACGCAGCGGATATATGGCTTTTAAAAACGATTTTTAAAGCTGAAATTTCATGTTCTTTATGTTCATTTAATATGGAAAAACAAACCCAAACAAAAGGGATCTTTAATATGTGAATGAACAAGCTATGTAAACAATAAACCACATAACATGACAACCATAAAAGGCTGCCAAGATAAATTCTCCAAGAGCTGAAAGAAACGTCAAAAGAAGAAGGTGTTTGATGCTGAAAATCGACCAAAGCTCCAAGAATAGGACCTCTCAAGCTTGTATACCCCAAGCCTCCTTGCAAACCCCTTCTTGTTAGAAAGAATCACCACCCAAAAGGCTTCAAAAACCCTCCAAAACAGCTGCTGGAACCGTGGATTGAGAGGAGAAGAGAGAGCCTTTTTTTTTGTTGCATGCAATGAGGATTCAAATGAAAGAGAGAACCAAGACCCCTTTAATTAGTGTGTTCTTTTCAAGACCAAAATTGGTCCAATGGGAGCCCTCAAAGGGGACGGCCAAAAAGAGTTCAAAAGGGGTTTTCCCCCCTTTAAACAAAACACACACAATTAAAATTTGGTCTTGCAACTAGACATACATATAACCATTTACTTGTATGTACAAGTTATATATATATATATAAGTTATAAGATTAACCATTTAACTTATAAGTTATAATTTTCTCATTATTATTTGATGTTATTTAACTTATTTTAAATAACACTTCAAATAATATTATTGAACAAAATATCCTAATAAGTTGTTCCCTCTCATATGCAACTTATTTAGAAAACCCATTTTCTAAATTGGTGTAAATATTTAATTGCATGGTCATATCATCAATTAAATATTAATTGGTGTTTGCTAAGCTTGTTATTGGGTATAACCCGACTTGGATCATAACGTACTAACCACATCAATATTCTAAGTGTCTTGGGCACACAGAATCCTACAATCTCCCACTTGCCCAAGCTTCATCGAAGATTGATGCAAGCAGTAAATACCGCCTAACAACGGTTTACTACCCTTAATACGCATGACTTATAGCCATTCAATAACATCACCCCTTTCAAGTACCCTACTTGAAATGATTTAGGTGAATTAATCATCTATCCTTTTGTTTCAGATGTCATGTTAAATCCAAGAACATAGAATGATCATTTCTTGTTGATTTAACTTAATCAGGCCTTAGACATCTAACTCTCCATGAATAAGAGGAACAAATTCCATCTTGACTACATACGTTTCTCACAAACACCTCGTGTTATACCTGAACATATCCTTATGTACTATCCACTATTTCAGGACAGTGAAGAATAGGCTCAAGGTATAATACTTGGTGAATATCAAAACCCAATATGTATCTCAGGTCAGAGGATACCAAATGATATTCGCCTTTACTCAAATTTACTTATGATCAATCAATAAGATTCCATGTAGTAAAATTTGAGATGCGGGTTAGTCCAATATTTGTATCCCACAAATATCTATGAACCTTGGTAGCAACCCATTGCTCTATATTCATCCTTATGAATATCAACCAATCCAAGTTCATAATAGTCTTACCCTCACACTTGTTCCCACAAGTCCGAATGACTACGGACATTTAGAGTAAACAATTTACTCATGGATTAAACATGCTAAATTGGAACATTAATTGAAACATTATAACCAAATAATTTTATTCAAATAATAAAGAGTTCCATATATCCAAATACAAAATATACAGATCAAATCCAATCACTAGAATATCGAAGTCCCATGGCACAAGTATGACCTTCATGCTTTGCCTTTTCAAGGAGCTTCGTGAGAGGATCCGCAATGTTTTGATCCGTGTGAACTTTGCGAATACATATCTTTCCCTTTTCAACTTCATCTCGTATGTAGTTGAATCTCCGCTCAATGTGCCTTGTCTTTTGATGAGCACGGGGTTCCTTGATTTGAGCAATCGCACCCTCGTTATCACAAAAGATCTCTAGGGGGTCCTGAATGGAAGGGATAACCCCTAGATCGGCAATGAATTTCTTCAACCATGCAGCTTCTTGAGCTGCCAATGAGGCGGCGATGTATTCTGATTCTGTAGTTGATAGAGCCACCACATCCTGCTTGGAGCTCTTCCAGGAAACCGCTCCTCCATTCAGAATGAAAATGTATCCCGATTATGACCGAGAATCATCACGATCGGTTTGGAAACTCGCATCCGTGTAACCTTTTACAACGAGTTCCTCGTCACCAGATCCATAGATTAGGAACATATCTCTTGTCCTCCTTAGGTACTTAAGTATGTTCTTAACAACCATCCAATGACTGTTTCCAGGATTTTGCTGGTAACGGCTTGTCATGCTTAAGGCGCATGACACGTCCGGTCGAGTGCATATCATTGCATACATGATGGATCCAATAGCAGATGCGTATGGGATTGCCTTCATTTTATCTTGCTCATCCTTTGAGCTTGGACATTGAGTCGTACTCAACATCGTTCCTCTTTGAATAGGTACGGTACCTTTCTTAGAGTTTTCCATCTTGAACCTTTTCAAGATCTTATCAATGTATGCACTTTGATTCAAACCAATCAACCGCCTTGATCTATCCCTATAGATCTTTATTCCCAGGATATAGGCGGCTTCACCAAGATCCTTAATGGAAAAACAACTTCCAAGCCAGGTTTTTACACCTTCCAAGGTTGGAATGTCATTTCCAAATAGTAGTATGTCATCAACATACAATACTAGGAAGGTTATTGTGCTCCCACTAGCCTTTTTATACACACAAGCCTCATCAGCGTTTTTGATGAAGCCAAATTTCTTTATCTCCTCATCAAAACGGTGATTCCAGCTTCTCGATGCTTGTTTCAATCCATAGATTGATTTCTTTAACTTGCACACTTTAGTAGGATGTTTTGGATCGACAAAACCTTCAGGCTGAACCATATAGACATCTTCCTCAAGATATCCATTAGGAAAGCAGTTTTGACATCCATTTGCCAAATCTCATAATCATAATGAGCAGCTATGGCAAACAATATCCTTATAGACTTTAGCATCGTAACGGGTGAGAAGGTTTCATCATAATCAACCCCTTGAGTTTGAGTGAAACCCTTTGCTACAAGTCTAGCTTTATAAGTATCCAAGTTTCCATGCATATCGGTTTTCTTCTTGAAAACCCACTTACTTCCAACTACCTTGGAATTAAGAGGTGGTACAACAAGTTCCCAAACTTGGTTGTCATACATGGATTGCATCTCAACGTTCATGGCTTCTATCCATTTGTCACAATCCGAATTGGACATTGCATTATGGTATGTGGTCGGTTCATCTGAATCTACCACATAGCATCCATCCATGAAGAATCCATATCTTTCAGGTGGATTACTAGTTCTACCAATTCTGCGAACGTCTTGTGTGTATTGATCAACCCCTTGATCATCCTCAACATCCTCGTGTTGAGTGTCACTTTCAACCAAACGTGCATCGGGTTGTGGTTCTTGATCCTCTTCAAGATCCACTGTTCTACTGCCATCTCCTTCCATAAGGAACTTTGCTTCTAAGAACTCACCCTTTCTGGCAACAAACACCTTTTGTTCCAGTGGATCATAGAAATAATATCCCATAGAATCTCTAGGAAATCCAACAAAGATACACTTGGTGGAACGACTTCCAATTTGTTTGGGGTGGGAGTCTTAACATAAGCCTCACATCCCCAAACCCTTAAGTATGATAGGGATGGAACTCTTCCATGCCATATCTCAAAAGGTGTCCTTTCCACCTTTTTGGTTGGGGCCATATTTAGAATACGGGCCGCGGAGAGCAAAGCGAAACCCCAAAATGATAGAGGCAATGTGCTTCTAGCCATCATAGATCGGACCACATCCAATAAGGTTCGATTCCTCCTTTCAGACACACCATTATGTTGTGGTGTTCCAGGTGGAGTGAGTTGTGAGACAATCCCACAACTCCTAAGATGATCTTGAAAAGCTTCACTTAGGTATTCACCTCCTCTATCGGTACAGAGAATTTTAATTGACTTATTGAGTTGATTTTCTACTTCATTCTTGAAGATTTTGAACATTTCAAAAGCTTCATCTTTGTGCCTTAAAAAGTACACATACCCATAGCGACTATAGTCGTCGGTAAAGGTAATGAAGTATCTATCACCATTCCTAGTCATTGGCTTAAAAGGACCACATACATCCGAATGTATGATTCCTAATAAATCTTTTGCCCCTTCGGTAGTTCCATTAAAGGGTGCCTTAGTCATCTTACCTTGTAAACAAGATTCACAAACATCAAATGAATCACATTCATTTGTTTTTAAAAGACCATTATTTTGAAGTGTTTGTAAACGTTTCTTGTTTATATGTCCAAGACGACAATGCCAAAGATAGGTATCACTCAAGTCCAACTTGAGTTTCTTGGTGTTAGTTTGGTACAATGAACTATTTAAAGTATTTTCATAAACCAATTCATAAATACCATTAATTGGAATAGCTTTAAAATAGAACATATCATTTAAAGAAACATGAATATCATTTTCAATAAAAGATAATACATAATCATAATGTCTTAATTGGGATACAGAAATAATGTTCCTAGTCAAACTAGGAGCATACAAAACATTCTTCAAAATAACTTCCAAACCACTTGGAAGTCTTAGGATGTAGTCCCCACGAGCTTCAACTAAGACTTTAGTTCCATTGCCCATGAAGAGGCTAACATCCCCTTGCTTGAAGTCCCTACTTCTTGTGAACCCCTGCAACAAATTGCAAATATGAGTTCCACATCCGGTATCCAATACCCATGTGTTTGAAGATGTAACATTAAGATCAAAATGAATCATGTATATTGTACCTGAGGTCTGCCCGGCATCCCTCTTGGCTTTCAACTCTTGGAGATGGACAGGACAATTCCTTGGCCAATGTCCTATCTCCCCACACTTGAAGCATGGGTCATTAGTAGCAACCTTTTGCTTCTTCTCTTGTGGTTTGGTTGGTACCCTTACCACCCCTTTCCCTTTTCCCCAAACGGGTCCCTTACCCTTGGCAACCATTGCCTTGGGTGCGGGATGAGGCCTTTTGTTGTTCCCACCTTCATTGATGGTGAGAACGGGTAAAACCCTTTTACCCATGGCCACCTCGGCCGTTTTAAGCATCGAGTGAAGCTCACCAATGCTTTTGTCCCATGCATTCATGTTGTAGTTCAAGACGAATGTCTCGAACTTCTTGGTTAGGCCATTTAGGATCAAATCCGTGGCCAACTCCTTCGAGACGGGACAATTTAGCCTCTCGAGGCGGTCAATATAACTTTTCATCTTAAGTACATAAGATGAAACAGATTGGTTGTCGTCCATACGACATGCATGGAGTGCTCGAACCGTTTCGAAGCGCTCAACCCTTGCTTGCTGTTGGAACGTTTCCTTTAGCTGGGTTATCATGTCGTAAGCTCGTGATGTTCATACTCCTTTTGGAGATCCGGAGTCATGCTCGCTAGCATAAGACAAGACACTTGGACGGAGTCCTCAGTGTATTTCAGCCAATCGTTAAAGGCCTCCTCATCATCCTCGCTAGGTTGATCGGGGATAGGGTCGTCTAAAATATATGATCTTCTCTCTTGCTTGAGAACAATTCTCAAGTTTCGATACCAATCAATAAAGTTGTTATGATTTAGACGTTCCTTTTGGAGGATCGCACGTAGTGATTGGTTTGACGCGGATGTGTTATCGTGATTCTCATTATTGGTGGCCATCTACAAAATTTAACAAAGATTTATTTTAGTATTTTCGATATTGCCAATTTTAATAATTAATACCTTTTAAGGTCAATTTTATATTAAAATCTAGAACCCAACATTACATTTAAATTATGGTTAGGTGACCTTTATCCCACGATTTAAATTAATAAGGTGGTCAACGATTGACGATTGCAACCATTTGCAACTTCTAGAGGTATGGGATCGACTTTAAACATCATATGCAAAGTCGGCATGTTAATCCCATCAACACCATTTGGAAACCATATTTTAGGTGATCCATTCAACATGGTTTGCAAATCAAGTTACCCTACTTGCACACACATGTGAGTTTACCAACATAAGTGGTTAGGTGACCTTTATCCCACCAATGTGGTATTCCCACCTTAAGTCACAAGTTCCCTCAAAATGGTTAGGTGACCTTTATCCCATTAAGAGTTTCCAAATGACTTAAGTGTAGTGCAAAAGGACGGTGTTAAACTTGCTTGTTAAATGTTTAGAGGTTTCATAATTCTAGTTTAGAAAACTCTATGTACTTGTATTTGCATGCTTTCAAATACAAGGTACCTTATGGTTCTTTGATTAAAACCTATTTTAATCTTTAAAATCATTAAATCATTTTAATAACCTTTTATTAACTTTTAAGAACCATCAATTTTCAGCTTGTTATGTTTGTTAATGTGTTTGTTATAAATATCCAAATATTAACCAAACAATCAAAACAACAAACTATCAAACAAGCACAAACATATAAACATGAGTGCATAACCTTAGCTACTAAGTTGACAACACTTGTTTGCCATCACAAGTGTTGTCATAAGGTCTTTCCTAAGGGTTCGTAATGGCACAATTACATGTGTCCTTGGACTCCCACTTGAATCCATATCCATGTGTTTCAAGGTCCATGTCTTTGATGTCCATCCTTGGGTCTTGATCTTGTGCATCTTCCTTTTACAAAATTGTATCCTAATACATTTTTCTAGTAAAATAAATGCACCTAATCTATTAATTACATAACCAAATGAATAAATAATTACAACCCAAATGAATAAACACAAATATTACAACCCAGATGAATGAATAAAAAAACCACTTGAATCATCCAAACAACACAAGGCCTTAAGCTAGGTTATGCACTTTAACAACCAATGATCATATCATCTATTCATATAATGAAAACCCCACTTAAAACCACCAAATTTCAGCCAACATAAACTGAAATTTTTGGTTTTAAATATTGTCCAAACAATCAACATTTTATCATCATGTATTTCTTTCAAGATTTCATCACAAGCATGTATGATATAATCTTGAAAGTTGGGGATTCATCAAAACAGAAATATAGCAGCCCATAATCAGCCTAAACTAAGTTTATAATCATGCTTTAAAACCAATTTTAAAGACTAAACAAGCAAGTCATCCACATAACCGGCTCTTGATGCCATTGACGGGTTTGCTAGAACACAAAATCCATGTTTAACCTTTTAAACATTCTGAAAACGCAGCGGATATATGGCTTTTAAAAATGATTTTTAAAGCTGAAATTTCATGTTCTTTATGTTCATTTAATATGGAAAAACAAACCCAAACAAAAGGGATCTTTAATATGTGAATGAACAAGCTATGTAAACAATAAACCACATAACATGACAACCATAAAAGGCTGCCAAGATACCTTCTCCAAGAGCTGAAAGAAACGTCAAAAGAAGAAGGTGTTTGATGCTGAATATCGACCAAAGCTCCAAGAATAGGACCTCTCAAGCTTGTATACCCCAAGCCTCCTTGCAAACCCCTTCTTGTTAGAAAGAATCACCACCCAAAAGGCTTCAAAAACCCTCCAAAACAGCTGCTGGAACCGTGGATTGAGAGGAGAAGAGAGAGCCTTTTTTGTGTTGCATGCAATGAGGACTCAAATGAAAGAGAGAACCAAGACCCCTTTAATTAGTGTGTTCTTTTCAAGACCAAAATTGGTCCAATGGGAGCCCTCAAAGGGGACGGCCAAAAAGAGTTCAAAAGGGGTTTTCTCCCTTTAAACAAAACACACACAATTAAAATTTGGTCTTGCAACTAGACATACATATAACCATTTATTTATATGTACAAGTTATATATATATATAAGTTATAAGATTAACCATTTAACTTATAAGTTATAATTTTCTCATTATTATTTGATGTTATTTAACTTATTTTAAATAACACTTCAAACAATATTATTGAACAAAATATCCTAATAAGTTGTTCCCTCTCATATGCAACTTATTTAGAAAACCCATTTTCTAAATTGGTGTAAATATTTAATTGCATGGTCATATCATCAATTAAATATTAATTGGTGTTTGCTAAGCTTGTTATTGGGTATAACCCGACTTGGATCATAACGTACTAACCACATCAATATTCTAAGTGTCTTGGGCACACAGAATCCTACAATTAGACCCCAGTGTGCATCCTTCCGGGGTAGCTAACCCACACACAGTTGAGCTAACACCATTCATTAGGTGTGAACCTCCATACGTTGCTTGCAAGACTTTTCTTACATCCATTCATTCATTAATGCATGCATTCATTTTTTCTTTATGCTTCTTATATCATCAATATTAACTTCCGCTTTACATTACATAATACTTCACGTTCATCTCATACTCATAATACGTAGGTCACTTAGGCTGAAACATCATTTGAATTCTATAGATACTGATCTATGGAAATCAATAGAGAAAGGACCTTATATTCATGTCACCTCTGATGGTCCTGATAGAGGTTTTGTGTATACAAAAGATTCACAAGAACCTTGTCCAGAAGATGATTTACATGGGGATGATCTGAAAAAGATGAAAAATGATATTAAAGCCTATTCACTCATGTGTGAAGGGTTACCTTTGGAAGTACTATCAAGGCTTGAGAACTACCAAACTGGATACACAATGTACAAAGCCTTGAAATTATCTGTGAAGGAGGAAAAGAAATTCAAGATCTTAAAAGACAGAAACTGAAAAGGCAACTTGAACTGTTTGAGCATATCTCAGGAGAGACCATAAATCAGATGATGAATATATATGTGTAACTTACAATAGAAATGTCAACTCTAAGGATTAAGAATGATCTTAAAGACCTAAACAATAGATTTCTAAATGCACTTCCATCATCTTGGAAACAAACTATGACTTTGTTGAAGCATACTTAAAAGTTTCCAATGGATCTTGATCTTCTTATTGCTAAGATTGAGTTAGTGGAATTTGATGCGAGCTCAAGAAATAATGACAGAAATACATCAACATCTCAATACAAGTATGTTGCTTCTCCAGAGATAATGCTTTTCTTGCCAAGGATGAATCAACTCCTTAAGAAAAGGGTGATTTGTTTATGGGAGTAGGATTCTTCACCAGTACACCTGTCTACTCAACTCAACCATAACAACAGTGTCCTCCAAAACCTCAAATGCCTAAGTCTTAAAATGAGACTCCATCTTCTAGCTCTGCTAATCCTAGCAAAGTTAAAGATTCTATAAACATCCTTTTATAGTATGAAGAGTCCAAATCTACCTTTACAACATTTATGGCAAGTTTTCAAGCATACCAAGGCAGTCACTTAACTCAATTTGATTTAGTTTTATAGGATTTGTTTGAGATGGATCCTGATGTTGTAGAAGAGATGGATCTTAACTGGCAGATGGTTATGATAGATTACAGGACTCAAAAACACTCTTATGCCAACAGAAACTATAAACCAAGTGCAAACAAAACTGCTGGATTTGATAAGTCAAAGTCAAGGTGTTTTAACTATAACAGCTATAGCCGCTTTTGTAGAGCATGCAAAGCTCCAAGAACACAAGGAGGAAATGGCCAAAGTAGTTCTAACAGTCAGAAATATCATCAACAAGCTCATAAGACATTTCAAAAGCCTTATCAAAACCTGTCAATGCCAGAAATAAAAGAAAAGAAGACCATTGAAGAACCAAAGAAAGCATTAGTTGTAAGCATCAAGGATGCTTATAACTGGAGTGCTTATGCATAACAGTTTACAACTGATCTTACTTTTGGTCTAGTACTGATTGCTGAGATGAACGATGAAGACTGGTCTAAAGACAAAGATCCAAAGACAGAAGGTGAATCAGACACTGAGGTAGACTATGACTGGAGTGACAAAGCTGACCCAAAGGAAAATTTATGGCACAGTCTGAACAACCAAAGGTTGTGAACTCATCATCTGACACTGAGTCTTCAAATTCTTACCCAGAAATTCCAGTGGATGTAAGGGAAAAAATGTGCACCAAAGCATGTTTTGAACAAGTAGAACACTACAGAACATACTCGTTCAAAATATGTGATAAACTTAAACAAGAAGAGTCAAAGCACAATAAGCTGAAAACCGATCGTAAAATTTCTGATGATAAAATCATATCTCTTCAAGCTTCTTGGAACAAAACTTTAAAAGAACTTGAACTTGTAAAGAAACAACTTGAAGAGATGACAAAAACTCTTGAACAAGAGAAATTGGTACATGCAGCAACTCAAATTGATTTAGCCAAAGTGAAAAGCTCAAAGACAATTGTTGAGCAACTGATGAATGGAAGGAAAGATAAAGATAAAACATGATTAGGATTCACACATGAGCCTATGCCTGAATCTATTACAAATACCATACTTGAAAATTTTAATACCCATGATCATTAACCAGAGAATAAAGCTAAGCTTAAAGAATTTCAAGAAAAGAAAAAGAATAGTCATTTAAATGCCGAGAGTGAAATCAAAAAGATAAACATTGAAATATTCGAGGAGAAAGATTCGGAAAAGATAAAAAATGGTCATCCTATTAAAGTAAAATCTTATGAACCACGACAAATGAACAAAAAGCTCTTTGTACCAAAAAGTGAGAGTGTTATTGAACAAAGTGAACCTGAACAAAAGGTTGAAAAAGCTAATGATGTCAATAACAAAATGAAAGGAAAATGTGAAGAAGAGAAGTCAGACACTTCATGATCTGGTGATTCAAGCTCAAATGAATTAATTCAAAACAAAGAGTGTGAAGTATAATCTTCTCAAGATTCAATGAAAATCCAAAGCACTAAAACTTCATCAAGAACAAGAAATCAAAGAAGAAGAAAAGTTGCTAAAGCTAAAAAGTTTGAACCAATCAATCAATCAAATCAATCAGTTCAACTTAAACCATTGAAGTTTATGTCAGCATGAACTTTTGACATGAACACAATATCTGAAACTACATCTAAACCTAAGATCAAATCTAACTCTAATCTAAAAACAGGTTCAGGTCTTAAGTCTTCCGCTGTTCATAAAAGATTTTTATCTAAGGAGTTAAAGAGTTGTGATCAAGTTCAAAAGCAAAATCCTAAGAATCAAAAGACCAAATTCACATAAAAGAAACAACATATTAACCTAACGACCCCTAAATCTAAACAAGAATCAAATGTGGCCTCCATATCAAGGGTTAATAAAGTGTTGTTTAATCATTCTCAAGAGTATTGTGATATATGTAATATGTACAATCATAACATATCTGAGTGTTATTTTTACAAGTACTGTCACATCTGTGATATGACAAACACACAACAGCTGATTGCTACTTTAACAAATACTGTGCATTGTGTGATGAGCAAAATCATATTACTGAGGATTGCTTCTTCAGGAAGAACTCACCTAGGAAGGATTTTGGTAATCAAGGATATATTGATCCAAAGTTTCAAAGAAATAATAATCTTGGTTTTAAAAATCTACCAAAACAACCTTCTCTGGGTTTGAGATCCTTCAGAAGAATCAATACAATCAAGGAAATTTTGTTTAACGTTCTGTGAGAATGAAAAATGAAATATTTAACAAGAAAAACTTTTCTAATGTTTCAAATGATGGTTCAAAATTTCTTGATGATGATCTTGAAAACAGATTTAATGCTTTGAGGTCAAAACAAAGAAAAGATAATCAGACAGTTTTTCAAAGAGGATTTGAAAATCCAAAATTTCAAAAGAAACCTGATGTAAAGAAACTCCATTTCAAGCAGTTTACCATTGTGGAAAAATATGGAAAGCCTAAGACCATCTCAGCTTGGGTTACTAACTCAACTTAAATTTCTTTGAATGCCTGTACGCCCACAGAGACCAGTAAACACATGGTATGTTGACAGTGGGTATGGTCTGCATATGACAGGCAATCAAGCCTTACTTCAAGACTTTAAGACAAAAGATGGTACTCACATAGCTTTTGGTGGAGATGCAGGTGGAAAGATAACCGGTGAAGGAACGGTATCTAATGGAGTTATAAGCTTTGATAAAGTCAACTTCTGTGAAGAGTTGAACGTTAATCTTTTAAGTGTTTAATAAATATGTGATAAATCATATTCTACTTTATTTGATGACTCTTATTGTTACATTTTAAAGCTAGGATTTCAGATTAGCAAGGAGTGGGTTTTTGTTCAAGTTGTTCGAGATAGAGAAGTCTACAAGTTAGTTATGTCTCATGTTAATCCTTCAATAGAAACAACTTGCCTAATTGCTCACGCATCAAATGATGAAAGCCAGCTTTGGCATAGACGTCTCGGTCATTACAACTTCAAAAACATGAACAAACTTGCAGCAAGAAGTCATGAAGTATGAATTCCATCAAAGAAGTTCACTACATCAGATCTCTGTCAAGCATGTTTGAAAGGAAAACAACAAAGAGCGTCTTATAAGTCCAAACAGATAAACTCAAATTCAAACCTCTACAAGTGTTACACATGGATTTATTTGGTCCTGTAAATGTTCAGAGCATTGGAAAGAAATCGTATTGTTTAGTTATCATTGATGACTATACAAGATTTTCTTGGATTTTCTTTTTGCATGCAAAATCTGAAACACCTGAATTGTTAAAAGAGTTTATCACTAAAGTAGAAAATCAACTAGATCTAAAAGTAAAAATAATTAGAAGTGATAATTTAACAGAATTCAAAAATGCTAATATTGACTTCTTCTGTGCAGGAAAAGGGATAGCTTATCAGTTCAGTGCTCCTAGAACTCCACAACAAAATAGAGTTACAGAAATGAAAACCCGAACATTGACTGAAGCAGCCCGTGTAGTGTTAGCAGATGCTATGATTCCAATCACTTTTTGGGAAGAAGCCATATCAAATGCATGTTTCATTCAAAATCACACTTTATTGGTGAAAGACAAACAGAAAACTCCTTATGAGTTGATGTTTGGTAGATAATCAAACATAGATTTTCTTAAATCTTTTGGTTGTCCAGTTTTGATTTTAAATTCGAAGATCAACTAGACAAATTTGATGCAAAATCTGATGATGGATTTTTTCTTTGATATTCATCAGCTTCTAAAGCTTATAGATTTTATAACTCTAAGACGAATGTTATCATTGAAACGTTCAATTTTAAGTTCCTTGAAAATTCTTTTCCATCAGTTGCAAATGGTCCAGCGTGGTTATTTGATTTTGACTCATTGTCAAACTCATTCAATTCTAATCTGTTTGAATCTTCTTGTATTAACAGGAAACAGGTAAAATATCTTGGATCCTTTAGTGACGATTCAGACTTTGATGAAATGGATGATTCAAGCCCAAACTATCCGTTTTTCTCATTTGTGAGAGATCCCATCTTCAATTCAGAGAATCATGATCAACAAATTCCTGAGCAACAACAAGTTCCTAAAAATTCTAATAATTCTCAACCAATTCCTAATAATGGTAATGAGTTTGTGCAACCTGAGTCTGGAACATCATCTATCTCTGGTGATGCAGTTGATACTGGTAATCTTCATTACTTTATCTGTTGGATTCTTTATGCCCAAGACACATAGAACATTGATTTGGTTAGTACGTCATGATCCAAGTCGGGTCATACCCAAAAACAAGCTTAGAAAACACCAAAAATTATTTAATTGATGATATGATCATACAATTAAATAAATACACCAATTTAGAAAATGAGTTTTCTAAATAAGTTGCATATGAGATTTAACAACCTATATGGATATTTTGTTCATGAATATTATTTGTAATGTTGTTTAAATTGGTTAAATAACATCAAATAATAGGAGTGTGTGTATTAGTTATCTAATTAAATGGGTAATTAAATAACTTATTAAAAACTTTTGTTTAAAAAGGATTAAAAGTTTTTTGGGGGGAAAAACCCTAAAAGAAAAAGGGTTCGGCCGCCCCTTTATGGGCAGCTCCCTTTTGTTTTCTTTTTGGGTGTCTTGAGAAAAGGCTCTCATAGAATATACACACTCTCCATTCAGATCTCTCTCACTCTCTCATATGCAAAAAGGGTCACAAGAACATCAATCTTTCATCTGGAAGAAAGATATCACGGCTGGAACAAAGGGTTTAGCAGCTTTGTTGATTGTTCACAGCTGGTTCCAGCAGCTTTCTTGACCCGATTTGGTGCTCAAATCCTAGCAAGAATGGTGTATGCTTGATGCTTGTGGGTATGAATGCTTGAGAACACCTTTCTTGGTGTTTTGGCTGTTCAAGATCATCATCTTCTTCACCCAAAATCGTTTTTCAGCAGCTTTGCTAAAGGTAGTTTGTATGACTCATTTTGGGTTGTTATTTCTTATTGTATGCTAGTTATTCACATAATAAAGACCCTCTTGTTATGGGTTTGTTTGTTTACATATAATGATGTTAATTTTCAGAAAATTTAACATGATTTAAGGTTTACTTCCACGGCGTTCAAATGTTTAAATGGTTAAACAAGTTGTAAATGGTCTAACAAACCCCAACAATGGCATCTAGAGCCGGTTATGTGGAAACTAACATCATTATCCTTGTAAAATCGGTTTTAAAGGATGTTTATCATCCCATTAGAGGCTGATTTTGGTTGATTTAATAAACCCCATGTCTTTCAAAGTTATATCTTCAAGCTTATGATTAAACATTGAAAAATAGGAATGTCAATTGGTTGATATGTTTGGTTGTTGTTTGTTTTGACAAACAAACCATAATTTTCAGTTTGTGTTGGCTGAAAATTTGGGGTTTGATGGGGTTTATTTTGTTTGTTGAATGATGTTTGTGATTGTTCATTTGATGGTGCATAACCTAGCTTAGACCTTGTGTAGTTTTGGTTTGGTTTCATGTTCGTTTTGGTTATTTTCGTTCAATTGGGTTGTAAGTTTTGTGCTTGTAATTTATCTATTTATTCATTGGGATGTAATAATAGATTAAAAGTATTTCTCTTTTACTAGAAGATATGTATTAGGATATATATTATGTAAAAGAAGATGCTCGGGAAGGAAGCACAAAAGGAAGACACAAAGTGGACTTGAAGCATACGGATGCGACATCAAGTGGGAGATCCATCATAATCTCAATTTTGTGTTGTTAATAATCCTTAGGAAAGACCCAATGACCACACTTGTGATGGGAAACAAGTGTGGTCACAATAGTAGCTAAGGTTATGCACATGTGGTTGTTTATATTATGCTTGTTTGATTGTGACTTTGGGAATGATTGTATGATATTTGGATATGATAAACAATCTTAATAAAAATAATCTTAACAAGCTAATATAAAAATGGATCTTAATCATTAAGTGTTAATAAATGGTTATTAAAAGGATTAATGATTTTATAATAAAAAGGGTTTTATTAAAAGAACCATAGGGTACCAATTATTTGTAAGCATGCAATTACAAGGTACATAGAGTTTTCAAAATCTAGAATTAATGGAAACTTAAATCCCTTTAATAACAAGTCTAACACCATCCTTTTACACGACACTCGAATCACTTGGGAACTATTTGTGGGATAAAGGTCACCTAACCACTTGTAGGGAACTTGTATCTTTGAGGTGAGTCTAACGTACTTGTGGGATAAAGGTCACCTAACCGCTTGTATGTGAAAACTCACACGTGTGTGTAAGTAGGACGACTTGAATTGGAAACCATGTGCTTAAGGTCACCGAAGCATGGCGAACAATGGTGTTGATGGGATTAAACATGCCGACTAAACATATGATGTTTAACCGATCCCATAAGACTAGAAGTTACAATAGGTTGCAATTGTCAACTGTTGACTACCTTGTTAATTTAAATAATGGGATAAAGGTCACCTAACCATCATTTAAATGTAACATTGGATTCTAGATTTTAGTTATTAATTGTCTATGAGACGTAAAGGGTATTAATGATTAAAATGTAATTTTTTAGGAATACTAATAAGAACTTCGTAAATTTTGTAGAATGACCGCAAACAATAATGCTACCACCCCGACCGTCCATACCCTATCACTGAGAATAATTTTAGAAAGGGATCATCAGAAGAACAACAACCTTATGGACTCAATTTCGAAACTTGAGAATCGTTTTCAAGAATGAGTAAAGGCCTATGTCCTTGACGATCCCATGTCTCACCAACCAACGCTGTTGATGTTAAGGCCTTTTGACGATTGGCTTAGGCACATTAAGGATTCTATGCAAGTTTCCTACCTCATGTTAGGAATATGATTCCCGAACTCCAAAAGGGTTTGGAGCATCATAGGGCATATGACATGATAATCTAGTTGAAGGAAATTTTCTTTCAACAAACTTTAGTAAGATTGCTTCGAAACATTTCAAGCACTTTATGCATGTCACATGGAAGAAACCCAATCGATATCATCTTATATATTCTTAAGATGAAAAACCTCATTGATAGCCTCAAGATGCTTAACTGTCCTGCCTCAAAGTAGTTGGCCAAGGATTTGATCCTTGATTGCCCAACTAAAGGCTTGAGACAATCATAATAAACTATAATATGAATGGGTGGGACAAGAGCATCGGTGAAATTCACGCAATGCTCAAAACAACCGTGGCAGGGATGGGTAGAGAGGTTCTACCTATTCTCTCGATCAATGAGGGAGGCTATGACAAATGGCCAATCCCAATCCTAAGGCAATTATTGCCAAAAGAAAGGAATACATCAAAGCAAAGGTTAAAGCGAAACCTCAAAACCTAAGCTTATGAAGTCTAAGGTAAAGGAGAATGATCCATGCTTTGAGTATGGAGAGATAGGACAATAAAAAGGAATTGTCCCCCCTATCTCAAGGAGTTGAAAAATAAGAGGGATGCTAGGCAAACCTCGAATACAATTTTCATGATTCACATTGTATTAAATGACATTTCTTCAAACACATGGGTATTGGATACCGGATGTGACTCATACTTGCAATTGTTGCAAAGGGGTTCAAAATAAATGTGCGCTTCAAGGAGGGAAACTCTATTTTGAGACTTCAAATGGTTTGGAAGTTGTTCTCAAAACATTTTGTATGCACCTAGTTTGACTAGGAACATAATTAATGTTTCGTATTAAAACAATATGGACATGATTTAAAGTTTGTAAATAATGGTATTAAGTTTTATGGATGATGTATTTCATTTTAAGGATATCCCTTTTAATGATATTCATGTACTAGTTCATGATAATTCGTCCTATAATAACTCATTATACACATTAAGCACCAAGAAACTTAAAATGGGTTTAAGTTATTATTATCTTTGATATTGTCATCTTGGTCACATAAACGAGAATTGGATTCAAACACTTCAAAAGTATGGTCTTTTGGAAACAAATGAAAATGTTTCATTTGATAATTGTGAACCAAAATACTTATTATGAATGATACATTTGGATATATGTGGTCCTTTTAAGACAATGACGAAGATTGGTGAAAGATACTTCATTACTGTTATCGACGATTACAGTCGCTATTATTGTGTGCACTTGATGACACATAAGTATGAAGCTTTTGAAATGTTCAAAATCTTCAATAATGAAGTAGAAAATCAACTCTACATAACTATCTAAGTTCTTCATTCTGATAAAGGAGAAACTGAACCCTTTTTGGATATGGTTCAATTTATTATGGCTATGAGCTTACCACCTTTATCATTTTGGGTTTTCGCATTACTCTCTGAGGCTCATATTATGAATATGACCCGGACAAAGAAAGTGTATATTAGTTGAGAATCCACAGAGACTGTATGGGATACTGTTTCTTTGACTCAACGGAGCAAAAGTATTTATTGCTCGAAAGGCTAAGTTCTTGGAAGCCAAGTTCCTTATGGAAGGAATGACGCATAGAACAATGGAATTTGATGAGGATCAAGATCCACAAGCCGATACACGTTTGGTTGACACTAGCTATCAACAAGAGGATGTTGATGATGATCAAGAGGTTGATTAATACACACAAAACGTTCACAGATCTGGTAGAGTTAGCATTCCACCAGAAAGATATGGATTTTTCATGGATGGATGCTATGTGGTTGACTCCGATGAGCCAACTACACACCATGATGCAATGTCCAATTCGGATTGTGACAAATGGCAGGAAGCCATGAACGTAGAGATGCAATCCATGTATGACAACTAAGTTTCTTAACTCCAAACCAGTTGGATGCAAGTGGGTCTTCAAGAAGAAGACAAATATGCATGGAAACTTGGATACTTACAAAGCAAGACTTATAGCAAAAGGTTTCACTCAAACTCAAGGGGTTGATTAAGATGAAACCTTCTCGCCTGTGGCAATGCTAAAGTCTATTAGGATATCATTTGCCATTGCTTCTCATTATGATTATGAGATTTCACAAATGGATGTCAAAACCGCCTTTCTTAATGGACATCTCGAAGAGAATGTCCATATGGTTAAGCCTGAAGGTTTTGTCGATCAAGAGCATCCTAATAAAGTATGCAAGTTAAAGAGATCAATCAATGGATTGATACAAGCATCGAGAAGTTGGAATCAACGTTTTGATGAAGAGATCAAGAAATTTGGTTTCATCAAGAACGCTGACAAGGCTTGTGTGTATAAAAAGGCTAGTGGGAGTGTAATCACATTCTTAGTATTGTATGTTGATGACATAGTACTATTTGGAAATGATATTCCAACCATGGAAGGTGTTAAAACCTGGCTTGGAAATTGTTTTTCCATAAAAGATCTCGGTAAAACCACCTATATTTTAGGAATAAAGATCTATAGGGATAGATCGAGGCGGTTGATCGGTCTAAACCATAGTGCATACATTGATAAAATCTTGAAAAGGTTCAAGATGGAAAACTCTAAGAAAGGTATGGTACCTGGTCAAAGAGGGACAGTATTGAGTACATCTCAATGTCCAAGCTCAAAGGATGAGCAAGATCATATGAAGGACATCCCTTATGCGTCTGCTATAGGATCCATCATGTATGCGATGATATGCACTAGACCGGACGTGTCATGCGCGTTAAGCATGACAAGTAGATATCAGCAGAATCCAGGTAATGGCCATTGGATGGCTGTTAAAAGTATATTGAAATACCTTAGGAGGACTAAGGATATGTTTCTAATATATGGATCTGATAAAGAGGAACTCGATGTAAAGGGTTACACGGATGCGAGTTTCCAAACTGATCGAGATGATCCTCGATCACAATCAGGGTATGTCTTCATTATGAATGGGGTTGCATTGTCCACTACAGAATACAAATACATAGCCACCTCATTAGCAACTTGGGAAACTGCATCGATAAAAGGGTTTATCATCGATCTAAGGGTGGTCTCTACCATTCAAGACCCCTTAGAAATCTTTTGTGGTAACGAGGGTGCGATTGCTCAAATCAAGGAACCCCATGCACATCAAAAGATAAGGCAAACTGAGCGGAGATTCAACTACATAAGGGATGAAGTTGAAAAGGGAAGGATATGTATTCGCAAAGTTCACTTTGATCAAAAGATTACGGATCCACTTACGAAGCTCCTCCAAAGGGCAAAGCATGAAAGTCATACTTGTGCCATAGGACTTCGATATTCTAGTGATTGGAATTGATATGTTTTAGTATTAATATTGAAAATATGGAACAATTGCAATATTTAACTCATCTATATATTTACGATATTTTGAGTTATGTTCCTTTTAGCATGTTTACATCCATGAATATGTTTATTATTCTAAATGTCCGTAGTCGGTCATATTTGTGGGAACAAATATGAATGTAAGACTTTTATGAACTTGGATTGGTGGATATTCATAAGGCATGAATATAGAGCAATTGGTTGCTACCAAGGTTCATAGATATTTGTGGGATACAAATATTGGACTGACCCGCATCTCAATTTTACTACATGGAATCTTCTAGATTAATCATAAGTAAATTTGGTATCCTCTGACCTGAGATACATATTGGGTTTTGATATTCACCAAGTGTTATACCTTTAGCTAGTTCTTCGCTGCTCTGAAATAATGGTCAGTACATAAGGCTATGTTCAGGCATAACATAAGGTGATTGTGAGAAATGTATGTAGTCAAGAAGGAATTTGTTCCTCTTATTCGTTGAGAGCAAGATGTCTAAGGCCTGATTAAGTTAAATAAACAAGGAATGATCATTCTGTGTCCTTGGATTTAACATGATATCTGTAACAAAAGGATAAATAATTGATTAACCTAAATCATTTCAAGTTTGGATACTTGAAGGGGATGATGTTATTGAATGGCTTTAAGTCATGCGTATTAAGGGTAGTAAACCGTTGTTAGGCGGTATTTACTGCTTGCATCAATCTTCTATGAATCTTGTGCAAGTGGGAGATTGTTGGATTCTTTATGCCCAAGACACATAGAACATTGATGTGGTTAGTACGTCATGATCCAAGTCGGGTCATATCCAATAACAAGCTTAGCAAACACCAAAAATTATTTAATTGATGATATGATCATACAATTAAATAAATACACCAATTTAGAAAATGGGTTTTCTAAATAAGTTGTATATGAAATTGAACAACCTATATGGATATTTTGTTCATGAATATTATTTGTAATGTTGTTTAAATTGGTTAAATAACATCAAATAATAGGAGTGTGTGTATTAGTTATATAATTAAATGGGTAATTAAATAACTTATTAAAAACTTTTGTTTAAAAAGGATTAAAAGTTTTTGGGGGGAAAAACCCTAAAAGAAAAAGGGTTCGGCCTCCCCTTTATGGGCAGCTCCCTTTTGTTTTCTTTTTGGGTGTCTTGAGAAAAGGCTCTCATAGAACATACACACTCTCCATTCAGATCTCTCTCACTTTCTCATATGCAAAAAGGGTCACAAGAACATCAATCTTTCTTTTGGAAGAAAGATATCACGGCTGGAACAAAGGGTTTAGTAGCTTTGTTGATTGTTCACAGCTGGTTCCAGCAGCTTTCTTGACACGATTTGGTGCTCAAATCCTAGCAAGAATGGTGAATGCTTGAATCTTGTGGGTATGAATGCTTGAGAACACCTTTCTTGGTGTTTTGGCTGTTCAAGATCATCATCTTCTTCACCCAAAATCGTTTTTCAGCAGCTTTGCTAAAGGTAGTTTGTATGACTCATTTTGGGTTGTTATTTCTTATTGTATGCTAGTTATTCACATAATAAAGATCCTCTTGTTATGGGTTTGTTTGTTTACACATAATGATGTTAATTTTCAGAAACATTAGCATGATTTAAGGTTTACTTCCGCTGCATTCATATGTTTAAATGGTTAAACAAGTTGTAAATGGTCTAACAAACCCCAACATTATCAACTCACCGACTCAAGTTCCAAATTTCAATCCTCATTTTTCTAGCCTATTGCATCAGCTCTCCAACTTATATCAAACAAATCTGGATGTTAGTGTTCAAGGTGATAAGATTCCGACATCTCGTATTCACAAGAACTATCCAACATCTCAGATTATTGGTCCATTGAATAAGAGAACAACGAGAATGTTGGACCAAAAGAACCAATGAGCCAGATCAGAAAAACCTCTAAGTCCCACATGACATCACAACAACTGCTGAAAGCTTCATCAGTAGTTTGACAAAGACTGAAGACTTCAACAGCTGAAGACCAAAGAACTGAAGATCAACAGCTGAAGACTTCAAGTACTGAAGACTCATCAACTGAAGCATCAAGTACTGAAGACTCAAGTACTGAAGACTCATGTACAGAAGCCTCAAGTGCTAAAAACAAAGTACTGAAGATCAACAGCTGAAGAACTAAAGTACTGATGATCAACAACTGATGTACAAAGTCTGAAGACAAAGACTGAAGACATCAACTGATGACATCTACTGAAGTCATCAGCTGATGAAACATCTGAAGTTCAAAGTCTGAAGACCAAGTGCTGAAGCTTCAGAGTTTGTCATAACAGTTGAAGAAACATTCTTCAGTTGTTGTGATGGTTTACCTTTCAGGCTTTTATTTTCAGTAGTTGTAATTTTCCTTTCAGTAGTTTGTAAACGAATAAAGAGTTGTTCTTCAGTCGTTGTAGCTTTTAATAGTTTTCTTTTCTTATCAGTAGTTTGTAATAAGTAGTAACACTTAGCATTTTGTAAGAAGGTGTACGTTGTTTGACATCTTCAGTAGTTTAGGTGTTTTCAGTAGTTTGTTAGTATAACGGTTTGATGTCACTATCAAGTGACATCAGCTGACATCATTCTTCCTATAAAAGGGAGATGACGTAATTGTAATATTTACCGAAGCGTGTGATTCAATAGAAAACACCTTTTCGTAGAATTGTTCTATCTCTCTATAATTTTACTGTTACATGCAAAATCATTTGTGTTCTTGCTTATCTGTTTAATTCTCGTGCTAAATCCGCTGCGAATACAATCTAATTGATCAAACTAGAGGCTGAGATCCTTTCAAATGGTATCAGAGCTGGTTAATCATTGATCGATTTAACTATTGATCATTGAAACTGCTCGATTGCTATCTACGTTTGATCAAATTAGCAATTTGTAAGAATTAGTTATAGAGATTGAGTTTCTGCCGCTTCTGGCCATTAAACTTGAGGTTCTTGTGGTTTTGAACTAGATTTGTTTTGTTTTACCTTGAATTTGCTTGAAAACACTGAAATGGTGACACCAACTAATGATCCTGCCAATACTAGTTCCTCAACAAAGCCTCCGATGCTTGTGAGGAAAGAGTATAACATATGGCAACGTCGTATGCTCCATCACCTGTCTGTCAACAGTTATGGTTATTGGAAGTCAGTGGTACATGGACCACACATGCCTATGGTGAGCGTTCCTGAATCAAATGAGAAGGTTCCGAAGAAACCTGAACAATATTCAGATGAAGATCTTAAGCTGTTCGAAATTGATGCTAAAGCTCATGGAATTCTGGATATGGCAATTCCAAATGAAATTTATTCAGGGCTTTTGCATCATGAAACTGCTCATGATATCTGGGTTGCTCTGAAGGAACGATTCAGAGGAACCAATGAGGTCCTAGCAAATACTAGGGAAATCATCGCCTAACAATATGAGACATTTTCTCATAGGAAGGGTGAGACACAGACTCAACAGTTTGAGCGATTCTCTTGTCTTATTTCTGAGCTGAAAATGGTTAAACGAGAGTATTCCAATAGTCAGATGAACAACCGTTTCCTCAGATCACTGCCTGAGAGATAGGACACTTATACCATTGTCCTACGCTCCAGTGCAAATCTGGATACTCTATCTCTCACCCAACTTCATGGGAAACTGCTCACATTTGAGAGAGGGATAGAGCAGAAAAGGAAGTTGTCCACATCTGGCAAGCTCACTGATGACTTTGTATCAGGCAATGCTACGCTGATAGGTCAAGAGTCAGAATATGCTGCATCAGAGAGTTCCTACAATGAGCATATCGATTTCTCTACCAATTCTGAACATGATTTTGTTGGTATTGATAGTAGTTCAGGAGGTATTAGTGATAACTTGTGCTTTCTGATGGAGGACTTGAAGGGCATTCCAGATGATGATCTGGAAGAGATGGATATTTTGAGTCAAATGGCAATGATAAATATCAGATCCCAAAAGTTCTACAAGAGAACTGGCAGGAAATTTTCTGGTCTCTCTGGCAAAACCAAAGTTGGTTTTGACAAGAGCAAGTTGAGGTGTCACAAGTTCCATAGGCTTGGATACTTTGCTAGAGAGTGTAGATCATCTGGATCTAACTCCTCTGCACCCTTTGTGACTTTTCCAAGCAATAGCTCACAGCATAGAGGGCAACATTCCTCCAGTTCTGGTCATCCATCATTAGCTCAGGCATCACCTGCATACTTTGGCCTCAGGGTCATATGCCATACCCGTACCCCTGCTACTACATGCCTCGGCCAAGTCAAGTTCAAACACCCACTGCTCAGCAACCACATGCACTCCCTGAGCCTCATGCTTCCTAATCTCATCATCAAACTCAACCTCAACAACACAGCTTCTTCACCCCAGGAGTTGTTGACTAGAGCAGTTTACCAGATGATTTATCTGGTCATGAACAACTGCTTCATGGTGCTGGTCAACATGGAGGTGATCATCTTTTTGGGAATCTTGCTCTCATGGCCCTGGAGTCTGTTGATGGGTCATCATCCAATGCTTCATCACAGGTATCTTCTGAGGCTAAAGCCAAGCTTTGTTCTGATTCATGCATAGCAGCATTTGCTTCTATTAGAGAGGCAAATGTGGCTTTAATTGATAAAAACTTTGATCTAGAGCAAACTATTTGCAAATGAAAAGCTGAATTTGAGGCTGTGAATAATGATAAAAATGATGAGGTTTATAAAATTAAATTCCAAATCAAAGATGATAAGGCTAGGGAAGAAGTACTTCTAGAGAAGTACAAAGACCTCAAGGAAACACTTGCAGCAACTCAGGTAGTGTGTGATCGATGGGTACAATCCTGCAAGGGTTTTGAAATGCTTTTCAGTAAGCAATCAGCTTCCAATGTGAAGTTTGGCATTAGTTATAATCACACTGCTCCTCCAACAGATTATACTTCAAGAGCAGATGTAGAATCTGATAGAGAAAGCAATGACCAATTCTTCTCATCATGTGACCTACTATCTGATACAGCATCATCGAAAGTAGAAATCAGCATTCATTCCTCACAAAACCAATCAACTGATGCTAAAATAGCTGATAGTTCAAATGTTTAATGTCACATGATCAAAAAGTTGATCAACTCAGGTGTTGTCTCTAGAAGTACTGAAAGTACTAGAGAGCAAGTTATAACACCTGAAGCTCAAACCCCAACTACTATCAGTACTGAAGAGAAGAAAACTGTCAGTAGAAAGGGTTTGAAGACTACTAAAGAGGATGTCAGGAAAGCAAGTACTGCAAGGAAGAAAACTGCAAGTACTGACAGCAAACGGCTGAAGAACAAGCCTTCAGCAGTTTCATCTTCTTTAATAGATGATCAACATAAGATGAAGAAGAAGCCGTGTGAAATATGTGGCTTGTTCAATCATCTTACTGATAATTGCTGGTACAAAAGGGGATCCAAACTCAAACAAAAAGAGAAAATTAAAGAGAAAATGAATGAATTGAAAAATGAGTTTGAGTCCAAGTTTGTATCAGCAACATCAAAGCCTGAAACACCTATGTCCAAGAAGAATTCCAAAAATAAGGACGGGATTAGTCAGACAACAGCTGAGGTTGCTCAAAAGAAGATGGTGCAACACAGGAATCTATCACCAGCAAGCATTATTGTGTCTAAGGAGCTGAAAGCTTTATCACAAAATCAGACACAACTTATGATGATGGTTCAACATCTAATGGGACGAGTCAACCAGTTAGATGCTCCTGTGTTGAAACCACAGAAAAGGAAATCCAAGCCAAAAGGTTCCTCTTCTACATCATCTCCTTCACCTCAGACTGTCAAACATAACAAACATGTTAGTATTACGTCTGTTGATCAGAACAGACCCAAAACCAAAAAGGTTTGGGTCTCCAAAACTAACTAACTTGTTATGATGATTGTAGGGTTCTTCAACATGCCAAAGAAGCATCTGGTATGTAGACAGTGGAGGATCCATGCACATGACAGGGAGCAGCTTCTTCTCAATGACTACTCTCAAGGAAAGAAGGGATTTGTTTCCTTTGGCAATGATGCAAAGGGTTACATCATTGGAAAAGGCTTTGTTTCCAATGGGGAAATAAGGTTTGCTGATGTCAACCATGTGGAGAATCTCAAGTACAATCTCTTGAGTGTCAGTCAAATGTGTGATAAAGGTCATGTTGCCCTTTTCACAAGCCAGAACTGTCGGATTCTGTCATCCAAAGTTCTGAGTTTGATTGAGAAGGTGTTGGATGAATATACTCTCCTGAAGGCCAACAGGACAGGAAGAGTATATGCCATAGATCTTTCCAAGAAGATAGATCTAAAAGGCCATCCTTGCCTATTCTCTAAGGCCTCTCCTTAAGAATCTACTTTATGGCATAGAAGGCTGGGGCATGTTATTCTCAAAAACATGAATCAGCTGACAAACCATGGATTAGTAAAAGGATTGCCTTTGAAGGAGTTCAAATGCGAAGACAACTGCACTGTTTGTTTAAAAGGAAAAGAACACAAAGTCTCATTCCCTCTAATAGAAGAATCCAAGTCCAATGCCTGCTTGCAACTTTTGCACATGGATCTTTTTGGACCTGTCAGAGTAATGAGCATGGCAAAGAAGAAATACTGTCTTGTAATTGTGGTTGATTACTCAAGATTTGTATGGACTTTCTTCTTGCACTCCAAAGATGAAGCTGCAAAAGCTATAATGAACTTTGTGTTATATGTGGAGAAGCAGCATTCCCTTCCAGTCAAGTGGGAAAGAAGTGACAATGGCACATAGTTTATGAATTACACACTTGATGACTTTTATTTGTCAAAGGGAATTAAAAGGCAGTTTAGCATTCCAAGAACTCCTGAACAAAATGGGGTGGTGGAGAGATAGAGCAGGACTCTCATTGAAGCTGCAAGGTCAATGCTGGCTGACTCAGGATTGCCATTGACCTTTTGGCTTGAAGCTGTTAATACAGCTTACTATGTGCAGAATAGAGTATTAGTGAATCAGAGGTTGATGAAGACTCCTTATGAAGTACTTCATCATTTGGCTCCTTTGATTTCCTTCTTCAGAGCCTTTGGTTGTCCTTGCTTCATTCTTAACACAAGAGATCCACTCTAGAAGTTTGCATCAAAGGTGGATGAAGGGTATTTTGTTGGTTATTCATCAACTTGCAAGGCATACAGAGTTTTCAACTGTAGGACAAAGATGGTTGAAGAGACTTTGCATATGAAGTTCAATGAATCTCCAGAGGACAAGATTCCACAAAACCCTGTGGAGCTATTTGATTTGGACATACTTCAATATGTTCCTTATCAACCTCCAGCTGTTGTTCCTGTCAACAGTTCTCCACCTGGTGGTACAGATGATGAAGATGCCAGTACTCACCTTTTCAGGTTTAGTGACAATCTGCCTGAGTCAACTAAACCTCATGCTCCTGTAGCTTCAGCAGCTCCATCCACAACAAATGCTGATGAGATTTCTGCATGCTCTACTTCATTTGAGCTGCCATCTCCTACATGGTTTCAAGAATCTTCATCAACATCTGTTGCTACTGAAGGTCCTACAAACACTTGCACTGATCTTATAGTCTATCAAGAGCTGAAGAATCACCCATTGTCTCAGATCATTGGTGATATCAATGCTGGTGTTTCAACCAGGAGTCAATTGTCCAATTTTTGCCTCTATGCTCTCTTCATCAGTCAGCAAGGGCCAAAGAACTACCATGTTGCACTAAGAGACAATGGATGGGTTGAAGCAATGCAGCTTGAGCTTCTTCAGTTCAAAAAGTAGCAAGTATGGGAGCTTGTTCCTTTACCCCAAGGTAAGTGTGCAATAGGCTCTAAATGGGTGTTTAGGAATAACACTGATGAAAAGGGCAAAATTGTCAAGAACAAGGCCAGGCTGGTTGTCCAGGGGTTTGCACAAGAGGAAGGCATCGATTATGATGAAACCTTTGCCCCTGTAGCCAGACTGGAGGCAATTAGATGGTTCTTAGCTTATGCTGCCTTTCACAATCTTAAAGTTTTTCAAATGCATGTCAAAAGTGCCTTTCTATATGGTAAAATAAAAGAAGAAGTTTATGTGTGTCAACCACCAGGCTTTGAGGACAATAAACATCGTGATTGGGTGTATAAGCTTGATAAGGCTCTTTATAGGCTGAAACAAGCTCCTAGAGCCTGGTATGAGACATTATCAACTTTTCTGCTAGACAATAAATTCACTAGAGGCACCATTGATAAAACTTTATTTATTAAGAATGTGGGACAACATAAGCTCCTTGTTCAAATATATGTAGATGATATAATTTTTGCATCCTCTGATCCCCAGTTGTGTGATGAATTCACTAAGCTCATGAAGCAAAAGTTTGAAAATAGTGCTATGGGAGAATTACAATTCTTTCTAGGGTTGCAAATCAAACAAAGGGCTGATGGAACCTTCATTCATCAGTCCGAGTATACAAAGGATTTGTTGAATAAGTTTGATTTACAAAATTGTAAGCCCTATTCTACTCCCATGAGCAGCACCACATAACTAGATGTGGATCAGAAAGGTAAGCGGTTGATGAAACCCTTTACAGATGTATGATTGCGTCCTTGATGTACCTTACAGCTTCTAGACCAGATATCATGTTTGCAACATGTGCCTGTGCTACATTTCAGGATGCACCTAAAGAATCCAATTTGATTGCAGTCAAAAGGATCTTTAAATATCTGCAAGGTATCCAATCACTAGGTCTTTGGTATTCAACTGGGCATTCTTGCAAATTAGTTGCTTTCTCTGATAGTGACTATGCAGGATGCAAAGTCACCAGAAAATCCACTTCTAGTGGTTGCCAATTCCTAGGCAATTGTTTAGTTTCTTGGCAGAGTAAGAAACAAACATCAATTGCTACATCCATTGCTGAAGCTGAGTATATTGCTGCTGCAAGTTGTACATCTCAGGTACTTTGGCTTCAGAACCAACTTTTGGATTATGGCATTACAGAGACTAAGACTCCATTATTAATGGATAGTGCTTCAGCACTTTATATTATTAAAAATCCAGTCCAGCACTCTAGGACCAAACATATTGAGATCAGACATCATTTTATAAGGGATTGCTATGAAAAAGGTCTAATTGATCCAAAGTTTGTGCCTAGTGCTGATAAGCTTGCAGACATATTTACTAAGCTTTTAGATAGTGCCATATTTCAAAATCTGGTACTAAGGCTTGGTATGCTGCAGCTAGAATAATTTGACTAATACTAATGCTCTCAGGTCACAAGTACTGATAAGCATTATTATGCAAAAGTCAAAAATAAGTACTGATGAGTAATTTAGTCTTCAGCATTTTTCACAACTACTAAAGACTAAAATGCTTCAAAGTACTGAAGTATATTATTTTTTGCAAACAACTGATGTCATTTCAACTACTGATGTAGTTATAACTACTGATGTATAGTTTTCAAACAAATAAGTACTGAAGAACAAATTTTGTTCACAAGTAATGATGTGTAATCTTACACATAAGTACTGAAGACAAAATTGTTCACAAGCTCTGAAGAATAATTTATTTCCTCAATGAACATTTGTTCACAAGAGCTGAGGAATAAATATTCATAATCTGAAAGTCAGCCAAAGAGCTGATGAGTAAATGTTGAGGTCAGTATGAAACAACTGAATTGACGACAACAGCTGATGAGTAATTTTACTCTTCAGCTGATTTCAACATCGGCTGTTTCATAACCGAACAACTGAAGGACAAAACCATGTCTTCAGTAGTTTCACAACTACTAATGACTAACACCACGTCCTCAGTTGTTTACAATAACTGAAGCAAAACCATGTCTTCAGTAGTTCATAACTACTGAAATGTCGGTAGTTTACAACTACTAAAGACTAACACCAAGTCTTCAGTTGTTTACAACGTCTGAAGACATGTCTTCAGTAGTTTATAACTACTGATGACCAATAGGTCTTCAGTCGTTCACAACATCTGAAGGACAAAACCAAGGTCTTAGTAGTTTCAACTACTGAAGACTAACACCAAGTCCTCAGATGTTATAACCTCTGAAGGTTAAAACCACGTCATCAGTCGTTTCAACAACTGATGACTAACACCAAAACCTTCAGTCGTTTCCTTTCAACTGTTTCATAACCCCTATAAATACCCAACCTTACCTTCAGAGTTTTTCATTCTCACTTGACCTAAAATTTAAAAAACTCTGAAACCTACTATACACCATTAATGGCGACCATGCAACTAAAACCACGACACAACTGTGTCGCATACCTCACAAAGTCACCATTTTGGACCAAGTTTGATCACGTCATTGAACTCATGGTTGATTCCCCACTTAAAACGGCCTTTCTCCTCAATCCCACAATCTATGCCGATCCCTTACCCCAGTTCTGGACGAATGTCACCATCCAGACTGGAGCAAACGACGCCGAGGTCTCTCTCCGGTTGGTCGTCAACACCAAACAGGTGGTCATCACTCCAGCAATCATCCGACAAACCCTAAAACTGGATGATGCCACCTTCCCCACCGACTACCCCAAAGGCACCCT
Organism: Flaveria linearis; assembly: GCA_024085815.1. NCBI lineage: Eukaryota > Viridiplantae > Streptophyta > Magnoliopsida > Asterales > Asteraceae > Flaveria > Flaveria linearis. The sequence continues at coordinate 36,462,425 of CM044006.1, forward strand.
TGATCTTTCTTTTGCTGCTCATGACTATCAGGGTGACCTATCAGCCTCTACCCTGCTCAAGAAACATTTCTATGACCCCGAACGCCTCATATTTCATATGGTCAATGTTTCTTTAGCCCCAAAGACATCCTCATGGGACCAGATGTCCACAAGGTGGCAGCAGGTATTGTACTCTATCCTTGAAAAACAACCACTAAATTTTTTTGAAATAATTTTCTTGGAACTCAAGGACATGGCCACAAAACCTTTTGCTAACCGCTAGATACTATATCCACAGTTCATAATGGCCATGATAGAGTGTTGGACCAAAAGAACCAATGAGCCAAGATCAGGAAAACCTCTAAGTCCCACATGCCATTGCAACAACTGCTGAAGACTCCTATCAGCTGTTCTGACTAAGTCTGAAGAATCAAAGACTGAAGATTAAAGATCTGAAGTGCAACAGCTGAAGACTCTAAAGTGCTGAAGACAAGTACTGAAGTCTGAAGTACTGAAACATACAAGTACTGAAGACTTCAAGTACTGAAGACTAGTACTGAAGATCAAAAGCTGAAGAACTGAAGAACTGAAGATCATCTACTGATGCATAACGTCTGAAGACAAAGACTGAAGACAACAGCTGATGACATCTACTGAAGTCATCAGCTGATACATCATCTGAAGCCCAAGTCTGAAGAACCAAGTGCTGAAAGATTCAGAGTTTGTCACAACAGCTGAAGAAGTCTTCTTCAGTTGTTGTGATGGTTTTTCCTTTCAGTAGTTTTGTAATTTTATTTCAGTAGTTTGTACAACAGCTGAAGAGCTTGTTCTTCAGCTGTTATAGTATCAGTAGTTATAAACGACTAAAGAGTTTGTTCTTCAGTCGTTGTAGGCTTTCAGTAGTTTACTTTTGTCAGTACTTGTAATAGTTAGAACACTTTTGTAAGAAGATGTCAGCTGTTGACATCTTCAGTAGTTTTATGTTCTATCAGTTGTAACTTTAATATTCGGTTGATGTCACTGTCAAGTGACATCATCACCCATCCTTTTGCCGCCTATAAAAGGATGGTGAACCATGCTGTTTTAATTGCCGAAACGTGTTGAGTAATAGAAAAATTAATTTTTCGTTGAACCTTTCTCTCTCTCTATGTTTGTACTTTTACATGTAAAACATCTTGTGTTCTTGATTTAATTGCTAATCTCGTGCTAAATCCGCTGCAAAAACAATCTGATTGATCAAACTAGAGGCTGAGATCCTGTCAAATAGTATCAGAGCAGGTTAATCATTGATCGATTTCACTATTGATCATTTGAAACTGCTCTTTTGATCTCTACGTTTGATCGAATTAGCAATTTGCAAGAATTAGCCATAGAGAGTGAGTTTCTGTTGTTTCTGGCCAAAATCTTGAGGTTCTCTGGTGGTTTTGAGCTACTTTTGTTTTGCTTAAACTTGTTTTTGACTAAAACCTGAGATGACGACACCAACTAACGATCCTCACAATATTGGTTCCTCAACCAAGCCTCTGATGCTTGTGAGGAACGAGTATAACATATGGCAAAGACGTATGCTTCACCACTTGGCTGTCAACAGTGCTGGTTGTTGGAAGTCAGTGGTGCATGGACCATACAAGCCTATGGTGAGCGTCCCTGAATCTAATGAATAGGTTGCGAAGAAACCTGAACAATATTCGGACAAAGATCTTAAGCTGTTCGAAATTGATGCTAGAGCGCATGGAATTTTAGCCATGGCCATTCCTAATAAGATTTATTCAGGGCTCTTGCATCATGAGTCTGCTCATGACCTATGGGTTGCTCTAAAGGAACAATTTGGAGGAACTGATTCGGTCTTAGCAAACAATAGGGAAATCCTTGCCCAACAATATGAGACATTCTCATATAGAAAGGGTGAGACTCTGACCTAGCAGTTTGAGCGGTTCTCTTGTTTGATTTCTGAGCTAAATATGGTCAAACAAGAGTACTCCAACAGCCAGATGAACAACAGGTTCCTTAGGTCACTACCTGAGAGATGGGACACTTATACCATTGTCCTACGCTCCAGTGCAGATCTGGAAACTCTATCTCTCAACCAACTTCATGGGAAACTGCTCACTTTTGAGAGAGAGATAGAGCAAAAGAGGAAGTTGTCCACTTCTGGAAAACTCGCTGATGACTTTGTCCAAGGTAATGCTGCCTTGATAAGTCAGGAGTCAGAATATGCTTCATCATAAAGTTCTTATGATGAGCATATTAATTTCTCTACCAACTCAGAACAAGCTTTTGTTGGTGTTAGTAGTTCAGGAGGTAGTGGTGACAACTTGTGTTTTCTGATGGAGGACTTGAAGGGCATTCCAGATGATGATCTGGAAGAGATGGATATTTTGAACCAAATGGCAATGATAAATATCCGTTCTCAAAATTTCTACAAGAGAACTGGTAGGAAATTCCCTGGACTCTCTGGCAAAACCAAAGTTGGTTTTGACAAGAGCAAGTTGAGGTGTCACAAGTGCCAAAGGCTTGGACACTTTGCTAGAGAGTGTAGATCATCTGGATCTAACTCCTCTGCACCCTTTGTGACTTTTCCCAGCAATAGTTCACAGCAGAGAGGGCAACCATCCTCCAGTTCTGGCCATCCATCACAAGCACAGGCACCACCTGCTTATTTTGTGCCTCAGGGTCATATGCCATATCCTTACCCCTGTTACTACATGCCTCAGCCCAGTCAAACTCAAGCACCCTCGGCTCAACCACCTCATGCTCTTCCTGAGCCTCCATCTTCCCAATCTCATCATCACACACAACCTCAACAACACAGCTTTTTCACCCAAGTGTTGTTGACTGGAGTAGTCTACCAGATGATCTATCTGGTCAGGAACAACTACTCCAAGGTGCTGGTCAACATGGGGGTGACCATTCTTTTGGAAATCTTGCTCTGATGGCCCTTGATTCTGCTGAGGGGTCATCATCCAATGCCTCATCTCAGGTATCCACTGATGCTAAAGCCAAGCTTTGTTCTGAATCATGCATAGCAGCGTTTGCTTCTATTAGAGAAGCAAATGTAGCTTTAATAGATAAAAATCTTAAGCTTGAGCACATTATTTCCAAAAGAAAAGCTGATTTTGAGGCTGTACTAAAAGATAAAAATGATGAGATTAACAAGCTTAAATGCCCAAACAAAGATGATAAAGCTAGGGAAGATGTACTTCTAGAAAAGTACAGAGACCTCAAGGAAACTCTTGCAACCACCCAAGTTGAGTGTGATCGATGGGTGCAATCATGCAAGGGTTTTGAAATGCTTCTTAGCAAGCAATCAGCTTCCAATGTGAAGTTTGGCATTGGTTATAATCACACTGCTCCTCCCACAGATTTCACTTCAAGAGCAGAAGTTGAATCTGATGGGGAAAGCAATAACCAATCCTTCTCATCATGTGACCTACTATCTTCTGATTCAGCATCATCAGAGATAGAAGTCAACATTAACTCCTGCCAAAACCAATCAGCTGATGCTACAATAGCTGATGGTTCAAATGCTGACTGTCATATGACCAAAAGGCTGATCAACTCAGGTGTTGTCACTAGAAGTACTGAAGGTACTGGAGAGCAAGTGACAACATCTGAAGTTCAAACCTCAACTACTGTTAGCACTAAAGAGAAGAAAAGTAACAGTAGGAAAGGTTTGAAGACAGCTAAAGAGGATGCCAGGAAAGCAGGCACTAGGAAGAAGACTGCTAGTACTGATAGCAAACAGCTGAAGAACAAGTCTTCAGCAGTTTCATCCTCTTTAGCTGATGATCAGCATAAGATGAAGAAGAAGCCATGTGAGATATGTGGCTTGTTCAATCATCTTACTGATGATTGCTGGTACAAAAGGGGTTCCAAACTCAAACAGAAGGAGAAAACCAATGAGGACATCAATAAAATGAAGAATGAGTTTGAAACCAAGTTTGTACTAGCAACATCCAAGCCTCAAATCCCTAAGCCCAAAGCTAAATCTAAAAAGAAGGTAGGGGTTACTCAGGCAACAGCTGAGGTTGCTCAGAAAAAGATGGTACAACATAGGAATCCATCATCAGCAAACTCCAAGGCGTCTGAAGAGCTGAAAGCTTTATCACAGAATCAGACACAGCTGGTGATGATGGTTCAGCAACTAGTGGGAAGAGTCAACCACTTAGATGCTCCTGTGTTGAAACCAAAGAAAAGGAAGTCCAAGCCAAAGGGTTCCACTTCTGCACCATCTTCTTCACCTCAGGCTGTCACACATAACACACCTGTTACTGGTGCACCTGTAGTTGAAAACAGACCCAAAACCAAACAGGTTTGGGTCTCTAAGACTAACTAACACATGGTTGTGTTTGCAGGGTTCTTCAACATGCCATAGAAGCATCTGGTATGTAGACAGTGGAGGATCCATGCACATGACAGGAAGCAGCTCCCTTCTTAATGACTACTCTCAAGGAAAGAAGGGATTTGTTTCCTTTGGCAATGATACAAAGGGTTACATCATCGGAAAAGGCTTTGTTTCCAATGGGGAAATAAGGTTTGATGATGTTAACCATGTGGAGAATCTCAAGTACAACCTCTTGAGTGTCAGTCAAATATGTGACAAAGGCCATGTTGCCCTTTTCACAAGCCAGAACTGTCAGATTCTATCATCCAAAGTTCTGAGTTTGATTTACAAGGTATTGGATGAACACACTCTCCTGATGGCCAACAGGACAGGAAGAGTGTATGCCTTAGATCTTTCCAAAAAAATAGATCTAAAAGGACATCCTTGCCTATTCTCCAAGGCTTCTCCTCAAGAGTCTACACTATGGCATAGAAGGCTGGGTCATGTTAATTTCAAGAACATGAATCAGCTGATAAGCCATGGTTTAGTAAGAGGATTGCCTCTGAAGGAGTTCAAGTGTGAAGATGACTGCACTGCTTGCTTGAAAGGAAAACAACACAAAGTCTCATTCCCTTCAATAGAAGAACCAAAGTCCACTGCCTGCTTGCAGCTCCTGCACATGGATCTCTTTGGTCCTGTCAGAGTAATGAGCATGGCAAAGAAGAAATACTGCCTGGTAATTGTGGATGATTATTCCAGGTTTGTATGGACTTTCTTCTTGCACTCCAAGGATGAAGCAGCCAAGACTATCATGAACTTTGTGTTACTTGTAGAAAAGCAGCATTCCCTACAGGTCAAGTGTGTGAGAAGTGACAATAGAACAATGTTTAGAAACCACACACTTGATGACTTCTACCTATCCAAGGGAATTAGAAGGCAGTTTAGTATTCCTAGAACTCCTGAGCAGAATGGAGTGGTGGAGAGAAAGAACAGGACTATCATTGAAGCAGCAAGGTCAATGTTGGCTAACTTAGGGTTGCCACTGACCTTTTGGGCTGAAGCTGTCAATACAGCTTGCTATGTACAGAATAGAGATTTAGTGAATAAGAGGTTGATGAAGACTCCTTATGAGGTTCTTCATCATTTGGCTCCTCTGATTTCATTCTTTAGAGCCTTTGGGTGTCCATGTTTCATTCTCAACACTAGCAACCCACTCCAGAAGGTTGCTTGTAAGGTGGATGCAGGGTATTTTGTTGGTTATTCATCAACATGCAAGGCATACTGAGTCTTCAACTGTAGAACAAAGGTGGTTGAAGAAACTCTGCATGTTAAGTTCAATGAATCTCCAAAGGACAGGATTCCACAAAACCCTGTGGAGTTGTTTGATCTGGACATACTGCAATATGTTCCTCATCAACCTCCAGCTGTTGAGCCTGTGAACAGATCTCCACCTGGTGGTACTGATGATGATGTAGTCAGTACTCACCTCTTCAGGTTTAGTGACAACCTACCTGAGTTCACTGAACCTGATGCTCCTGTAGCCTCAGCAACTCCATCCACTACAAATGCTGATGAGATTTCTGCTTGCTCTACTTCGTTTGAGCTGCCATCTTCTACATGGTTTCAGGAATCTCCATCACCATCTGTTGCTGCTGATGGGTCTACAAACACTTGCACGGATATTATAGTCTATCATGAGCTCAAGAATCACCCCACATCGTAAATCATTGGTGATATCCATGCTGGAGTTTCAACCAGGAATCAATTGTCCAACTTCTGCTTCTATGCTCTCTTCATCAGTCAGCAAGAGCCACAGAACTATCATGTTGCTTTAAGAGACAATGGATGGGTGGAAGCTATGCAGCTTGAGCTTCTTTAGTTCAAGAAACATCAAGTGTGGGAGCTTGTTCCATTACCCAAAGGTAAGTGTGCTATAGGCACCAAGTGGGTATTTAGGAACAAAACAGATGAGAAGGGCCAAGTTGTCAAGAACAAGGCCAGGCTGGTTGTTCAAGGGTTTGCACAAGAGTAAGGCATCGATTATGATAAGACCTTTGCCCCTGTGGCCAGACTGGAAGCAATCAGACTGTTCTTAGCTTATGCTGCCTTTCACAGTCTTAAGGTTTATCAAATGGATGTCAAAAGTGCCTTCTTATATGGCAAAATAAAAGAAGAAATTTATGTGTGTCAACCACCAGGTTTTGAGGACAATAAACATCCTGATTGGGTGTACAAGCTTGATAAGGCTCTTTATGGGCTGAAGCAAGCACCCGGAGCATGGTATGAGACACTCTCAACTTTTCTTCTAGAGAATAAGTTCACTAGAGGCACCATTGATAAAACCTTATTCATCAAGACTGTAGGACAACATAAGCTCCTTGTTCAAATTTATGTTGATGACATCATCTTTGCATCCTCTGATCCAAAGCTGTGTGATGAATTTGCAAAGCTCATGAAGCTAAGGTTTGAAATGAGTGCTATGGGAGAATTACAGTTCTTTCTAGGTTTGCAAATCAAACAACAGGATGATGGAATCTTCATCCATCAGTCCAAATATACCAAAGAGTTGTTGAATAGGTTTGATTTACAAACCTGTAAGCCCTGTTCTACTCCCATGAGCAGCATCACACAACTAGATGTAGATCAGAAAGGTAAAGCAGTTGATGAAACCCTTTACAGATGTATGATTGGGTCCTTGATGTACCTTACAGCTTCTAGGCCAGACATCATGTTTGCAACATATGCTTGTGCTAGATTTCAGGCTGCACCTAAAGAATCCCATTTGATTGCAGTCAAAAGGATCTTTAGATATCTGCAGGGTACCCAATCACTAGGTCTTTGGTATTCAACTGGGCATTCTTGCAAATTAGTTGCTTTCTCTGATAGTGACTATGCAGGATGCAAAGTCACCAGAAAATCCACTTCTGGTGGTTGCCAATTCCTAGGCAATTGTTTAGTTTCTTGGCAGAGTAAGAAACAAACATCAATTGCTACATCCACTGCTGAAGTTGAGTACATTGCTGCTGCAAGTTGTACCTCTCAGATACTCTAGCCTTAGAACCAACTTCTGGATTATGGCATTACTGAGACTAAGACTCCATTACTAATGGATAGTGCTTCAGCTCTGTGTATTGTTAAAAATCCAGTCCAGCACTCTAGGACCAAACATATAGAGATCAGACATCATTTTATCAGGGATTGCTATGAAAAAGGTCTGATTGATCCTAAGTTTGTGCCTAGTGCTGATAAGCTTGCAGATATTTTTACTAAGCCCTTAGATAGTGCTACATTCCAAAATTTGGTACTAAGGCTTGGTATGCTGCAGCTAGAATAATTTGACCAATGCTGATGCTCTTACTTCACAACTACTGATGAGCAAAGGTCAAATATAAGTACTGATGAGTAATTTAGTCTTCAGCTCTTTCACAACTACTGAAGACTCAAAGTACTGATGTACATTATTTGTTGAAAACAACTGATGTAGTGAGGTGGATTACAACTACTGATGTATGATTTTCAAACAAATAAGTACTGAAGAACAAATTTTGCTTACAAGTACTGATGTGTAATCTTACACAAGTACTGAAGACAAAATTTGTTCATCAGCTCTGAAGAGTATTTCATCGGCACTTGTGAACATCTGATCACAAGAGCTGAAGGCTTAAATACTCACAAGAGCTGAAGGCTTAAATACTCACAAGAGCTGAAGGGTCAATGAAACATCTGAAAGTCAGCCAAATAGCTGATGAGTAAGTGTAGAGGCTAGCATGAAACAACTGATTTGACGGTAACAGCTGATGAGTAATTTTCTCATCAGCTGATGCCAACAGCTGCTGTTTCATACCCAAACAACTGAAGGACAAAACCATGTCTTCAGTAGTTTCACAACTACTGATAACTAACACCAAGTCCTCAGTTGTTTACAACAACTGAAGCAATACCATGTCTTCAGTAGTTCACAACTACTGATATCAGTAGTTTACAACTACTGAAGCTTAACACCAAGTCTTCAGTTGTTACAACGTCTGAAGATGAAAACTAGGTCTTCAGTAGTTTACAACTACTGAAGACTGACGATAAGTCTTCGGCCGTTTACATCTGAAGGACAAAACCAAGGTCTTAGTAGTTTCAACTACTGAAGACTAACACCAAGTCCTCAGATGTTATAACCACTGAAGGTTAAAACCACGTCATCAGTATTTTCAACAAGTGATAACTAACACCACAACCTTCAGTAGTTTTCTTTCAGCCTTTGCCCTACCCTATAAATACCCAACCTTCAGAGCATTTACTATTCACTTGACCTAACCTTTCAAAACCTCTGAAATTCCCATACACCATTAATAGCGACCATGCAACTCAAACCTCGACACAACTGTGTCGCTCATCTTACCAAATCACCATTATGGCCAAAATTTCACCATGTCGTGGATCTTATGCGTGACTCACCTTACCAAACGGCATTCCTGTTGAATCCTACCATCTACACCGACTCCTTGACGGAGTTTTGGACGAACATCATCGTCCAAACCGGAGAGCAAGATGGCGATGTCTCTCTCTGGTCATCCGTCAACAACCACCCATTGGTTATCACTCCAGCTATCTTGCGCCAAACCCTAAAGCTGGAGGATGCCACCTACCCAACATCCTACCCAAAAGGCGCCCTTGATCTATCCTTCACGTCCAATGACTATCAGGGTGACCTCTCCGCCTCCACCTTGTTGAAGAAACACTTCCCAGACCCTCAATGTCTGATTTTTCATATGGTGAACGTGTGTTTGGCCCCAAAAACCTCTTCATGGGACCAGATGTCAACAAGGTGGCAACAGGTATTATTCTCTATCCTTGAAAAACAACCTTTGAACTTAACTGATATTATATTTTTGGAAATCAAGGATATGGCCACAAAACCAATTTCTAACCGATGGATCTTGTATCCTAGGTTAATAATGGCCATAATAGAGAACCAGGTAAGTGCTGAGGGACTTGTTGGCACTGGGGTCCCTGCCATGGTTGTTCTAGCCAGGTATACTCCAGGCACAACACCGACCAATCCCTAAAACAGGCAGGCCGGCTGCGAAAACCCACGGAGCAGGAACCCATAGCCTCTACCTCCAAATCCAAAGTCCCCACCAAGCGAAAAGCCAAAAAGAAGCCCAAAAAGGCTACTCAGGGAAATGTGTCCCCTGAGGATGCCCCTGCAACACAAAGGCAGGATGTGGCTGCTGGTTCGATTCTCCCAGCAGCTACCACGACTCCACCCACCACAACCGCACAGGCTTCCTCTCAACAGGAGCCTGATGCAACCACTTCTGCGGCAGCCACACTTCTGGGGTCTATCTCACTTGAGAAGACTGCCATTGAAACGCACAGTCCTCCCCCTGTGCACACTACTTCAAGCCCATCAACCACTGAGACCGCCCCATAAAGCCCTACATTGGCAATAGCCAAAGTGCTGACCCATCTGAGCACTCCACCCTCTCCCCAGAAACCAGTTACAACTGGGGAGACCCCAACCGAAGAGGGGGTGGACACTAGTGCCGGTGGGAGCCCACAACACAGAGAATCACATGTCCAATCTCCCAGTGTGGCCAGGGAGATAGGACATTCTAGTGAGGCTGCCACTTCCTCTGCATCAACATCTGAGAAGGGTGAAGCTGGTAACATAAATAAGACCTCACCAGAGGCAACTGCCGATGATGGATCCAATCCGGAGGCTGGAAGTCCCCTGCACCACGAACAAGGGGCACATGCTATTTCTGAGCCACACTCAGAGCATGTATATCCTGACATTGTCAGGAGGTCAGGTGATTTAGTACACACTGATGATGACCTGAGCTTCTTCTTTGACGTTGTTGCTCAAAACACTATCTTAGAGGATGAGATAAGCAGACTCAAAGAGCTGCTTGCTCAAATGACTCAAGATAGAAGTCCATCTGCCACCACAAACCCATAGATGGCACCTTCACCCGAAGGTCTCACATACACTGAGCCACTCCCACAAACTCGGCTACCAGCCCCTGCTTCTCGCACTAGCTCTCAGGGCCAGAACCCCCTGACTATCTAGATGCTATCCTCCAAAAATCCCTGCCTCTCATCACACCCATAATAACAGATATAGTCATTAAAACCATTGATGAGAGGCTTTCTACTCACATCCAACCGATGGTGGAGGTTGCCATTGCTAAGGCGCTTGCTGATAGTCAAACCCCAACCAATGCACCCAAAAAGGAGGAGACATCAGTGCAAGCCTAGAGGAAGAGGGGTGAGGAGGAGTTAGAAGTAGAAAGAGAGGTGGTAGTTGAGAGGGAGAAGGCTGAGGAGAGTATTAGGGTGAAGGAGAAAGGGAAGAGGAAGGTGAGGGAGGAGAGTGAGCATATAGAAGTGGCTGGAATCCAAAAGGATTTCAGTGTCACTTATCAGAAGAAAAAGGGAGAGGAGGGAGAGAAGATCGACTCTGTTCTAGCAGCCCTTGTCAAGGAGGCTGATGCTGAACAAAGCAGATCAATGGACTCTATCATTGATCAGCTGTTCAGGCAAGGCTTTGACATGGACACAGCATTGTTGGATCAGGAGATCAGGAAGATGGAGACTAGGGAGATCGAACACCGATGGTCTACTTATAGCCAAGAGGACAAAAAGAGACTCGAGGCTATGAGTAGATTCATTTCGAAGTATCTGGGCAGGCCAGTCCTTGATGTCAAAGCATGGACCAGGGACAGAATCTTGGCTATAGCCACCAAGATCGGTTCAGCTGGTGATTTCACCAAAGGACTGGTCACTGAGGCCCTCTCAGAAGCCGGTGCTGGGAACAGGACACTGCTAGCAAAACAGACCAAACCATCACTCATCTTTAGATTGCTAGCAGTGCCTGCCAACATTCCCACACCAACCACCCAAACACAACCCACAAAACCAACCCCTTCACCATCAAAACCCGCAGCCAATGATCCACCCTTGCAGAAGAAGAGAAGGGTGTTGAGGCTACAAGAAGAAGAAGGAGAGGAGGATAGACTGCCCCTTTCAGCAGTCATCCCTCTACCAAAAGCCAAACTACAAACCATCACTCCCACCTCACAGATGGACACTGTGAGGGTAAAATTAGAAGAAGAGGAGCAGCAAAGACTACACGATGAGGAAATGCTAAAAAGCATTGACAAATGCTATGCTGCTTCTACTTCTATAATAAACATGCAGAAGGAGGCTCTGAGACTCTTCACTCTTAAGCAAACCTTTCAATATGAAAAGGAAAGAGTGAGGACTTGGCCTGATCCTAGGGTGGCTCACAGGATAGTTCAGAAAGCTATGCCTGTGAGATACAAGAGCCAACTTAAGAGAATTGTAGATGAAGTAATCTCTGTGGCTCTTGTAATCACACCCTGGGAAATAGTAGAGGAGTTCGAGAAAGCCTATAGAGCCAACCAATCACCCTAAACAATGTTAGAGAATAGGGTGATTAGGAAAGGGTTGGTCTATAAGAGGCTTGAGAACTTCCATAAGGATGAGCTCAACTTGCTGTTAGAAGGAAAACATCCTGATGAATTTGCATATAGGCAAGTAACAACAGTTGAGCTCAAAAATGGGAGACAGGCCAAGTATGTCTCAGAGCTGTACGGCCGGGAGGGGCTATTCGAAGGTGAGGCTGAAGACTTAACCAAAGAAGAGCAGATGATATTTCTTCAGGCCTACACCCGAGAATCCTACCGGCTTGTACATGGGAGGTAGATCTCATAGATGGGACAACAGCTCTGTGTCCAATTCCCTAAAACAGAGCTCCCATCCATACTAAGCCAATCAAATCATAGAGACTACCTCTCAGGCCAGTGCTTATCAGGGTCAACTTCTAATCTGATCTAGAAGGAAATAGACCAACATTTCTGCCATCAATAAGTGGGACAACAAATAATTAGAGGTTTTGGCTGCATTGGTTTAGGGGGAGTTTGTTGGACCAAAAGAACCAATGAGCCAAGATCAGGAAAACCTCTAAGTACCACATGCCATTGCAACAACTGCTGAAGACTCCTATCAGCTGTTCTGACAAAGTCTGAAGAATCAAATACTGAAGATTAAAGATCTGAAGTGCAACAGCTGAAGACTCTAAAGTGCTTAAGACAAGTACTGAAGTCTGAAGTACTGAAACACACAAGTACTGAAGACTTCAAGTACTGAAGACAAGTACTGAAGATCAAAAGCTGAAGAACTGAAGAACTGAAGATCATCTACTGATGCATAACGTCTGAAGACAAAGACTGAAGACAACAGCTGATGACATCTACTGAAGTCATCAGCTGATACATCATCTGAAGCCCAAGTCTGAAGAACCAAGTGCTGAAAGATTTAGAGTTTGTCACAACAGCTGAAGAAGTCTTCTTCAGTTGTTGTGATGGTTTTTCCTTTCAGTAGTTTTGTAATTTTATTTCAGTAGTTTGTACAACAGCTGAAGAGCTTGTTCTTCAGCTGTTATAGTATCAGTAGTTATAAGCGACTGAAGAGTTTGTTCTTCAGTCGTTGTAGGCTTTCAGTAGTTTACTTTTGTCAGCACTTGTAATAGTTAGAACACTTTTGTAAGAAGATGTCAGCTGTTGACATCTTCAGTAGTTTTATGTTCTATCAGTTGTAACTTTAATATTCGGTTGATGTCACTGTCAAGTGACATCATCACCCATCCTTTTGCCGCCTATAAAAGGATGGTGAACCATGCTGTTTTAATTTCCAAAACGTGTTGAGTAATAGAAAAATTAATTTTTCGCAGAACCTTTCTCTCTCTCTCTATGTTTGTACTTTTACATGCAAAACATCTTGTGTTCTTGATTTAATTGCTAATCTCGTGCTAAATCCGCTGCAAAAACAATCTGATTGATCAAACTAGAGGCTGAGATCCTGTCATAGAGGACTAGCATCATGCTGAGGGACTAGTTGGCATTGGAGTCCCTACCATGGCTGTATTGCCTGAGGTATACTCCAGGCACAACCAGACACTCAAACAGGCTGCTAAGTTGCGCAAACCCACGTAGCTGGAACCCACAACCTCCACCTCCAAGTCCAAACTCCCCACCAAACCCAAACCCAAAAAGAAACCCAAAAAGGCTACTCAGGGAGATGAGTCCCCTAAGGATGCCCCTTCACAATAAACGCAGGAAGTGACTGCTGGCCAGATTCTCCCAGCAATCACCACGACTCCAACTACCATAACCGCACAGGCTTCCTCTTTACAGGAGCCTGATGGAACCATTTCTGGGGCTGCCACACATCTGGAACCTTTCTCAATTGAGGAGGTTGCCATTGAAATGCACACTCCTCCCCATGTGCATACAGCTTCTACCCCATCTCCTACTGTAACCGCCCCTAAAAGCCCTACATTCATTATTGTATAAGTGTTGACCCATCTTAACACTCCACCCTCTCCCTAGGAACCAATCATAATTAGGAAAACTCCAACCAAAGAGAGGGTGGAAACAAGTGTTGATGGGAGCCCACAACATAGAGAATCACAGGTCTCATCTCCCAGTGTGGCAAGGGAGATGGGATATTCTGGTGAGGCTACCACTTCCCCTGCATCATCACATGAGCAGGAAGAAGCTGGTACCATCAATAAGACCTCACCAGAGGCAACTGCTGATGATGGATCTAATCCGGAGGCTGGAAGTCCCCAGAACTAAGAAAAAGGGGCACATACAACTACTGAACCACACTCAGTGCATGTACATCCTGACGCAGTCAGGAGGTCAGGTGATTCATTGCAAACTGATGATGACCTGAGCTTCTTCTTTGATGTAGTTGCTAAAAACACAATCCTTGAGGATAAGGTGAGCAAACTCAAAGAGCTACTCGCCAAAATGTATTAGGATCAAAGTCCATCTGCCACCATGAACCTACAGATGGCACCTTCACCTGAAGGTCTCTTAAACACTCAGCCACTCCCACAAACTCAGACACCTAACCCTGCTTCCGGCACTAGTTCTCAGGGCCAGAACCCCCTTGAGCAATTAGCTGCTATCTTTCAACAATCCTTGCCTCTCATCACACCCATAATCACAGACATTGTGATAAAAACCCTGGATGAGAGGCTTCCCTCTACAATATAGCCCTTGGTGGAAGCTGTTGTGGCCAAATCGCTTTTTGATAGTCAAACCCTTTCAACCAATGCAACTAAAAAGGGGGTGACATCAGTGAAAGCTAAGAAGAAGAGAGTAGAGGAGGAAGTGAAGGAGAAGGAAGTGGAGGTAGAGGTGGAAAACGAGAGGGAGAGAGTTGAGAAGACTGAGAAGGTGAAGGAGATTGAGAGGGAAGAGAGACCTGAAATGATTAAAGTGGATGAAAGTCAAAAGGACTTTCATGTCACTTACAAGAAGAAGAAGGGAGAGAAGGAGAGGGAGACTGATCTAGCTGTCCTTGTCAAGGAGGCTGATGCTGAACATAGTCGTTCAATGGATAATATCATTAATCAGCTGTTTAGGCAAGGCTTTGACACTAACACTGCTATGCTAGATCAGGAGATAAGAAAACTAGAGATGAAAGAGATTGACTACCGATGGACCAGTTATAGCCAAGAGGAAAGAGAGAGACTTGAGGCTATGACTAGGTTTATTTCGAAGTACTAGGGGAGACCAGTCCTAGAGGTTAAGCCATGGACCAGGGACAGCATCTTGGCAATAGCCACCAAGATCTGTTCGGCTGGAGTGTTCACTAAGGGACTGGTCATAGAAGCCCTTTCTGAAGCCGGTGCTGGGAATAGGACTTTGCTAGCAAAAAAAACCAAACCTTCACTCATATCCAGACTGCAAGCAAAGCCTGCCCAATCTCCCACACCAACACAAACCCAAACACAACCCACAAAACCAACCCCTTCTCCATCAAAACCCATAGCCGATGATGCACCCTTGAAGAGGAAGAGAAGGGTGCTGAGGCTACAAGAAGATGAAGAAGAGGATGATGAGGAAGAAGATAGGCTGCCTCTCTCTGCAGTTCTATCGTTGCCTAAACCTAGAACTTTACCCATCACTCCCATCACTCCTGCCTCACAGATGGAAGCTGTAAAGGTTAAGCTTGAAGAAGAACAGCAGCATAGGCTACATGATGAAGAGTTGTTGAAAAGAGTAGATAAAGCCTATGCTGCTTCCTCATCAATCACAAATATGAGGACACAAGCTCTGAGATTATTCACTTTAAGGCATACATTTCAATATCAAAAGGACAAAGTGAGTATTTGGCCTGATCCCAGGGTGTCTCATAGAATCATGAAGAAAGACATTCCACAGAGATACAATGGCCAAGTGAAAAGGATTGTAGATGAAGTGATCTCCTTGGCCATTGTAGTATCACCCTAGGAGATCATAGAAGATTTCAAGAAAACCTATCTGGCTAACATCCCACCACAAAAGATATTGGAGAATAGGGTGGTTAAAAAGGGGTTAGTCTACAAGAGGTTCGAGAAACTTCAGAGAAATAAGCTCCAGTAGTTCTTAGAGGGTAATCACCCAGATGAATTCGCCTATAGGGCCATAACAACTGTGGAGCTCAAAAGTGGTAAACATGCCAAATACATCTCAGAGCTCTATGGGCCTGAAGGATTCTTTGATGGTGAGGAAGAAGTACTTACCATGGAGGAACAAGTGATGTTTTTAGAGGCCTACACCAGAGAATCCTACAGGCTCATAGTTGGGAAGTAGGTCTTATGGATGGGACAACAACTCTGTGTCCAGTTCCCTAAAACAGAGTTCCCATTCATACTATGCCAACCAAATATCAGAGACCTCTTCCCAGGCTAGTGCTTAATTGGGTCATCTTCTAAGCTGATCAAGAAGGAAAAAGACCAATCTTCCTACCATCAATAAGTGGGACCAATAATAAGCTTAGAGGTTTCGGCTGCATTGGTTCAGGGAGAGATTATTGGACCAAATGAACCAATGAGCCAGATCAGAAAAACCTCTAAGTCCCACAAGACATCACAACAACTGCTGAAAGCTTCATCAGTAGTTTGACAAAGGCTGAAGACTTCAACAGCTGAAGACCAAAGAACTGAAGATCAACAGCTAAAGACTTCAAGTACTGAAGACTCATCAACTGAAGTATCAAGTACTGAAGACTCAAGTACTGAATCCTCAAGTGCTGAAGACAAAGTACTGAAGATCAACATCTGAAGAACTAAAGTACTGATGATCAACAACTGATGTGCAAAGTCTGAAGACAAAGACTAAAGACATCAGCTGATGACATCTACTGAAGTCATCAGCTGATAAAACATCTGAAGTTCAAAGTCTGAAGACCAAGTGCTAAAGCTTTAGAGTTTGTCACAATAGCTGAAGAAACATTCTTCAGTTGTTGTGATGGTTTACCTTTCAGTCTTTTATTTTCAGTAATTGTAATTTTCCTTTCAGTAGTTTGTAAACGACTGAAGAGTTTGTTCTTCAGTCGTTGTAGCTTTCAGTAGTTTTCTTTTCTTATTAGTAGCTTGTAATAAGTAGTAACACTTAACATTTTGTAAGAAGGTGTCAGTTGTTTGACATCTTCAGTAGTTTAGGTGTTTTCAATAGTTTGTTAGAATAACGGTTTGATGTCACTATCAAGTGACATCAGCTGATGTCATTCTTCCTATAAAAGGAAGATGACCTAATTGTAATCTTTGCCGAAGCTTGTGATTCAATAGAAAACACCTTTTCGCAGAATTGTTCTCTCTCTCTATAATTTTACTGTTATATGCAAAATCATTTGTGTTCTTGCTTATCTGTTTAATTCTCGTGCTAAATCAGCTGCGAATACAATCTAATTGATCAAACTAGAGGCTGAGATCCTTTCAAAGAAGTAAATTAGAACAAGCAAACCTGTGCTTATACTCTTGTTTTCTTTCTCAAATTGTTCCTAAACATGTTACCAAAACGTTAAAGGACAATGGTTGGATTGAGGCTATGCAAGAAGAATTACTGCAATTCCGCAAATAAGAAGTGTGGAATCTTGTGGATTTACCTGAAGGAGAAAATGCTATAGGCATAAAATGATTGGTTAGGAATAAAATAAATGATCAAGGAATAGTCATTTGAAACAAAGCGAGACTAGTTGCATAAGGATACACACAAGAAGAAGGAATTGACTATGATTAAGTATTTGCTCTAGTTGCAAGACTTGAATGTATTCGTGTCTTCATGGCTTATGCATCATTCATGAAATTCAAGGTGTATCAAATGGACGTAAAAGGTGTATTCTTGTACGGTCCAATCACTGATGATGTTTACATGAAGAATGCTTCGGGTTTTGAGGATGCAAAATTTCCATATCGGGTGTACAAGCTTAGCAAAGCTCTATATGGACTCCATCAAACACCTATAATGTAACACCCTCAATTTCCACGAACGGGGTTTTACCGTTAGGCGTGTGACATACCAGGATCTCAGACACAGTCATATCGAATGACACTATATGAATTTTGAAATAAACAGTGACTTCATTCACATGAACATAATCAGAGTTTACAGTAGTGCGGAAGCATGATCAAAAGTTGTAAATCCATTGCAATACGGTTACAATAGCCATGTTTAAACAAAATGTTCAATGCTGAAAAATAAACTAGATGAATGCATGTCCTGAATGCATTTCCTGAAGCGTGTCTCAAAAGCTTATGCGTTTCTGTGACCTGAGAAAACATGCTAAAATGTGTCAACATAAAGTTGGTGAGTTCACAGGTTTAATTTAACAAGAAATGTATTCGTAAGCGTTCCCATGTTATGCGTTTCAATGGTTTAGTACATAAAGCATATCGTTAGGTAGCTAGCCTATGTTCTTGTCACTTAGCGTTTCGAACCGAAGCTGACTGTTTACGTCCTATCGTGTTTTCTCCATGTCTTAACCGACCGTGGCAATCGTATGTTCCACGTCTTAACCGACCGTGGCAATCGTATGTTCCATGTCTTAACCGACCGTGGCAATCGTGTGTTCCACGTCTTAACCGACCGTGGCAATCGTGGGTTCCACGTCTTAACCGACCGTGGCAATCGTGTGTTCCACGTCTTAACCGACCGTGGCAATCGTATGTTAGGTCAATTGTGCGCCCGTTTGACCTCCAATCAAGCTAGCGCGACTAGCCCGGGCGGGGTTTGTCAGACCCAGTAGTACTACTCAAAATTACCTCGCTAATCCCATTACTAACGGTTCGAGTGTGTCAGGACATGTTGTGTGTTTGCACTAACGTAACAAGCGATATCAATATTACTACAACCATTTATGTAAATGTGTTTTGCATGTTTTCTCCCCCAAACGGAAAGAGATGTAAAACGGGGCCGTGAACTCACAGATGATGTAGCAAGTGTGTAGGATGAAAGTTTCCCAAGTGTTGTTTACGATGCGCTGTCAAACACCTATTGACAGTTGTGTAAGCGTTAATGTTGTGTTTAGCGTTAATAGACATGTTTAGTCGAGCCGGGTCGCATGGGTTTGGTCGGGGGTGTCACACACACAAGCAGTCATAGACGTATTAGACCTGTAGACTTCAAATGAGTTGTTGATATTTGTAAACAGTTACGTAGTTTTGGGTTGAAAAGTATATGTCTGTTGATTGCATTGACTTTAATCTTTGTGGTCAAGAAATGACGCTTTGTTGATGTTAACTTATCGTCACATGATAGACACATCGTACACCAGAAGAATTCACTCGAAATGACTCCAATTGCATAACAAGGCTAGACGCACGACTGGACACTTCATTCGCACGAATAGGCCTTCAATCGTACGAATCAAGTTCCCTCGTACGATTGAACCCTCATTCATGCGACTCAGCGTTCAGTCGTACCACACATTCCCCAATCACCCGAATCAACTACCAATCGCACGTATGAACCTTCATTCGTGCGGTTGGGCCTTCAGTCGGGTGTCACTCAGTCGCACACATTCATTCGGCTGACTCAATCGCACACATTCATTCGGCTGACTTAATCGCACCATTCATTCGCACGTCCCACCCCAGTCGCCCCGATCAATCGCGCGAAGGAACCGGTCGTACGACTCAGTCGCACGGTTGGCCCAGTCGCGGACTGCAGCAGGTCGCGACTGCTGGGCAGGTCGAACGGCCTTCGGCTGTTCCGTGCTCGGTTTTATCACAACCAAGACTTCCAGAAACACTCTCCTAACATGTCTAAGTGGAATGCATACTCTGATTGACCTCACACGCACCCCCTCGACCACATACATTCGGGTTGAACCCGAACACCCGAATCCCATACTTGCAGCAGTGAAACGGGTGATAAAACGGATGAAAATGGTCGCCTACCTGCTGGGAAGGTGATTCCTCAGCTGTTGCGTGGTTTAATCCGGCGAAAACGTGCTCGATCGGGTGGGATTTGGTGCTAGGAGTGTGAAATGGGGATGAAGAGAGCGTAAGGGAGGAAAGAGCAGAATGGGGTGTGTTTGGCTGGTGGATGGGTATTTATACCCAGCCCCAGTTTGGCAATTGTCAGGTTTGGTCCCTGCACTTAGGTACCGAGTTCCCGAATTTGTTTCGGTTGATAACGACTTAGACGAGCGAGCTCTATTAATTAATAGGATTCCTTAGGTAATCTCGTTTATGTGAATTCTCTACAAACACCCGCGTTAGTATTTTATCATAATTCGTTTAACGATGTTTGTGGCGGTGTTTGTATTCGTTTCGAGTATTTGCGAGTACGGGTAAACGTTAACGTCAACAATTTTGAAAAATGTTAATCTGAAGTTACGGGGTGTCACATATAATCTAGTATGAGACATTCTCACAACACTTAATCTAACATGGATACACAAGAGGGAAAACCGATCCAACTTTATTCATAATGAAGGATGCTATGATCTCTTATGTGTGCAAGTGTACGTTGATGATATCATATTTGGTTTTACCAGTCAAAAACTATGCAATGAATTTGAAGAAATCATGAAGTCTTGATTTCAAATGAGTTCTATTGGATAAATCAATTTCTTCCTTGGACTACAAATTCAATAATCTATAGATGGTATATTCATCAATCAAGAGAAGTTTGTTGACAAACTCTTGAAGAAATTCAAACTGAAAGATTGTCAGTCCATAAGAACTCTAGCTGACGTAAACTCCAAGATTGAGCCTGATCCAAAGGGAAAATCTGTTGACCAAACTTTATACAGATCTATGATTGGTTCTTTGATGTATCTTACTACGTCTAGACCAGACATTATGTATGTTGTTTGTGTCTGTGCTAGGTATCAATCAGACTCGAAAGAATCCCACTTAATTACTGTCAAAAGGATATTCAGGTATCTCAAAGGTAAACCAGCTTTAGGGAAATGGTATCCTTACGAGGGAAACTTTGAGCTACAGGATATACTTATAGTGATTATGGAGGATGTTGTCAGGATAGAAAATCTACAACGGGTGGTTGTCAGTTTTTAGGTCCCCGACTAGTCTCGTGGCAGTGCAAGAAACAAACAAATGTCTTTGTTTCAACCATAGAAGCTGAGTACCTAGCTACTTTAGAAGGATGTTCTCAAATCATTTTGTTACAAAACCAACTGCTGGATTATGGGTTCAATTTTCTTAAAACACCCATTTACATTAATAACACTGCTGCTATGTTCATTACAACTAATCCAGTCCAAGATTCAAAAACAAAACATATCAAGATTTGATATCATTTTCTCAGAGATAACTCTGAAAAAGGTTTAATCATTTTGATTCAAATTGCAACTGAAAAACAGTTGACTGGTCTATTTACTAAAGCCTTCTTACCCGAACGGTTGAGTACTTAGTGGAGTCAATTGATCTTATTAACCATTTGTAAAACTAAATTTTAAGTTTTTCTTTCTTTTCTTTGAATCTTAACATGATCAGAACCCTCCCTTATCCAAAAGGTCATAGTAAGAGAACCTGTCAAAGTTATTTGCCTGATTGTAGTTTGTGTGTGTGTGTTTTCTTTTTACAGAAAAACCAAGTACAAAAGTAGAAAACTCAAAATTAAAGATAAAAATATAAAACAAAAACTACAAAAATAGTGTCTCTATTTGTTAATTCATTTTTAGGAATGAATCTGTTTTTGCAACATATGAGAAATGATAGTACATTAGTGAGATCAGTTGCATACTTCACTCGACAATAAGGTCTGACATGATCAGATATGATGTGTAGACAATCTCGTGCTATTATACTGTAAAAGTAAATTCTTGTGATTAAAATAAATCATCTATGCATGTATGTGTGTTCATCTTAGTACTTTTGAGTTGTATTAGCTTATCACATTGATTGCTTGTAAAGCTACAACACTCACACCTAGTGGTGATATGACTAACCATGAGATCTATTACAAGCATCATCTTACTTCTTTGTTATGAGTCATCATAGACATGAAGTGATGAGATATCCTCTATTGTAAGTGATTACAGACCTGGATATTCTCCTTTGATGTAAAAGATGCCAATGTGCACAACCCATTCAAATGGATGGTTAGAGTTGATCAAATGGTTATCCATGATCATTCTCTACTAAATTAGCAACATAAACTCTAGTTATGCATATATGTTAGGTAATAAGTTGGGAATTTGTGCTTTCTTGCATGTCTTGATGATAGTTGATCTCTTTATGTCTTTGTATGAGTCACATCATGTCATATCTAATTCTACCCTAATCAATCCAAGAATTGAAAAAGTATGTGAGCTGATTCTTTTGTCAAAAACACTTATTGTCTATCCTTGGATCTTGTGTCTCCTTTGCTGTGAAATCACTAACCTGGAACACACTTGATCAGGATTTATTCGTTGTCTATGACTATTCACACTTTATTTTATTTTAATGTGCTGATCTTTACTGATATGATCTTACTTCAGACAATGATTCTATTGTAAATATTAGATTTTTATTCTACTTTTATTTTGATTTTCTGCATGTTTTACGTGTGCAGGCAATTTAACAATGATTAGTTTGATCTTCTTGTGTCAACTTGGAAAACTTGTAAGTTTGTAAAACTTAAAAGTTTAGGGGGAGTAATAAAGTAAAATTTTGTGTGTGTTTCTTAGAAAATCAAAATTAAAATGTTAAATGGAAAGGATGAAGCTAAATGTTTAAAGTATGTGTGTGTTTGATAATGTAAAATTTTGATAATGACAAAACGAGCCTATAAAAAAATTTTCAAGCGGAAAAGCTTCTTGCAAATTTTGCAAATAAGAATTTTTTTTTAAATTTGAGACTAAAATGAAGAAAATTGTATTTTGAAAAATTAAATAAAAATAAAAGGTTTTAAAATGTCAAAAGTGAAAACTGAGGGTCAAAAATGTAAATTTTGGGGGAAAATTCAAAATTGTGAAAATTGATTGAATATTAAAATGTGAACAGTGCTAATATGTCTAAACAGTGTTCAGGTGAAAGATGTGAAAAATATACAAGTGTATGAAAACTCATGCGCCTAAACGGTGGCCATAAGTCCAAGTAGGAGCATGATGAGTTTTCAGAAATTTTACAAGTGTCTGGGCATTTCTCATATCCTCATGCGCCTGAATAGTTGTCATACGTCTGAAAAATTGGTTAAGTGTTGGGCGTTTCAACATGCTCACGCACCCACACAATACCAAACGTTTTAAGTGAATATATTAACCAAGTGTTGGGTGTTTCATATAATCACATGCGCCTGAACAGTGCAAAAGCGCATCAACAGTGTTTATGCGGCTGAACAGTGCTCATGCACCTAACCTCATGCGCCCAACCTCATGCGCCCATACAATGCTCATGCATCTAAAATTTTTCACTCATTATATAACAACACTTCTTATTTTTCACTCATTCACAATCTCAAAATCCCTGAACACATACGACACTCATTTCACCTCATTACACTCAATATGTTTATCTGTTTCTGAAATATTGTCATCAAAAGTGTGAATACTCGATTAAAAAACGTAAGTTCATAGTTAAAATCATTCTATTTCAAGTCACTAACTCATAATCAGTCGGACGTTTCAAATCTGTTTAGGCGTTTTTAACCCTAAAAATTTGAAAAACTTGAAATAGGTGCATTAAAACAAAACTAAGAGCTTAAATTGATCATATATTGTTAATATATACTAAATTTCAAGATGTTTGATATATGGAACAGTCAATTTGATGAACATTGATCGAAGGGTGTTCTTCATCAGTTCAAAGGATGAAATGAACAGTTTCAAAAAAATTTGAATTTTTTTAATAAAATTAAAAATTCATAAGAACTTAATGTAGGATTCTGTGTACCCAAGACACTTAGAATATTGATCTGGTTAGTACGTTATGATCCAAGTCGGGTTATACCCAATAACAAGCTATACAAACACCAACAAACATTTATTTGTTGATGAGATCATACAATAAATGTTTGACACCTATTTAGAAAATTGGTTTTCTAAATATTGCGTATGTGATGGAACGTCATTATATGGATAATATGTTCAAGAGATAATTTAATGTTTCATTATTTAAATTGGTTAAGTAATGACACATAAAAGAGTGATATGTTATAAAATTAAAACCTAGTTCTAATTTTATAAGATAATTGATTTAAGTGTGTTACAAAATTAAAAGACAAAAAAAAGAAGGGGGAAACCCCTTGGGTTTAAACCCACGGCAGCCCCAAAGGGCTTTGGGAGTCTAATTTTGTCTTGGTTTTTACAAGATTTAATCCACTTGAACACACATCTATCAATCACTCTTTTCATCTCTTTCTCTCTCACATACATGCAAGAGTTCCTTCTCTCTATTCTTCTCTCAAGAAACTCGAAATCCTTGCCATCTATCCAAGTGATTTTGGCTGAAATTGAAGCTAAGTGTTGGCTGAAGTTTCGGGTTCAAGAAGAGGGACAAGGGCTGGTGTATCACTACCTAGCAAGTAAGGTGTTTGAAGGCTTGTGGGTATAGAGATTTGAGGTCCTCCACTTGAAGGATTGCTGCTCAAAACATCATCATAATCCTCCTTTCTGTCGAGTTTTCAAAGCTGCAGTAAGGTAGTTTTGCAGCCCTTTATGGCTGCAATATTATGTTGTTTGTTATGTTACATAGCTTGTTTCATTCACATATATGATCCTTATTGTTTGGGTTTGTTTTTCCATCTCAAATGGTCACTAAAGAACATTATTTTCAGCTTAAAAATGGGTTTTATTAAGTTGTAACTCCGCTGCGTTTTTCAGAAAGTTTAAGTGGTTAAACTTGATTTTATGTTCTAACAAACCCGTCAATGGCATCAAGAGCCGGTTATGTGGATGACTTGCTTGTTTAGTCTTTAAAATAGGTTTTAAAGCATGATTATAAACTAAGTTTAGGCTGATTATGGGCTGCTATTTTTCTGTTTTGATGAATCCCCAACTTTCAAGATTATATCATACATGCTTGTGATGAAATCTTGAAAGAAATACATGTTGATGAAATGTTGATTGTTTGGACAATATTTAAAACCAAAAATTTCAGTTTATGTTGGCTGAAATTTGGTGGTTTTAAGTGGGGTTTCATTATATGAATAAATGATATGATCATTGGTTGTTAAAGTGCATAACCTAGCTTAAGGCCTTGTGTTGTTTGGATGATTCAAGTGGTTGTTTTATTCATTCAATTGGGTTGTAATTTTTGTGTTTATTCAATTGGGTTGTAATTTATTTATTATTGGGTTGTAATAAATAGATTAGGTGTATTTTCATTTTACTAGATATCTTGTATTAGGACTTTATATCTTGTAATATGAAGACATACACATTGGAAGCACAAAGGAAGGTCACAAGAGAAACATGGAGCATTTTGGATGCGGTTTCAAGTGGGAGGCTTTTGGAAGCTTTCCATGTGATTGTTTGTGACCCTTAGGAAATACCTATGGACCACACTTGTGATGGCAAACAAGTGTGGAACACTTTAGATGCTATGGTTATGCACATATGCTCATTATGGTTTTATATTATGCTTGATTAATTTTGATTTTGGATGATTGTATGATATTCAGATATGATGAACAATCTAAATAAAAATGATCTTAACAAGCTAATATAAAATGGTTCTTAGTCATTAAATGTTAATAAATGGTTATTAAAAGGATTAATGATTTTAAAATAAAATGGGTTTTATTAAAAGAACCATAGGGTATCTTGTATTTGAAAGCATGCAAATACAAGTGCATAGAGTTTTCTAAACTAGAATTATGAAACCTCTAAACATTTAACAAACAAGTTTAACACCGTCCTTTTGCACAACACTTAAGTCATTTGGAAACTCTTAATGGGATAAAGGTCACCTAACCATTTTGAAGGAACTTATGACTTAAGGTGGGAATACCACATTGGTGGGATAAAGGTCACCTAACCACTTATGTTGGTAAACTCATATGTATGTGCAAGTAGGGTAACTTGATTTGCAAACCATGTTGAATGGATCACCTAAAATATGGTTTCCAAATGGTGTTGATGGGATTAACATGCCGACTTTGCATATGATGTTTAAAGTCGATCCCATACCTCTAGAAGTTGCAAATGGTTGCAATCATCAATCGTTGACCACCTTATTAATTTAAATAGTGGGATAAAGGTCACCTAACCACAATTTAAATGTAATGTTGGGTTCTAGATTTTAATATAAAATTGACCTTAAAAGGCATTAAATATTAAAATTAGCAATATCGAAAATACTAAAATTGATCTTTGTTAAATTTTGTAGATGGCCACCAATAATGAAAATCACGATAACTCATCCGCGTCAAACCAATCACTACGAGCGATCCTCCAAAAGGAACGTCTAAATCATAACAACTTTATTGATTGGTATCGAAACTTGAGAATTGTTCTCAAGCAAAAGAGAAGATCATATGTTTTAGACGACCCTATCCCCGATCAACCTAGCGAGGATAATGAGGAGGCCTTTAATGATTGGCTGAAATACACTGAGGACTCCGTCCAAGTGTCTTGTCTCATGCTAGCGAGCATGACTCCGGATCTCCAAAAGGAGTATGAACATCACAGAGCTTACGACATGATAACCCAGCTGAAGGAAACGTTCCAACAGCAAGCAAGGGTTGAGCGCTTCGAAACGGTTCGAGCACTCCATGCATGTCGTATGGACGACAACTAATCTGTTTCATCTTATGTACTTAAGATGAAAAGTCATATTGACCGCCTCGAGAGGCTAAATTGTCCCGTCTTGAAGGAGTTGGCCACAGATTTGATCCTAAATGGCCTAACCAAAAGGTTCAAGACATTCGTGTTGAACTACAACATGAATGCATGGGACAAAAGCATTGGTGAGCTTCACTCAATGCTCAAAACGGCCGAGGCGGCCATGGGTAAAAGGGTTTTACCCGTTCTCACCATCAATGAAGGTGGGAACAACAAGAGGCCTCATCCCACACCCAAGGCAAAGGTTGCCAAGGGTAAGGGACCTGTTTGGGGAAAAGGGAAAGGGGTGGTAAGGGTACCACCCAAACCACAAGAGAAGAAGCAAAAGGTTGCTACAAATGACCCATGCTTCAAGTGTGGGGAGATAGGACATTGGGCAAGGAATTGTCCTGTCCATCTCCAAGAGTTGAAAGCCAAGAGGGATGCCGGGCAGACCTCAGGTACAATATACATGATTCACATTGATCTTAATGTTACATCTTCTAACACATGGGTATTGGATACCGGATGTGGAACTCACATTTGCAATTTGTTGCAGGGGTTCACAAGAAGTAGGGACTTCAAACAAGGGGATGTTAGCCTCTTCATGGGCAATGGAACTAAAGTCTTACTTGAAGCTCGTGGGGACTACATCCTAAGACTTCCAAGTGGTTTCGAAGTTATTTTGAAGAATGTTTTGTATGCTCCTAGTTTGACTAGGAACATTATTTCTGTATCCTAATTAAGACATTAAGATTATGTATTATCCTTTATTGAAAATGATATTCATGTTTCTTTAAATGGTATGTTCTATTTTAAAGCTATTCCAATTAATGGTATTTATGAATTGGTTCATGAAAATACTTTAAATAGTTCATTGTACCAAACTAACACCATGAAACTCAAGTTGGACTTGAGTGATACCTATCTTTGGTATTGTCGTCTTGGTCATATAAACAAGAAACGTTTACAAACACTTCAAAAGAATGGTCTTTTAAAAACAAATGAATATGATTCATTTGATGTTTGTGAATCTTGTTTACAAGGTAAGATGACTAAGGCACCCTTTAATGGAACTACCGAAAGGGCAAAAGATTTATTAGGAATCATACATTCGGATGTATGTGGTCCTTTTAAGCCAATGACTAGGAATGGTGAAAGATACTTCATTACCTTTACCGACGACTATAGTCGCTATGGGTATGTGTACTTATTAAGGCACAAGGATGAAGCTTTTGAAATGTTCAAAATCTTCAAGAATGAAGTAGAAAATCAACTCAATAAGTCAATTAAAATTCTCCGTACCGATAGAGGAGGTGAATACCTAAGTGATGTTTTTCAAGATCATCTTAGGAGTTGTGGGATTGTCTCACAACTCACTCCACCTGGAACACCACAACATAATGGTGTGTCTGAGAGGAGGAATCGAACCTTATTGGATATGGTCCGATCTATGATGGCTAGAAGCACATTACCTCTATCATTTTGGGGTTTCGCTTTGCTCTCCGCGGCCCGTATTCTAAATATGGCCGCAACCAAAAAGGTGGAAAGGACACCTTTTGAGATATGGCATGGAAGAGTTCCATCCCTATCATACTTAAGGGTTTGGGGATGTGAGGCTTATGTTAAGACTCCCACCCCAAACAAATTGGAAGTCCGATCCACTAAGTGTATCTTTGTTGGATATCCTAGAGATTCTATGGGATATTATTTCTACGATCCACTGGAACAAAAGGTGTTTGTTGCAAGAAAGGGTGAGTTCATAGAAGCAAAGTTCCTTATGGAAGGAGCTAGAAGTAGAACAGTGGACCTTGAGGAAGATCAAGAACCACAACCCGATGCACGTTTGGTTGAAACTAGCACTCAACATGAGGATGTTGAGGATGATCAAGGGGTTGATCAATACACACAATACGTTCGCATAAGTGATAGAACTAGTAATCCACCTGAAAGATATGGATTTTTCATGGATGGATGCTATGTGGTAGATTCAGATGAACCGACCACATACCATAATGCAATGTCCAATTCGGATTGTGACAAATGGCTAGAAGCCATGAACGTTGAGATGCAATCCATGTATGACAACCAAGTTTGGGAACTTGTTGTACCACCTCTTAATTCCAAGGTAGTTGGAAGTAAGTGGGTTTTCAAGAAGAAAACCGATATGCATGGAAACTTGGATACTTATAAAGCTAGACTTGTAGCAAAGGGTTTCACTCAAACTCAAGGGGTTGATTATGATGAAACCTTCTCACCTGTTGCGATGCTAAAGTCTATAAGGATATTGTTTGCCATAGCTGCTCATTATGATTATGAGATTTGGCAAATGGACGTCAAAACCGCTTTCCTAAATGGATATCTTGAGGAAGATATCTATATGGTTCAGGCAGAAGGTTTTGTCGATCCAAAACATCCTAATAAAGTATGCAAGCTAAAGAAATCTATCTATGCATTGTACAAGCATCGAGAAGCTGGAATCACCGTTTTGATGAGGAAGTAAAGAAATTTGGCTTCATCAAAAATGCTGATGAGGCTTGTGTATATAAGAAGGCTAGTGGGAGCACAATAACTTTCCTAGTATTGTATGTTGATGACATACTACTATTTGGAAACGATATTCCAACCTTGGAAGGTGTAAAAACCTGGCTTGGAAGTTGTTTTTCCATTAAGGATCTTGGTGAAGCCGCCTATATTCTGGGAATAAAGATCTATAGGGATAGATCAAGGCGGTTGATTGGTTTGAATCAAAGTGCATACATTGATAAGATCTTGAAAAGGTTCAAGATGGAAAACTCTAAGAAAGGTACCGTACCTATTCAAAGAGGAACGATATTGAGTACGACTCAATGTCCAAGCTCAAAGGATGAGCAAGATAAAATGAAGGCAGTCCCATACGCATCTGCTATTGGATCCATCATGTATGCGATGATATGCACTCGACCGGACGTGTCATGCGCTTTAAGCATGACAAGCCGATACCAGCAAAATCCTGGAGACAGTCATTGGATGGCTGTTAAGAACATACTTAACTACCTAAGGAGGACAAGAGATATGTTCCTAATCTATGGATCTGGTGACGAGGAACTCGTTGTAAAAGGTTATACGGATGCGATTTTCCAAACCGATCGTGATGATTCTCAGTCACAATCAGGATACATTTTCATTCTGAATGGAGGAGCAGTCTCTTGGAAGAGCTCCAAACAGGATGTGGTGGCTCTATCAACTATAGAATCAGAATACGTCGCCGCCTCATTGGCAGCTCAAGAAGCTACATGGTTGAAGAAATTCATTGCCGATCTAGGGGTTGTCCCTTCCATTCAGGACCCCCTAGAGATCTTTTGTGATAACGAGGGTGCGATTGCTCAAATCAAGGAACCCCGTGCTCATCAAAAGACTAGGCACATTGAGCGGAGATTCAACTACATAAGAGATGAAGTTGATAAAGGAAAGATATGTATTCGCAAAGTTCACACGGATCAAAATATTGCGGATCCTCTCACGAAGCTCCTTGAAAAGGCAAAGCATGAAGGTCATACTTGTGCCATGGGACTTCGATATTCTAGTGATTGGATTTGATCTGTAAATTTTGTATTTGGATATGTGGGAATCTTTATTATTTGAATGAAATTATTTGGTTATAATGTTTCAAATAATGTTCCAATTTAGCATGTTTAATCCATGAGTAAATGTTTACTCTAAATGTACGTAGTCGTTCAAACTTGTGGGAGCAAGTTTGAAGTTAAGACTATTATGAACTTGGATTGGTTGATATTCATAAGGATGAATATAGAGCAATGGGTTGCTACCAAGGTTCATAGATATTTGTGGGATACAAATATTGGACTAACCCGCATCTCAAATTTTACTACATGGAATCTTATTGACTGATCATAAGTAAATTTGAGTAAAGGCGAATATCATTTGGTATCCTGCGACCTGAGATACATATTGGGTTTTGATATTCACCAAGTATTATACCTTGAGCTAATTCTTCACTGTCCTGAAATAGTGGACAGTACATAAGGGTATGTTCAGGTATAACACGAGGTTTTTGTGAGAAACGTATGTAGTCAAGATGGAATTTGTTCCTCTTATTCGTTGAGAGTTAGATGTCTAAGGCCTGATTAAGTTAAATCAACAAGAAATGATCATTCTGTGTTCTTGGATTTAACATGACATCTGTAACAAAAGGATAGATGATTAATTCACCTAAATCATTTCAAGTAGGGTAATTGAAAGGGATGATGTTGTTGAATGGCTATAAGTCATGCGTATTAAGGGCAGTAAACCGTTGTTAGGCGGTATTTACTGCTTGCATCAATCTTCTATGAATCTAGGGTAAGTGGGAGATTGTAGGATTCTATGTGCCCAAGACACTTAGAATATTGATGTGGTTAGTACGTTATGATCCAAGTTGGGTTATACCCAATAACAAGCTATACAAACACCAACAAACACTTATTTGTTGATGAGATCATACAATAAATGTTTGACACCTATTTAGAAAATTGGTTTTCTAAATATTGCGTATGTGATGGAATGTCATTATATGGATAATATGTTCAAGAGATAATTTAATGTTTCATTATTTAAATTGGTTAAGTAATGACACATAAAAGAGTGATATGTTATAAAATTAAAACCTAGTTCTAATTTTATAAGATAATTGATTTAAGTGTGTTACAAAATTAAAAGACAAAAAAAAAGAAGGGGGAAACCCCTTGGGTTTAAACCCACGGCAGCCCCAAAGGGCTTTGGGAGTCTAATTTTGTCTTGGTTTTTACAAGATTTAATCCACTTGAACACACATCTATCAATCACTCTTTTCACCTCTTTCTCTCTCACATACATGCAAGAGTTCCTTCTCTCTATTCTTCTCTCAAGAAACTCGAAATCCTTGCCATCTATCCAAGTGATTTTGGCTGAAATTGAAGCTAAGTGTTGGCTGAAGTTTCGGGTTCAAGAAGAGGGACAAGGGCTGGTGTATCACTACCTAGCAAGTAAGGTGTTTGAAGGCTTGTAGGTATAGAGATTTGAGGTCCTCCACTTGAAGGATTGCTGCTCAAAACATCATCATAATCCTCCTATCTGTTGAGTTTTCAAAGCTGCAGTAAGGTAGTTTTGCAGCCCTTTATGGCTGCAATATTATGTTGTTTGTTATGTTACATAGCTTGTTTCATTCACATATATGATCCTTATTGTTTGGGTTTGTTTTTCCATCACAAATGGCCACTAAAGAACATTATTTTCAGCTTAAAAATGGGTTTTATTAAGTTGTAACTCCGCTGCGTTTTTCAGAAAGTTTAAGTGGTTAAACTTGATTTTATGTTCTAACAAACCCGTCACTTAATTGTTAAATAACTTTGATAAAATGTTAATTGAATTAGTGTGTTTTAAAAAAACATAAAACAACTTGTATTTAATATGATTTGGATAGAATTTTTAAAATTCTAGAAAAGGATAAGTAAAAGTTGTTGTAAAAGAAAACTAAGTGGTTAACACATATTAATTCATTAAAATTTAAATCAAACTTTGTCAAAATCAAATAGTTTTTAAATAAGACAAAGTATCTAAAGTTTGTGTGTTCATTTGTGCAGATGGCTGATCTAAAGTTTGAGCCAAAGCATAATGTAGCAGGTTTGCTTAACGAGAATGTTCAAGATGCTGTATCTTGTGAGGAGATGATCAGATTCCTACCGAGGACAAAGTATGTCTATGCTATGTGTCATAAGCCAGTGATCTACTCAAGATTGATCAACCAATTCTGGCACACAGCCTCAGTAGAAATTGATGATAATGGAAGAAAGGTGGTGAGAGGTTTTATCACCAATGAGAGAATGCTTGAAGTATCTGAAGAACCTGTAAGAGTTGCTCTTAGATTGGGACAAAATGACCCAGCTGATTTGTCTGAACTGTCATTCAATGAATGTAGACAAACATTCATGGAAATGGGTCATCCTGATCAATTTCCAAAGAAATAGTTTTTAAGGGCAAGGGTGTACAGTCATTGGAAGTTATTATGCTACATCTTTCAGCATTGCCTGTCCAAACGAAGTGCTGGATGGAATTGATTTCCAGTGGACATTGCATCACCAATAGTTGCCATTGCTACAAACAAAAGATTTAATATGGCAAAGTGGATTCTTAATGGATTTATCTCAACCTTGAAAAAGGTATCAGAACAAGTATTTGATGTATCCAAAGTTCCTGCAGATGATGATAAATGAAGAATATCCAGATATTCAAGTTTATGTTATTGGTGGTGATGTCATGGAACTTGAACACATGACTGAGATATCATATAAAAGACTAGCCATGATCACAAGAGCTCAAAATGTTCCTATGTTTGAGTATATGAGGGATGTTGCTAACGATAATATGGATATCAACTTAGATCACTTCCACTTGATAGAAGGTTAACCAGTGGATCCAGCTGATCTAGTTGATGAAGCTCCTCAAGTCTTATCTGATGATGATGATGAAGAGAATGATGAAGATGATGATGAAAGTGATCATGATGATAAAGCTGATGAAAGCTCATCAAGTGATAGTGATGATGATGGTGTTGATGGTGCAGCTGAGCCACATCAAGCAGGTAGTAGTGAATCTACTGAGTCTGATCATGCTGCTGAGGCACATGATGTTGGTGAAGAAACTACTGAAGGAATGGCTCATGATGAACCAATGACTAAAGCTCAAGGTGATGAGGAAGCAGAGGCTAATGTGCAAAATGAAACATTTGATTTTGATTTCATGGATGCTATGTTGTCTGAGCCTGTCTTTCACAGCATAACGCCAATTGAATCTGAAGACATTCAATTGCTACAACACATAATGTGTCTATACAGACTGATGATATCATTGATGTTCATGAGCTAGAAAAGCTAAAAGAAATCAACATGGCTTAAGAAAAGGAAATAGTTGATTTGAAAGATGAAAATTTGAAGCTCAAAGAAGTTATTCAAATAAAGGATGCTGAGATGGTTACTGTGGTGAAAGAGAAAAATGGCATCATGAAGAATTTTGATGTAATGATAAAAGATTATGATGTAACGGAAGAAAAATTCAAAAAGCTTACTGAAGAAAACGAAATGATGAAAGAAGAGTTAGCTAAATTAAAAGAAACTCAAAAGGTTGATTCACTCGAGATTGAGATTGTGTTTGAAATCAATCTAGTCAACATTGAGGAAACTCCTATTGTAGACAAGGGTGAAAGGAAGTTAGATTAAGTAGATGAATCAGTTCTACCTGAGTCTTCATCTAAAATCCAAAAGATTTATGAAATTCAGGAGGAAGGTGAGAAATATGTGCAAGAGACTATAGAAGCGATGGATGATATTGAAGATGAGTTTAATGATGACTCGTATGATGAAGTTCTTGAATATGAAGACATTGATGAAGCTAAATTTGAACAGAACTTCACACCAGTGGAAACAGCTCAAGATGAGTTACCAATTGATTTTGAAGATAGATACAATTTTTTGGTGAAAATGAAGTATAACAGAGTATTCCTGGATAGCTTGACTGTGACTCAGATAAACGAAGAGTATGAAAATGTATAACTACAGAGTCAGTAGCCCCAGTGGATCCAAATGAAATTGTGGTGGAGCATGGTGAATGGAACCCACTGCAAGAGAGCATTAATGTGGAAGAGATGCCGAGCTCTGAACTTCACCATCCTGATCCTGATGAGATGAGCATTCTAGCTTTGAGATCTTGGCTACAAGCTAGAAACTATCCATGGAAGAGGCTAAAGAGACTTCAAGGTGAATCAGTGAGGAACCTTGTTAGAAGCTTTCAAGCCACCGAGAAACAACATAACAAGATGATCATTCTAGATACCAATAATCCTCAATACCTTAAGATAACTAAGAGGGCAAGGACGTTAAAACCACAAGACATCCGGTCGATGGCTCAAAAGACAAATTTGTATGAGAGAAAAAAAGAGTTTATGAAGATGTTTCCTGAATCAGACAAACAAGCTTACAAAGTTTCTCTTGATCAGAAACAACTATTCAATAAAGCTAGATCGATTGGAGACTTTGTGAGAAATGTATTGCAGAAAGGACAATCAATCTCTGAGCTTCTAAATGCTATGATTGGTCCTGATTCTACAAACCAAGTTAAGATTGTTTCATGGAAGTATGATGAGATATTTGATGCCTTCCTGATTAAATGAGTAAATGCAGTGTGTGATGTATATCATTTTTACTCAAGCATTATCAAGCTCCCAGTTCAAGACCTAAAGGAGTTAAATAAACTGCCTTTAATTATTCCAACTGGAGCTAAACGTGGTGATATGTTTGTTGAGCTGTTAAACAGGGGGATAACTAGAGCAAGTGCATTTTAGAAACAAGATGCTCATAAGAAGATAATGAGTATTTTGCTACTTTGAAGAAGAATAGAAAGATTAAAGGAAAACAATCAGAAGATGAGCACTTCTTGATTGATTTTTGTAATGAGTATTTTGAGAAAGTAACTACTCTAGGATTGAAAGTTACAGAGGGGACTCAAAAGTCAAAACCAATCCTGCGATGGTTCTACAACACTAAAACATTCAAGCTCAAATTAGTCCGAAATCTCAAGAACTAGGATGA
The DNA here is from genome assembly GCA_024085815.1 of Flaveria linearis. NCBI lineage: Eukaryota > Viridiplantae > Streptophyta > Magnoliopsida > Asterales > Asteraceae > Flaveria > Flaveria linearis. The sequence goes on from CM044006.1 coordinate 36,497,399, forward strand.
GGATATGATCACATTGTTTGGTGTGTTTGAGCTTAAACTATTACACCTAAGCTATATCTCTTTCCTATCAGTCCAAAAATTTAAAAGAGTATCTCCAGAGATTGCAGAGAACGATAAGAAATACTTTTTGTCAATCATTAAAGTAATGAACGCTGCAATGAAGAGAATCCCACGAAGGAAAGCATTAACTCATGCCAACATAGTCAAGAAAGATATTAAAGAGATTGAATTTATGAGAATATCAAGTAAAGGTGTGTTGGAAGTGTATTCGAAAGGTAGTTCAAAACCTATTGAGTTGTATGCTAACATTGATATTACAGGATTATCAATAGATACACTTGAGGTGATGAGCAAGATGGAGATAAAGACAAACAAGGAAAAGACTGAACAAGGTGTGTTATCAAGCAAGTTCAAATCTGCTATTTCTAAAGCCTTAAAAGAATAGGAGCTATACAAAGAAAAGCCGATGTTAAAGATTAAAGAAGAACCTGAAGATTGTTTTGAAGTTTAAAGATGGATGGAAAGAGGAAAGAGGATTGAAGATGAAAAGAAGAAAGAAAACTGAAGCAGAGAAGACTAAAGCAGAGAAGACTGAAGCAGAAAAGATTAAAGCTGAGAAGATAAAGATAAAGAAGATTGAAGATTGATGAAGACTGAAGACCATGCAAATATTAGGGAGAGTATTGTTAGTACTTCTTCAAGATTAACATGTTGTCTTTAATTGTCTTTGTATTTTAATTTTTTCAATAGTATAGAGACTTATGTGTAAATATATGTTCCTTTAGATTCTTTGATTAGTATAAATAGGATTATATGTATTTTGTGCAGGTAGACGTAGATGCTTGAACTCTCTCAATTGTACATTGTAATCCTTGCAACTATCAATAGAAACTGCTATGAATTTTTGCAATTGTTGATTACTTTGTTCATATAATTGGTAATTGCTTAATCATAACATAGAGTCGATCTATTTGAATCTATCACCTCTCAAAATTCTCAGACTAAAGCTTAATAAGAGAAAGAGAGACTGTTAAAGAATTATATGGTCAAACATATATTAAAACGGGATTCTATAATAACTTTGATAGTTATCATAAAAAGATTGAGAGAAGCATCTGAATGAATGAATCCCATAAATCACAAGTTTTTATGAAAGTTCATTCTAAAATAACACACAAAAGATGTTGCTTTCATATCACATTGCAAGAAATTGCATTCATCAACATAAATCACTAAGTCAACAACAATTTCATAATTCAATTTCTCAATAGAAAACATTTTTTTACAGATGCTAAGTTTCATAATAATTCAATTCCATATAATCTTTTGTTGGAAAACAAAAGTTTTAAAATAATGAAAACTTGAGCAAAACTATAGTTGTTGATAAGGTAAAAAATGTTACATGAAAGCAAAACCAAACCTTTGGATAATTCTTTACAATCTAACGAAAACGAGAAAATATTGGCAAAACCTATTAAGAAATGGAAGGTTAAATGAAAACAAATGTTTTAGATCTGGTAAAGTATAATGTTTTTTATGATAAATGTGATATGATTTTAAAGTCTGTTACATACATGGATAAAAACAATGCACTAAAGTTAACCTTTTCTTAAGTTCCTTAAAACATATTAGTTAATCACTTCATGTAGGAATGACCACGACAAACTATTGATAGCTTATGGTACGTTGATTGCGGTTGTTTTAGGTATATGACGGATAACATATCACTATTACACAACATTTAACCTCATAATGGTGGCTCTGTTTTTTTCGCTATAGATAAAGGATGTAAACAAACCAAGAAAAGGATTGTAGCAAATGGTGTGTTAAGTTTTGAAGATATTAGTTTTGTTGCAAAGATAAAAAAAAATTTGCTAAGTGAGTCTTACATTTGTGATAAAAACTATTCAACACATTATTGAGCAAACTAATGTTTAATCATGAAACCTGGTTTTAGGATACCCAATGAATGGTTATTATTTAGGACTCTATGAGAAAATGATGCATATATGTTGGAGATGCATAGTTCTAGGACTTTGGTAACAACATCTTTCTTATTATTGAAAGCCTCAGAGTGTGATTCAATTATATAGTATCATCGACTATGACATGTCAACCTCAAAACCATGAATAAATTGGATCAACGGAATTGTTATTGGTTTACCAATGAAAGAATTTCAACTTTTAGAACATTGTCTTTCATGTTAGAACGACAAAAAACCATATACTTACTCATAAACCCGTTACATACAACTTGTTGAATTTGATCTTACAACTATTACATATTGATCTCTTTGGTTTAGTAAGTTTTTTAAATTTGGGTCAAAGTTTTTTAAATTTGGGTCAAAGATCCTATTGTTTGGTTGTTACTGAAAAATATTTTAGATTTAATTGGGTTTTCTTTTTAGAACCTAATGATGAAACACCTTATTTGCTAATAACGTTCATGACTATTTTTTGAAAATAAAACTAAAAAGAAGATAAAATGCATCTGTAGCGATAATGGAGCAAATTTTGTCAATCGTGTATGAAATGATTTTTGCAATTCAAAAGGAATAGAAACATAATATAGTGCAGCAAGAACTCCACAACAAAACAGAGTTGCTGAATAAAGAAACAAAACTTTGATTGAAGTTACTTAAACAATGCTTTCTGAAGGCAAACTTCCTTTATTCTTTTGGGCGGAAGCAGTTAATATTTTATGTTATGTTTAGAATTTTGTGTTAATCAATAAGCAACAACAAATGAATCCTTATGAAATTTTCTTCAAATGTCAACCTGTCACACCCCGGGCCCAGGTAGGATGGGATGTCACAGACTAGCAACAACATATGGCAGTAGAAACAAACCATCATAAGAGCACAAAAGGAGAGAACATCACATGGCGTTAATGTGTAAAGGAAAAACTGGGCTAGAAGTAGGTCTAGCCCCCAACACAAGTACATAATTTATCAGTACAAATCATTTCCAACAATAACAAGTGTATATTGTTCAAAATGTTTTAAAACAAAACAAGCCAATGCCATGGGTTATGGAGCTAGGTCAAGGTCTTCTACAATAGCTAGACTCCCATCACCGATTACTTGAAACATGCTTAAAAGAAAATTGTGTCAACTAAAAAGTTGGTGAATTCAAGTGCTTAAAGTTTAAAAACAAAAGTATTCAATAGAATCCACATTTGATTTAAAAGAATCATAGTTTCATTATTGTGGGGGATCAAAATCAACCCTGCACTTAGTCCCGACTAGCCTCCTCAAAAGTTAAGTGATACTGGTTAATCCCGAAGGAAGAACTGAGCCTCAAACCAATGTACCATACCTATCGGACGGTCCACCATAGTATCTTATAAAACCTGTTACATGCCACAAACGACACCACAGGATCTCAGTGTGGTACCCTTCCCGTTCATGAACAAGTGCTGGAGAATCTCGAACGGTATGAACGGTATGAACACCGCAGGATTTGGAGAGTTTAGAGGGACAAGATGAGCTGGAGAATCTTGAACAAGTGCTGGAGAATCTCGAATGGTATGAACCGTGCAACAAAAGCTCTCAAAATGCCACTTTCTTGCTTGTTTGAGCTTGGCCGATGATGGTTTGTTGTTGTTCATTGAGTTTTGTAGCTGAAATAGTGATGGAACCATGTGTGTGTGTGTGTTTCTGCTAGAGAGAAACCGAGATGGAGAGGGTGAGAATGAGAGGAGTGTGTGTTTGAGAAGTGTGTGTAGTTTGCATGAAATGGGAGTGGAGGAAAGGGTGGTAGTGTTTAGTGGGGAAGAGAGGAGTGGATAGGTGAAGAGGGGGGTGGCCAAGATTGTCTTGTTGTGGGGGTTTTAGTTTTAATTTTAATTGGTAAATAATATTGTGTAGTATTAATTTGTAGTGTAGTGTAGTATATAAGATGGTAAATTTAGTTAGTTGGTAAGTGTTGTGCATGATCATGCATGCATTAATCCAAGAATTATGTGTTCATACACATTTGAATTATCTCAATTAGAATTAAATTATGCTAGGGTGACTAATTGACTTTCCCGGAACACTAAGTTAAAGCCTGAACTAGCTAAATCATCATAAAAAGGCACATGAAATTGTTGGATTATTTATGCCCAAGACACATAGAACATCGACGTTGGTAGTACGTTATGATCCGAGTCGGGTCATACCCAATAACAAGTTTAGCAAACACCAACAAATATTTAATGGATGATATGATCATGGAATTAAATATTTACACCAATTTAGAAAATGGTTTTTCTAAATAAAATTGTATATGAGATAGAATAACCTATAAGGATATTTTGTCCATGGACATTATTTGTAATGTTATTTAAGTTGGTTAAATAACATCAAATAATAATAGTATGTGTATAAGTTATATTATTAAAAGGTTAATTATACAACTTATGATGTAACTAGTTAATAAATAAATTGGTGTTTTAAAATTGGGGGGAAATCCATTTTAAAACTCAATTCCGGCCGCCCCCTTAAGGGGTATGCTTGGTCTTTTGTTGCTTTGGAACAACAACCACATTCACTAGTTCACACAACACACTTTGGCACTCTCTCTCATACGTGCAAGAACAAATTTTTCTCTCATCTTTGAAGAAGAACAAGGCTGAAAAAGGGGGTTTTTCTGCAGCTATATTCTTGCACATTTTGGTGTTAAATCCTAGCAACAAGAGGTATTTGCTTCACACTTATGGGTATGCAAGCTTGAGGACATCTACTTTGGTGTTTTGGTCTTTCAAGAACCTCATCCTCTCCTTCTATCTCACGAATTTTAACAGCTTTTGGAAGGTAGTTCCATATGTTGTTTTGGTTGTTATTTCTTCTTGATAGCTAGTTGATTCACATATAAATGATCCTATGTTCTTGGGTTTGTTATTGCTAAGTTATATGCCTTAATTTTCGGTTTACAAAACATAATATTAAGGTTTGTTTCCGCTGTGTTTTTCATGTTTAAATGGTTAAACTACTTTGATATTATGTCCAACAAACCCAACATTGGCATCTAGAGCCGGATATGTGGATAACTAGCTTTAATAGTCCTTGTCAAATTGGTTTTATGGGGTTTTAACAACCTAATAGGGGCTATTTTGTGATGATATAATGAATCCCCAATCTTTCAAGGTTATATCTTACATGCTTGTGATTAAACATTGAAAGAAAGATGTCAAATGATTGATTATTATGTTTGGACAAAAACCCTAGATTTTGGGTTTGTGTTGGCTGAAAATTTAGGGTTAAATGGGGATTTATTTTAGCTCTTGAATGTTGTATATGTTGTTTCATATTGGTGCATAACCTAGCCTTGACCTTGTGTTGATTTGGTTTTGGATGAATGTTTGTTTTGGTTGATTTCTTTCCATGGGTTGTAATATTATTCTTTTGTGCTTGTTAATGGTTGTAATTTATTTATTCATTCAATGGTGATGTAATAGATAGATTAAGTATATTTTCTTTTATTAGAAAATTTATATTAGGATATAAATTTTGTAAAAGAAGATGCACAAGTTGGAAGCACAACGGGAAGACACAAAGAGAAGGGCTTGAAGCATTTGGATGCAAGTTCAAGTGGGAGTCTTTGGAGATCCTAACTTTTGTGTTGTAATTAACCCTTAGGAAAGACCAAATGACAACACTTGTGATGGCAAACAAGTGTGGTCAACTTAGTGGCTATGGTTATGCATTTGTGATTGTATCATTATGCTTGTTTGGTTGTTTGTTATATGATGATTGTTTGATATTTGGATGTGCATAACAAACTTATTAACAAACAAAACAAGCTAAAAATTTATGGTTCCTAATCATTAAGTGATTAATAAAAGGTTATTAAAAGGATTAATGATTTTAACAAAATGCGTTTTACTAAAAAGAGAACCATAGGGTACCATGTAATTAAAACCATGCAAATACAAGGTACATAGAGTTTTCAAAACTAGAATTAAAGAAAACTAATATCCCTTTGGAAACAAGTTTAACACTATCCTTTTACATGACACTCGAATCACTTGAGAACTATTTGTGGGATAAAGGTCACCTAACCACTTTTAGGGAACTTGTGTTTTGAGACGGGCTTAACGTATTTATGGGAAAAAGGTCACCTAACCACTTGTATGTGAAAACTCACACGTGTGTGTAAGTAGGACGACTTGAATTTGAAACCATGTGCATAGGGTCACCGAAGAATGGCATACAATGGTGTTGATGGGATTTTACATGCCAACTAAACATAAGATGTTTAACTGATCCCATAAGGCTAGAAATTGCAAAAGGTTGCAATTGTGAAAGTGTTGACTACCTTGTTAATTTAAATAATAGGATAAAGATCACCTAACCATCATTTAAATGCAACGTTGGATTCTAGGTTTTAATTATTAATTGTCTATGAGACACAAAAGGCTATTAATGATTAAAATGTGATTTTTTCAGAAATACTAATATGAACTTTGTAAATTTTGTAGAAATGGCCTCAAACAATAATGCTACCACCCCGACCGTCCATACCCTATCGTTAAGAACTATCCTAGAGAGGGATCGTCTTAACCACAATAATTTTATGGACGGGTTTCGAAACTTGAGAATTGTTCTCAAGCAAGAGAAAAAGGCCTATGTCCTTGACGATCCCATTCCTGACCAACCCGACCCCGAGGATGTTGAGGCCTATAACGATTGGCTTTAGTACACTGAGGATTCCATGCAGGTTTCCTGCCTCATGTTGGAAACTATGATTCTTGAACTCTAAAAGGATTTGGAGCATCATGGGGAATATGACATGATTACCCAGTTAAAGGAAATGTTCCTTCAACAAGCTAGGGTAGAGCGCTTCGAAACGGTTCGAGTGCTTCATGCGTGTCATATGGAAGAAACCAACCGGTATCATCTTATGTACTTAAGATGAAAAGCCACATTGATCGCCTCGAGAGGCTTAACTGTCCCGTTTCTAAGGAGTTGGCCACGGATTTGACCCTTAATGGCCTAACTAAAAACTTTGTGACGTTCATAATGAATTACAATATGAACGGATGGGACAAGAGCATTGGTGAGCTTCACCCAATGCTCAAAACAGCCGAGGCAGGGATGGGTAGAAAGGTTCTACCTGTTCCCTCGATCAATGAAGGAGGCTATAAGAAGAGGCCATTCCCCGATCCCAAGGCAAATGTTGCCAAAGGAAAGGGGTACATCAAAGGAAAAGGGAAAGGAAAGGCTAAAGCGGAACCTCCAAAGCCTAAGCTTAAGAAGCCTAAGGTAACGGAGAACAATCCATGCTTTGAGTGTGGAGAGATAGGACATTGGAAAAGGAATTGTCCAACCTTTATCAAACAGTTGAGAAATAAGAGGAATGTTGGGTAAACATCAGGTACAACTTTCATGATTCATATTGGTTTAAATGTTATTTCTTCAAACACATGGGTATTGGATACCGGATGTGGAACTCATATTTGCAATTTGTTGCAGGGGTTCAAAAGAAATAAGCACTTCAAGAAGGGAGACACAAGTCTCTACATGGGCAACAGAGCAAAAGTTGATGTCAAAGCCCAAGGAGATTATATACTGAAACTTTCAAATGGTTTGGAAGTTGTTCTTAAAAACATTTTGTATGCTCCTAGTTTGACTAGGAACCTAATTTCCGTTTCCCTTTTAAAACAAAATGGTTATGATTTGAATTTTGTAAACAATGGTATTTATGTTTGTATGGATGATGTATTTTGTTTTAAGGCTATGCGTTTTAATGTTATCTATGAATTGGTTCATAATGATTCATCCTTTAATAACTCATTATACCAAACAAGCACCAAGAAACTTAAAATGGGTTTAAGTGATTCATATCTTTGGCATTGTCATCTTGGTCATATAAACAAGAATCTGATTCAAACACTACAAAAGAATGGTCTTTTGAAAACAAATGAAAATGGTTCATTTGGATATGGTTCGATCTATGATGGCTACAAGCTCACTACCTCTATCATTTTGGGGTTTTGCATTGTTCTCCGCGGCTTGTATTTTGAATATGGCCCCGGCCACGAAAGTGGATTCGACACCTTTTGAAATATGGTATGAAAGAGTTCCATCGCTATCATATTTAAAAGTATAGGGTTGTGAAGCTTATGTTAAGCAAAACACCCAAAACAAGTTGGAAAGTCGATCCACTAAGTGCATATTTGTTGGATATCCTAAAGATTGTATAGGATACTACTTCTTTTGATCCAACAGAGCAAAAGGTATTTATTGGTCGAAAAGCAGAGTTCTTGGAAGCTAAGTTCCTTATGGAAGGAATGACGTTTAGAACAGTGGAATTTGATGAGGATCAAGATACACAAGCCAGTACACATTTGGTTGACACTAACAATTAACAAGTGGTTATTGATGATGATCAAGAGGTTGATCAATACGCACAAAATATTCGTAGATCTAGTATAGTTAGCATTCCACCTGAAAGATATGGATTTTTCATGAATGGATGCTACGTGGTTGACTCTGATGAGCCAACTACATACCATGATGCAATGTCCAATTCGGATTGTGACAAATGGCTGGAAGCCATGAACGTAGAGATGCAATCCATGTATGACAACCAAGTTTGGGAATTGATTGACCCTCCATTTAACTCCAAACCGGTTAGATACAAGTGGGTTTTCAAGAAGAAAACGGATATGCATGGAAACTTGGATACTTACAAAGCAAGACTTGTAGCAAAAGGTTTCACTCAAACTCAAGGGGTTTATTATGATTAAACCTTCTCGCCTGTGGCAATGCTAAAGTCAATTAGGATATTGTTTGCCATAGCTGTGCATTATAACTATGAGATTTGGCAAATGGATGTCAAAACTGCTTTTCTTAATGGACATCTCAAAGAGACTGTCCATATGGTTCAGCCTGATGGTTTTATTGATCCACAACATCCTAATAAAGTATGCAAGTTAAAGAGATCAATCTATGGATTGAAACAAGTATCGAGAAGTTGGTATCAACGTTTTGATGAAGAGATCAAGAAATTTGGTTTCATCAAGAATGCTGACGAGGCTTGTGTATTTAAGAAGGCTAGTAGGAGTATAATTACATTCTCAGTATTGTATGTTGATGACATACTACTTTTTGGAAATGATATTCCAACCATGGAAGGTGTTAAAACCTGGCTTGGAAGTTGTTTTTCCATAAAAGATCTCGGTGAAGCCGCCTATATTTTGAGAATAAAGATCTATAGGGATAAATTGAGGTGGTTGATAGGTTTAAACCAAAATGCATACATTAATAAAATCTTGAAAAGGTTCAAGATAGAAAACTCTAAGAAAGGTATGGTACCTATTCAAAGAGGGACAATATTGAGTACATCTCAATGTCCAAGCTCAAAGGATGAGCAAGATCGAATGAAGGACATCCCATATGCGTCTGCTATAGGATCCATCATGTATGCAATGATATGCACTAGACCGGACGTGTCATGCGCGTTAAGCATGACAAGTAGATATCAGCAGAATCCAGGTAATAGCCATTGGATGGTTGTTAAAAGTATATTGAAGTACCTTAGGAGGACTAAGGATATGTTTCTAATATACGGATCTGGTAAAGAGGAGCTTGTTGTAAAGTGTTACACGGATGCGAGTTTCCAAACTGATCGAGATGATTCCCGATCACAGTCGGGGTATGTCTTCATTATGAATGGAGGAGCAGTGTCCTGGAAGAGTTCAAAACAAGACGTGGTAGCATTGTCCACTACAGAATCCGAATACATAACCGCCTCTTTAGCAGCTCACGAAGCTGCATGGATAAAGAAATTTATCACCGATCTAGAGGTGGTCTCTACCATTCAAGACCCTCTACAAATCTTTTGTGATAACAAGGGTGCGGTTGCTCAAATCAAGGAACCCCGTGCGTATCAAAAGACGAGTCACATTGAGTGGAGATTCAACTGTATAAAGGATGAAGTTGAAAAAGGAAAGATATGTATTCGTAAAGTTCACACCGAACAAAACATTGCGGATCCACTCACGAAGCTCCTTGAAAGGGCAAAGCATGAAAGTCATACTTGTGCCTTAGGACTTCGATATTCTAGTGATTGGAATTGATCTGTTTAGTATTTAAAAGTTTGGAACAATGTAATATTTAACTCTTTCATATATTTGTGATATTTTGAGATGTTAATTTTAGCATGTATACATCCATGAATATGTTTATTATTCTAAATTTTCGTAGTCGATCATGTTTGTTGGAGCAAATATGAACATAAGACTATTATGAACATGGATTGGTGGATATTCATAAGGCATGAATATAGAGCAATTGGTTGCTGCCAAAGTTCATAGATATTTGTGGGATACGAATATTGGACTGACTCGCGTCTCAAATTTTACTACATGGAACCTTCTAGATTGATCATAAGTAAATTTGAGTAAAGGAGAATATCATTTGGTATCCTCCAACCTGAGATACATATTGGGTTTTGATATTCACCAATGTGTTATACCTTGAACTAGTTCTTCACTGCTCTGAAATAATGGACAACACATAAGGTTATGTTCAGGTATGACACGAGGTGATTGTGAGAAACGTATGTAGTCAAGATGGAATTTGTTCCTCTTATTCGTTGAGAGCAAGATGTCTAAGGCCTAGTTAAGTTAAATCAACAAGGAATGATCATTCTGTGTCCTTGGATTTAACATGACATCTAGCAACAAAAGGATAAATGACTAATTCACCTCAATCATTTCAAGTTGGATACTTAAAGGGGATGATGTTATTGAATGGCTTTAAGTCATGCGTATTAAGGGTAGTAAACTGTTGTTAGGCGGTATTTACTGCTTGCATCAATCTTCTATGAATCTTGTGCAAGTAGGAGATTGTTGGATTCTTTATTCCCAAGACACATAGAACATTGATGTGGTTAGTACGTTATGATCCGAGTCGGGTCATACCCAATAACAAGTTTAGCAAACACCAATAAATATTTAATGGATGATATGATCATGGAATTAAATACTTACACCAATTTAGAAAATAGGTTTTCTAAATAAAATTGTATATGAGATAGAACAATTTATAAGGATATTTTGTTCATGGACATTATTTCTAATATTATTTAAGTTGGTTAAATAACATCAAATAATAATAGTGTGTATAAGTTATATAATTAAAACGCTAATTATACAACTAATTATGTAACTAGTTAATAAATAAATGGGTGTTTTAAAATGGGGGGAAACCCATTTGAAAACTCAATTTCGGCCGCCCCCTTAAGGGGTATGCTTGGTCTTTTGTTGCTTTGGAACAACAACCACATTCACTAGTTCACACAACACACTTTGGCACTCTCTCTCAGACATGCAAGAACAAATTTATCTCTCATCTTTGAAGAAGAACAAGGCTGAAAAAGGGGTTTCTCTGCAGCTATATTCTTGCATGTTTTGGTGTTAAATCCTAGCAACAAGAGGTGTTTTTTCACACTTATGGGTATGCAAGCTTGAGGACATCTACTTTCGTGTTGGCCTTTCAAGAACCTCATCCTCTCCTTCTATCTCACGAATTTTGACAGCTTTTGGAAGGTAGTTCCATGTGTTGTTTTGGTTGTTATTTCTTCGTGATAGCTAGTTGATTCACATATAAATGATCGTATGTTCTTGGGTTTGTTGTGCTAAGTTATATGCCTTAATTTTCAGTTTATAAAACATAATATTAAGGTTTGTTTCCGCTGCATTTTTCATGTTTAAATGGTTAAACTACTTTGATATTGTGTCCAACAAACCCAACAGAAATTACAAAAATGGTAATAATAACAACAATAATAATAATGCTAATAATAGTAATGATAATGATATTAACATTAATATTAATCGAATGGGGAATGATGCAGGTTGATAAAGGTTAGAGTTATGACCTAGAGTTTAGTTGTCACTTCTGCCACCATTTAGGAAATTTCATCCCGAAATGTTAGCTTCGATTAGATTCAGAACGGATGGGTTTGAAGAGGTGCTGATAACTCTTTCTCATCTCATCTTTTCGCTCCCAAGTGAATTCAGGTCCTTGCCGAGAATTTGATCTTACCTTGACCTTGGGTATGCGGCTTCGTCTGAGTTTCTTGACCAGCCGGTCAGTGATCTCTATAGGCTATTCCACAAAGTTCAACTTGTCATTAATCCTTGCTTCTTTCAACGGTAACTCCATGGTCTTGTCTACCATGCACTTTTTTTTAAGTTTGACACATGGAAGGTTTCATGTATGTAACTTAACTCCTGAGGTATCTCGAGCTTAATTTTCCTTTCCATCCAAACCACACAATTACCTTCCATGGTGCTACTTTTAGCATTACCTTGTCACCCACTTAGAATTCTAAAAGTATTTGTCTTCTGTCAGCATATTTCTTCTGACGGTCTCTGGCTGATCTTAAACGCTCCTTGATTTTAAATATCTTGTCGGTGGTCTCTAACATGATGTCGGGTCCCATTACTTGGCTATCAGCGATCTCATTCCAAATCAATGGTGATCGGCATTTCCTACTATATAGGGCCTCATACAGAGCTGCCTTTATACTTGCGCGGTAACTGTTATTATAAGAGAACTCCACCAAAGGAAGATGGTTGTCCTAGTTCCCACCAAAGTTAATCACGCAAGCTCTTAGCATATCGTCCAAGGTTTGAATGGTTCTTTCACTCTGACCATCAGTTTGTGGGTGGTATGCAGTGCTTAAATCTAGATGGGTTCCTAAAGCCCTCTGGAGTGATTTCCAGAAACGAGAAGTGAAGCGGCTATCATGGTCGGAGATGATTGACAAAGGCACACCATGGATGGTCACTATTTTATTGATGTACAGTTGAGCCAGCTTTGTCAGGTTGTAGTCTTCTCGAATCAGCAGGAAGTGAGCTGATTTAGTTAGCCTATCCACTATTACCCAAATAGCATCATGACCTCTAAACGTTCTGGGTAACTTTGTAACAAAATTCATCATGACGTTATCCTATTTCCATTCTACAATTTCGAGTTGTTGCAACGTTCTTGATGGTTTTTGATTTTCTGCTTTTACCATGGCGCAGGTCAGACACTTCCCAACATAAATAGCGATTGATTTCTTGATTCCAGGCCACCAGAAAAGTGCCTTTAGATCCTGGTACATTTTGTCGCTTCTAGGGTGAATCGAGTACCTAGATTTATGGGCTTCGTCGAGGATTACTTCTCTATTTCCCCCATACTTCGTTACACACGTTCTCCCTTCATATTTATATTTACCATCATTACTCATCTCTAATCGCTTCTCCATTCCTGTTAACACTTCCTCGGCTAAATTATCTTCATTTAATGTTTTGCCTTGAGCTTCTTTCAGCCTTGTGATAAGGTCGGTGTACACACTCATCCTTAAGGCACGAACGCGAAGGGATTTTTCTCTTTCTTTCCTGCTCAAGGCATCTGCCACTACATAGGCCTTGCCGGGATGGTAGCAGATTTCATATTCGTAATCATTTAATAGCTTAACCCATCTTCTCTAGTGCATGTTTAGTATCTTCTGATCCATAATGTGTTGCAAACTTCTATGTTCAGTGTAGATAATGCACTTCGTGCCATAGAGATAATGCCTCCATATTTTGAGTGCAAACACCACGGCACCCAATTCTAGATAGTGCATTGTGTAGTTCTTCTCATGATCGTTCAACAGTCTTGATGCATAAGCAATCACCTTGTTGTGAAGCATTAGTATGCATCATTGTCCTTGACGTGAGGCGTCATAATAGACTACAACATCTTCGACTCCTTTAGGGAGGGCGAGGATAGGTGCACTACACAATTTCTCCTTGAGCGTTTTGAACGCTTCATTCCGCTCTCGTTCCCACACAAAGATTGTATTCTTCTTAGTCATAGTAGTCAACGGTTGCACAATGCGCGAGAAGTCCTTGATAAACCTTCTGTAGTATCTGGCCAATCCAAGAATTGCCTTATTTCGGTGGGGGTTTCAGGAATTTTCCAGTTCTTAATAGCCTCAATCTTAGAAGGGTCAACTTCAATCCCATTCTCATTTACCACATGCCCTAGAAATTGGATCTCTCACATCCAAAATTCGCATTTGGAGAACTTAGCATATAATTGCTCATTCTTAAGTAACTCAAGAATCAGCCTGAGGTGCTTCTCGTGCTCTTCCTTGCTACGGGAGTAGATCAGGATGTCTTCGATAAACACACTCACAAACTTGTCAAGATATGGGTGGCATACACAGTTCATGAGATCCATAAACGCCGCTGGTGCGTTAGTCAGCCCAAAGGGCATGACGAGATACTCATAATGTCCATACCTAGTTCTAAACGCCATTTTGGGTATGTCTTCTTCTCTTATCTTTAGCTGATGGTACCTTGATCTTAAATCTATTTTGGAAAAATAACTTGCTCCCTGCAGTTGATCGAATAGGTCATCTATTCTCAGAAGAGGGTATCGATTCTTTATTGTCAACTTGTTTAGCTCCCTGTAATCAATGCACATACGTAGGGTTCCATCCTTCTTCTTCACAAATAGTACCGGGGTACCCCATGGAGAAACACTTGGCCATATAAATCCCTTTTCAAGTAGCTCTTGCGTTTGTAGCATTAGTTCCTTCATCTCGGGAAGGGCGAGTCGGTACGGTGCCTTGGCTACTAGTGCAGCACCAGGCAGTAGATCTATGTAGAACTCAACCTGTCAATTTGGAGGGAGTCCTGGTACGTCTTCGGGAAACACTTTTGGATATTCTGAAGCCACTAGAATATCCCCAATCTTCTTCTCCTCTTTATCCTTCATCACATTGACTATGAAAGGTGATCCCTTCATAAGACTCTTGGTAGCCTTTAAATGAGATATCATAGGATATAGCGTGTTACTTCTTACGCCATGAACAACTAGTACTTTCCCGTCACTCAAAGGAATCTTAAGTAGGCGTTCATCACACATGATTTTGACTCTATGCCTAGCCAGCCAATCCATACCAACAACAACATCGAATCCTCCTACTTTAATAGGCATCAGGTTTATCTTAAATGTACTTCCTTCAAGATTCATTAAGAAATCTTTGATGACTTCATTAGTTTCTAAGAAGTTACCGTCAGTTAATTCTATGGTAAACGTATCAATCAGGATGCATGCACTAAAGTCAATCAAACGCCTAAAAGTACTGGAGAAAAAACTAGCAGTTGCTCCAGTATCAAATTGAATGGTAGCATGATGGTTGTTTATAAGGAACGTACCATTGACCATATCAGGTTCTTTGCGAGCATCGGCTGGTTCTATCATGAATGCTTGTCCCTTAGGCTTGTTGGGTCTGGCATCCTTATGTCTCCCCAGCTTAGGACACTTATTCCTTATATGCCCTGGATCTCCACACTCATAGCATTGCCTACCTTGAGCATACGTATAGCCCTTAACTAAGAGACTGGTTTGCTTGCACCTAAAACAGGGAATTGGGTTACACTCCCCTTGATGGTGTAGTTTGCATTTGTTGCAGAAGGGGCTTGTGCCTACATCTAGCTTTCATGCCCTTCTTTCCTGATCATCACGTCTAATACCTTCACCTGACCTCTAGCTAGAACTTGAACCACTACTGCTACCCATCATCTTCTTGATATCAACCCACTTTCTCTTCTTTTCTTTAGTTCTTCCCTGCTCTATCCATCCAGCCCTAACCAGCTCATCAGTTAAGATGCTAGTGAGATCCACTGTTGCTGTAGAGTCGTGTGCCTGGAAGATCGGACCATACCCTTAACTCTGGGATGTAACTACCAGATTAAACATGATATGCCCTTAGATTCTGGTGTCACCAGGTGTGGCACTAGTCGAGATAGGGCTAAGAAGCGGGTTGATGTACTCAATGTAATTAGGACCTTTCATTTCCAGCCTCAGAAATTCTGACTCCAGCTTCTTGAGTTGATTGATAGGGCAGTATTTGTTGGTTATCAGCTCCCTGAATTCGGTCCAACTCATTCGGTTAGCAGCGTTTCTTCCCCGGGGATGAGTAACCGTCTTTCATCATTCTAGAGCCGATCCCTTGAGTGACTGGGATGTGAACCTCACCATGTGGTCCATTTTACACTCACTGATGTCTAGGACATCTTCCATTTCATTGATCCACCGGTAAGTCTCTATCGCACCCTCGGTGCCATAGAAATCCTTGGGCTTGCATGCCATGAAGGTTTTGTAGGAGCATCCATTCTTCAGTGCTTCCGCTTCCTCATCATTGCCCTCATTGTTCCCGAATCCATCATTACCACCGGGGTTACGCCGGTCCGCATTGATCTGGCCGATGATGGTCGGAATGGCGTTAGCAATCTGTTGTGCTACGAGGTTGGCAATTCTCTCATTATTCCCTTGATTAGCATTCTCCCCACGAGGAGTTCCTTGTGTAGTAAGGGGTTGGTTTCCTGTTTGTCTAGCCTCCTCACGGTGGCCTCTAGTAGCTCATCGTCTTTCAATCCGGGTTCCTCTTCTAGTTAGCATTCTGATAGCATCAAAGATAAATTCATTTAGCATCTCATAATTGGTTTCGAGTAGCCCAAGCATCATTTACCCTAATGTATCGCGTCCTAGAAGGAGGGAGTGTAATATACACACCACTAATATCTCTAACAATGTTTCACAAAATTTATTTAAGACAATTCATCCAGAATGGACACAGGCCGACATTCCCAACGCATAACATGACACATAGCAGTTCAATACAAATAGCTCAGCAAAATTTAGCATTCATGGAAATAGTTTCATAGATAGATTGGGTCAATAGTATCAGTAAGCATAGTTGAATTAGAGTTATACTCTTACAAGTTGGAAGGCGCCATCACCCCTATAATAATAATAATAATAGTATTAGATAATAACAGAAATAGTTTCCTTCAACTGTCTAAAAGACAGATAATCCCACTTCCTCTCCACGCTCTCACATCCACTTCTTCTTAAGCCACCCTAGCCACCCCGAGTTCTTCTTCCTCTGCTCTTGCTCCAACCGCTGGACCCCATGCGAAGCCATCATGGCCTAAAACTGGGCAGACTGGGAGGTCCGAGTGGCGTGTTGGAGTGTCAGCTCGTGACAACGGTCGATCTTCAAAATCTCATCCAGTGCAGTATCGGAGGGACCTATGTCGCTTGCTCGGTGGCTAGACTGGAAGTACCAGTCACCAGCTAGCACACTAGGGTCGTCATATATGCTGCGCCTAGGTGGTATCCAGTGCTCGTCATGTGGGTGGTGTCGGAGTTGGTCAAATGGCGGAGGTGCAGGTATCGGAGTCCTAACAGGTGGTGGAGGAGGATGTGGCATCCTAAAGGAGACTGAGGGTCCTGCCCTAGCACTCTTTCATGGGCAGGTGATAACAAGTGCACCCCTATCCCGAATGTGGTGAGTGGGAGCGCGTCCGGCTCCTGGAGGGGGATGTCGAGGAAGATTCTTTTGACTGCTTAGTGTCGTCGGATGTAACGGATATCCATCCCGAATGTCCGCATCTCCTCATATATTCCTTGTACTCCGTTCACGGTGTTGCCATCCTAAGGCTCCCAGTTTGTGCAGTACCGTCAGTTGGGTTTGCCGGTGCCTTTCCTTTGTCAGCCATAGCTCTGGTGTCCTGCAAGAAATATAATGAGTGATTTGGTTTCTCATAGCTCATGATTGTTAGAATAATAGTACTTATAGTAGTAGTGATGGCAACAGTATTAGATATTCCTAGAGTATCCATAACCAGAGGTATCGATAAGCAATAGTATTAGAAATCAGTACTTTCTTTGAATAATCACAGGCAAGGTAGTTTATCTTAGGAGAACCTTTAGACCACTTCAAAAGAAATTTCAGAAGTAATAAGTTTCAAACAGAGAAGGTCCAATCATTACCAAAAGGTCCATGCTGTAATTTACGCATTTGATAAATTCATAATTACGTTGATCAAGTGTAATAATCAATTTACCCAACCCGATCATCCCAACACTTTCCCACAAGGATGGTCCTAAGGAATCAGAGTTGTAGCCTAGGGTCTATTATGGCATTCCCAACTTCTCTACAACCTTTGGCTCTGATACCAATCTGTCACACCCCGGACCGGGGTAGGGTGGGACGTCACAGACTAGCAACAACATATAGCAGCGGAAACAAACCATCATGAGAGCACAAAAGGAGAGAACATCACATGTCATTAATGTTTAAAGGAAAAACCGGGCTAGAAGTAGGTCTAGCCCCCAACACAACTACATAATTTATCAGTACAAATTGTGACAACCG
The DNA here is from genome assembly GCA_024085815.1 of Flaveria linearis. NCBI lineage: Eukaryota > Viridiplantae > Streptophyta > Magnoliopsida > Asterales > Asteraceae > Flaveria > Flaveria linearis. The sequence goes on from CM044006.1 coordinate 36,515,600, forward strand.
GCCTCAAGGCCACTATTCTAACCCCTAACTTACTTGCATCATCACCCATCTTATGAGTACTAATAATAGAAACAATCAAACTCTATTAGCGAATTTAGAATCATCAATTTCTATTATTTGCATTTCCATGATTTTATGTGATTTTTGTGAATTTTAGTTATTTCAAGTTTTATATTCTAGAAACTTAGTACCCGGTAATGTTAATTAGTCACCCTAACTAGAATTCAAAACCCTAATTGAAACAATTAAAATATGTGCATATACACACACACTTGCAATTTTCGATTCATGCATGATTAATCATGCACATGACAACAACTAATAATACCTACTAACTAATATTTATACACTACATTACAAATTAAAACCAACTAATAATAATTTTTGATTAAAATTTAAAGATAATTGAACCCCACTAGAAGCCAAAATCGGCCGCCCCATTCCCTCCACTCTCCTCTCTTTTACACCACCTTTCCATCCACCACTACCATTCCATGCATTCTTCTCATCTCTATGCACACACAACACTCCACCATCACTCTCTTCTCTCCCTCTCGGATTCTTTCTCCAGAAAACACACACACACCCACGGTTCCAAGCATTTCTTGTAGCATAATTCAAAGAACAAGCATAAGCACCCATCGGCCAAGCTCAAGAGCCGTAAAAGCTGAAGTTTGTGAGCGTTGGATACATGGTTCTTGCTGAGTCCGGTCTTCTCTAGCTTTGCTCGAGATTCTGCAGCTTCGTCCAAGGAGTTTTGAGCCACCCACGACCAACTACACCCTCTAAACCGCATGCTACATCGAGTGTAAGCTTCATGTTGCCGGTTTTGGTTATTTCATGTGTTTGTTTGCATTTTTGATTCAAAACCTTACCGTTTTCATATATAATAGAAACTTGCTGCTACAACTTCGTTCATAAGGAGCTTTTCACGTCTTTGAAGGTATCATACTCATAAAGCATGTCATTCTATAGGTATAACACGAGTTACACCTAGAAAAGCCTCTTCTCGGGTGTATTTACACCATCCAACTTGCACAACTTGTAACCCTTCGAAACACATCATGTATCCTGCTCAAAATGGGTCTTTTAATCTCCTAATAACCTGCTTTCAAAGTTATAAAAATGTTGGTTAAGGTTTAATCATGTGTCATGATATTTAACACAAGTGTAATGCATGAAAATGGTGTAATACTATAGTTCCATCATGTTCTTATTTGGGATGATGAACCCGTGAGGTAGGCATAGAATTTCAGTAAGTTTTGGATGATTTTCAGAATGTTATGAGATGTTAATGGATGAAAATATAAATGCCTTAGACTTGTAGATTATTTGGACATGTTCGGGGACCCGAAAAGTGGTAAAACATAGATTTTAACCATCTTAAAGAGAATTCCAGGCTCAAAAATGGATAATAAAATGGTCTGGAACTAATGCTTGATTAAATGGTCAATAAGGTAAGTTAAATGGGTTTTTAATTAAAAACGGGTATTAACCGGGAGACATTTTTGAGAAAAATCTAAGTAACATGAGCGTAGAGCTAAAATCTATAAAAACCATATTATTTCAGTAGTTTAAGTGGGAAAATAACTTATAAAGTAGAGAAATTGGTCAAATGAGCTTTTGAACGGTCAAATTCGGTTAAAAACGCGTTTTAACGGGTTAAACATAAAAATGAGGCTTTCAACTATTAGAGGCAAAACTTTCATAATCAAAGGACTTGAAACTTAGAAAAATGTCTTTAAAAGGTTATCTACTAGTCTAAGACTGAAAAACATGAAAGTTCTTAATTAACCGGTAAAACCCTTCGATTTTACCGTGACCGGGAACGTTAAACACATAGGTATTAAACCGAACCTATATTCTGAAAATTTGTGCACACTTACTTAATAATAAGTTAATTTAAATTGAAGAACCTGAGTTTTGGTCATAAAAGTCAGCTAATACAATAAACCAAACTTGAGGGTAGAAACTGTCAATTTTGAAACATGAGGGACTAAAATGTAAATTTCCCAAATTTCATAACTGACTCATATGAGACAAATAATCACTTAAACAATATTATTATCCTATATCATTAACCTAATACGTAAAAATCCTAAATTATATAAGAAACAATGATTTTCCATAAAAGGAAACTTTTTATACAAACCCTAATCGAATCAAAGCCGAATCCGACAACTAAGCCTTTGACACACTTTATACACTTTGATTGAGTTTATTGCAGTAGCTTACCACATAATATTGATGCCAGGGTGCTAGGTTTGAGACATTCCCGGCACACGAAGAGTTACTTTTACTTAACACCTAAGGTAAGTTCTAGTGATCCCCCTTTTTACTACTGCTTTGGGATGAAACATGCTCTGCTATTTATGAACTATAATTGTACTTTACTTGGTGATTGTATGTGGGATTTACGGTTACCTGCTGATACTTATATCATGATCATTAATTCTTTCGTGAACCGCTCGTTTTATATGAATAGATCTATTTGGGGAATCCCCCACACACAGTGGCTCCCGTTACAAGGAGGTACCCTACTGAGATCCTGAGGGGTCGTTTGTGGCATGTGACAGGTTTTGTTAAGAAACTATGGTGAACCATCTGGGCAGGAGGTACCCCACTGAGATCCTGAGGGGTCGTTTGTGGCATGTGACAGGTTTTGTTAAGAAACTATGGTGAACCATCTGGGCCGATATGGTTCACTATTTTGGGGCTCAGTTCTTCCTTCGGGAATAACAGTAAAACACAACTTTAGAAGAGCCTAATCGGGACTGAGTGCAGGGTTGATTATGATACTCCCACGATGTTGAAACTATTATTCTTTCCTTTTTATCAAATGAGGACTTTGTTAAGTGCATTTGTTTTTAAACTTTAAGCACTTGAATTCACCAACTTTTTAGTTGACACAATTTCTTTTTGTGCATGTTTCAGGCAATCCATAAAGAGACTCTAGCTGTTGTTGAAGACCTAGACTTATTCCCGTAACCATGGCATTGGCTTATTTTACTTAAAGAACAACTTGAACAATTGAAAATTTCTGTTAAATAATACAACTGTCCCTATGTTGGTTGTATAACTCATTTGGGGGCTAGATCTGTTTTAGCCCCGGTATCTTTTGAAAACATTAAATGCCATGTGATATTCTCTCATTTGAGCTCTTGTATTGGTTTGTTTCCGCTGCCATATACTGTTGCTTGTCTGTGACGTCCCACCCTACCTGGGCCCGGGGTGTGACAAACTATTATCAGAGCCAAAGGTTGTAAAGAAGTCAGGAATACCATAGTAGACCTTAGGCTACAACCCTGATACCCTAGGACTGTCCTTATGGGAAGTGTTGGAATGATCGGGTTGGGTAAATTGATGATTACACTTGATCAGCGTAATCATGAATTTACCGGACGTGTAACTTCCATCACGAACCTTTAGGTAATGTTTGGACTTTTCGGATTCACGTTGATGATTTTGAAACTTATTTAAAAAGTGGATTTAAATGACTTCTATGATAAACTATGCTATCTGACACTATTTAAAGATATTATTGATTCGATGTCATTGACAAATGATAAGTTGGGATATCTGATACTATTTGATAAGACTATTGATTTTGATATCATTGACAAATGATATGTTAGAATATCTGATACTACTGCCACTACTACTATTACTAGTACTACTATTATAACCATAAGCTATGAGAAACCAAATTACTCATGTTGTTTCCTTACAGGACACAAGGACTATGGCTGATAAAGGTAAGGCGCCTACACACCCTGATAATAAGACAACTCCTATTGGGACCCTTAGAAGGGCGAAGCCTTAGACAGAGTATGAGGCATATCTCCGGAGATGCGAACACCCAGGATGGATATCCGTAACGTCGGATGACACTGAAGCTTCTGAGGACTCTTCCTCAACAATACTTTCCAGGAGCCTGACGTGATCCCACTCTCCACACGTTACTGCTTCTGCCCACTCGCCTATCCCGCCTATCAGGAAAAGGGGTGCACGTGCTTTCACCCATCCACGCAAGAGTGCTAGGCCTGGACCTTCGGTCTCCTTTAGGATGCCACCTCCTCCTCCACCACCTGTTAGGACCCCTATACCTGCACCACCGCCGTTTGACCCACTCCGACACCACCCACGTGATGAGCCCTGGGATGCCACCGAGGCATATCATGTATGACGGCCCTAGCGTACTGGTTGGTGATAGGTACTCCTAGTCTAGCCGTAGGGCAAGTGACGTAGGACCCTCTGATGCAGCATCGGATGAGATCATGAAGACCGTCCGTCGCCACGAGCTGACTCTTCAGCACACCACTCGGACCTCCCAATCTGCTCAACTCCAGGCTATGATGGCTTCACATGGGGTGCAGCGGTTGGAACAGGAGCAGAAGAAGAAGAACTCAGGATGGCTTTGATGGCTGAAGAAAAAGTGGATGTGAGAGCAAGGATAAGAAGTGGGACTATCTGCCTTTAGACAGTTGAAGGAAACTATCTCGATTAATATTTGATACTATTATTATTATTATTATGGGGGTAATGGCACCTTCCAAATTGTAAGAGCATGACTCTGATTCAACTTGCTCGCTGATACTACTATCTCTGTTAAACTATGAAACTGCTTGTTTGGATGCTAGATTATTGGACTATTTATGTTGACTTGCCTTGTGTTAAGTTATGCTTTGAAATTGGTCTGTGCCCCATTCTGATTGATTGTCTAAACTGTTATGATATGATTTGAATTGAATCTTGTAAGAATCACCTACTGGGTTGTATATAAATATATATATATATATATACCATAATTTCTCCTCCTGAGGCGAGGTATAATAGGGTATTGATGCATGAGCTATTCGAAACAAATTTTGAGATGCTAAACGAATCTATCTGTGAAACTATCAGAATGCCAACTAGGAGAGGAATACGATTTGGGAGGCGAGGAGCTACAAGAGGCCGCCATGAGGAGGCCAGGCAACTGGAAAGCAACCTACCCTATCAGGAACTCCCCATAGGGAAAATGCTAACCAAGAAAATGACGAGAGGATGGCTAACCTCGTAGCACAACAGATTGCTAACGCCATTCCGACCATTATCGCTCAAATCAATGCTGATCGGAGTAATACTAATGGTAATGATGGACCTGGGAACAACGAGGACCACAACAAAGAAGCCGAAGCATTAAGGAATGGATGCTCCTATAAGGCCTTTATGGCATGCAAACCCAAGGACTTCTATGGCACCGAGGGTGCAATAGAGACTTACAGATGGATTGAAGAGATGGAAGCAGTTTTGGACATCAGGGAATGCAAAATGGACCATATAGTGAGATTCGCTTCTCAATCACTGAAAGGATCGGCATTTGAATGGTGGAAGTCGGTCACTCAAGCACGTGGAAGGAATGCTGCAAATCGAATAAGCTGGACTGAATTCAGAGTGCTGTTAACCAACAAGTATTGCCCCATCAATCAACATGAAAAGCTAGTGTCAGAATTCTTGAGTCTAGAAATGAAAGGTCCCAACTATACGGAGTACATCAATTGTTTCTTAGCCCTATCCCGACTGGTTCCCCATCTGGTGACACCTAAATCTAAAAGTGTAGCACGTTTCATCTAGGGGCTACATCCTAGAGTTAGGGGAATGGTCCGCTCCTCCAAGCCTTTGACCCTACAAGCTGCGATTGACCTTACTAGCAGTTTGACTGATGACATAGTTAGGGCTGGATGGACCGAGCAAACTAGGGCTGATGAAAAGAGGAAGTCTGTTGGTGAGAAAAGAAGGTGGTTTGAAGTAAAGAGAGCGGTTGGAAGTAGTAGTGGGTCAGGTAGAAAGAGTTTTAAAGGTGCGAGGCACGAAGATCAGGGAAGCAAGACCCGGAGACTGTACTTATGGACAAGCCCGTTTTGCAACAAGTGCAAACTACATCATCAAGGGGAATGTAACCCAATGCCCTGTTTCAGATGCAAAAGGACATGTCATTTAAGCAAGGATTGTAGTTACGCACTAGGAAAACAATGCTATGAATGTGGGGATCTAGGACACATGAGGAATAAGTGTCCTAAGCTTGGTAGGGACAAGGATGCCAAGCCCAACAAGCCTAAGGGAAGTGCATTCGTGATGGATCCAGCTGGAGCTCGTAAGGTACCTGATGTGGTTAACGGTACGTTCCTTGTAAACAACCGTCCTGCTACTGTTTTGTTCGATACTGGAGCGACTGCTAGTTTTGTCTCTAGCGCTTTTAGATATTTGATTGACTTAGATGCGTGTACCTTAACCGATGCGTTTACCGTTGAATTAGCTGACGGTAACACTTCAGAAACTAATGAAGTCATCAAAGATTGCTCATTGAATCTAAAAGGAAATACATTTAGAATAAATCTGATGCCTATTAAGTTAGGAGGATTCGATGTGGTTGTTGGTATGGACTGGCTAGCTAAGCATAGAGCCAAAATTGTATGTGATGAACGCCTACTCAAGATACCGTTGAGCGATAAGGAAGTGTTAGTGGTACAAGGTGAAAGGAGTAACACTTTAACCCCATGATATCCCATTTAAAAGCTACCAAGAGCATAATGAAGGGATGCCCAGCTTTCATAGTCTATGTGATGAAGACCAAAGAGGAGAAGAAAATTATAGATATCCCAGTGGTTTCTGAGTACCTAGAAATGTTTCCGGAAGACCTACCGGGACTTCTCCCGAATTGACAAGTTGAGTTCCAAATAGATTTGCTGCCTGGTGTCATACCAGCAGCCAAGGCACCGTACCGACTCGCCCCTCCTGAAATGAAGGAACTGATGATGCAAATTCAAGAACTACTCGAGAAGGGATTCATACATCCAAATGTCTCTCCATGGGGTGCCCCGGTGCTGTTTGTGAAAAAGAAGGGTGGAACCTTACGTATGTGCATTGACTACCAGGAATTAAACAAGCTAACGATAAACAATCGTTACCCTCTTCCGAGGATAGACGACCTATTCGATCAACTGCAAGGAGCAAGTTATTTCTCCAAGATAGATTTGAGATCCGGTTACCACCAACTGAAGATACGAGAAGAAGACATACCCAAGACGGCCTTCTAAACTAGGTACGGACACTATGAGTACTTAGTCATGCCCTTTGGACTGACTATTGTACCAGCAGCATTTATGGACCTTATGAACCATGTATGCAGCCCTTATCTCGACAAGTTTGTGATCGTATTCATCGATGACATCCTGATCTACTCCGGTAGCAAGGAAGAGCACGAGAAGCATCTCAGGCTAATTCTTGAGCTACTCAAGAATGAACAACTATATGCCAAATTTTCTAAATCTGAATTCTGGATGTGAGAGATTCAATTCTTAGGGCACGTGGTGAATGAGAATAGGGTTCAAGTCGACCCTTCCAAGATTGAGGCCATAAAGAATTGGAAAATTCCTAAAATTCCCACTGAGATAAAGCAATTCCTAGGATTGGGCGGATACTACCGACGGTTTATAAAGGACTTCTTGCGCATTGTGCAACCCTTGACCGCACTGACTAAGAAGAACAAAACCTTTGTGCGGGAACAAGAATAAAATAAAGCATTTGAAACGCTTAAGGAAAAGTTATGTAGTGCACCTGTCCTTGCCCTCCCAGAAGGAGTCGAAGATTTCGTAGTCTATTATGACGCCTCGCGTCAAGGGCTGGGATGCGTACTAATGCAATGCAACAAGGTCATTGCCTATGTATCTAGACTACTGAACGATCATGAGAATATACTACGCACAATCTGGAATTGGGTGCCGTGGTGTTTGCTCTCAAAATGTGGAGGCACTACCTCTATGGCATGAAGTGCATCATCTACACTGACCATAGAAGTTTGCAACACATTCTTGACCAAAAGATGCTAAACATGTGTCAGAGAAGATAGGTCGAGCTGCTAAACGACTACGAGTGTGAAATCCGTTAACACCCCAGTAAGGCCAATGTTGTGGCAGATGCTTTCAGCAGAAAGGAGAGGGAAAATCCTCTAAGTGTATGAGCCTTAAGGATAAGTGTGTACACCGACCTTATTGCAAGGTTAAAAGAAGCTCAAAGTGAAGCATTAAAGGAAGAAAATTTAGTAGGGGAAGCTTTAACAGGAATGGAGAAAATATGAGGGGAGAACATGGGTGCCGAAGTACGGGGGGATTAGAGAGGTAATCCTCGATGAAGCACACAAATCTAGGTACTCGGTTCACCCTGGAAGCGACAAAATGTACCCGGACCTAAAGGCACTTTTCTGGTGGCCTAGAATCAAGAAAGCAATCGCTGTTTATGTCGGGAAGTGTCTAACCTGTGTCATGGTAAAAGCTGAAAACCAAAAACCATCAGGGACGTTGCAACAGCCCGAAATCCCAGAATGGAAATGGGATAACGTCACGATGGATTTTGTTACAAAGCTACCCAGAATGTTTAGAGGTCATGATGCTATTTGGGTAATAGTGGATAGCTAACTAAATCAGCTCACTTCTTGCCAATTCAAGAAGACTACGACCTGTCAAAACTGCCTCAACTGTATATCGATGAAATAGTGACTAGGCATGGTGTGCCACTATCGATAATCTCCGATCGTGATAGCCATTTCACTTCTCGTTTCTGGAAATCACTCCAGCAGGCCTTAGGAACCCGGTTGGATTTAAACACTGCTTACCACCTGCAAACTGATGGTCAGAACGAAAGGACCATTCAAACCTTAGAGGATATGCTGAGAGCTTACGTGATTGACTTTGGTGGGAACTGGGATAATCATCTCCCGTTGGTGGAGTTCTCCTATAGCAACAGTTACCACGCAAGTATTAAGGCAGCTCCGTTTGAGGCTCTCTATGGTAGGAAATGCCGATCACTATTGAGTTGATATGAGATTGGTGATAGCCAAGTATTGGGACCCGACATCATGTTGGAGACCACAGACAAGATTTTCAAAATCAAGGAGCATCTACGAGCAGCAAGGGACCGTCAGAAGAAATACGCTGACTGGAGAAGAAAACCATTAGAGTTTCAAGTGGGTGACAGAGTAATGCTGAAAGTCGCACCATGGAAGGGAACCGTGAGGTTCGGAAAGAGAGGAAATCTAAGCCCGAGATACATTGGGCCATTCGAAATACTTACAAGAATTGGCCCTGTGGCGTACAAATTGAAACTGCCACAGAAACTGCGTTATATACACGACACCTTCCATGTGTCAAACCTTAAGAAGTGCATGGTGGACAAGACCTTGGAGCTACCTTTGAAAGAAGCAAGAATCAATAACAAGCTGAACTTCATGGAAGAACCTTTGGAAATCACCGACCGGTTGGTCAAGAAACTCCGACGAAGCCGCATACCAAAGGTCAAGGTAAGATGGAACTCTAGACGAGGACCTGAGTTCACTTAGGAGCGAGAGGATGAGATGAGAAAGAATTATCCACATCTTTTCAAACCCACCCATTCAGAATCTAATCGAAACTAAAATTTCGGGACGAAATTTCCTAAACGGTGGGAGAATGTGACAACCGGCCTCAAGGTCACTATTCTAACCCTAACTTACTTGCATCATCACCCATCTTATGGGTACTAATAATAGAAACAATCAAACTCTATTAGTGAATTTAGAATCATCAATTTCTACTATTTGCATTTCCATGATTTTATGTGATTTTTATGAATTTTAGTTATTTGAAGTTTTATATTCTAGAAACTTAGTGCCCGGGAATGTTAATTAGTCACCCTAACTAGAATTCAAAACCCTAATTGAAACAATTAAAATGTATGCATATATACACACACTTGCAATTTTCGATTCATGCATGATTAATCATGCACATGACAACAACTAATAATTCCTACAAACTAATATTTATACATAACATTACAAGTTAATACCAACTAATAATAATTTTTGATTAAAATTTAAAGATAATTGAACCCCACTAGAAGCCAAAATCGGCCGCCCCCTTCCCTCCACTCTCCTCTCTTCTACACCACCTTTCCATCCACCACTACCATCCCATGCATTCTTCTCACCTCTATGCACACACAACACTCCACCATCACTCTCTTCTCTACCTCTCGGATTCTTTCTCCAGAAAACACACACACACCCATGGTTCCAAGCATTTCCAGCAGCATAATTCGAAGAACAAGCATAAGCACCCATCGGCCAAGCTCAAGAACCGTAAAAGATGAAGTTTGTGAGCCTTGGATACACGGTTCTTGCTGAGTCCGGTCTTCTCTAGCCTTGCTCGATATTTTCCAGCTTCGCCCAAGGAGTTTCGAGCCACCCACGACCAACTACACCCTCTAAACCACAAGCTACATCGAGTGTAAGCTTCATGTTGTCGGTTTTGGTTATTTCATGTGTTTATCTTCATTTTTGATTCAAAACCTTACCATTCTCATATCTAACAGAAACTTGCTGCTACAACTTCGGTTATAAGGAGCTTTTCACGTCTTTGATGGTATCATACTCGTAAAGCATGTCATTCTATAGGTGTAACACGAGTTACACCTAGAAAACCCTCTTCTCGGGTGTATTTACACCATCCAACTTGTACAACTTGTAACCCTTCAAAACACATCATGTAACCTGCTCAAAATGGGTCTTTTAATCTCCTAACAACCTGCTTTCAAAGTTATAAAAATGTTGGTTAAGGTTTAATCATGTGTCATGACATTTAACACAAGTGTAATGCATGAAAATGGTGTAATACTATAGTTCCATCATGTTCTTATTTGGGATGATGAACCCGTGAGGTAGACATATAATTTCAGTATGTTTTGGATGATTTTCGGAATGTGATGAGATGTTAAAGGCTGAAAATATAAATGCCTTAGATTTGTAGATTATTTGGACATGTTCGGGGACCCGAAAAGTGGATAATAAAAGGATCTGGAACTAATGGGTTGATTAAATGGTCAATAATGTAAGTTAAATGGGTTTTTAATTAAAAACGGGTATTAACCGGGAGATGTTTTTGAGAAAAATCTAAGTAACATGAGCGCAGAGCTAAAATCTATAAAAACTATGTTATTTCAGTAGGTTAAGTGAGAAAATAACTTATAAAGTAGAAAAATTGGTCAAATGAGATTTTAAACGGTCAAATTCGGTTAAAAAAGCGTTTTAATGGGTTAAACATAAAAATGAGGCTTTCAACTATTAGAGGCAAAACTTTCCTAATCAAAGGACTTGAAATTTAGAAAAATGTCTTTAAAAGGTTATCTACTGGTTTAAGACTCAAAAACATGAAAGTTCATAATTAACCGTTAAAACCCTTCGGTTTTACCGTGATCGGGAACGTTAAACACATAGGTATTAAACCGAACCTATAATCTGAAAATTTGTATACAATTACTTAATAATAAGTTAATTTAACTTCAAGAACCTGAGTTTTGGTCATAAAAGTCATCTAATAGAAGAAACCAAACTTGAGGGTAGAAACTGTCAATTTTGAAACTTGAGGGACTATATTGTAAATTTCCCAAATTTCATAACCGACTCATATGAGACTAATAATGACTTAAAAAATATTATTAGCCTATATCATTAACCTAATGGGAAAAATCCTAAATTATATATGAAACCATGACTTTCCCTAAAAGGAAACTTTTTATACAAACCCTAATCGAATCAAAGCCGAATCCGACAACTAAGCCTTTGACACACTTTATACACTTTGATTGAGTTTAGAGCAGTCGCTTACCACATAATATTGATGCTAGGGTTCTAGGTTTGAGACATTCCCGACACACGAAGAGTTACTTTTGCTTAACACCTAAGGTGAGTTCTAGTGATCCCCCTTTTTACTACTGCTTTAGGATGATACATGCTCTACTATTTATGAACTATAATTGTACTTTACTTGGTGATTGTATACGGGATTTATGGTTACCTGCTGATACTTATATCATGATCATTAATTCTTTCGTGAACCGCTAGTTTTAAATGAATAGATCTATTTGGGGAATCCCCCACACACAATGGCTCCCATTACAGGGAGGTACCCCACTGAGATCCTGAGGGGTCGTTTATGGCATGTGACAGGTTTTGTTAAAAAACTATGGTGAACCATTCGGGCAGGTATGGTTCACAATTTTGGGGCTCAGTTCTTCCTTCGGGAATAATCGGTAAAACACAACTTTAGAAGAGGCTAACCGGGACTGAGTGCAGGGTTGATTATGATACTCCCATGATGTTGAAACTATGATTCTTTCATTTTTATCAAATGAGGACTTTGTTCAGTCAATTTGTTTTTAAACTTTAAGCACTTGAATTCACCAACTTTTTAGTTGACATAATTTCTTTTTGAGCATGTTTCAGGTAATCCATGAAGAGACTCTAGTTGTTGTTGAAGACCTAGACTTATTCCCGTGACCATTGCATTGGCTTATTTTACTTAAAGAACAATTTGAACAATTGAAAACTTCTATTAAACAATACAATTGTCCCTATGTTGGTTGTATAACTCATTTGGGGGCTAGATCTGTTTCTAGCCCCGGTATCTTTTGAAAACTTTAAATGCCATGTGATATTCTCTCCTTTGAGCTCTTGTATTGGTTTGTTTCCGCTGCCATATATTTTTACTAGTCTGTGACGTCCCACCCTACCTGGGCCCGAGGTGTGACACAAATCGTTTCCAACAATAACAAATGTAAATTGTTCAAAATGTTTTAAAACAAAACAAGCCAATGCCATGGGACATGGAGATAGGTCAAGGTCTTCTACAATAGCTAGACTCCCATCACGGATTACCTGAAACATGCTCAAAAGAAAATCATGCCAACTAAAAAGTTGGTGAATTCAAGTGCTTAAAGTTTAAAAACAAAAGGATTCAATAGAACCCATACTTGATTTAAAAGAATCGTAGTTTCATTGTTGTCGGGGATCACAATCAACCCTGCACTCAGTCCTGGCTACCATCAAAAGTTAAGTGATATCGGTTAATCCTGAAGGAAGAACTGAGCCTCAAACCAGTGTACCATACCTACCGGATGGTCCACCATAGTATCTTATAAAACTGGTTACATGCCACAAACGACCTCGCAGGATCTCAGTGTGGTACCCTTCCCATTCATCACGGAAGGCACTGTGTGTGGGGGATTCCCCAAGTAGATCTACCCATATAAAACAAGCGGTTCACATAAGAATTAATGACGGTGATACAAGTATTAGTAGGTATCAATATTGCCACAACATATAGCATTATAATATAGCAGAAAAATAGTTTAGTTTAAACAGAGCATGCTTCATCCCCAAAACAGTAGTAAAAAGTGGGTCACTAGAACTCACCTTAAGATTCAAGCAAAGGATTCTTCATGTACCGGGAAAAGTTTCAAGTCTAGCACCCTATCATCAGGTTTAAGTGATATGCCACTGATTCTAAGGTTATGGATAGTGCACTAGGTGTGCCATGAGGTTAAATGTCCAAATGGTTTTTGATTTGCTAAGGCTTGTATAAAAAGTTTCCTTTTATAGTAAGTTCGGGTTTCTTAAAGAAAAATACATGTTTTACTATGTTGGATCATTTATACAAGTTAGTTTAAGTTTACCAAATTATTATTAGTTCAAGGGCGTCGGTTTATAGGGATTTGGCAAAATTTACAGTTTGCTTCTTTCCATTTATTGACTTTTATGGAAAAATAATAGATTTTTGGAGTTAATTAACTATTTTAAATATGTTAACTCCCAATTTTTCAGAGTTTATGTTTGGGTTTAGAGTTTTTACGTTTTACGTTACCTGTTACGGTAAAACCGAAGGTTTTTAACGGGTAAATATTAATTTACTATATTTTGAGTCTTATGCCTTTAAATATCATTTTAAGGACTTTTGATAAGTTTACAATCTGTTGAGAATGTATTTTAAGCCTCTTTTATTTGAAAGACTCGTTTTTAGGTTTAACCCGTTATAACGCGTTTTTACCCGTAATTGACCGTTTAAAACTTGTTTGACCAATTTTTCAACACCTTTAAGTTTTATAGAACCTAAATTACTAAAATAACATGGTTTGCATGAATTTTGGTTTTATACCATTAGTTCTAAGATTTTCCTCAAACGTTACCCGGTTAATACCCGTTTTTAACTAAAAATTCCTTTTAAAATGGCTTTTGACCATTTAATCAACAAAATCGATCCAAAAAACTTTTTTAACCCTTTTGGAGCCTGGAATTCTTTTTAAAATGCTTTAAACCTAAGTTCTCTTATTTTTAGGTCGTTTCACCACCTTTTGGGTCCCATAAAAAGCTCAAAATACGTACAAGTCCATACTTTTGTTATTTTAAGCCATTAACATACCCATATACACCTAATAACACCAAAAATTACTGAAATAATAGTTGTAAGTCATGGTTTTATCAGATAGCCCAAGAACAATGCGATTTCACCATTTTCACCCATTACACATGTGTAAAACGTTATAACTCATGTTTAACATTACCAAAACGTTTTGTAACTTAAAGAAAATGTTATTATAAGGTTAGAAAATTGTTTTTGAGCAGGTTACAATCTTTGCTTTGGAGGTTTACAAGATGTGCAAGTTAGATGGTGCAACAACACCCAAAAAGATGGTTTTCATGGTGTAAATCAGGTTACACCCATAGAATGACCAACCTAATGAATAAGATACCTTCAAGTATGTTAAAAACTTCTCAAGAACAAGGTTGTAGCAGCAAGTTTCTGTTAGATCAAAGAATGGTAAGATTTTTGAGAGAAAAATCAAGAAAACACAAGATATAGCCTTATTCGGGTATGATGTTGCTTACACTTCGAGTGGTTCACGATTTGGAGAGTTTAGATGGACAGGATGAGCTGGAGATTCTCGACCAAGGGCTGGAGAATCTCGAACTTGTATGAACCGTGCCCCAAAAGCTCTCAAAATGCCACTTTCTTGCTTGTTTAAGCTTGGCCGATGATGGTTTGTTGTTGTTCTTCGAGTTTTGTGGATGAAATGGTAATGGAACTATGGGTGTGTGTGTGTTTCTGCTGGAGAGAAACCAAGAGGGAGAGGAAAAGAATGAGAGGCGTGTGTGTTTGAGAAGTGTGTGTAGTTTGCATGAAATGGGAGTGGAGGAAAGGGTGGTAGTGTTTAGTGGGAAAGAAAGGAGTGGATAGGTGGAGAGGGGGCCAGCCAAGATTGTCTTGTTGTGGGGGTTTTAGTTTTAATTTTAATTGGTAAATAATATTGTGTAGTATTAATTTGTAGTGTAGTGTAGTATATTAGATGGTAAAATTTAGTTAGTTGTTAAGTATTGTGCATGATCATGCATGCATTAATCCAAAAAGTATGTGTTCATACATATTTTAATTATCTCAATTAGAATTAAGTTATGCTAGGTTGACTAATTGACTTTCTCGGAACACTAACCTAGGTCATAAAAAGGTTAGAGTTATGACCTAGAGGTTGGTTGTCCCATAACCTAGGTCACATTTCCAATTTGAATTATATTATTTCTAAAGATGAAAGCTACGAATTCATAGAAATCATCCTACTAATGTAGTCATTTGTACTTTATCTGATGGTGTGAAGACTAGGATACTCTTAGGAGAAATCAACACATGTTTATACGCTTGCTTCATTTCTAAGATTATGCTAAAGAATGTAGAATTGAAATTAAAGGAGAGTAGTTGGATTGAAGCAATGCACAACGAGTTGATGCAATTCAAGGAATTGAATGTATGTCATCTTTATGTATCAAGGTCAGAATTGATAAGAACGAATATTTTGATTAAACTCAATGGTCAATTGCAATGAAATTATAATTATCAAAGATTTACACAAGGAAATTACTCAAAATGCTTGTATATTGATAATGGAATCAAAATACAGCAGGGTTTAGTGTTAGCTAGATCATCTTGACTATCTATATAAGTTGGACAAGGACTTTTATGGTTTACGTCAAGCACCTTGGTGCTTAGTATGCCACTCTTAGAGAATATTTGCTTGCAAATGGTTACTACTAGAAGAGTTATTTATCAAACTCTATTCGTATGGAAGACTAGTGAAGATCTAATTCCTGTCAAATTTATGTCAATGATATTATCTTTGGATCTACAAATGATGATATGTGCAAAGAATTTAAGGTTTTGATAAAGAAGAAACTTGAGCTGAGTGGACTTGCAGAAATCTTATTTTTCTTAGGTATCGAAGTTAAACAAGAAAAATAAGTTATTTTAGTTCACCAAGAGAAATCTATTCAAATATTTTTGAAAAATACAAGTTTCAAGACTCCAAGATAGCTCCCACTTCTATGTCTTCTCGTCATACCTTATCTCTAGATCTCACGAGTGAAGCTGTTGACCATCATTTGTATAGATTAATGATCGAATCTTCGATGTATCGCACTAGAAGCAAGCGAGACATAATGTTTCATGTTATCAGTGTGCACGTTATCAAAGTAATCCAAAATAATCACATATGAAGTTGTTAAAAAGAATCCTTAAGTATCTCAAAGGTCAACCACAAATTGGATTGTGGTAGCCTAGGAATTCTTAGTTTAATTTATATGCTTATACTAATAGTGATTTTTGTGGGTGTAATTTGGATAGTAATTCAACTACAGGTTGATATCAATTTCTTAGAAATAGAATAATTTCATGGTAATGCAAGAATCAAACCATTACGTCTACAACCACTATAGAAGCTGAATATGTGGTTGTATCAAGTTGTTATTATTGTTGGTATAAATGATCGTTTATGCTTTTGATGAGGTTTGAACACCAGAATCCTCAAGTTATCACTATTTCCAATAACTTGGGAACGAAGTAATGATACAAGAATAAACACAATTCAAGCAAAACCCATTTGAAATAACTTTTTTGATAAGATGATTAAGAATTATGCTAAAAGATAACAATAATAAGCTACTAGCATTACACAATGAACTCAAATTAGTAGTATTTCACCAATGTTACAAGAGTTACCAAAATGATCAACAAACCAACATATTTATACAGGATCTAATTTCGCATGGTGTGAAACTATCATGCTCTATGACTATGTGAAACTGCTGAGCAAAACTATAGTTTTGCATGCCACAAAATACAATACTAACAAAACTAAACTAGATCCTATTACAATAATAAATAATCTATAACTAAAGTCAAGGTGAATACCACCCTATACTTGATCAACAATACTCCCCCTAGTGGGGTAGTCACTTGCCAGGTCTTTTGGGTTAGTTCCTGCTGATGCTTTCTCCAAATTCCTTTTCAAGTTCTTCACTTCTGCTTCCAGATCATCATGTTTATGCACACTCTTTTCGAGCTGCTTGATCACCAATCTGACTCCCCTAGCTTTGTTGCCACCCTCTCAAACAAACTAGCCTCCGCCTTGGTCGCTTCTCCAGCACCAAACTTAATCTGATTTTCGCATAATACCTTCAGATCATCATCACTAAATAAGAATGCCTCCATTGGATCAAACAACTGTATTTCATTTCCGTCTTTCTCCCATACTACTGCCTCACTAGATTGGTTATCATAGAACTATTTCTCTAACTTCTGCAGTCTTGACTATTGCTGATTCGGTATCCTCACTCGATTGATGGTCTTTGCATGCTTCAGCATCAGCACTATCTTCCCCTTTCTTGTTTCCAAACCTAAATCTTTCTTTGACCTTCTCCTTCTGTCTTCATGTATCCAACAGTAGTAGAATTGTCCTAAATGCCCTGGAGAGTCTTATGTTCTAGCAATGTGTCGCACTCGCTTAAACCAAAATATAGTAGGGGGATCTCTGCTAGCCTTCTCAAATCCCACCTAGGAAGAGACTTAAACGTGTTCCTCTTGTGTAGACATGAGATCCCCCCCCCCACGCCTCTTTATCATAAACATCTTCAGTTTAGAATTGTACTTCCAACTCACGATCTTCTTATCAGATTCTATCCTGTCTGGTTCTTTGATTTTTTTAAAGAGCGGGGTTAGATTTTCTGGCTCTTCCACATTTGTGAACCAATCCCCTTTATCCATCTCTATAGTGTCTCCTTCTATTATTACTCGTTTTAGCCACGAATGTCATTGGTTTCACTTCCACTTTATTGTATTCTGGCTTAGAATCATAATCCCCAAGTTATTCTTCAATCTCTTCCTCTTCATCTATTAACTTGAGCTCTATATTTCTCTTTTCACCTCCTTCTCTGTCCTCCCTGATCAATTCATTTCCAGTAAGATCAGTACCTATATCCAGCCTTAAAACTATTAATCTAGCCACTATCACCTCATCAACATTTCCTCCAAAGTCTCCTTCACCGTTTCCTCCCATATCACCATCTTTATTATTTTTCTCTACTTCAACAGTTTCAATACCAACATCACCTCCACCAGCTCCAGATCCACCAACACTACTACCACTAGCTTCAGATGACTTATGAATGAATGTATACTGAGATGTGTCAGTCATATCCCAAATTTCCTGATCAGTTGGTACATTAGCAACACCAGCTCTTCTTCTCAACTCGCTTCCTTCAAACAATCTTCTAATCAAGTCTTGTTGGTTTAGCATCATCTTCTTCATTTCATCCATCTCCCTTTCCCTATGCTTCTTGCTTCTCTCTCTCTCTCTCTCTCTCTTGAGTTTATCATTTTAGTCTTGATCATGCTTAGCTCGTTTAATAAAGATGTGTTAACATTCCTCATTACATCATCATCAAGTTCTGATTTGATGTCCCTTCTTTGTCTCCCAGCTTCTTCTGTAGGTCCAGTCTCTGGAATTACTGGTTGCTTGCTTCTACTTCTCCTTTGATCTGTAGGAGAATCATTTCTAACTTAGGAAGATGATTTCTCTCCACTATTTTTTTGTTTTCTTCCTCATCTCTTCCTCCATTTCATCAAGTTGCTCCTCAAATGTCATCTCAGCCTGTTTTGTGTATTTCTTTCATTTCTTGATCTCCTATGTATTTCCTCCACTTGTCACTTCTCTCTATTTCTCCAAAGGGATCAAGGTGTTGATGTAGTTCTATCAATCCTCAGTGTACAATCAGCAAATATTCTTAGGTTCATAGGGGTCAACTTCAGCTCATCATCAAGTTTCAGTAAGTTTGGCTTCAAATAATCGAGAATGATCTGAATGAATCTTGGGTATAAAAGCCACTTTTCCTTCTTTAGGGCCATGATGTTCTACAACAGATAGTCATGAATAGTTTGGGCAATGTTTGTCTTTCCTCCTCTATAGAATATGATCATGGCTATGGACCACTTCAAATTTAGCCCGTCGGATCCACCCTTTCTATGATCCAAGCAACTGATGAAGACGTGAGCACTTGTATTTATTTTGTACAAGTAAAAAGAGAAAGAGAAAGAAAAAAAGAAGGAAATGAAAGTCAACTTAAAGTGGAAGGGTTAAAAGTGTCAAAAGTAAAAAGTTTATATTTATTTTGTACAAAAAGGTGGCATGGCCGCCCATGTTGTCTGCACATCCTTTCCATTCGACTTTTTAGATAGAGAGAGCAGAGAAACTCTCGGTCTTGTAGAAGAAGAAGAAGAAGTGAACAAATTCGAGGTAAGAATTTGTGGTTTTTACATGTTTATGACGGGTTTTATCCCGGTTACATGCTTATGTGCTTATTTGCTTGTGATTATGCTC
Source organism: Flaveria linearis (assembly GCA_024085815.1). Lineage (NCBI taxonomy): Eukaryota > Viridiplantae > Streptophyta > Magnoliopsida > Asterales > Asteraceae > Flaveria > Flaveria linearis. The sequence goes on from CM044006.1 coordinate 36,535,151, forward strand.
GAGTGTGTGTGTTGGTGTTGTTTTTTAGGTGTTTGAACTCATTGCAAGCGGGTTGAAAAGGAAGAAACACCCAAGTTGCATCAGGTGAGTTTCTAGACCCCGGTTTTTACTTGTTTTAAACTATCTTTGGGGCTGAAAATGTAAGAAAACGGTTTTTATAATGTTCATGTATGTTTACCCGTATGCATTGTGCATGTTATATATGGATTTTGAAATGCTTATAGGTTATTCATGTTTAGAACATGCATATTAAGCTTAGAACAATTGGGTTTGATGTTTGGGTTGAAAACATACTGGAAATACGTTGGAACAGAAGATCCAAAGGCCTAGATAAGGCTCATGAGCCTCAACAGTGTTCATGTGCCTGAAAATGACTTAGAAAAGTTTTAAGTAAGGTCATGTGCCCAAACAGGGCTCTTACGCCTGAAAAATAGGCTAAAAAGTCTAAGTGTGAGATGATGTGCCCAAACAGTAACCTCATGAGCCCAAAACTTGCCTTAGAAATATTCCAAGTAAGTTCTTGCGCCCATACAGGGTACTTGTGCCCAAACAGTAACCTCATGAGCCTGAACAGTGCTCATGCGCCTGAATAGCTCAGGCGCCTAAAGTGAAAATGTTTATATGTGTAGGCTGGTGAGCCTACATAGTGATGAAAAGCCCGAACAGGGCTCATGCGCCCAAATAGTTCTCATGCGCCCAAACACTTAGAAATTTTTACAGAATTTTCTGGGAGTCTGTGCTTTAAGGTATTGATCGAGGTTAGATAAGGGCTTATTAATGATGATGTTCCATGTATGATATGATTACTTATGATTTTTCCTTATTATAGTTATTGCTACTACTATTATTACTTATAGTATGTGACTTTACGTGGTATGTTATTATCGTAACGTAAAGTATATCGTAATAATAAAGTGAGACAGCAATAAAGAAAAGAAGAGAAACATTAATAAAATGTTAACAAGTCTTGCAAGCTAATAGGAGGGACACGACCGTGTTGTCGTTAGCTCAACTGTGTTGCGGGTTAGCTACCCTTTATGCACACAGGGTCAATCAATTGAGATTGGCAGGACCTTTGTAGCGTGCCCTGGGTGATTGGGTCGGCCTTGTACATAGTACACATAGCCATTTAGAGGGATACAGTTGACCCTTTCGGGGGATACGACTGACCCTTTCGGGGGATATAGTTGACCCTTTCGGGGGATATAGTTGACCCTTTCGGGGGATACAGTTGACCCTTTCGAGGGATATAGATGGCCCATCACCCGTTTTCCATCACGCATATAGTTGGGGCATTGCGCACTGGTCCATACATACAGTGAAACATAAAGTTAAAAGTTTACAGACAAGACATACAATACAGAGAATGAACAATATTTGTTCATACAGTTAAAGCGTGCTTGCATATACAGTACAGGGTTGTATTTTACAGAAAAGAGTATTTTCATATACTACACATAGAAAGTATTTTATTACGTATAAAACTAGATCTCACTCAGCAACGCTTACTTTTATACATTTTCAGTTGGCAGGTAATTATTGCTAAGGATGGCACAAGGGTAAAGCTACTCGGCAGGGAAAGACTAACATCCATTCTTAATAGAAGTCACTGTTCTTTGTAATCCAGTTAAACTATTCTTTTGTAACTGATTAAACCAAGGTGTATTGCTTAGCAACAGTGTTGATAATGAAATGAATGGCTTTTGTTAAATTAATTCCGCTGCTTAAATTTGTAAATCTATAATGTTTATTTTAATTACTGTTTTGAATGACCAACTGTGAGGTGTCCGGGAACGGGGCCTTACGTGCCATCAGGTATTTCTTTTCTTAAAGCTAACCAGAATTATGTGCGTGCGCTATTTGACTTATGTGATCTTAGTAGATTTAGATACTAATGTAGCCAGGATAGGAAATGCTTGGGGTGTGAAAAGTAAAGTAAGTGGCTAATCACAACTGGCCACTTTAATTAGGGACTTACTATACTTGCCATAAACTGAGCCATTACCTTGAATGACTGTGTTAGTGTTTGAATCTTATAGCGCTTAGGAAATGACTGGGAAGAAATCTTCCAAGGCTTCTAGAGGTGGAGGTCGACCACGTACGACCAGGTGTAGTGCCAAGGCTCCTGAGACGGCCTGTGAGAACCCTGAGGTTCATGACCGGAGTGAAGGAAATGAGAATGCCAGCCTGAATGCCTCAACTCGGGAGGCGATTGCTGACGAGGTGCACCAGGTCATGCAGACAATCTTACCGTTTGTAGTGACTAAAGTTATCCGAGCTGTGAGGAACAAGGAGAGAAAGGAGAAGGAGGACAGGAGAGGGCGACTGGGAAGGAGAAAAAGGGTGAGGAGAAACAACCTAAACCTGAAACAGTGTTGTCCGATGAAAAGGATAAGGATGTGGTAGGGGTGACGACCAAGGGATGCAACTATGGGGCATTCCAGAGGTGCAAGCCCCTGACTTTCGATGGCAATGGCGATGCTGCTGCCGCTCACCGCTGGGTGAGGGAGATGGAGGCAGTGCTAGAGATCAGTGAGTGTCGCAAAGATCAAAAGGTGAAGTTCGCAACTCACTCTTTTGCCGACTCGACATTGTGTTTGTGGGACAATATTGTCCAAGTTGAGGGTATTGGAGCCATCGGGAAGATGCGATGGAGGGAGCTGAAACAACTAGTGATGGAGGAGTTCTGTCCTCATAGGGAACTGGACAGGATCGAGAGGGAGTTCCTGCAACTCGACGCCGGAACCATGACCCACCAGCAGTGCACCACCAAATTCAATGAGGTGCCGGATCAAGTGACACCAGCGTCTCGAAAGATTAACCGGTACATTCAGGGACTGCCAGCTGACATTCGCAGACACTTGATCGCTGCTCGACCAAGCACCTTTAGTTCGGCAGTGGATTTGGCTGGGAGGCTCTACGATGAGAGGGAAGCGACGGTGGTGGAGGTGAAGAAGGCCGGTGGTGGTGACCGGAATTGGAATGGGAAGAGGTTTAGGCGGGGTGGTTTCACCCCGAACAACAAGAAGATGCGAATGGATGACCGTAGGGTGGGGTCATCAAGCTCGGGACCCAAGAGGTGCGGAAAATGCGGAAGGGAGCAAACCGGTGAGTGCAAAATGGGGATGAACGTATGCTTCAGGTGTGGCTAGCCTGGCCATATCGCTAGAGACTGTAAGAAGCTGAGGGCGGAGAGCTCGGGAGCGGGTAAGAAGCCAGAAGATGGAGGGCAGAGGGCAGGTGCTAGCGCTTACACTATGACCCGGGAGGAAGCCAGAGCTGATCCCGATGTTGTGTCAGGTATGTTCCTAGTGAACCAAACTTATGCCTCTGTATTGTTTGATTCTGGTGCTAGCCAGTGTTTTATTTCCAATACTTTCTCTGCTAAGTTACCTGTTAGTAGTAGAAAGATAAGTGCACCATTCGATGTAGAAACTGCTATTGGTAAGTCCACTAGAGTTACTGATGTGATAGAGGACTGTGCCATAGAATTAGAAGGTCATAGGTTTGCTGCTAGGTTACATGTGATGACCCTAGGTGGATTCGATATGGTACTAGGGATGGATTGGTTAGCAACCTATGAAGCGAATATCGTGTGTCGTAAGAAGATGATTAGACTGACGGCGTCTGACGGAAGTCCGGTGACAATATACGGCGATCGGGTTAAGACGATTCCGAAAGTGATTTCGATGGCGGTGGTAGGAAAGTGCATGAGGCATGGATGTAGCGCTTATTTGGCCTACGTGAAAGATGTGGACACGCCGACACCCCAATTGTTCGATGTGCCGGTGGTGTGTGACTTTCCCGATGTATTTCCTGAGGACCTATCAGGTGTGCCACCAGATCGTGAAATCGAATTTCAAATTGACTTGATACCTGGTGCCCAACCTGTCGCTAAGGCACCGTATCGATTAGCTCCGATTGAGATGAAGGAGTTAATAGAGCAACTGCAAGAATTGCTCGATAAGGGTTTCATCAGACCGAGTATCTCTCCTTGGGGTGCTCGGGTCTTATTTGTGAAAAAGAAGGACGGTAGCATGAGAATGTGTATCGACTACCGTGAGTTGAACAAATTGACGATAAAGAATCGGTATCCGTTACCGAGGATCGATGACTCGTTCGACCAACTCCAGGGTGCCAGTTGGTTCTCGAGGATAGATCTTTGATCTGGCTACCATCAATTGAAAGTGAAGGACCAGGACATTCCTAAAACAGCTTTTCGTAGCACTATGGTCACTATGAGTTTCTCGTCATGTCTTTTGGGTTGACCAATGCGCCAGCTGCTTTTATGGATTTGATGAATCGAGTATGCTGGCCGATGTTGGATAAATCAGTGATTGTGTTTATCGATGATATTTTGATCTATTCAAGGAGCGAAGAAGAGCATGCCGGTCACATTCGGGAAGTGTTGGACACCTTGAGAAAAGATAAACTGTATGCTAAGTTCTCCAAGTTTGCTTTCTGGCTACGCGAGGTGCAATTTCTGGGTCATGTGGTAAATGCGGGGGGATCATGGTGGACCCAGCAAAGGTTGAGGCTGTGATGCAATGGAAGTCACCAAAGACGCCATCCGAGATTCGTAGGTTCTTGGGGTTGGCGGGCTACTATCGAAGATTTATTCAAGACTTCTCCAAGATAGCCTCACCTTTGACTAAATTGACCCACAAGGACGTGAAGTTCATGTGGGGACGAGAACAGGAGAGTGCCTTTGAGGAGTTGAAGATGAGACTAACACAAGCTCATGTCTTGACATTGCTCGAGGGGAGTGAAGATTTAGTGGTATATTCGGATGCATCCTACTCTGGACTAGGTTGTGTATTGATGCAACGTGGAAGGGTGATAGCCTACGCATCCCGATAGCTGAAAACCCACGAAGTCAACTATCCCATGCATGATCTAGAACTAGCCGCTGTGGTTTTTGCGTTGAAGATTTGGCGGCACTATCTATACGGGACGAAGTGCACCATCTTCACAGACCACAAAAGCTTGAAGTACTTCTTCGAGCAGAAAGATCTAAAAATGAGGCAGAGGCGATGGTTGGAGCTCATAAAGGATTATGATTGTGAAATCCATTACCATCTGGGCAAGGCCAACGTGGTGGCAGATGCCCTTAGCCGGAAGGAGAGACCCGAGCCGATTCGGGTGAAGGCTTATCAGTTAATCATGACCTCTGACGTGATGACATAGGTTAAGGAGTTTCAAGACGAGGCTTTGAAAGAAGATCATCTTAACTCCGAAAGGATGAGAGGTCTAGTTACGGAATTGGGTGAGAACACTCTTGGTGTTAAGACCCGATTCGGGAGAATGTGGATTCCTCAATACGGGGATCTACGTGGAAAGATTATGGACGAGGCCCATAAGACTCGATACTCCATTCATCTCGGTGCTACCAAGATGTATCACGATATGAACAAAGATTACTGGTGGCCGGGCATGAAACGCGACGTGGCGGAGTACGTGAGTAAGTGCCTTACTTGCCTACAAGTGAAGGCCGAACATCAGAAACCATACAGGAAGATCCAACCATTGGACATACCCGAATGGAAGTGGGAGCACATCACCATGGACTTCATTACTAAGCTGCCTCGCACGTCGAGGGGATGTGATACTATCTGGGTGATTGTTGACCGGCTAACAAATAGTGTCCACTTCCTACTGATCCGCGAGACGTATTCATCCGAAAGATTGGCGGATCTGTTCATCAAGGAAATCGTAGCTCGTCATGGCGTGCCAGTGTCTATTGTATCGGATCGTGACACTCAGTTTACGTCGAAGTTTTGGAGAAGATTCCATGATGCAATGGGGATAAGGCTACACATTAGTACAGCCTATCATCCTCACACGGATGGTCAGTTTGAGAGGACGATACAGACGCTCGAGGATATGCTTCGAGCATGCGTGTTTGATTTTGGAGGAAGTTGGGATGACCACTTACCGTTAGCAGAATTCTCGTACAACAACAGTTATCATGCCAGCATTGGTATGCCACCCTACGAGATGCTATACAGTAGAAGATGTAGGACGCCCGTATGTTGGGGAGACATTGGGCAGAAAGAATTGGGGAGCGTCGAGGTAATCGAGTCCACAAATGAGAAGCTTGAGAAGATCAAAGCCTTCATGAAGGCAGCTAAAGATAGACAAAAATCGTATACCGATAAACGACGTAGACCAATTGAGTTGCAGGTGGGTGACCGGGCTATGTTGAAGGTCTCACCTTGGAAAGGTATTATTAGATTCAGGAAGCGGGGCAAGTTGAGCCCAAGATACATAGGCCCTTTTCAAATCATTGCTCGAGTATGAGAGGTGGCTTATAGACTGGAGTTACTGGATGAGTTAAGTGGAATTCACCTGACATTCCATGTATCTCATCTACGGAAGTGTTTAGCAGATGATGATATGATTGTACCACTGGAGGACATCAAAGTAGACGAACGACTAAATTACGTGGAGCAACCGGTGGCGATCATTGATCGTAAGGAGAAGATGTTAAGGAATAAAGTGGTTCCTCTTGTGCGTGTACAGTTGAAGCACAGGAAGGGATCCGAGTCTACGTGGGAGACTGAAGAGGAAATGAGACAACATTACCCACACCTATTTGAGGAATAATAGGTTTTGGGGACGATACCTATATAAGGGGGGTGGACTTGTAACACCCGTATTCTTTTAAAACAAAAAAAAAGAATAAAAGAGAAAGAAAAAAAAGAAGGAAATGAAAGTCAACTTAAAGTGGAAGGGTTAAAAGTGTCAAAAGTACAAAGTTTATATTTATTTTGTACAAAAAGGTGGCATGGCCGCCCACGTTGTCTGCACATCCTTTCCATTCGACTTTTTAGAAAGAGAGAGCAGAGAAACTTTCGGTCTTGTAGAAGAAGAAGAAAAAGTGAACGAATTCGAGGTAAGAATTCATGGTTTTTACATGCTTATGACGGGTTTTATCCCGGTTACATGCTTATGTACTTATGTGCTTATGTGCTTGTGATTGTGCTCTGGTGTGTGTGTTGGTATTGTTTTTTTAGGTGTTTGAACTCATTGCAAGCGGGTTGAAAAGGAAGAAACACCCAAGTTGCATCAGGTGAGTTTCTAGACCCCGGTTTTTACTTGTTTTTAACTATCTTTGGGGCTGAAAATGTAAGAAAACGGTTTTTATAATGTTCATGTATGTTTACCCGTATGCATTGTGCATGTTATATGTGGATTTTGAAATGCTTATAGGTTATTCATGTTTAGAACAAGCATATTAAGCTTAGAACAGTTGGGTTTGATGTTTGGGTTGAAAACATACTGGAAATACGTTAGAACAGAAGATCCATAGGCCTAGATAAGGCTCATGAGCCTCAACAGTGTTCATGTGCCTGAAAATGGCTTAGAAAAGTTTTAAGTAAGGTCAGGTGCCCAAACAGGGCTCTTACGCCTGAAAAATAGGCTGAAAAGTCTAAGTGTGAGATGATGTGCCCAAACAGTAACCTCATGTGCCCAAAACTTGCCTTAGAAATATTCCAAGTAAGTTCTTGTGCCCACACAGGGCTCTTGTGCCCAAGCGGTAACCTCATGAGCCTGAATAGTGCTCATGCGCTTGAATAGCTCAGGCGCCTAAAGTGAAAATGTTTCTAAGTGTAGGCTGATGAGCCTACATAGTGATGAAAAGCCTGAACAGGGCTCATGCGCCCAAACACTTAGAAATTTTTATAGAATTTTCTGGGAGTCTGTGCTTTAGGGTTTTGACCGAGTTAGCTAAGGGCTTATTAATGATGATGTTCCATGTATGATATGATTGCTTATGATTGTCCCTTATTATAGTTATTGCTACATCTATTATTACTTATAGTATGTGACTTTACATGGTATGTTATTATCGTAACGTAAAGTATATCGTAATAATAAAGTGAAACAGCAATAAAGAAAAGAACAGGAACATTAATAAAATGTTAACAAGTCTTGCAAGCTTATAGGAGAGACACGACTGTGTTGTCGTTAGCTCAACTGTGTTACGGGTTAGCTACCCTTTATGCACACAGGGTCAATCAATTGAGATTGGCTGGACCTTTGTAGCGTGCCCTGGGTGATTGGGTCGGCCTTGTACATATTACACATAGCCCTTTCGAGGGATATAGTTGACCCTTTCGGGGGATACAGTTGACCCTTTCGGGGGATATAGCTGACCCTTTCAGGGGATATAGTTGACCCTTTCGGGGGATACAGTTGACCCTTTCGGGGGATAAAGTTGACCCTTTCGAGGGATATAGATGGCCCATCACCCATTTTCCATCGCGCATATAGTTGGGGCATTGCGCACTGGTCCATACAGACAGTGAAACATAAAGTTAAAAGTTTACAGACAAGGCATACAGTACAGAGAACGAACAATATTTGTTCATACAGTTAATGCGTGCTCGCATATACAATACAGATTTGTATTTTACAGAAAAGAGTATTTTCATATACTACATATAGAAAGTATTTTATTACGTATAAACTAGAGCTCACTCAGCAACGCTGACTTTTATACATTTTCAGTTGGCAGGTAATTATTGATGAGGATGGTACGAGGGTAAAGCTACTCGGCAGGGAAAGACTGACATCCATTCTTAATAGAAGTCACTGTTGTTTTGTAATGCAGTTAAACTATTCTTTTGTAACTGATTAAACCAATGTGTATTGCTTAGCAACAGTGTTGATAATGAAATGAATGGCTTTTGTTAAATTAATTCCACTGCTTAAATTTGTAAATCTATAATGTTTATTTTAATTACTGCTGTGAATGACCAACTGTGAGGTGTCCGGGAACGGGGACTTACAGCAATGAACCTCCATTCCTTCAATAAATACGACTCCTTAATCTTCTTTCTTTTCTCAAAATTAGTTCCCTTGTATCCAATTGCTTTGAATGCTACAATAACTTCAGAATCAGACATCTCTACATTCCCACCCATATGACCTTCCAGCCTCAAAGCCTTAGCCACTGTCTCAACTGAGATCTCAATCAGCTCCCCTGAACAGACACTCTAAGGATCTTTTCTTGGAATCAAAATAAGTTATTATCCAAAAGCCTCTAATCTGTCTTTCGTCTATTATAGGAGAGTGAGAGATTGCGTAGTGAATGTGAGACCTTTTCAACTAGGAGATAGCGTCTCGAAAACCAGTGGTCTTTGTGTCTCTATCATTCAGATATTTCACCACGTTTGATATCGGATAAAATTTTAAGCTTCCCATAGGATCTGTACGTGAAACCAAAAGTTTGTTAGTTTAACAATAGTAACTAAACACTTAATAATTATTGAAATAAAAAAGGGAAATTAAAAAGTAAAAAATAAAAATAAAAAAATTAAAATAAAGTAAAAAAATTTCAATTAGTTTCGCAACCAGTTTCACATTGAAAAACTATAGTTTCACCAAAAGGTACGAAACAATAGTTTCACACAAGCCAGGCAAAACTATTTGGACTTATTCATAACAAAAATCACAATCGCAGATACTTTTGCACGGTTTCGCAGAGTGAAAGTATAGTTTCGCAAGGGCTATGAAACTATAGAGTCGCATGATCCGTCCAAAACTGTTCAGTGTACGTGGGCAGCATGACTAGATAGTTTTCACTTGGATCAGTTAACTTTTGTTTAGTTTCGCACAAACACACCTTAGTTTCGCACAATGACTGTGTGAAACCCAAAAGTCGCAGATGGATTTTTTTCCCAAAATCCATTCAGAACACATTTCCATGTTTAGAAACGGGTTAATAATCGATCTTTACTGGTTTGAATGACGAAATAACAGTCCAAAAGTTGATTTTGATTCAACAAGAATAGAGACGTCAGTTTTTTTCCCGAAAACTAGGGATTTTTCGCATAAAGCCAAACAATGTCGAAAAATCTATTTATACCAGAATTTCGCATAGGATGAACTCGCTTAGTACATGGTTAAAACTCGTGTCTAGCAACACTGCAAGCGACGCTATAGATTTGCGCACCGAGCCAGTTAGTGAAACTATACTTTCGTATGGCGAAACAATAATTTCACACAGTGAAATAATAGTTTTGCATGGAAATTATTTTTAATGTAATAAAAAGAAACTTCTCCACCCGTGAGACAAACTTAAATATAAAAACTCATAGCAAATGAAAACTGAAAATTAAGAAATAAAAAATAACGAAAAGGATATCTGGCATGCTTTTCAGGAAATGGCCTAGAGAATCAAGGAGTGGTGGATTGCCAATATGCTTGACCATTTAAACCAATTCTATGTTCTTTTCAATGGGTGACCTATAACTGATTTTATCATGTTTTGGGTTCGTTTCATAACGCTCAAGTAACTTGGTTCCCACAGTCAATTAGCAAAGAACTCATCTTGTCATCATGCTTTATAAAGTGTAATCATTGATTCTACTTGAATTCTTCAGAGATGGACTTAGATACAGAACATTTGATATCCATTGAGATATATATTATGGCATGATTGATGGATGGATGATGAGAGCTCCAAGTCTATACTCGTGTATAATAGAAGAGATGACCATTTGAGCATGTTGATGAGAGCTTCAGGTCTATACTCACGTATAACAGAGAAGATCATTACTCTAGGTCAATTCTTATGCATAGCAGAGGGGATGTGCTTACAATTTATTGATGGCTTAAGGATGAAGAAATTTGGTAATACAAGATAAAAACATATATTAACCACTATCAACCCAATTTTTAATGAGACTTGTAACTGTTTGCAAGCCGAGATGACATGGGAATGATCATTATCACTGAGTGTTGAATCTTAATTAAGTCACACAATCACTGTTTACTTCCTTTTAGGCAACCGGGCCTACCGAATATCCCAACGTAACGCCTCTGACCTCCTTACGACACTATCCAAGCTTCCTGAATCCTACAGGATACAAAGATGAGATGATATATACATGAAATCATTAAAAAGCCAATTTTAAAGTCTATTCAGCCTATTCTCCCCTGAAATTTCTATTAAAGAGCAATTAAACAAATTTCACTTTTGAATTAGAAGATACTTTGGGGATGTGTGGGTCTCGAAGCTCCTTAGTACATGAATTATTAATTAATTAATATCTTTTTTATATTTAAACTTGAAAACATTAAATATTTATAGATAATCACCAGAATGTGCTTTAAAAAGATATTAGACCCAATATGTTGATCAATTCATAAAACCAAGGTTTATCAAATGTTTTTGTGAAAAGATCAGCCTTTTGACTTTTGGTGTCTATGAGAATAATAACTATAAAACCCTTCTCGTATGCATCACGAGTTACTTGGATTCTTGTTTCAATATGCTTGGGGCAGGTATGATGAATGGGATTTTTAGCAATTCCAATAACTGCTTCATTATCGTAGAATAGCGGTGTGTGAAGAATGTTAATCCCGTAGTCCATTATTTGATGTTGAATACACCGCACTTGACAGTAGCAACTTGAAGCAGCAATATACTTAGCCTCTACTGTGGAGTGCGAACTACGATATGTGTTTTGTTTTGCCATGAAAGAAGGCAATCCCCAAGATTGACATCCACCCATAACTGACTTTCTATCAAGCTTACAACCTCCATGATCACTGTTAGAGTACACATGAAGATCTAAATTTCCTCCCTTTGGGTAACAAAGACTCATTCAGGGAGAACCCTTCAGGTAGCGGACAATTCGTTTAAAAACTTTCTCATGAGATTCCTTTGGATTAGCTTGATATCGAGCGTAGTAACAGACGGTGAATGTAATATCTAGACGACCTAAAGTGAGATACATTAGTGATCTTATCATTGACCGATGACGGTGAGCATCGACTGGCTTTCCATTGTCATAAGGATTTAAGCAGGTTTGTGCAGAAAACGGAGTAAGTTCCAGAGAAGCATCATCCATGTTGTACTTCGATAGGATTTCCAGAATGTATTCAGATAAGAATTCCATCAGACTTTTGTTCGACTTGTAATCCTAGGAATAATCACATCTGCCCCATCATGCTCATTTCAAAGCGTTCTTTCATCACTTCTTCAAAAGCTCTGCACAACTCATTTGTCGATCTGAAGATGATGTCATCAACATACATTTGCACAATAAGCACATCTCCGTTAACCACCTTATTAAACAAAGTCATGTCTATAGTTCCTCATGGACAACATGTCGGTGTAGGGTCTTTTCTAACATGGGACCCACTTGCCTGTCGGTGAAGCCATGGGCTTTGAGATAAGCTTTCATCCACTCCTTATCTCCCACCTTTTTAACACCTGCAAGTTGTGCCTCTTCCTCCTTCTTATTCTTCTCCCTTAGCTTCGTGCTAGTAGTCCTGTTCCTCTCCTTGTTGATTTGATCTTGTTCTTTTAAGAAAAGAAACAAGATCGTATCATTGTCATGAGGTGATAGCTCCTTTTGAGAATAGCCTCTAGAGCAGAGAAAGGCTATGCTCTCCATCCTCTCCCTTTCCATTGCCTATTCCTTCGTCTTCCTTTTCTCCTTCTCTGTGGCCAACGTTGCTGCTTCCTCATTTTTCTTTTGCATCCAAGTTGCCTTCTCTAACTTCATAAGTTCATCAAGTGGGAGTATAACTATTTGCAGGATCAGTGTTGGTCTCTCAACACAAGATTTACCTCATAAACTCACTAAGTCTCACTTGCTTGATGAAGTAGAATGTCTAAGTAAGTTAACAATAATATAATAATCTAATAAACAAAAGAATGGTTTTCAAGATACTTGTATATATTACTTCTCAACTTAGTGTTACAAGACTCTTACAAGCATGGTTTGATAAGTTACAATGAGAAACTATATATACTACTATCTACACCTGGTTATACTTAGATGATCAGCTAGAATTTACAACTAAACAAATATTACATTGCTAGAAGTAAAGCGTCTAAGATAAAATACTATCCTAGATTAGGTAGTCATGATAGGTCCATGACTTACCTTTTGTCACCAACTAAAGTTGATAATTATACTAATTGATAAAGGTGAAAAGTAGAATAAAGTATGGTCAACTACACGGGCGTGGGAAAGCGCCATGCAATATATCAAAGTTGGCAGTGGATGTCACACAACCCATACTTTTGTCCACTGGTTCATAGTTGGTTCTTCCGAAGGTAAATGGTTTCGGAAGAATAAGTTCTTAAGAGGCCATTTATTCTTCGGAAAAAAATTGACTTCTTTCAAGTCTTATACAGGTCTTCATGACTTCATTCTTTGAAAGACTTTGTCTTGGATCTTCTATGTTTGAATAGAAGAACTACTTATTCTATGGAAGACTTAATTCTACCATTGGAAGTTCTTCATATACTTTGGAAGGAAAACTACTTAGTCTCGGAAGACTTAGTTTTCCTTCTGAAGCTTTTCATACTTTAAGCTTTGGAAGATCTTCAACTTGTCTTGGAAGAGTTGCTGTAGCTTTGGAAGACTTCTTCAATAGTACTTCAAAATTCTTTTAAGTGTTGTTTTGGTTACACCGGCCTCATATGATCCAACAAACTCTCCCTAGGCTAATGCTATCAAAACTTCACTGCCTTTTGCTTGTTAAGGTCTTTATACCATAGAGAGCAAATATTTTTCTGTCTCATTGTTCTTCCCTGATATGGTGTTGGGGAGCTTGTACAAGTCATTTGTTGATGGAAGATCAAGTCTGTTGCTCTGAATGACATGTACTCTTTATTATGGCCCTCTAAAGACAATTACTTGATGGGAATTGTAGTCATATTTCCATCTAACTATAGGACCAGAAGTTAGGCCTTCAAGCATCTATAGGAATGTTTTTCCTTTTTTGGTTGTGCCTTCTTCCTCATCCCTTGCTCGTTTTTCAACTTTTCTTCAGTCTTGGCTTTCTTTGTCAGTTCAGCTAGATGAAGACCACTCAGATGATTTCTAATATAAGCAGTGACTTCATAGTTGGAGAGATTGTAGAATGCTTTCTATGATAATTCAGCAATGTTGAATCTGCTCAAGTATAGCAGAGCTAAAGTATTGAGCCTGTTTACTTCACCATTCTCTCTTTTCCAAGTAAAGCTATGAGAAGGTTCATCGAACCTCCACTGGAGAATTCTCCTTCTTGGATTGAGGGGTTGTGTTGGCAGTTTATTCCCTTCCTAGTATCCCGTAGAGACACCAGTATCCTTCTTAACTCCTTCTCTTCTTCATTCAAAGTGTCTGAATTTGTTGCAAGAAGTTAGAGAGCTTGGTCTAGTGTTCGCCTAGGTAGATCAAAGACGCATCTCTTGTGAGGGAGCTTGAAGAGCCATCAATGTATTTTTGCTTAATGGACTCTTCCTCATAAGAGATGTTGCTCAAGGTTGTGCAGTTAATGAGCTTTCTCTTGATCTCCTTAAACTCTTCTAAGGTCTGGGGCTTAGAAGGTTCACAAGATGATTTAGGTAATGATTGCGTTTGGGGTTGTGTTTTAGGTTTAAGGATAGGTAGTGGTGGTGGATGTTGAGAAGTTGAGGGTGAGGTTATAGGTAACGCTGACAGTATGGATTCAGGGTGTAAGGCTTAGTGGTTGGCTTAGTTTTGGTGGGGAAGGGAAAATGTGGGGGCATAGGTTGTGGTTTGGGTGTTGATGTTGGTTTGGGTGCCATCCTCTAAACACTTGGTACTTGTGGTATCTCCTACCTTCTTCCTAAGTGAATGTCAGCCTTGATGTCACTGATATGTCGCTGTAGGGTCTTTTTTGACATGGGACCCACTTGCCTGCCGATGAAGCCATGAGCTTTGAGATAGGCCTTCATCCATTCCTTATCTCTCACCTTTTTGGCAGCTGCAAGTTGTGCCTCTCCTTATTTCTTCTTCTTCTGTTTTAGCTTCTCCCTAGCAGTCCTCTTCCTCTCCTTGGTGATTTGATCTTGTTCATTGAAGAAAATAAAAAGGAACGTCTCACTATCCTGAGGTGCCAGCTCCTCTTGAGAATAACCTCTATAGCAGAGAAAGGCTATCCTCCTTAATCTCTCCCTTTCTACAGCTTCCTCCTTCTCTTTCCTTTTCTCCTCCTTTATAGCCAACCTTGCTGCTTCTTCCTTTTCCTTTGGCAGCAAGGTTGCGTTCTCTAGTTTCACAAGCTCATCAAGCGGGAGTAGAACTATTTCTTATTTGTCTACTCCCCTATCTATCACCTAAACTTTCTGAAGATCAAGTATAGGTTGGACTCACCTTAGATTAGTATTTGTTTTATCTTTCTATGTAATAGGGTTTATGTTAGATTACTTTTGTATGTTGTTTAGTTTGTTTATTCTATTTTGTAGTCCAGCAAAACTGTAGTTTCGCTCACAGTCAGCTGTAAGTTCTCCCGGCGAGACTGCAGTTTCGGCCGGGTGAAACAATAGTTTCGGCAGCATAGTTTCGCCTTCAGCAAAACTATCTGCGAAACTACAACTGCTATATATAGATTTCATTTTGTTCATTGTTGGGCATTTTTGCAAAAACCCTAATCGAATATTTCTGTTGCAAGAGCTACTGTAAGCTGGTGTTTATTGAATATATTGAGCTTATTTCATTCCATTGTGTATTGTTGCTTATTTAAACATATTTGAATACATTTTGGTCTTCTTTTGTTCTTCAAATCATTGTGTGTGTTGTGTGTCTTTGCAATTGAACGATTCAAACCATCTTCTGCACTGAAAAACCGATCAACTGGACCAATAAAATGGTATCAGAGCCTTAGTGCTCTTGATTGTTTGAGGTTTTTTGGTTATTTTTGTTCAATATCACTATTTCTTCATTTCTATATCAAAATTGAGTGTCTTTAAAATGGAAGTTGATTGAATTCTGCTTGTTTTTGATCAGGGAAGATTCGTGAATCATCACATCTCAAATACATTGACATTTGGGTGATTTCAGATTGTTTTTGGGGTTTAAAGGGTTTTCTGGTTCTTCCAGCGAAACTACCTGTTCTTGCTGCGAAACTACTACTTTTCTTTTAGCGAAACTACTGTTTTTCAACCCTGCTGTTTTCTGCAAAAGTAGGGTTTTTGAATGGAATTTCATTTGTGCTCGTGTGACTTTCTAGCAAAATTGCTGCCGAAAGTACTTTGAACAAAAGTTCAAGCTTGTTTCCTGCGAAACTCATAGCGAAACTAAGCATTTGACTACTTCTGCTTAGCGAAATTGCTGCCGAAATTGTCAACGGAAGTATCTTCGTCCGGGCAAAACTAGCTTCTGCGAAACTATCATAGCGAAATTACAGTTTTTTATGCGAAATTACCTTTTCTTCTGTGAAATTATCATGTCAAAGATGACTTCTCTCACTCTTGCTTATTTAGAGAGTGTTGCTCCTAATAGACCTCCAAGACTCATTAACGGGGATAATTTTGAAGACTGGAAGAGATGTCTTAAGGCTTTCTTCTTTTACACCGATCACAATCAATGGGATTCAATCATCATTGGCCCGCACAAGCCAACGGTTACTGTCGGTGGCACAGTATCTCCAAACACGAACTCTTCCACATTCACCGGAAAGGATCAAAAGCTAATTGATCGAGACTAGAAAGCTTTCAGAGCTTTGACATTATGTCTTGTACCCGATATTTGCAATCGATTTGCTGAACACAAAGATGCAAAATCCTTATATGACGCCTTGTGTGAGTTCTATGATGGAAATGAGGATCTCAGTAAAGACAAGAAAGTCCAAGCTCAAAAGGAGTGAACTCATGTGATTACTCTTGAGGTTGTGGTAACATAGACAGAGAGAGCAAGGGAATGAAAGCAACTGTTGAAACTTCTGTTCCAGCTGAGACAATGGCTCTTTTCGGGATGTTTGTTCAGAGTTATGAAGCATTAGTACCTGGAGATTTGAAGGTAAAGGAATGACAATGGAGGATATGTATCAGGTGGATCCTGATGATCTCTAAGAGATTGATATTCAATGTAAAATGGCGATGTTGACACTTAGAGCCCGAAGATTTATGGAGCGAATTGGTAGAAAGAATTTTGGAGGTCAGAGTTCTAACTCCAAACTGGGTTTTGATAACTCCAAGCTGAGATGCTTTAATTGCAAGCAATTGGGACACTTCAGAAGCGAATATCCCTTGCCAATTGTCACTGATCCAAGTAATTTAGGAATTCAAAGATTGGCTGCTAGTGGGGGTAAAGAGGAGACGAGTCACAAGAAAGAAACCGCATTGATCTCTAACTTTGATTGGAGCGCAGAAGTAGAAGATACAAGAGAAAAGGTTAATCAAGCGCTAGTGGCTGAGATTGAGGCAGAAGAGATGAAGGTGAACTGTGAGGAAGATTTTGATCCTTTCAAGGAGTTTAAGGATGGAACTGAAGAGGTTGTAGAATTGAAAGAGAAGGAGAGGTTGAAAGAAGAAAATCAGAAGGAATGCGGGAAGCAAGGAACTCAAACCACAAAGCTAGGAAATGATGATGATGCTGCTGCTACCACTATTGAGGAAAACAAGTTGAGTACTCCGGTGTGTCAATGTGAGAAAGCTCTTACAGCTGAGAAGGTGGTAATGGGGCTTCCCTATGAGGTAATTCAAGATATGTGTTCATCTGCTTGCAAAATCAGACTATTTGGGGTTTATAAGGCTAATCGTTTATTGATCGATAATGAAAATGATTAGAAACGAATGAACGAGGAGCTTAAAACAAATGAGTCAAATATTTTGTTAAGTTAAATGAGGCCCTAAAAGAAAATGATCATCTAAGAAGAATTGTTTTAGAAAGAAATGTTGAGGTTAATAGTTTAACTGAAAGGGTTGCTCCAGCTGAGTTTTAAACAAGCAAGCTTTAGTCAATACTTGAGAATGGACCATATCGGGAATGAGACATCATGATTTATGTAAATATCAATGGGGGGCTAGGATTAAAACAGGTTTGGGCTATGAAAATTCTAAGGTTTATCCTCCTCCTAGTACTTACTGTTATTCACCAATGCCCGTTCCCCATCCTTATAATGATTTGATCCAAATAGATACTAACAGTACATCTGCAGGTTTAGAAGGTGTGAATCCTATGCATGTTCGTGAGGATTACTATTATGGACCGACTAGAGGGCTTGGATGCTCTAGCCATAGTACACTTGAACCTCAACATTCTGCTTTAGATCATAACTCTAGTTTAAATGTTTTTGTCTCTAGTAATGCTGTAAAAGTCTCTATTTCGTTATGTTCTAGTGATGTTTCTGTTTGCTCGTTAAATGCTGTGGATTGTGATGTTGGTACATCTATTGATTGTGTTGATCTTGTGTCTGATTCTACTATGAAAAGTGACGAGGATATTAATATTAACTATTTTGAAAAATTCTTTTCTCACCCCATTCCATCTTTTTTTCAAATAAAGACAACTCTGTTAACATGTACGAGACATATAATGATGATCATTCGAGATTATCTGAATGTGATGAGGAGATATGCATTGATAAACTTCCTACCTCATTACATAATGAACCTAGATTAAAACCACACTGTTTTCAATGTGGTAAAGATGATCATGTTGTTAAGCACTGTCCTCGGCTTCATCATAGACGTGTTAATAGAAGTTCTTTTAGGAATAGATTAAATCAGTTAGTTAATAATTTATTTTGTAAGAAATCTCTTTCACCTAAACCTAAACTTTTTTAAGCTTGGGTTCCTATTTCACCTGGTTAATTCTTTCTTTGATATTCCTGCAGGAGTCATCCACTAGAGTTGTAAATAGCGTATGGCATGTTGATAGTGAATGCTCCAGACATATGACGGGGCTTAAAGATTTATTGACTAACTACCGGATAACCAATGGTGGTTATGTTGCTTTCGTCGGAGACAAGAAAGGAGGAAAAATGATAGGTCAAGGCGAAGTTTCCAATGGCTCACTTACCTTAGAGAAAGTCAACTACGTACCCAAGCTTGCATTCAATCTGTTGAGCGTCTCTTAGATTTGTGATAAAAGCATTCCGGTCTTATTCAAGTCCAATGAATATCTCTTATTAAAATCTGAGATTGATATTCCAGATAATATGGTACTCATGCGGGATCCAAGGAAGCATGATACATATCTTATTGACATGAATTCAAAGGATTCATCATCTACAGTCACTTGTCTTCTGTGTAAAGCTTCCACCTTTGAGTCTTTCTTATGGAATCGTAGATTGGGCCACGTTAATTTCAAAATCATAAACAAATTAGTTAAAAACAATCTTGTTAGGGGATTACCTTTAAAATACTTTTCCGTGGTTATGACATGCATGGCATGTGCAAAAGGAAAACAGCATAGGAAACCACACAAATCTAAAATTGAAAATTGTTGGGTTTTATAGAACACTAAAACATAGTTTAACCTTTAAACTTTTCAGAAAACGCAGCGGATATAATGGATTATAACAAGTTTATAATCTGAAAATTTCGTGTTCTAAATGTGGTTTTAAGATGAAAACAAAACCCATAACAATAAGGATCATTTATATATGAATTGACAAGCTATATGACATGTAAAAACACATAATATCACAGCCACAATGAGCTGTGATTTTCTACCTCTTTGAGAAGCTAGAAACGACCAAAAGTGGAGGTGTTAGATACTCCAAGATAGCCAAGAACTCCAAGTTGGAAGTCTTTGAACGTTGGCTCCCACAAAGCTCCAAGATAGCCACACACTTGCTTGGATTTGGACACCAAAACTCCAAGAGATGAGCTGCCAAAAGCTTCTAAAACCGTGAGCTTTCAGCTGGGTTTCTAGATGAGGTTTGATGTCACAAAAACGGCCAAGTCTCCAAAATAGGATCCCTCAAGCTAGTATACCCCAAGCTTGATAGCAACACTCCATCTTGTTAGGAAGAAACACCCACAAAAGCTACAAAAAACTTCTCCTCTTGGCTGCAGGATCCGTGAGTTAGAGAGAAAGAAATTGGAAGCTTTGTTGTATTGCATGTAATGTGTGTGGTCAAGTGAGTTGAGAGTCCAAGACTAACTTAATGTGTGAGGTATTCCAAAACAAGTTTGGTCCAATAGGAATTAAGAGGGGGGCGGCCATTTTGGGTTTGAAAACCCCTTTCCCTCTCAAATTTTATATCACACATTAAGAATGTCTAGTTAACTAGACATACAAATTACTAAATAAATTGTATGTGCAAGTTTATATATATATTTACATACTTATACAATTAACCATTTAATTTATAAGTTGTAAATTCTCACTATTATTTGGTGTCATCTAACTAATTTAAATAACACTTCAAATAATATTGTTGAACAAAATATCCTAATAAGTTGTTCCCACTCACATGCAACTTATTTAGAAAACCCATTTTCTAAATTGGTGTTAATATTTTATTGCATGATCATATCATCAATTAAATATTAATTGGTGTTTCCTAAGCTTGTTATTGGGTATAACCCGACTTGGATCATAACGTACTAACCACATCAATATTCTAAGTGTCTTGGGCACATAGAATCCTACAATCTCCCACTTGCCCAAGATTCATAGAAGATTGATGCAAGCAGTAAATACCGCCTAACAACGGTTTACTACCCTTAATACGCATGACTTATAGCCATTCAATAACATCATCCCTTTCAAGTACCCAACTTGAAATGATTTAGGTGAATCAATCATCTATCCTTTTGATATAGATGTCATGTTAAATCCAAGAACATAGAATGATCATTTCTTGTTGATTTAACTTATCAGGCCTTAGACATCTAACTCTCAACGAATAAGAGGAACAAATCCCATCTTGACTACATACGTTTCTCACAAACACCTCGTGTTATACCTTAACATATCCTTATGTACTGTCCACTATTTCAGGACAGTGAAGAATATGCTCAAGGTATAATACTTGGTGAATCAAAACCCAATATGTATCTCAGGTCGGAGGATACCAAATGATATTCGCCTTTACTCAAATTTACTTATGATCAATCAATAAGATTCCATGTAGTAAAATTTGAGATGCGGGTTAGTCCAATATTTGTATCCCACAAATATCTATGAACCTTGGTAGCAACCCATTGCTCTATATTCATCCTCATGAATATCAACCAATCCAAGTTCATAATAGTCTTACCTTCAAACTTGTTCCCACAAGTGTGAACGACTACGGACATTTAGAGTAAACATTTTACTCATGGATTAAACATGCTAAATTGGAATATTATTTGAAACATTATAACCAAATAATTTTATTCAAATAATAGAAAGTTCCATATATCCAAATACAAAATTTACAGATCAAATCCAATCACTAGAATATCGAAGTCCCATGGCACAAGTATGACCTTCATGCTTTGCCTTTTCAAGGAGCTTCGTGAGAGGATCCGCAATGTTTTGATCCGTGTGAACTTTGCGAATACATAACTTTCCCTTTTCAACTTCATCTCGTATGTAGTTGAATCTCCGCTCAATGTGCCTAGTCTTTTGATGAGCATGGGGTTCCTTGATTTGTGCAATCGCACCCTCGTTATCACAAAAGATCTCTAGGGGGTCCTGAATGGAAGGGACAACCCCTAGATCGGCAATGAATTTCTTCAACCATGCAGCTTCTTGAGCTCCCAATAAGGCGGCAACGTATTCTGATTCAGTAGTTGATAGAGCCACCACATCCTGCTTGGAGCTCTTCCAGGAAACCGCTCCTCCATTCAGAATGAAAATGTATCCCGATTGTGACCGAGAATCATCACGATCGGTTTGGAAACTCGCATCCGTGTAACCTTTTACAACGAGTTACTCGTCACCAGATCCATAGATTAGGAACATATCTCTTGTCCTCCTTAGGTACTTAAGTATGTTCTTAACAGCCATCCAACGACTGTTTCCAGGATTCTACTGGTAACGGCTTGTCATGCTTAAAGCGCATGACACGTCCGGTCGAGTGCATATCATTGCATACATGATGGATCCTATAGCAGATGCGTATGGGATTGCCTTCATGCTTTCTTGCTCATCCTTTGAGCTTGGACATTGAGTCGTACTCAATATCATTCCTCTTTGAATAGGTACTGTACCTTTCTTAGAGTTTTCCATCTTGAACCTTTTCAAGATCTTATCAATGTATGCACTTTGATTCAAACCAATCAACCGCCTTGATCTATCCCTATAGATCTTTATTCCCAGAATATAGGCGGCTTCACCTAGATCCTTGATGGAAAAACAACTTCCAAGCCAGGTTTTTACACCTTCCAAGGTTGGAATGTCATTTCCAAATAGTAGTATGTCATCAACATACAATACTAGGAAAGTTATTATACTCCCACTAGCCTTTTTATACACGCAAGCCTCATCAGCGTTTTTGATGAAGCCAAATTTCTTGACCTCCTCATCAAAACGATGATTCCAGCTTCTCGATGCTTGTTTCAATCCATAGATTGATTTCTTTAACTTGCATACTTTATTAGGATGTTTTGGATCAACAAAACCTTCAGGCTGAACCATATAGACATCTTCCTCAAGATATCCATTTAGGAAAGCGGTTTTGACATCCATTTGCCAAATCTCATAATCATAATGAGCAGCTATGGCAAACAATATCCTTATAGACTTTAGCATCGCAACAGGTGAGAAGGTTTCATCATAATCATCCCCTTGAGTTTGAGTGAAACCCTTTGCTACAAGCCTAGCTTTATAAGTATCCAAGTTTCCATGCATATCGGTTTTCTTCTTGAAAACCCACTTACTTCCAACTACTTTGGAATTAAGAGGTGGTACAACAAGTTCCCAAACTTGATTGTCATACATGGATTGCATCTCAACGTTCATGGCTTCTAGCCATTTGTCACAATCCGAATTGGACATTGCATTATGGTATGTGGTTGGTTCATCAGAATCTACCACATAGCATCCATCCATGAAAAATCCATATCTTTCAGGTGGATTACTAGTTCTACCACTTCTGCGAACGTCTTGTGTGTATTGATCAACCCCTTGATCTTCCTCAACATCCTCATGTTGAGTGCTAGTTTCAACCAAACGTGTATCGGGTTGTGGTTCTTGATCCTCTTCAAGATCCACTGTTCTACTGCCAGCTCCTTCCATAAGGAACTTAGCTTCTAAGAACTCACCCTTTCTGGCAACAAACACCTTTTGTTCCAGTGGATCGTAGAAATAATATCCCATAGAATCTCTAGGATATCCAACAAAGATACACTTGGTGGATCGGACTTCCAATTTGTTTCGGGTGGGAGTCTTAACATAAGCCTCACATCCCCAAACCCTTAAGTATGATAGGGATGGAACTCTTCCATGCCATATCTCAAAAGGTGTCCTTTCCACCTTTTTGGTTGGGGCCATATTTAGAATACGGGCCGCGGAGAGCAAAGCGAAACCCCAAAATGATAGAGGTAATGTGCTTCTAGCCATCATAGATCGGACCATATCCAATAAGGTTCGATTCCTCCTCTCAGACACACCATTATGTTGTGGTGTTCCAGGTGGAGTGAGTTGTGAGACAATCCCACAACTCCTAAGATGATCTTGAAAAACATCACTTAGGTATTCACCTCCTCTATCGGTACGGAGAATTTTAATTGACTTATTGAGTTGATTTTCTACTTCATTCTTGAAGATTTTGAACATTTCAAAAGCTTCATCTTTGTGCCTCAATAAGTACACATACCCATAGCGACTATAGTCGTCGGTAAAGGTAATGAAGTATCTTTCACCATTCCTAGTCATTGGCTTAAAAGGACCACATACATCCGAATGTATGATTCCTAATAAATCTTTTGCCCTTTCAGTAGTTCCACTAAAGGGCGCCTTAGTCATCTTGCCTTGTAAACAAGATTCACAAACATCAAATGAATCACATTCATTTGCTTTCAAAAGACCATTCTTTTGAAGTGTTTGTAAACGTTTCTTGTTTATATGACCAAGACGACAATGCCAAAGATAGGTGTCACTCAAGTCCAACTTGAGTTTCTTGGTGTTTGTTTGGTACAATGAACTATTTAAAGTATTTTCATGAACCAATTCATAAATACCATTAATTGGTATATCTTTAAAATAGAACATACCATTTAAAGAATCATGAATATCATTTTCAATAAAAGATAATACATAATCATAATGTCTTAATTGAGATACAGAAATAATGTTCCTAGTCAAACTAGGAGCATACAAAACATTCTTCAAAATAACTTCCAAACCATTTGGAAGTATTAGGATGTAGTCCCCACGAGCTTCAACTAAGACTTTAGTTCCATTGCCCATGAAGAGGCTAACATCCCCTTTCTTGAAGTCCCTACTTCTTGTGAACCCCTGCAACAAATTGCAAATATGAGTTCCACATCCGGTATCCAATACCCATGTGTTTGAAGATGTAACATTAAGATCAATATGAATCATGTATATTGTACCTGAGGTCTGCCCGGTATCCCTCTTGGCTTTCAACTCTTGGAGATGGACAGGACAATTCCTTGCCCAATGTCCTATCTCCCCACAATTGAAGCATGGGTCATTTGTAGCAACCTTTTGCTTCTTCTCTTGTGGTTTGGGTGGTACCCTTACCGCCCCTTTCCCTTTTCCCCAAACGGGTCCCTTACCCTTGGCAACCTTTGCCTTAGGTGTGGGATGAGGCCTCTTGTTGTTCCCACCTTCATTGATGGTGAGAACGGGTAAAACCTTTTTACCCATGGCCGCCTCGGCCGTTTTAAGCATTGAGTGAAGCTCACCAATGCTTTTGTCCCATGCATTCATGTTGTAGTTCAACACGAATGTCTCGAACCTCTTGGTTAGGCCATTTAGGATCAAATCCGTGGCTAACTCCTTCGAGACGGGACAATTTAGCCTCTCGAGGCGGTCAATATGACTTTTCATCTTAAGTACATAAGATGAAATAGATTGGTTGTCGTCCATACGACATGCATGGAGCGCTCGAACCGTTTCGAACCGCTCAACCCTTGCTTGCTGTTGGAACGTTTCCTTCAGCTGGGTTATCATGTCGTAAGCTCCGTGATGTTCATACTCCTTTTGGAGATCCGGAGTCATGCTCGCTAGCATGAGACAAGACACTTGGACGGAGTCCTCAGTGTATTTCAGCCAATCATTAAAGGCCTCCTCATCATCCTAGTTAGGATGATCGGGGATAGGGTCGTCTAAAACATATGATCTTCTCTCTTGCTTGAGAACAATTCTCAAGTTTCGATACCAATCAATAAAGTTGTTATGATTTAGACGTTCCTTTTGGAGGATCGCTCGTAGTGATTGGTTTGACGCGGACGAGTTATCATGATTTTCATTATTGGTGGCCATCTACAAAATTTAACAAAGATCAATTTTAGTATTTTCGATATTGCTTATTTTAATATTTAATGCCTTTTAAGGTCAATTTTATATTAAAATCTAGAACCCAACATTACATTTAAATTGTGGTTAGGTGACCTTTATCCCACTATTTAAATTAATAAGGTGGTCAACGATTGACGATTGCAACCATTTGCAACTTCTAGAGGTATGGGATCGACTTTAAACATCATATGCAAAGTCGGCATGTTAATCCCATCAACACCTATTTGGAAACCATATTTTAGGTGATCCATTCAACATGGTTTGCAAATCAAGTTACCCTACTTGCACACACATGTGAGTTTACCAACATAGGTGGTTAGGTGACCTTTATCCCACCAATGTGGTATTCCCACCTTAAGTCATAAGTTCCCTCAAAATGGTTAGGTGACCTTTATCCCATTTAGAGTTTCCAAATGAATTAAGTGTTGTGCAAAAGGATGGTGTTAAACTTGTTTGTTAAATGTTTAGAGGTTTCATAATTCTAGTTTAGAAAACTCTATGTACTTGTATTTGCATGCTTTCAAATACAAGGTACCCTATGGTTCTTTGATTAAAACCTATTTTAATCTTTAAAATCATTTTAATAACCTTTTATTAACCTTTAATAATCATCAATTTTCAGCTTGTTAAGTTTGTTAATGAGTTTGTTTGAATATCCAAATATCAACCAAACAATCAAAACAACAAACAATCAACCAAGCATAAACATTAACAATCATATGTGCATAACCATAGCCCTTATGTTGACAACACTTGTTTGCCATCACAAGTGTTGTCTTTGGTCTTTCTAAGGGTCAAACATATCATAAAGGTTCCAAGAACCTCCCACTAGAAACCGCATCCAAATGCTCCATGTTTCTTGTGTCTTTGTGTCCATCTTTGGGTCTTGATCTTGTACATCTTCCTTTTACAAAATTGTATCCTAATACATTTTTTCTAGTAAAGGAAATGAACCTAATCTATTATTACATAACCAAATGAATGAATAATTACAACCCAAATGAATAAACACAAATATTACAACCAAATTGAATGAATAAAACAACCACTTGAATCATCCAAACAGCACAAGGCCTTAAGCTAGGTTATGCACTTTAACAACCAATGATCATATCATCTATTCATATAATGAAAACCCCATTTAAAACCCCAAATTTCAGCCAACATAAACTGAAATTTTGGGTTTTAATCATTGTCCAAACAACCAACATTTCATAATATGTTTCTTTCAAGGTCTAATCACTAGCATGTGTGATATGACCTTGAAAGTTTGGGGAATCATTCATATAAACTATAACAGCCCAAAATCAGCCTATAACATGTCTAATATCATCTTTTAAAACCAATTTCAAAGATGAATCAAGCAAGCCATCCATATAACCGGCTCTTGATGCCATTGTTGGGTTTTATAGAACACTAAAACATAGTTTAACCTTTAAACTTTTCAGAAAACGCAGCGGATATAATGGATTATAACAAGTTTATAATCTGAAAATTTCATGTTCTAAATGTGGTTTTAAGATGAAAACAAAACCCATAACAATAAGGATCATTTATATATGAATTGACAAGCTATATGACATGTAAAAACACATAAAATCACAGCCACAATGAGCTGTGATTTTCTACCTCTTTGAGCAGCTAGAAACGACCAAAAGTGGAGGTGTTAGATACTCCAAGATAGCCAAGAACTCCAAGTTGGAAGTCTTTGAACGTTGGCTCCCACAAAGCTCCAAGATAGCCACACACTTGCTTGGATTTGGACACCAAAACTCCAAGAGATGAGCTGCCAAAAGCTTCTAAAACCGTGAGCTTTCAGCTGGGTTTCTAGATGAGGTTTGATGTCACAAAAACGGCCAAGTCTCCAAAATAGGATCCCTCAAGCTAGTATACCCCAAGCTTGATAGCAACACTCCATCTTGTTAGGAAGAAACACCCACAAAAGCTACAAAAAACTTCTCCTCTTGGCTGCAGGATCCGTGAGTTAGAGAGAAAGAAATTGGAAGCTTTGTTGTATTGCATGTAATGTGTGTGGTCAAGTGAGTTGAGAGTCCAAGACTAACTTAATGTGTGAGGTATTCCAAAACAAGTTTGGTCCAATAGGAATTAAGAGGGGGGCGGCCATTTTGGGTTTGAAAACCCCTTTCCCTCTCAAATTTTATATCACACATTAAGAATGTCTAGTTAACTAGACATACAAATTACTAAATAAATTATATGTGCAAGTTATATATATATATTTACATACTTATACAATTAACCATTTAATTTATAAGTTGTAAATTCTCACTATTATTTGGTGTCATCTAACTAATTTAAATAACACTTCAAATAATATTGTTGAACAAAATATCCTAATAAGTTGTTCCCACTCACATGCAACTTATTTAGAAAACCCATTTTCTAAATTGGTGTTAATATTTTATTGCATGATCATATCATCAATTAAATATTAATTGGTGTTTGCTAAGCTTGTTATTCGGTATAACCCGACTTGGATCATAACGTACTAACCACATCAATATTCTAAGTGTCTTGGGCACATAGAATCCTATAAAAATAGCATCTTAAATCCCATCGAGTTGTTACATACTGATCTATTTGGCCCACTAAGTGTTAAATCAATTGCTAAGAAATCTTTCTGCCTTGTAATTACAGATGATTATTCCAGATATTCATGGGTGAGATTTCTTGCTCACAAAAGAGAGACTGCTGAGGAGCTGCAAAACTTAATTCTTTCGATTGAAATGATAAGCAAGAGGAAGGTTATGGCTATCCGATGTGACAACGGTACTGAATTCAGGAATTAGATATTTAATTTTTTCTGTGCTGCCAAAGGAATATTAAGATAATACAGTGCTGCGAGGACCCCTCAACAGAATGGTGTGGCAGAACGAAAGAATCGCACCCTCATTGAAGCTGCACGTACAATGCTAATAGAATCCTCCTTACCCATCATCTTTTGGGCCGAGGCGGCGAATTGTGCTTCATATGTTCTCAACAGGGTTTTGATAGTCAAGGATAAGATGAAGACTCCATATGAACTATTTCACAAGAGAAAGCCATTGATTGACATCTTTCGACCATTCGGTTGCTCGTGCACTCTATTGAACACTTAAGCACACAAGACAAAATTTGGCGCCGTGTCTGATGAGTGTTATTTTATAGACTATTCTTCTTCACAAAGGGCTTATCGGGTATATAATAAGAGAACACGTATCATTCAAGAGACATTTTATGTCGATTGGTAGGAATCTAATTCCTCTGATGTTCCTTCAGAACCAGCTTGGTTCTTTGACTCCGATACGGCGTTTAAATCATTTAATCTTCCAGTTTTCGATGATGATGCGTCCATCTCCAATGCTACAACAAACATTATTCCTCCCACTCCATTACCAATCGAACCTCTTGTCCCTCCTATCACACCAACAAATGATGCTACATCAGTTGATGTTGCATCTTACTCATCCTTATTTGATCTTCCACCCCCACCGGTGTCAACATCTCTTCCCTCATCACCTTTATGTACCACATCCCAACCAACCTGTCCCTTTTCCCCAACTCACTTTACCTCACCATCCTCTTCATCTTTTAACCAACCACCCACTCACATCCCACCCATGACTGCTGATTTCAAGTCCTTGAAAGATCATCCTCTTGATAACATAATTGGATCTATCTCTGATGAAGTTCGGACATGGAGTCAATCTGGTTTGAAATGCAACAGTTTAGAAAACTCAAGGTGTGGACTCTGGTCGATCTTCCACCAAACAAATGCCCCATTGGAACGAAATGGGTGTTTAAGAACAAACCTATTGACTGGGGCATAGTGGTAAGAAATAAATTGAGACTAGTGGTCCAAGGCTTTCCTCAAGAAGAAGGGATTGATTACACCGAAGTTTTTGCACCTTTTGCCCGTCTAGAAGCTATCAGAATATTTTTGGCGAATGCTGCTGACAAGCAAGTTAAAGTTTATCAGATGGATGTCAAATGTGCATTTCTCTATGTCGACATTGATGAAGAGATATATGTGTGTCAACCACCAGGCTTTGAGGATCTAGACTTTCCTGAAAAAGTATACAAGCTGGATAAGTCACTTTACGGTCTTCATCAGGCACCTCGAATCTGGTATGAGACATTAACACAATATCTCTTAAGCAATGGTTTTTCTCGAGGCACCATCGACATGACTTTATTCAAGAAAGAGGTAGATGGTGAGATGCTGATCGTGCAAGCCTACGTCAATGACATTATCTTTGGCTCCACCAATCCATAATTATGTCAGGAGTTTGAGTAGGTTATGCGAAGCAGATTTGAAATGAGCATGATGGGAGAGATGTGCTTTTTCCTCTGGCTGGAAGTCGAACAAAAGCTAGAGGGAATTTTCATTCATCAAGAAAAG
This sequence comes from Flaveria linearis, assembly GCA_024085815.1. Classification (NCBI taxonomy): domain Eukaryota; kingdom Viridiplantae; phylum Streptophyta; class Magnoliopsida; order Asterales; family Asteraceae; genus Flaveria; species Flaveria linearis. The sequence goes on from CM044006.1 coordinate 36,564,737, forward strand.
TATATTAAAGAAATGTTGAAGAAATTTAAAATGGATGACGCTTCTTCTACGATGACTCCTTTCACTGCTCAAACATGCCTCTCTCCTGATGAAAACGGGAAACCAATTGATCCTCATCTCTACAGATTCATGATTGGTTCCCTTATGTATCTTACAGCAAGTCATCCTGACATCACCTTTGCTGTCGGATATTGTGCCCGATACCAGTCAGCTCCTAAAGAATCCCATGAAAAAGCCGTCAAACGAATTTTTTGTTCTAAAGGGTTCTTCTCGTTTAGAACATTGGTATCCTAATGGTGGAAATTTTAATTTACATGCTTACTCTGATAGTGATTCCAATGGCTGTAGGTTAAACAGAAAGTCAGTTACCGGAGGTTGTCAATACTTGGGCAATTGTCTCGTTTCTTGTCAAAGCAAGAAACAGACTACTGTCTCTCTCTCAACAGCCATCGGGATTGCCAAGAAGCAGCCATCAGGATTGCCAAGAAGCAGCCATCGGGATTGCCAAGAATCCAATTCATCATTCCCGAACCAAGAACATTGAGACACGGATTCATGCAATCCGTGATGCTTAGGAAACGTGTTTCATTCATATTATTCCCATTGATACAAAAAATCAAAAAGTAGATCTTTTCACAAAAACCTTTGACAAACATTGTTTTTATGAATTGATTTCCATGTTGGGATTAATATCATTTTATACCCTTCTTTTCTCAAAAATCTGTCATGTTTATATTGTTTATATTTCTTTCTTATGTTTCCTTTTCTTTCTTTCTGTCTTTCATTTTCATTTGCTCCACCGCTCACCGCCATTCTTTCATACTTATAAAATTTCAAAATAAGTAAAATATAAAGTAAATAAATAATAGTCTTTAGAAATTTCTTCCCCTATTCGTTGCAGAAATTTCGGGGGAGTATAATTATCTATAACCGCTTCTTTTGTGTACTTTTGTAGAACCTCTACTCTGTTAAGACGTCTGAACATTATGAAGGAGGTCAACAGTATCATGTCGGAATTAGCTTGATAGGCTCATCCCGAAAGCAAAGTAGATAGTACTCCCGTAGCTTAACTAAGAATATAAGATGCTTGAATACTCGGATAATCCCCTTGACATCTTTGGCCTTCATAAAGTTACTCGTCCTTGTTAAAAAAGGATTGAGAATGAGGCTCCTCTGTGTTGTTTTGTCCTTGCCTTGTACTCCCTTGTTTATAATCTTTCGCATATATTCACTGAAGCTTTAAGCTCATTCATATTTGTATCTTAGAAGCCTCTCGGTGTACTGTGGTGTCTTGTTCGCGCTTATCTCCTCTGCTGTACGGTGGTACTGACCTGGAGAGATAATCTCCTCTGCTGTACGGAAGTACTGACCTGGAGCTCTCATCGGCACAACGTGATGATCTCCTCTGCTGTACGACAATACTGACCTGGAGCTCTCATCGACACAATTTGAATATCTCCTCTACTATATGGTAGTACTGACCTAAAGTGTTCATCAGTACAATGTGATGATCTCCTCTACTGTACGTGAGTACTGACCTGGAGCTCTCATCAAATGCTATCAAATTGTATCATGCATCGTCTGAAAAATGGTTTTTTGCTGTACGTGAAAAGATGTAATCAATCAGTAGGTGTCCTTCGTTCAAAATATCATGAGGACAAGATAGGTTTCTTTGCCAAATGTTTGTGGGGACTGAGTTTTTCTATGTCTTCTTTTAAAATAACCGATAACATGATAATAATAGCTGCGGGTTTCTTGTCGAAAAGAAGAAGGCCTGGGTTTAAGAAAGGACAAAAATATCTGCAATCTCACCAAACTATGACTCTCCAGAAGATTCATTCAGTTTCTCGTTATTCTTTAAGATATTTTTCATTTTCGGTTAAAATAAATGATGTCTGGTGTGATTGTGTGGGGTCCTTTTCTTTTCTTTTTAGTCTCTCTTATTTTATTTTGTTTTATTTTATTTTTATTTTATTTTTACTTTAATTTATTTGGTTAAAATTAATTTTTCTTAAAATTTTAGGGTTTCTACGAAAGTATACTTTCGCAGATAGTTTCGCACAGCAAAATCGCTGTTTCGTCGGACGAAACAGCAGCTTCACTAATACTTTCGCACTGAGGTCTTTCTCTCATTTGTGCTCTGCGAAACTATAGTTTCGCTAGGGCAAAACTATGCTTCGCAAAATTGTGGCCGGCGAAAGTGATTATTCCTCTACGAAACTACCAGGCATTTAAATACTACTTCGAAACTAAATTGGTCATTTTCGCAAAAAACTTCGACGAAAGTGGGTTTTTAGGGTTTTATTCGGTTTTCTTCTTAAAATCATCGCATTTATATCATTCTGCACCGATATTGCATTGATTTTGCTTCTGAAGTGAGTTTCGAACTCAGGATAGTAGATTTTCTAGGTTTATTTCGTCTGCAAATGACCGTATTTGATCGTGACTGTTGGGTAGTCTCGCAGTTCATCCTGCGAAACTACCCATCATCCAGCGAAACTGAATGAAAGTTCTCTCAAGTTCAGCGAAACTGTGTAGTTATATTGCTCGAGCGAACTTAACAGTTTCGCCCAACGAAATTCAGTTTCGCTGCGCCGAATCTATTGTTTCGGCCGGTCGAAACTATCACTTTGTCTTGCAAAAACTATCAGTTTCGGCTGTCGACATTGCCTTCATGCCTTGTCGAAACTAAAATAAATTCAGCGAAACTATAGTTTCGTCTCAGCAAAACTATATTTTGTATTTAATATTAAAATAAATTTATATATATATATATCTACACTATATTAATAAACATATGAGAAGGATAATATTGTCTTTTCACCTATTTTTAAGAGATGTACAAGTTGTGTTACATACTTTACAACTCATTAAGCATAAGAAGAAGGATCCGGTACCATCACCATCACCTTCAAAACCAAAAGATCCCACATATTGAACTTTTTCTTGGAGACCCAACAACCAAAAAAGTAGTCATCTGATGTTCTTTTCTTCTCCAGATCTGTTACATAGCATGAAAGAGGCTTGTTCTTGGGCTTTGCTGCAATTCAAATGGGCGAGCATTTTCAAGTGAGCGGGCAATTGTGTTCCATAAAGTCACACATCTCTGTCTCTCCGATTCCAAGAATGTTAATAGTTGTAAGAGATTGGAGGAGCAGGTAATCACATTTCATTTTTTATGATTTCATTTTCTTTTTGGTTATTGTAATCGTGTTCTTTAGCTGTTATAATGTTTTTGTTTTAAGAGTTTAGCAGTAATCGAGTTTTAAGAGTTTTAGGTTCTCCAATGCAGAATACTTTGTCATTTAATAGTCGACGATATTAACTTTCGATTAAGGTTAGTGTAGCGGTTTAGGTGTTTGATTTTGGTGCAATGCTTCTTGGTCAAACAAATTTTGTTTCGATTATGTTATTAGTTACTCTGAAATATATTGATTTATGTTCACCTCCTCTACCAAAATTCTGATCTTGTATTCAATGTCTTTATGCATTTTTTGTATCAATGTGGAGCTAAATTGCATTTGCTTTAATATTCATAGTAAAAGCTTTGATAAATTGATTGTTCGAAATAGATTACTCACTATGCTTTGATTGTTTAAAAGATACTTTTTAATTGTAGTAGTGAGTATCTGGTGTATAATATGAATTTTATCAATTAATTTTGAAAAAAATTATAATATAAAAAGAAAATGTTTTTATCAAATAATTATATTTTGAAAACAACTTTGTTGGCAGTGGAAATAAAATTTAAAAGTTAAAATATGGAAATATGAAATTTATAGTTTTAAAATGATCATTTTTAAAACTTCACCACATGTAAGTGATGCATAACTATACCTTTTGCCTCCACATTTAAGTTGTGTTTAGAACCACAAATGGCTTAAGATCATATGAAAGTTGATTTGATTTGATTTAGATTACTTAGTTTTTCATAGTTTTAATAAACTGATATTTTCCTCAATTTATAGTGGGTGTTACCCTTAAGACCAAAAATCTATAGAAAATAGACACAGGGCTTTCCAATGATATATAATGCGTCCCAAAAAGACGTGTGATTGATTTTGTTTGATTTTCTGAAATCCAATAAAAATCTGGATGAAACCTGAAAGTTCAACTTTTAATCCCATTATCCATGACAAGGTTTTGGCTATTATGATTTCATAGAGTGTGTACCTGTTGTATTTGGTCTCTACTCATACAATTACATTATCAGGTGAATATTATTAAGGCTGCATACACAATGCTTTCTTACTATAACAAGTGTGTATACTTATCTGAATTGACCCGTTTGAAACAAAACATTATAATACGCATTTTTACTATACCGATGCTTGTTATACCCACTATAAAGTTTACCAACAGGTGTGTTTGATTTGAATTATTTAGTGTAGTGAATATGAATGCGCATATTCATATAACTTGGCAAGCCTTATGTTCAATAGAATGTAAATTTATCAAAACATATTTGTCTGCATGAACTATTAGTGGGACTTGGTGATGGTTATTGTGTTACTAGACCCAGGTGTTTTCTTGGTCAATTTCAATTTTAGTAACATAGTAACAAAATAGTTCCTTTGTTTTCTCTCTTTGCATGCAGGGCTATGATGCAATCCCAATAGAGCATCTGACCCCAAAGCTTAATAGATAGCAAATAACAATTTATAGTTCAATTTTACTTGTAATAATATTCATGGTTTTGGTTGATATGTAAAACTTATATTAAGTTGTTTCTGAGCAATCCATTGTCTCTTTTTAAATGTTAGTTATTTTATATGTGTTACATCTGTTCAAGTCAAGTCAAGGAACTGTGGTTGTCAAACTACATCATGAATTAAATATTAGCATAATTGGAATCTCAAATGTAAACATTTGCATCCAAGGGTGATCTGTTGTTGAAAAGGTGTCACTTTATTTTGTGTAGAGCTCATTTAATTAAACAAAAGGTCACTTTTTAGTGATTTAATGCTATTAATTTAAATATTGAAAAGATTTTAAGTTTAACACTAACTTCAAACCTCATTCCATTTGGCATGAGAAAAGAGGACCAAATCATAGAAATGGTTCTACATTCAAACATTTCAAATCTCAAATTTCAAACCTTTTTTATAAAGTCAATTTCCATCTCTGTTGATCATCATATTTCTGAAAGCAAATCACCTAATCTCCATCGTCGTGCTAGAAATTTTAGATTTCTAATTATATATTTAAGATATAATTATATAATAAAAATTAAAGTGTTACATGTGGTTCATAATTACACTATTTTATAATGTTGTTCTTTTCCTTTTTTATGAATTTTTATTTGTGTTCCATTGTAGCATGTGATCTTTAATTGTTTATGTGATAATAAAAAGGTTTTGATTTGAAACTGTTATTGACAAATCATTAACAAGAAAAATAATATAAAAAAAATAAAACTGAAAATTTGCTTATGTTTGACAAGTATCTACGCATCTCACAAACTTTGACTTCGATAAACCATTGGCTATTTTGAATCTTTGAGATGTACAATATTGCCGATGCTTTTCAATAAGAAAACTATTTGACGTACAATAAAATATATTATAAGAAAATTGATAAACTAACACAAAATGAGTATCACATTTATAAATTGTTGCTGCCGTCGCAACGCGCGTGTCCCTATTAGTATATATATATATATATATTAAATAATATATATATATATAATATAATATAATAACAATATGTTTATTTTATTATTTTTTACCAATTTTTAAATATTACATTTGTCGATAACCTACTAACTTGCTCTGTTTGTTTCACAGTTCTAAATGGCGACTCTTAAGTTCGACGAGAGAAACAATATAACAGCCATTTTAGATGACTCTCACCCTAAAGCAGTCGGCTTCAGAGACTGTATTAGGTGGCTGTAGAGATCCCTAATCGCATACGCTATCTCTCACTCTACCACCATTTATGATTTAAATATACGAGATTTCTTGCATACTGCTGAGTATAATACACGGGAGACTCTGAGAGGATCGTTGCCAAAGTACTGGATAACAAGGTGACTATTAGTGAAGATATTATTTCAAGAGTACAGGCTGGAAGAACATACTGGAGCAAAAGTTGATCTGATTGATCAGGAGGTGTTCGATGCGTTTCTTTCTATGGGATATGAGGGCCTTCGTTTCGGGACCAGAAAGGAAATCAAAAAGTCCTTTCTATCCAAGGAGTGGAGATACATAGCTCATGTTTTCATTATTTGCTCAGATCACCGTAAAGATGGATCAGATGGGCTAAATATAGACTGGGCGAAAGCAATGGTTATCTGCGGCAGAGGGGAAAAAGCAAATATAGCCAGTTTGATTTTTGATTGCATGGCTGAAAATGTAATGGCACTGAAAAAGGACAAATGGCTGCTATATCCCAGATTCCTTCAGATGATAATAGACGCCCAAATCCCCAATGTTCCGAGACACAAAGAAGTTAAGAGACCGGTGTCAATGAATACACACATCTTTGCTGATTGTTGTGCAATTAGGCACGACTTCAGTAGAAAGATTACACATTTATGGTAGAACATGTATACACTGGATCGTTCGGCATACATCAGGAGGGTGATAGAGTCTGAAGGTAAACGTATAGAGGAAATCAGGCAAAAACAGACTGAGGCTGTGAAGAAAATGAAAAGATATGCTAAAGAGAAAGATTATGATTTTGAAGACGAGGTGAATGAGATGGCATCTGAAGCGAGGGTTGAAAAGGAGAAGAGATCGAAGAAGAAGACTAATACTGGGGAATATGAGAAGAGGACAAAACAGAAACATCAAACCTTTTCTGAGCCTCCACAGACTGAGAGACGAGCAAGTCTGGATGAGGACGTGATCAGAAACCTTAACACCTCTCTCTCCAACGAACTGAGTATGATCAAAACAAAGTTGATGAATCAGGAGTTGAGGGAGAAACAAAAGGATGAGATGTTAGAAGGAATGACTACGATGCTGGTGGATCAAAATAAACTGATCAAGAGGTTCTTGGCGGAGGTGAATGATCTAAAAGCTGCTGCTGGCCTGCCCAATCAGCTAACACAACATGAGTTAGATGATCTAACTGATACTTTAAAGTACCCATTCCTGAATGTGGGTACTTCATCCAAGGCAGGAGAGGGCACATCTGGAGCAGCTGCAGAAGAAGTAGGTGGATCGGGAAAGAGGACTGAGGGAGGAACCATATGATAAGAATGTTGAGCATGTTGAAGAAGTGATAGGGGTTGGATTTGTTGATTTGGGGATTAATCATGGTGATTTTGCTGGAGAAGAAAGAATGAGAAAACAAAATGAAGCCTCTAAGCAACCCATTGAAAAGGGCTTGGTGGATGAGGAGGAAGAGGATGAGCAACTAGTTGATTATGGTTCAGAGCCTGGACACTATGAGGTGGATGAAAGGCCACTAACATATGTAATTCAGAAGGGTGAAAATGAGAGTGATGTTATCGAGATAGAGAAGGGTGACTGGTTTGTGAAGGCGAAAAAGCCCAAAGAGATGACTCCCCTGTTCCAAAATATGGAAGGGTTGAGCAAGAAGGAGGCGGATAAGAGAATAATCAGCTGGAAGTATCACCCCGACCTCAAGCTGTACATGACTAAGAGGAGAGGAGGTGGAATTACATACTTACACAAGAGGAAGGCATTTAAGAACTTGCCTGGGTGGGATTTAAGAAGGCTGGCATCCATGCCTCTGCTTGAAGCTTATCTGAGTGAAAGAGCCAAGCTGCTAGAGAAGGAGATCAAAAATGGGTTGAACGACAACTTTGAAGCATTTGGGTATATGAAAGCCGAAAGGAAGAGGTCAAAGAAGGATAAGGACTGGGTAACTGGGAAAGGGAAGATTGTACTAAGCGTGAAGCCACCAAAGACGGTTCACCAAGTCAGACTGGTAGATCCTTCCCCTCCTCATTTACAAGATTTTAAGAGTGGTTCTATGATAATCAAATGGGGGAGGTGGTGATTAGAGTGAAGGGTGGCATTGAACATAGAATCTTCGACCCTATGGAGCTTTTTGGATTTTCGGATAAAGACTTGCTCGTTCTATGTAAGAACCATATTAAAGCAGGAGCATGAGAGGAGACGATGAAGGAAGCAAGCCTGTTCATGATAGTGGTGAACAAGGTTAGAGGTGTGAGGGCTAAAGTGAAGGAGCTGGCAAAAAAGGTAAGGGCTGAAGATGATCTGAACATGGACATTCGAGACTTGACCAAACAATTTGCACAAGCTAGTGCTCATCCCGAAGGAGTTGATGATGCCTCAGGTGACCAAGGTGGATAAAGTGCTGAAGCTTATGGAAGAGAATCTACAGGAGCTGAAAAAGAAACATCAGATGTAGGAGCGAGGGATGCTGGAGCGAAATAGAGATAAAAAGAGAACCGGAGTCGGTGAGATCCAACCTAGGGGGAGTATTAAAGATCAAGTATAGGCTGGACTCACCTTAGATTAGTATTTGTTTATCTTTCAATGTAATAGGGTTTATGTTAGATTACTTTTGTAAGTTGTTTAATTTTTTTATTCTATTTTGTAGTCCAGCGAAACTGTGAGCAAAACTATAGTTTCGCTCACAGTCAGCTGTAAGTTCTCCCAACGAGACTGCAGTTTTGGCCAGGCGAAACTATAGTTCTTGCAGCATAGTTTTGCCTCCAGCGAAACTATTTGCGAAACTACATCTGCTATATATAGATTTCATTTTGTTCATTGTCGGACATCCTTGCAGCAACCCTAATCGAATATTTCTGTTGCAAGAGGCTACTGTAAGCTGGTGTTTATTGAATATATTGAGCTTATTTCATTCCATTGTGTATTATTGCTTATTGAAACATATTTGAATACATTTTGGTCTTCTTTTGTTCTTTAAATCTTTATGTGTGTTGTGTGTCTTTGGTATTGAACGATTCAAACCCTCATCTGTACTGAAAAACCAATCAAATTGACCAACACTTTCTTCTTGTTATTGATACTTTCTTGTGTTGCTACTGTTGCTTTGCTTTTTAGAGCCAATAGTTTCCCCGTATCAACTCTGCCTTTCTTTTGAGCTTCTTCAACCTTTCTTCTTCTAGAAGCTCCTCACGGTGAGCTTCCTCTTCCCCTTAGGATCAGAGGAAGATTCAGCCTTTGGAGACTCAGGCTTAGAGGGTTCAGGTTTGGGAGAGTAGGGTTGGACTTGGTGTTTGAGATAGGGGAGTTATAAGGAAGTCCTCACGGTTTAACTCAGAGGCTAGATCAAGAATGGCCTCTATGATGAACAGTCATCGGACAAGGAAAATAGTTCTATATTCCTTTTGCAGCTTGAATTTCTACTTCAGAAGAAATTGAACTGCACTACCTATCCCTTCTAAATCGATTGCTAGGCCATGAGTCTGTATATCCCTTTTGAAGTTAATCTCACGTTCAATAGAGGCCTTAGGTTCTCTTCACAGGTAGGTGGTGCACTCAACCATTAAAACTCTTCAGCTCCAGAGTAGGCAATGACTACATCAAGGGATGGTTATTCAAGGGAGGAGCTTATCAGAAATTTGCTTAGAAACCTGTTAAGGTCGATAAGTATCCATGGGTCTACTTGAATTGTAACGAGAGCTGGTTGAGGAAGATGGTTGCAGATTGTCGCTATGGAGAGTAAAATTAAGAAATAAGATCAAAGGAAGTTGTTGTGATGGTAAGGCTGGGTTTGTCATGTTCTTGTTTCTATACATTCTCCCCCTTTTTGGTAGCATCATCTTGAGAAGTAGATGAGCGAGAGGAAGAACTTTAAAAAACTAGGTATGTACATGCCCAATTGACTTCTCGCTCTGTGTCTCATCTAGTTTGGCCTTGAGATTTTCAATCTCATGTTGCTGAGTGGCCGACCTATCTTCTAAAGTCCTAACCTTAAATTCAGGGTTTGAGACTTTAAAAAGTATGTAACTGATTATGAGTTGCATACTACCCTCATCTTCTTTTGAAGAATCATTAGGAGATGAGATAACATACTTGGTATGTTCATCATCACCACTAGATGTGGTTTCTTGACGCCCTGTATATCCTTGTGTATTGATGCTCTTTCAGAGCCATTAGTGGGCAATGCTGCTGCATATTCAGTCCCACTAATGTTACCACTGTCCTGAGAGGCTAATATAGCACTCTCAAAAGTGACAACTTAATCTGCATAAGTCACCTCCACTTTGATTGGACTAACCTCAGTTTGGGCTAGCTGATGTGGGCTAGATATTAGGGGCTCCCTGGGGCTCAGTTGATCTGGGGAGTGGTGTGATAGATCAACATCATCGCCCTTAGTGAACATAATATCCTCATCAGGTCAGGTTAGTAGGACAAGAAATGATTCAAAGGTTATTTCTAATGACCCAGGACCTTGGTCGGCACCTAATGGTTTTACAATTGAAGTTGAACTTATGATGTGGCTGACCCTTTTTTGCTTCTTAGAGGAGTGTTGGGGCTCACCCTAAGGGCTTATGGCTTTGGTAATGGGCTCATTAGGTTGAGACTGAGGTGACTCAACACTGATAGTAAGGTCCATTATTGAGGATGGTTAGGTCTCTGGTTGAGTGGGAGCCATTTGTTCCACTCTAGCCTTTTTGGTTTGAACAGAGGGCACTTGTTCAATCAGAGTAGATTGAACAAGGGTTTGTTTGGGGTGTCTTCGGTATGTGATTTTTATGGGGTGGGTTCATCACTTGCTAGGTTTGTAGGGATGTCACCAGGAGCCATTGACTCGAGCATACTTGAAAGGAGATTAGTAAACCTTCCAGTAAAGTTAGCGGATATCTTCTTTAGCATTTTGAAGATACCCGACCACATTTGAGGAACCACTAGAACATTTGCACATTCTAATTTATCCAGATCTAACTAACAGTTGATTATGTGCCGAATAAACCTGAGATATATAAAGAATGTATTTGTAAAAAGATTACCTCTCACGTTGTTCAGTATATATCTTGAGTAATTGGATCCGGGGCTTTTCACCAACCCATGGACCAGGCAGCCCAGATCGTATGGGATTTGATCCCAACACCCTGATTTGTTGGATAAGCTGTGAAGGACTACATGTAGCAAGAACTTCTAGTTGTAGAAAAAGTTGAACTTCTAAACTATAGACTTGCTTACATCTCCTCCATATCCTATTTGGGTGTAAGTGTCCTCCAAATTAGACTTGGGGAACTCTGTAGGGGCTCCTTCATCATGGAATTCTAGATGCTCCCTGATGATGGTCTCACTTATGATAATCCCCTGTCCGAAAATTCTTGATCTGATAATCCGTTCATCATTGAGCATGTCATTTTAACCATTGGCCCAGAATTCGGCCATGTGGTTTGAGTAGATGGTGCGGTTAACAGTAAGAGTAGTGAAGTATGCGGATTGGGTTAGAAATTGGACGATGGGGGCAAAATCATCATCCTTTAAAGACTCAAGGATGGTGACCTGGTTCTGTTAGGGATTCAAAGCCATTGTTGTGAAAGTACTGTTGGATTGAAGAAATTTGAGAGTGAGTGAAAAAGATAGTGGAAATTTAGGGCTTTTACAGTGGTATATATTTCAAAGAATGAGAGTCAAAAGTATTTAAATGGTGGGTAAAAGGCAAAACAGGTAAGGTGAAAGGACAACTTAGTTCGGATTTGATAGAGGCGGTAAGATAAACCATTTAAAATATTTCGACAATCATAAATAAAATCTTATTTTGGCAGAGTAGGGCCCAAAGATTTCCGCTACACAGTAAAGTTGTTCTTACGAGAGTAAAATTGCTTCCAAGAGTAAACACTTGTGTTTGCAATATTGTCTTCCGAAGCCACTGTTACTTCCAAAGCAAAGTATGTCTTAAAGACAAACTTTGCTTCCGAGAGAAATGTGTTCTTCCAAAAGAAGAAGTTAGTACCCTTCAAAAAGGAATTTGATCTATGATCAAATAGTCTTTCGAGGATAAAAACTCTTCGGAAGAGAATACTTGTGAAATGGAATTTGCCTTCAGAAGATAGATAAAGATCACTTTTGAGAGTAAATTTCTCTTTGAAAGAATTCATACATAGAAAATTTAGGGAAAAACTTTTTTTACAGGGCTTAGATTGTATAAAGACAACATAGACAAGACATATTTTCAAAATATTTTCAAAAGAGATTGACTAATCAATGTTAATCATCGCAATAGCCATAATTTAAATACTTAAATCTTGGTTCATCAAAGGCTTTGGTGAACAAATCAACATATTGTTATTTGAATCAATTTTGACTAATTTGATTAACGTTTTCTCATTTATATCTTAAATGAAATCATACCTGATGTCAATATGCTTTGTCTTAGAGTGCTTGACTGGATTTTCTATAATAGAAAAAGCACTCTTGTTGTCTATGTGGATAGGAGTCTCCATGAAGTTGAAACCACAGTCTAACATCTAATTCTGAATCCATAGTAGTTGAGAGTAGCAGCTTGCAGCAGTTATGTATTCAACTTCAGCAATTGATGTAGAGACGCATGATTGCTTCTTGCATTGCCAGGAGATGATCCTTCCACCAAGAAATTGACATCCTCCTGATGGTGATTTCTTGTTAATGTTGCAACCACTATAATCATAGTTAGTGTAACCATATAGGTTGAAGTCCATGTTCTTAGGATACCAAAGGCCCAGTTTGCGAGCTCCTTTGAGGTATCTAAGAATTCTCTTGATAGCAACTTAGGGAGACACCTTGGTAGCAGCCTGATATCTTGCACAAATGCAGGTTGCAAACATGATATCAGGTTTACTTGCAGTGAGATACACTAGAGGCATAATAATTGCCCTGTTCTAATGTTGATCAGTATCCTCCCCCTCAAAATTAGGACAAAGATTAATGATTTCTTTGTATAGGTGTCTTGGGTGGCTTAAAATTTAATATTTCAAATCTTTCTAAGATGTCCTTGACATACTTAGATTGATTCGATGAAGAACCCATCTTCCATCTGCTTGACTTGAATTTCAAGGAAGAAATCCATCTTTCCCCTTGATCTCATTTGAAACTTCTTCCTCATGTTGCTTTCAAAGTCTGTGCATATTTGTTCATTTGAGGAACCAAATATGATCTCATCAACATAGACTTGTACAAGCAACATGTCCTTCCTATATCTCTTTATGAACAATCTCTTGTTTATGGTGCCTCTGGTATAGCATTGTTTAGAAGAAAGTGAGATCGTGTCTCATACCACAGCCTAGGTGCTTGGTGTAATCCATAAAGAGCTTTATCCAGTTTGTACACATAGTTGGGGTGCTGTGGGTCTTCAAATCCAAGTAGCTGGCATAGATAGACTTCTCTTTCGATATCCACATACAGAAATGCATATTTGACATCAAGTTGATGGACTGTGAAGTCCTCGGATGCTTCAAAAGCAAGGAAGATTTACACAGCCTTAACTCTTGCAACATGTGTAAAGACATTAGTGTAATCTATTCCTTCCTCTTGTGTGTATCCTTGAACCACAAGTCTGACTTTGTTCTTGGTGATCAAACCTCTATCATCTCTTTTATTTCTGACCACTCACTTGGTGCAAATAGGACTTGTCCAAGTGGCAATGAACATAGATTCCATACCTTTTGTCTCTTGAATTGAAGCAATTCCTCTTGCATTGCTTCAACCCAATTATTGTCCATGAGAGCTTCCTCCACCTTTTTGGGTTCCATTTTAGAGAGAACGCATGAGTATAGGCAGACATTCCTATTATGAGTCTGTCTTCTAGTTCTCACACCTTCTGAGACATCCCAGTGATGTTCTCAGATGGATGAGTGTTATGTATGCTGAGCCTAAGGAATCAAATCTAGTTGCATAGATGGATCCAAGTTTGAAAAGTTTGCTCAGGATTATAAACATCAGTCATAATTGATAACTCACACTCATTCAATAAGGACTGATTTAATGAAGGTGTGATAGCATCAATAGTATTTTGTTGTGAAGCAGCATCAACAGTTGTCTATTCCTACAGATCACTGTCTTCATCAGCTTGGCGTTGAGTATTAGAATTGTGTGCTGATGTGTTTTGAGGCTCAGTTGGCTAACAACTTGTTAAAGCTCCATTAATTCCTGAGATGGTCAAGCTTTAAGCACTTTCAGTACTGGGAGGTTGATCTTCATGTCTTCTTGGAGAAATTCGAATAGGTTTAGGTAACTCAAACCTTTGATCATCACAGGAGTCAATTTGAGTTCCTATTATAGCTGAAACATTCTCACAAGATGGTTTAGAATAGTTGGGATCAATTCTAAATAAAAAATATGGTCAACCATTCCCCTTAACACAAGGAATGTGCTCATTTACAACAATATTGGATGATTCCTTAAAATTTTTGATTTGTAATGTTGTATGCTATATAAGCTATAAAGCTTGAGAATATCCAACAAAGATATCATCATCTGACTTTTTAACAAATTTTGCTAAATTGTCCTTTGTGTTAAGTATGGTGCACCTGCTACTAAAGGACCTTAGAAAGCCAATGAACGGTGGCCTCTTGTTCCATAGCTCATAACGGGTTTTTCTATGGGGCTTAATAATAAGAACCCTGATCTGCCCATAACATGCAGTGTTGACTGCCTCTGCCCAGAAAGTTAGAGGCAGCTTTGAATCAGCTAACATAGTTCTTGGAGCCTCAATAAGTGTAATGTGCCTCCTCTCAGCAACACCAATTTGTTAAGTAGTTCTAGAAGCACTATATTGTCTGGTAATCCCTTTTGAGTAACCGAATGAGTCTAGAAGATTCTTAAACTCAGTCCCTTGATCACTTCTATTTGTTTTTACCATACCATTAATTTGATTTTCAATTTTAAGAATAAAAGATTTTAATGTTTCAGCAGTTTCATCCTTAGTTCTTAAAAAAATATCCATGTAAATCTTGTAAAATCATCAACTATCATAAGGCAATATGATTTCCTTCCAATGCTCATTATACTTGTAGGAACAAATAGATCCATGTGCAATAAGTTTAATGGGGTGGTGATGGAGTTAACCTCTTTGGATTTTTGGGATACCTTGTGTTGCTTTCCTTTAAGACAAGCAACATAGTTGCCTTTATAGAAAAACACCTTTTTAGGCACACCATGTACCAAGTTATTTTTAACCAGTTCGTTCATGGTTTTAAAAATAACATGACATATTCTTTCATGCCAAAGAGTTGACTCATCACCATTAGCTTTGGAATAAAAGCATGATACTTCACCCAGTGAGGAAGCATTGTTCATATCCAGCTTGTACATATCCCCTCTCTTGGGAGATTTAAGAAGCACCAACTCCTGAGGAATTGTCATCCTGGTTTAAAGGATAATGCACTCATGTTCTATGAAAAACATTGGTGCTTTTGATCATAGAATTAAGAAACACTCAAAAGATTGTGTTCACTATTTGACAAAGTTTACTTTGTCAACTTTTAACTTACCATTGGATACGCTACCTTTACCAGAAATGTATCCTCCAGCTTCCTTATCATGTGTCTGAAGCATCCACTATCCACAATCCAATGTAGATGACATAATTGAACCAAAATGTATGCATGGGGGTCAACTATGGTTTGTGAAGAAGAGGTTTGGGCTGTAATATCTGATCTTCCATTCAATTCAATGGTTAATCAGTGTAGATGAACCTAATGAAGCTTGAGCAGCATGACTTTTTTCCGAGGATTCTTTGTTCTCAGAAGAAGTTGTCACCACCTTTTCTTCCGAAGCAGTCTTCTTCCTGGAAGATTTCATAGGATTTCTTTTATTCCTTTGTTTGTTCTTGGGCTTGTTTTTCGAAGCTATTTCCTTTCAGAAGAATGCGCTTCTTCTGAAAGCAACTTGGCTTCGGAAACAAGCTTTACTTTCTTCAACACTTGAACCAGATGATAAGGTCCAAATATGAAACCTTCCTTGACTCCATCTTTTTTAACATTGTTTGCGTAATGTGTGCTAGCTGGATTGTAGTTTAAGCATATGATTATGCAGATCACGGATTATGCACTTAATGTTAACTTTGATGGGACATGAGCGCTGATGTTTCTTGCACTTCTTTGCTTCTTCAACAACCTTCCCCTTTAACTCCTAGTTCTTTAGCTGGATATGAGTATTGGCACTATAATCCTTTCCAGAATCAGAGTTTCTAACCACTTAAATCCAGCTAAGATGAATACACCCTTTTGCCTTGGGTGTATTTTCAACTTAGACTCAGCCAGCTTCTTGGCAGTTTTTCTTGCTGCTCTGATTTTGTTCGTGTGATATGTGGTGGTAAGGAGTTGATCATCAGGGGTGGTGATGAGGTTTTCTTCTACCTATCTTTCACTGTGTTGGTCACCATTATTGCATCATTCTTCTTCTCATTAGGTAGTGGGTCAATAGTTGAAACCTCTTGCTCATCCCTGCCACATCTTGGTTATCTAATAGACACATAAGAGTGTGGTGGAGCGGTTTTGTTGGTTCCCAACTCACTTATGTTTTGATAACACACGTTTGAGTGGGAGGATGATGCAAAGATGGTGTTGAAGTTATGCTCTTGAATAGCATACTTCTTTGATTTAGCCTCAGCTATTACTAGCGGGCTTGAGCCTTAGTCAACTTGGGGACTAAATCTTTTATTTGAGCCCTGTAGTTTGAGTTTTCATGTTTCAAGAACATACAATTTTCTCTAACCCTTCAACTTTGATTTTATAGTCAGATTCTGCCCTTTTAAAATCAGATTTTAATAAGTTTAAGGACTTAATATTATATATAATTTCCATGTTGTTAACCTGATACATTTTAACCTTAGCTATATAGGCTGGGGTACAAAGATGTTCATATACCTTGGTGTCTTTAGTTCCAGCCATGAGAGCTTGAGCAGAGGTGACATCTTGCACCATGACGCTCCAATCGAACTCTTGAGCAACAGCTTCAGTTTGTTTCTCAGTTGGTTTGGTTGCAGCCTTTGGGGTAGCAGGATGTTGGCAGGCTTAAGTTGCCCCTAGATTATATCTAGGATCCTTGCATTCCCTTGCAAAATGACCAAGTTGGTTGCAGTTGTAACACTTGGCTTTTGACTTATACAACACAAATTTGTTGTTGGTTGGGTTCTGAGGGAATCGCCTTCCAGTTTTCTTAAATAACTTCTTTGCTTTGTAGGTTAAAAGAGCCATCTGTTGGACAATATCCATATATTCCACATGATCTAGACTAAAGCACTCGAGATCATCAAAACAGAATTGAAAATCTCTGGACTGCTTATTTCCTAAAACAAAATCACAACTATCCTGGAAAGGATTTTGTTGAGCTTGTTGAGACCTAGGCATGTCAAGAAATATGATGTAAGGCCTAGAGGAGTATGATGGCTGTTGGTTGTAGTTCAGGTAAATCTGGGGCTGGGGAGTTCTTGATCCTTCAACAATATGTAGAACATTGCTGACAGGAAGGTTTGAGCTTCTTTTCACCTGATGGCCCTTCTGAGTCTCCATCTACATACGGTATCCATCAAGGATTCCATATAGTTCAGTCATGGTGAGAGTGTTTAGATTCTCAATTCTCTTGATAGAGACACAATAGAAAGTTCATTCTTGAGGAAGTGCAATCACGAATTTTCTTACTATGTCTTTCTTCTCAAAAGTCACTCCCATAGACTGAAGAGATGTGATTAAGTCCATGAACCTGAAATATTATTGGCTCAAGGTCTCACCAATATTATAAGTGGAGTTTTCAAACTTCTACTTCAGTACATCTTTCTTGGACTCTTTAGAATCAGAGGAACCAAAGTACATCAATGTTAACGCATCAAAGAATTCTTTGGCTGACTTGCATTGCTCAAGTCCTACACTTATGGAGTTTGGTATGCCTGTAAGCAATACAATCATGGCTTTGCAATCGATGCCCATCTCTTTATCTGAGTAGTCTTCAATAGCTTTCTCAATCATGGCACCATTACAAGTTTGAGATGCCGCTTTTGGCTTGTAGGGACCATGAGTGACAGATCTCCATGTTCGGCTATCATGATACTTGATGAAGCCTTCAATATGTTAACATCAGGCTCTAAAGTTATTAGGAGTGATAATAGGGGCCTTGGTCCTGGTTCCCATCTCAGTCTCATAAAATCTCTGGTTGAGAATCATTTTGAGTGAAGTGAGTAAGTGTGAAAAACAAGGATGATTTGGGATGGTTAGATCTTACAATCAAGAGTCTAAAAATCTTTGATACTAATTACAGGATCGTTGTTGGCCTCTCAACACAAGATTTACCTCACAAACTCACTAAGTCTCACTTGGTTGATGAAGCAGAATCTCTAACTAAGTTGACAATAATATAACAAGTTAATGAACACAAGAATGGTTTTTAAGGTACTTGTATATATTACTTCTCAACTCACTAAGTTGATAATAATATAATAAGTTAATAAACACAAGAATGGTTTTCGAGATATTTGAATATATTACTTCTCAACTCAGTGTTACAAGACTCTTACAAGCATGGTTTGATGAGTCAAGTGAGAAACTATATTGACTACTATATACAACCAGTTCTACTTGGATGACTAGCTGGAATTTACAACTAAACAAATACTACATTGCAAGAAGTAAAGCATCTAAGATAAAATACTATCCTAGATTCGGTAGTCATGACAGGTCCATGACTTACCTTTTGTCAAAAACTAAAGATAGTAACTCAACTAATTGATAAAGGTGAGCAGTGAAATAAAGTACAGTCAACTATATGGGGGCGGGAAGCGCCATGCAGTATATCAGAGTAGGTAGTGGATGTCAGACAACCCATACTTTCATCTACTGGTTCATAGTTGGTTCTTCTAAAGGTAAATGGCTTCGGAAGAATAAGTTCTTCCGAGGCTATTTAGTCTTTAAAAGAATCGACTTCTTCCAAGTCTTCTACAGGTCATCAGGACATCACTCTTTGAAAGACTTTGTCTTGGATCTTCTAACTCTGAATACTTTGGAAGAAAAACTACTTAATCTTTGGAAGACTTAGTTCTAACTTCGGAAGTTCTTCATATAATTTGGAAGGAAAAAAACTTAGTCTCGGAAGACTTAGTTTTCCTTCAAAAGCTCTTCGTACTTTAAGCTTCGGAAGATCTTTAACTTGTCTTCAGATTGCTTTAGTTTCGAAAGACTTTTTCAATTGTACTTAAAAATTCTTCTAAGTGTTGTTTTGGTTGCACCGCCTCATATGATCCAACACTATTTCTTCATTGACTACTCCCATGCTAATGAGCTTGCCAATCCTCTCCACTCTATTTTTGTTGTTGATACTTTCTTGAGCGGTTGTTGTTGCTTTGATGCTTGCAACCAATAGCTTCCTAGTATCAACTATTTATTTCTTCTTCAGCTTGTCCAAGCTTTCCTCCTCTAGAAGCTCCGCAGCAGTGAGCTTCCGCTTCCCCTAAGGATCAGAGGAAGATTCACCTTTTGGAGAGTCAGGATTAGAGGATTCAGGTAAGGGAAAGTGGGGTTGTACTTGTGGTATTTGAGTTAGGTGTTGTTTGTTTTTTCTGCAGGAAAACGTCTGCGGTCTGCGGACCACATCTGCAGACATCTGCAGAAGAAGAGTTGGACCAAACGTCTACAGTCTGCACTAAAAAGACTGTTTGTTTTTTTAACATCTGAATACCATTAAAATTGTAGGTCCCTTAGAAGATTAACATTTAGTCTTTATTGTCTAGTTTTGTATTTTATACTAGTATAGGGACTAGTTTTGTAAATTTTAGTTCCTTAGTTTCTAGTATAAATAGCTTAGACTTAGAGTAGATTGATAAGTTTTTGCATGAACTGCTCTCTAACTCTTGTAATTGTCTTTGCTTATCAATGAATTCAGAATTTTGCTGATATTGCTTTATTTGATTACAATTGTTTGTATTTCTCTGAATTGTTATCATTAATCATTACAGATTGCTGTAATTGATCCTATCAATTGGTATCAGAGATTTCGGTTGAGTGTTTTTGAAGTTCTGTCGAACATAGAAACTTCAAAAATCCACTGAAATCTGTAATAGATTGACAATACAAGTGAAATATTATGAATTAGAGTTGTGTTTCATCATTAGAAACATGATTTGAATCATAAATTGCAGTATATCGCATCAAAATTTAGTGAATTAGTGAAAAAGTGTTCGAAAAGTTGTTCTTGAGTTTACGAACTGAGATTTCTGAAATTGAGTGAAAATTGTTGATAATTACAGCAATTGAAGTTAGAAGATTGACTATCGGCATGAAAATGAACAAATTGTAAAGATTCAGTTCAATTCATTAACAATTGAAGGATTTTGAAATTTCAGAGTTCGTTACATTCTCAAGAACATGATGAATGTGGCGTATTAGGGTTGGTAAATCACTGAAATTTGCCTAAGTGTTCAGGCGTTTGAGAACTGTTTAGGCGTTTCACAACTGTTCAGACTTTTTAACCCTAGGCGTATTACCACTGTGTGGTCGTATAACCACTGTGTGGAAGTTTCACTTGTTTGGGAATATAATCACTGTATGGAAGTATTAACTACTGTGTGGGCGTATAACCACTATGCGAGAGTTTCAACTGTGAAGGCGTTTCACTACTGTTTGGGAGTTCTAACACTATTGTCTTGGAAATTTTCTAAGGCAATCCCTTAGACTTATCAGCTGTTGAGGCGTTTCATCACTGTTGAGGCGTTTCTTACTGTTGAGACTTATCACCACTGTTCAGACTCATCTTCATTGACACTTAGAAATTTTTTTAAAAAAAAAAATTCAAAAATCCAAAAATATTTTTAAAGTGTTTTCTTAATTCAAAAGCTTAGAAAACAACAAAAATATAAGAATGGCGAAATCAGAAGATTCTGAAAATAGAGTTCCAAAACTTAAAAATAGAGCTGATTTCAAAAAGTGGTCTCTTAGGCTGAAACATCACTTGAATTCCATAGACACTGATCTATGGAAATCAATTGAAAAAGGACCTTATATCCCTTTTATCACTGATGGACCAGATAGAGGATTTGTGTACTCTAAAGATTCACAAGAGCCTTATCCAGAAGATAATCTTCATGGTGATGATCTAAAGAAGGTGAAGAATGACATCAAAGCTTATTCTCTCATGTGTAAAGGACTATCATTAGAAGTTCTTTCAAGGCTTGAAAACTATCAAACTGGATATACAATGTATAAAGCCTTGAAGATTATATGTGAAGGAGGGAAGGAAATTCAAGATCTTAAGAAACATAAACTTAAAAGGCAACTTGAATTATTTGAGCATATCTCAGGAGAAACTATTAATCAATTGATGAACAGGTTTGTGCAATTAACTATAGAAATGTCTACCTTGGGAATTAAGAATGAGCTTGAGGATCTAAACAACAGACTTCTGAATGCACTACCATCATCTTGGAAACAAACTGTTACTTTCTTGAAACATACTGAAAAGTTTCCAATGGATCTTGACCTTCTCATTGCTAAGATTGAGTCTGTAGAGATTGATGAGAGTTCAAGAAACAATGATAGACATGCATCAACATCTCAGTATAAGTATGTTGCTTCTCCAACAAATACAGTAGAGAATGCATTTCTGGCTAAAGACTAATCAACTCCTGAAGATGATGGTGATCTGTTTGTGGGAGCAGGATTCTTCACTAGTACACCTGCCTATTCCACTCAACAACAATCACAGACTCCTCCTAAAGCTCAAATGCCTAAACTTCAAACTGAGAGTTCATCTTCTAACTTGCTAATCCTAGCAAAGTAAAAGATGTTATTAATATTCTTTTACAGGATGAAGAGTCAAAATCAGCTTTTACAGCATTCATGGCAAGTTTCCAAGCTTATCAAGGCAGTCATCTGACTCAAGTGGAGCTAGTTCTACAAGATCTATTTGAGATGGATCCTGATGATGTAGAAGAGATGGATCTCAACTGGCAAATGGTCATGATAGCTTACAGAACTCAAAAGCATTCTTACACTAATAGAAATTATAAACCTGGTGCAAACTAAACTGTTGGGTTTGATAAATCAAAATCAAGATGCTTTAATTGTAATAGCTATGGTCACTTTTCAAGAGAATGTAAAGCTCCAAGGAAGCAAGAAGGAAACAGTCAAGGTAGTTCAAGCAGTCAAAAATATCAGCATCAGGCTAACAAGACATTTCAAAAGGCATACCAAAACCTACCTATGCCAGAATTCAAAGAAGAGAAGAATAGTGAGGAACCAAAGAAGGCACTGGTTGTAAACATCAAAGATGGTTATGATTGGAGTGCATATGCAGAACAGTTTACTGCTGATCTCACTGCTAATCTAGCTCTAGTTGCTGAACTGGATGTTGAAGACTGGTCTGAAGATAAGGATCCTAAGAGAGATGATGATTCTGATCAAGAAGAAGAGTATGACTGGAGCGACAAATCAGATCCAAAAGAAACCACTGAAGAAGTTGCTCTTATGGCACAATCTGAACAACCAAAGGTTGTTACATCATCTTCTAATACTGAATCTTCTAACTCTTATCTAGAAATACCAGTGGACGTAAGAGAGAAAATGTGCACAAAAGCATGTTTCGAACTGGTTGAACATTACAGAACATACTCATTCAAAATATGTGATAAGCTCAAAAAAGAAGAATTAAAGCACAACAAGCTAAAATTAGATCATAAAACTGCTGATGACAAGATCATGTCTCTTCAAGATTCATGGAACAAAACTCTTAGAGAACTTGAACTTATCAAGAAACAACTAGAAGAGATGAACAAAACATTGAACAAGAAAAATTGGCACATGCAGCGACTCAAATAGATTTAGCCAAAGTTAAAAGCTTAAAGAAAATTGTTGAGCAACTGGTGAATGGAAGAAATGACAACGATAAAATAGGATTAGGATTCACACATGAACCTATGCCTGAATCAATCTCAAACACATTACCAGAGAATTTCAATACTCATGATCATTCACCAGAAAACAAAGCTAAACTTAAAGAATTTCAAGATCAAAAGAACTTTAAAAAGAAAAATGTTGAAGTTTATGAAGAATCTGACTTAGAAAAGATCAAAAATGGTCATCCGATCAAAGTCAAATCTTATGAACCTCAACAAATGCAAAAGAAACTGTTTGTATCAAAAGTGAAACTGTTATTGAACAGAATGAACAAATGAGTGAAATATCTACTGATGTCAATAACAAACTGAAAGGAAAATGTGAAGAGGTTAAAACAGATAATACTTTTTCTGATGATTCAAGTTCAAATGAACTAAATGAAGATAACAAGTGTCAAAAAGAATCTTCTCAAGATTCAATTAAAACTCAAATCAAGAAAACATCATCAAGAATAAGAAATCAAAGAAGAAGACAAGCTTCAAAAGCTAACAAAGCTGAATCAATCAATCAGTCATAGAATAATACTAAAATTAAACCTGTGAAGTTTGTGTCAGCAGGAACTTTTGACATGAACACAATCACAAAAATGACATCTAAACCAAAGATCAAATCTAACTCTGATCTGAAAACAAGTTCAGGTCCTAAGACTTCCGCTGTGCATAAAAGATTTGAATCTAAGGAGTCAAAGAATTGTGGTCAAGTCCAAAAGAAAAATCCTAAAATTCAAATGACCAAATTCACACCAAAGAAACAACAGATTAATCTGCCTAACCCTAAAGTCAAACAAGAATCAAATGTTGCTTCTACTTCAAGGGTTAACAAAATGTTGTTTAAACATTCTGAAAAATATTGTGATATTTGTGACATGTATAATCATGACATATCAGAATGTTACTTTAACAAGTATTGCCATATATGTGATATGACAAATCACACAACAGCTGATTGTTACTTCAATAAATACTGTGCTTTGTGTGATGAAAGAAATCATAATACAAATGATTGCTACTTTGTAAGAACTCTTCAAGGAAAGATTTTGGAAATCAAGGATTTGTAAACCCATAATTTAAAAGAAATCATAATATTGGGTTTAAATATTCACAACAACAACAACCTTCCTTGAGTTTGAGATCTTTGAAAAGAAACAATTCAGATTATGATAATCAATATTTTGTCAAATCACAGCAATACAATCAAGGAAAGTTTATTCCACGATCAGTGAGAATAAAAAATGGAACATTCTCAAATGCTTCATATAATGATTCAGGATATCTTGATGATGATCTTGAAAACAGATATAATGGTTTAAGAACAAAACAACAAAGAGATAATCAACATGTTTGCAAACGAGGATTTGAAAATCCAAAATTTTCAAAGAAACCTGATGTCAACAAACTTATTTTAAACAGTTTTCAATTGTTGATAAATTTGGCAAGCCCAAGACCATCACGGCTTGGGTTACTAACTCTTCTTAAATTGTTTTTGAATGCAGGTATGCCCGCGGAGATCAATAAACTCATGGTATGTTAACAGTGCGTGTAGCCGGCATATGAAAGGCAATCAACCCTTGTTACAAGATTTTCAGTTAAAAGATGGAACACACGTTGCTTTTGGAGGTGATGCAGGTGGTAAGATAACAGGAGAGGGAACAGTGTCAAATGGGATTATCAGTTTTGATAAAGTCAACTTTTGTTCACAGTTGAACTTTAATCTTTTAAGTGTTTCCCAAATTTGTGACAAATCTTATTCTGTTGTTTATTATGATTCTCACTGTTATGTCTTGAAACCAGGATTTCAGATTAGCAATGATTGGGTAATAGTTAAAGCTGCACGAGACAGAGATGTATACAAACTGGATATGTCTCAAGTGGATCATGTAACAGAAACAACTTGTCTGATTGCAAAAGCTTCAAATGATGAAAGCCAGCTTTGGCATAGACGACTCGGTCATTCAAACTTCAAAAACATGAACAAGCTTGTAGCAGGAGATCATGTTATTGGACTTCCTTCCAAAAAGTTTTCAACAACTGATCATTGCTCAGCATGTCTGAAGGGAAAACAACATAGAGCGTCTTATAAGTCCATGTTGATAAACTCAAATACCAAGCCACTCCAGATGTTACATATGGACCTTTTTGGACCAACTAATGTTAGGAGTATTGGTCAAAAATCATACTGTTTAGTTATCATAGATGACTATAAAAGATTTTCTTTGGTTTTCTTTCTTCAAGGTAAATCTAAAACTACAGATCTTCTAAAAGAATTTATTAATAAAGTTAAAATCAGCTTGAACAAAAAGTGAAAATAATAAGAAGTGATAATGGAACGGAATTTAAAAATGCTAACATTGATTTATTGTGTGTAGAAAAAGAGATAGTTCATCAGTTCAGTGCTCCCAGAACTCCACAACAAAATAGAGTTGCTGAAAGGAAGAACAGAACTCTGATTGAAGCTGCCCGGTCCATGTTAGCTGATGCCAAAATTCCTATCACTTTCTGGGATAAAGCAATATCCACAGCATGTTTTGTTCATAATAGAATCTTGCTTGTGAAAGATAAAAAGAAAACTCCATATGAGTTAATGTTTGACAGGAAACCAAACATAAATTTTTTAAAATCATTTGGTTGTCCAGTTATGATTCTTAACTCAAGTGATCATTTAGGAAAATTTGAAGAAAAAGCTGATAATGGATTTTTCGTTGGATATTCATCTGTTTCCAAAGACTATCGAGTTTATAACTCTAGGACAAACACTATTAATGAAACATTCAACGTTAAATTTCTAGAAAATTCTTTTCCATCAGTTTCAAATGGTCCTGCATTGTTATTTGATATAGATTCTTTGTCAAACTCATTTCAACCTAACTTGTTTAATCAATCTGATGATTTTACAGGTAAGAAGAACTTAAGAGGAGATCTTGGATCTTTCAGTGATGATTCAGATTCTGATGATTCTGATGATGCTCGCCCAGATTATCCATTCTTCTCATTTGTCAAGGATTCAACAATACAAATCAATGACAATGTTCATGCTACTTCAGCTTCAGATCATTCAGTTTTAGCAGATCAAGAAGAATCACAACCTATTCCTAATGATGGTATAGAAATTGGACAACCTGAGTCTGGCACGTCTTCTATCTCTGGAGATGTAATTGATCAGAGTAACTTTGATTACTTTCTCAATTCTCTGACTCAAGTTCCAAATTTCACTCCACATTCTTCTACCTTATTACAACAGCTCTCCAATCTGAACCAAACAAATCTAGATGTTAATGTTCAAGGAACTGAGATTCCGACATCTCATATCCACAGGAACCATCCAACATCACAGATTATTGGTCCTCTGAATGAAAGAACTACTAGAAGTAAATCTGAACATGAAAATGTTTGCTTATACTCTTGTTTTCTTTCACTGATTGTTCCTAAAAACGTCATCGAGGCGTTACAGGACAATGGTTGGATTGAAGCAATGCAAGAAAAACTTCTTCAATTTCGCAAACAAGAAGTGTGGAAGTTAGTGGAATTACCTGAAGGAGAAAATGCGATAGGCACTAAATGGTTATTTAGAAACAAGACTGATGATCGTGGTATCATAATCTGAATTAAAGCTAGACTTATTGCACAAGGATACACACAGGAAGAAGTAATTGACTATGATGAAGTATTTGCTCCAGTTGCAAGACTCGAATCCATTTGTTTTTTCCTGGCTTATGCATCAATCATGAAATTCAAGGTGTATCAAATGGACGTCAAAGGTGCATTCTTGTATGGTCCAATCACTGATGATGTGTATGGGAAGCAACCTCCGGGCTTTGAGGATGCAGAATTTCCACATCATGTGTATAAGCTTAGCAAAGCTTTGTATGGCCTACATCAAGCTCCTAGAATTTGGTATGAAACATTATCTCAACACCTACTCTAACATGGATACACAAGAGGGAAAATTTATCCTACTCTATTCATAAAGAAGGATAATGATGATCTCTTATGTATGCAAGTGTATGTAGATGATATCATATTTGGTTCTACCAGTCCAACTTTGTGCAATGAATTTGAAGAAATCATGAAATCTCGTTTCTAAATGAGTTCTATGGGAGAAATCAATTTCTTCCTTGGATTGCAAGTTCAACAATCTGCAGATGGTATTTTCATCAATCAAGAGAAGTTTGCTTACAAACTCTTGAAGAAATTCAAACTGCTTGATTATCAGTCCATAAGAACTCCAGCTGACGTAAACACCAAGATTGAGCCTGATCCTAAAGGAAAATCAGTAGACCAAACTCTATACAGATCAATGATTGGTTCTTTGATGTATCTTACTGCATCAAGACGAGACATCATGTATGCTGTTTGTGTTTGTGCAAGGTATCAATTAGACCCGAAAGAATCTCACTTAATTGCTGTCAAAAGAATATTCAGGTATCTTAAAGGTAAACCAGCTTTAGGGCTTTGGTATCCTTACAAGGGTAATTTTGCATTACATGGATACACAGATAGTGATTATGGTGGATGCTGTCAAGACAAAAAATCTACTATGGGTGGTTGTCAGTTTCTTGGACCCAGATTAGTTTCATGGCAATGTAAGAAACAAACAAATGTTTCTGTCTCAACTGCAGAAGCTGAGTACATAGCTGCATCAGCAGGATGTTCTCAAATCCTTTGGTTGCAAAACCAACTGCTAGATTATGGGTTCAATTTTCTTAAAACACCCATTTACATTGATAACACTGCTGCTATGTTCATTACAGCTAATCCAGTTCAACATTCAAAAACAAAACATATCGAAATTCGATATCATTTTCTAAGAGATAATTCTGAAAAAGGTTTAATCATTTTGATTCAAATAGCAACTAAAAAACTGTTGGCAGACCTATTTACTAAAGCTTTTCTACCAGGAAGGTTTGAGTATTTAGTGGAGTCAATTGGCCTTATTAACCATGTGTAAACCTGGTTAATTATTTGAATCTTTCCATGATCAAATACTTTCCTAAATCTGAAGGTATTCATAAGGGTAACTTTTCATAGTTATTTGTCTGATTGTTTGTGTGTGTGTGCTTTCTTTTATAGAAAAACAAAATACAAAATTAGAAAACTCAAAAAATCAAATAAAAAATATATATATAAAATCAAAAACTCCAAAAATAGAGTTTTTTTTGGTTCTAATTCATTTTTTAAATGAATCTGTGTTTGCCTCATGTGAGAAATGATAGTACATTAGTAAGATCAGTTGTATACTTCACTCGCTAATAAAGTCTGACATGATCAGGATCTAATGTGTAGACAATATCATGCTAGTATACTGAACAAGTAAATTCTTGCGATTACACCACATCTCTATGCTTGTTTGTGCATTCATCTAAGTACTTTTGAGTGTATTAGCTTATCAGATTGGCTGCTTGCTAAGCTACCCGCACTCACACCTGATGATAATGTGACTAATCACGAGATCTGTTACAAGCATCATTCACTTCTCTGTTATGAGTCATCATAGACCTGAAATGCTAAGATATCCTCTGTTCTAAGTCATTACAGACCTGGATATTCTCCTTTGATGCAAAAGATGCCAGTGTACACAACCCATTCAAATGGATGGTTAGAGTTGATCAAATGGTTATGCATATTTGTTAGGTAATAAGTTGAGAATGTGTGCTTTCTTGCATGTCTTGATGATGGTTGATCCTCTAAGTCTTGGTATGAGTCACATCTTGTCATTTATAATTCTACCCTACTCAATCCAAGAATTGAAAAAGTAAGTGAGCTGATAATTTGTGTCAAAAACACTCATTTTCTGTCCTTAGATCTTGTGTCTCCTTTGCTGTGATGTCACTGACTTGGAACACACTTGATCAGGATTTAATCATTGTCTATGACTATTCACATATTTTTTATTTTAATGATCTGATATTTACTAATATGATCTCACTACAATCAATGATTCTATTGTAAATATTAGATTTTCCTTATGCTTTAATTTTGATTTTATGCATGTTTTCTTGTGTGCAGGCAATATAACAATGTTAAGTGTACTATTCTTATGATCTATTAGTAAACTTCTATGTTTTTCAAAAACTTAAAAGTTTAGGGGGAGTAATAAACCAATAAGAATATTCTCAGAAAATCAAAATAATCATGTTGAATTGAAAGGATGATGCTTTAATTTCAAAGTATGTGTGTGTTTATCTATGATAAAATAATCTCATAACGTTTAGCAAGTGGAAAAGCTTCTTTGAAATATTGAAAACAAGAAAAATTTGAAACATTTGATTGGTTTATTTTGAAACTAAAATGAAGGATCAAAATGTAAAAAGTTCAATTTTGAGGGTCAAAAGTGTAAATTTGAGGGAAAAGTCAAGAATATGCAAAATTGTTTAAATATCAGTATGAAATATTACTAATATGTTTAAACAGTGTGCAGGAGAATATTTGAAAAATCACAAGTGCAAAAACATCTAAACAGTGCTTATGTGCCTAAACAGTTGTTATGTGGCTGAACAGTTGTTGTATGTCTAAACAGTTGTTATGTTTCTGAGAAGTTAGTGTGTGGGCATTTTAGCATCATTTTGCTAATGCACAGTGCTAATGCTACTGAACAGTGCTCATACTACTGAACAGTGCTCATACTACTGAAGAGTGCTCATACTACTGAACAGTGCTCATACTACTGAATAGTTCTCATGCTACTGAACAGTACTCATATGACTGAACAGTTCTCATACAGCTGGCCTCATATGACTGAACAGTGCTCATATGTCCAATACTTAGTGAAATTTAGAACCTAATGTGCCTGAACAGTACTTAAACACCTGTACAGTGCTCATGAGTCTAATAAAAATTTTACTTAGTATAAAAAGCATACTTGTGGCAAATTCATTTCATTCCCATTTCAAAAACCCTCTTAAAACCTTCTCTGACCATTCGAACTCTTGACAAAACCCTCGTTCTTCGATTAAAATCATTTCAAGCTCAAATCACAGATTGTTTACAGTGTTTATGTGATTGTGAACGTAAGTTTATGATTCACATTCATTTGATTTGTGTTAAAATGGAAATTCTTTGATAGGCGTCCGACACCTGTACGGATGTTTGAACCCTAAACTTGTCAAAAACTCAGATTTGATCATTCAAATCGAAAAAAATGTCTGAAATTGATGATTAAATGTTGTTTGTCATGTGATTTCGATCATTTTGTTATGTTAAACTTGGTTTAATCTGACATTTGATTGAAGACACTGTTCAATGTTCATCGATGAATAATATCGTTTGATGATGAACTCGATGAAGAAGATGAACAGATTCACAATTTTCAAATAAAATAATGAAAAATAAATTTTAATTGATAAAAGTCATCATTACAGGAATTAAAGAGTTTAATAAAATGATATAAGATAAAATAAACAAAAGTGTTAAATTTTCAATTAAAATCAATCTTGATAATTCATCTTTTATTAAAATTTAAGTGTTTACACTTAAAATTAAAATTACAAGTTGATTTTAAAATTCAAATTTATTTTAACATATCAGTTTATAATATCTTAAATCATTATATTTTCAAACTCAAATTAAAACATTTGCTTCAAAATTCACATATTGTCTAATATCACTGTTTTAAAATTTTGCAGATGGCAGATCTAAAGTTTGTGCCTAAGCAAAACATTGTTGCTTTGCTCAATGAAGAAGTTCAAGATGCACTTTCTTATGAAGAAATGATAAGATTTCTTCTAAGAACTAAATATGTGTATGCCATGTGTTACCAGACAGTGATTTATGACAGACTCATCAGAAAGTTCTGGAGTACAGCAAGTGTTGAAGTAAATGATGAAGGAAGAAAGGTTGTCAGAGGATTTGTGACAAGAGATAGAATGATTGAAGTGTCCGAAGAATCTATCAGAACTGCATTAAGACTGGGTCATAATGATCCAGAAGATCTGGCTGAGTTAACATTCAATGAATGTAGAGAGACATTCATGGAAATGGGTCATCCTGATCATTTCCCGAAGAAACAATTCTTCAGAGCACGAGTATATAATCATAGGAAGTTCCTTTGTTATATATTCCAACACTGTATGTCAAAGAGGAGTGCTGGGTGGAACTCATTCCCAGTAGATATATCATCTCCAATTGTGGCCACTGCAACAAATAGAAGATTTAATATGGCTAAATGGATCTTGAATGGATTCATCTTCAATTTGGAGAAAGCAACAAGACATAAATATCTGATGTACCCCAGGTTCATTCAAATGATCATTAATGAAGAACATCCAGATATTCATGTATATGGAATAGGGGGAGATAGACTTATCTTGGAAAATATGTCTGAGGTTACTTATAAGAAACTAACAATGTTAACTGGTGCTCAGAATGTTCCTATGTTTGACTACATGAGGAATGTAGCAAATGATGATGTGGATATCACTGTGGATCATTTTCATTTGTTAGAAGGTGAGCCAATTGATCCATCTGAGTTGATAGATGTACTTCCTCTAGAAGATGATGATCAAAATGAGGATGAGAATGATGAAGAAAATGATGATGATAGCTAATCTAGTTCTGATGATGATGATGATAATAATGATGATGTTGGTGATGTAGCTGAGACACACCAATCTATGAGTATTGATATACCAATGTCTGAGCATGCAAATGAAGCTCAAAATGAAGATGAAAAAACAATTGGTGGTGAAGGTCAAGATGATAGTGTGCATGAAGTATTTGAAGATATAGATGATGTGATTCATAATGAATCTAGTCATGAAGTTGAAAATGAAGATACTGAAATGCATATAGATGTAGAACATGAACATGATGTTGATATGCAAAATCAAACTTTTGAGTATGACTTTATTGATGCTTTTCATGTTGATCAAGAATTGCCAGTCTTTACAACACATAATGTGTCTGTTCAAACTGATGAAATTTTGGATATAAATGAAATTGAAAGAATAAAGGATGATAACATGTCAAAAGAGAAAGAGATTGCTGATCTTAAAGATGCGCTTGAAAAGTTGAAAGAAGAGAATAAAAAATTGAAAGAAGAAAGTCTAAGTAAAGATGAAAAGATCCTGACTTATGCTAAAGATAAAGAAGATGTGATTAAAAATTTTGAGGTGATGATAAAAGATTATGACCTTCTTGAAGAGAAATTCAAGAAATTGTCTGAAGAAAATGAAAGTTTGAAAGAAGAATTGAAGTTAAAAGAATCTGAAAAACCCACTTCTCCTGAAATTGTGATTGTTTCAGAAAATATTCCAATAGATGTTGAAAAGGTTTCTAAAATGGAGAAAGGTAAGAAAAAGATAGTTGAAATTGATGCAGAAGTTGTAGCTGAATCATCATCAAAAGCTCAAAGAACTGGAGAGTCATTTGAAGAAGAAATTCAAGAAAGCCAAGAACCATTTATTCAAGACAAAATTGGTTCTTTGGAAGACTTGGAAGATGAATTTAATGATGATTGGTATAATGAGGTACTTGATGATGAAGATGTGGATGAAGAATTTGAAAATCCTATTTTTGAGCATGATCAAGGGGTTGATGATATTCCAATAGATTTTGAAGAAAGGTATAACTACCTTGTGAAGATGAAATATAACAGAGTCTTTTTAGATGGTGTAAGGCACCGCTCCCGGGCACCTTACGGTTGGTGATTCATCGCACTTAAAACATACATATAGTATATAATCATAAACTTCTCAAATGAGCATTTGTAGCGGAAACATTCAAACATAAACTTTTATTTTACTATAAATACTTTTGCCATTTAATACAACGTACGTCTTTTACAAAACATCTAATGTTGCATTACATTACAAAAGCACTATTACTAAATACAAGCTTTCTTTACATTGCCTAACTTTACTATGATTGCCGCGGAAGCATATGAAAACTGAGATTACGTAAGTAATCTCGTTTATTCGAATCCTTAGCAATCATAGGGTCATAAACAGTGACCTCTAATATAAAAATATAAAAATTTTACATTATAAAGAAGATTTCTTAAGTAATCCCTTTTATGGGAATCCTCAAGAAATCTTATAATAGCATGCAACGTGATGTGTTGCGTGCATTATGGGCCCGCAACACATGACGTTTCAGCATTATCAAAAGGAGAATGCCATCCTAAAAGAGCTGAGTAGCCGCCTCGTGCCATCCTCAGCAACACTACTTGCCAACTGGAAACACATAAAAAGTCAGCGTTGCTGAGTGAGTTCTAGTTTTATAATAAAACATACTTTAATTCTCATTAACTGTTCTTACATTCATGCGTTCACACATCATACGTACACGTAGATAATATTATTATTATCTTCATCATTCGTTTACTTACTTTCATTCGTGTACCATTCATCGTTCACATTCACATTCGTACTTACTTTCTTGACATTCTTTCGTGCATTCTTTACTTTCGTTCATACATTCATTACATTCGTTCGAACGTTCATTACATTCATTCGTACATTCATTACTTACGTTCGAACGTTCATTACATTCGGTGACATGTACAGTACCCCAAACATCATACATACTACTGGTGCTGGACCTGTGGTAATCAACCACGAACGTTGTGCACAAATGCTGATCCAGTCACCTGGGGTAGGTACATGCACCACTTATCTTTTCACTTTCCTTCTAGATCAATGCCATATGCTATACCCCGAACGTTGTGCACTAATACGGGTGCTGGACCTATGATGATCAATCACGAACGTTGTGCACTACTGCTGACCCAGTCACCTAGGGTAAGCGGCAAGGATCCCATACATACATCTGGTCAATCACAAAGACTGACCCCGATGTGCATCCTTCAGGGTAGCTAACCCACACACCGTTGAGCTAACACCTGCCAGGGGTGTGCACCTCCTTACATTTGCTTGCAAGCCTTTCTTATATTCGTTCATTCATTCGTTAATGCATGAATTCATTCATCATGTTCCTCTTTCATTA
This sequence comes from Flaveria linearis, assembly GCA_024085815.1. Classification (NCBI taxonomy): domain Eukaryota; kingdom Viridiplantae; phylum Streptophyta; class Magnoliopsida; order Asterales; family Asteraceae; genus Flaveria; species Flaveria linearis. Next base: position 36,598,454 of record CM044006.1, read on the forward strand.
TCTTTCACTTTACGTTCTTATTACATTCATTTCATTCTTTCATTCATTCACGTAAAGTCATAAAAAGATAACATACGTCAACACAAGGAACATAGATATTTACAAGTCATCAGTATTCACCATCTATCATAGCAATATCATACTTAACATACATACAACATACATACACTTCTCTATTCATTCACATCAGCCCTAATCGGGCGATTGAACATACCCCAGTCGCATGGCCTCCATGCGACTGGGTCGTGCGATTGGGCTGTCGTGCGAATGGGCGTACAATCATACGACTGGACTTCCTTCCGTACGAACAAACACTATGCGACTGGGCTATATGCGACTAACCCTTAACCGTACGACTGAACTACCCTGCGATTGGACCTATGCGACCGAAACCCTCAATCGCATGGACTATCGTGCGACTGAGGCTCAATCATGCGTCTGAGCCTCAATCGTATGATTGAACATCAGCTATTCTTCATTCGGGCGAATGGCCCTTCAGTCGCATAACCCTAACTGGGCAGCGACTGGAGTTCTTCATGAACAGCAGTCGCGAACCAACGAAGTCCAAACCCATCTAAACACGATTTCAGCCCAAATTAGCCCTCTTAAACCTCAGGGATTCATACTAGGACATCGTACAAGCATATACAAGTCCTATTTCATACTATAAACGCATTACTCAAGATCTCACCCAAATGGGTCAAACATACACTATTTCAAAAATAGGGTTTATATGTGATTCCAGCCCCAAAATCGTTTGAAAACGTGTAAATAAGGGGTTCTAGAACTCACAATAGCTGGTAGGAGTTGAAGAGCTTCGACTTGACTAGCTTCTCGACAAATCTTGAGCCCGTTCAGCACTTTCCCTCTTTCTTTCTCTGTTCTCTTTCGCTCTCTGCCTTTCTCCCGACTGAAAGTGTAAGTGTTGGGGAGGAGAAGAGAGTTGCTCCTCTTTTATAGGTACAGCTCAGTCACCTGATGCCCAGGGGCGACTGGACCTTCAGTCGCATGAACACGATGCGACTGGGCCTCCAGTCGCATGAGTTCCATGCGGATGAATCTTTAGCCGCGCGATTGGACTCCACTCGTACGGTTGAGCTTCAATCGTTCGAGTATCGTGTGATTGAACCTCCAGTCGCGTGAATTCCATGCGACTGAGACTCACTCGCGTATTACTTCAAAAGCCAAACTTCCGGGTGTTACAAGTCCACCCCCCCTTATTTAGGTTTCGTCCCCGAAACCTGTTATTACTCGAACAATCATGGGTAATGCTGCCTCATTTCTTCTTCAGTTTCTCACGTTGACTCGGATCCCTTCCTGTGCTACCACTGTACACGCACCAGAGGAACCACTTTATTTCTTAATCTCTTCTCCTTGCGATCGATGATCGCCACTGGTTGCTCTACATAGTTGAGCCGTTCATCTACCTCAATGTCCCCCAGTGGGACGATCATGTCCTTGTCCGCTAAACACTTCCTCAGATGAGACACGTGGAAAGTCGGGTGGATTCCACTTAGTTCATCTGGTAGATCCAACTTATAGGCCACCTCCCCTACTCGAGCAATGATTCGGAAAGGGCCTATATACCGCGGACTCAACTTACCCCGCTTTCGGAATCGGATGATACCCTTCCAAGGTGAGACCTTCAACATAACCCGGTCTCCCACCTGGAACTCAATCGGCCTGCGTCGTTTGTCGGCATAAGACTTCTGTCGGTCTTTGGCCGCCTTCATATAAGCTTTGATTCTTTCGAGCTTTTCAGTCGTAGCCTCGATCACTTTGACGCTTCCCAATTCTTTCTGACCAATATCACCCCAACAGATGGGTGTCCGGCATCTCCTACCGTATAGCATCTCGTAGGGTGGCATACTAATACTGGCATGATAGGTGTTGTACGAGAATTCAGCTAACGGTAAGTGGTCATCCCAACTTCCCCTGAAGTCAATAACACATGCCCGGAGCATGTCCTCCAAAGTCTGAATGGTCCTTTCCGACTGACCATCAGTTTGAGGATGATAAGTCGTGCTAATATGCAACCTCGTCCCCATAGCATCATGGAATTTCTTCCAGAAATTGGATGTAAACCGGGTGTCGCGACCAGACACAATCGACACCGGTACACCATGACGAGTCACAATCTCTTTGATGAAAAGATCGGCCAACCTTTCGGACGAATATGTCTCGCGCATCGGTAAGAAGTGAGCACTCTTCGTTAGGCGATCCACAATCACCCAGATCGTATCATACCCTTTCGGGGTACGTGGCAGGTTCGTGATAAAATCCATGGTGATGTGCTCCCACTTCCATTCCGGTATATCCAAAGGCTGAATCTTTCCATACGTCTTCTGATGCTCTGCCTTTACTTGCAAACACGTGAGGCACTTACTCACATACTCCACCACATCACGTTTCATACCCGGCCACCAATAATCTTTCTTCATATCTTGGTACATTTTGGTAGCACCGGGATGAATGGAGTATCGAGTTTTATGGGCTTCGTCCATGATCTTCATACGTAGATCCCCAAATCGAGGAATCCACATTCGCCCAAATCGAGTCTTGACGCCAAACGTATTTTCACCCAGTTCCGTGACCAGACCTCTCATTCGTTCAGAGTTTAGATGATCCTCTTTCAGCACCTCATCTTGGAACTCTTTGACTTGTTTCATCACGTCTGAGGTCATGATTAGTTGGTACGCCTTCACTCGAATCGGCTCGGGCCTCTCCTTTCGGCTAAGGGCATCAGCCACCACGTTGGCTTTGCCTGGGTGGTAATGGATCTCACAATCATAATCTTTTATCAGCTCCAACCACCGCCTCTGCCTCATGTTTAGATCCTTCTGCTTGAAGAAGTACTTCAAGCTCTTGTGGTTTGTGAAGATGGTGCACTTCGTCCCGTATAGATAGTGCCGCCAAATCTTCAACGCGAAAACCACAGCTGCTAGCTCCAAGTCATGAGTAGGGTAATTAACCTCATGAACTTTCAGCTGTCGGGATGCATAGGCTATCACCTTTCCCCTTTGCATTAATACGCACCCCAACCCCGAGTAGGAAGCGTCAGAATAAACCACTAAGTCTTTACTTCCATCGGGTAATGCCAATACTGGAGCTTGGGTCAATCTCGTCTTCAATTCTTCAAACGCCTTCTCTTGAGCTTGACCCCATACAAACCTCACATCCTTCCGGGTCAACTTGGTCAGTGGAGAAGCAATTGGAAAAGTCTTGGATAAACCTTCGGTAGTAGCCCGCCAAACCCAAGAAACTACGGATCTCGGATGACGTCTTTGGAGACTTCCATTGCATTACTGCCTCCACCTTCGCCGGATCAACCATAATCCTATCCGGATTTACCACGTGACCCAAGAATTGAACTTCTCGCAACCAGAATGCGCACTTGGAGAATTTAGCATACAACTTCTCCCTTCTCAATGTCTCTAAAACATCGCGAATGTGACCGGCATGCTCAGTCTCGCTCTTCGAATAAATCAAGATGTCATCAATGAATACAATCATTGATTTATCCAACATCGGCTGGCACACCCTGTTCATCAGGTCCATAAAAGCAGCTGGCGCATTGGTCAACCCAAAAGACATGACAAGGAACTCATAGTCACCGTAGCGCGTACGAAAAGTTGTTTTAGGGATATCCTGCTCCTTTACCTTCAGTTGACGGTAGCCTGATCGAAGATCTATTCGTGAAAACCAACTAGCACCCTGAAGTTGATCAAACAAGTCGTCGATCCTCGGCAAGGGGTATCTGTTCTTTACCGTCAACTTATTCAGCTCGCGGTAGTCGATGCACATCCTCATACTACTGTCCTTCTTCTTTACGAACAGGACCGGAGCACCCCAAGGTGAGATACTCGGTCTAATAAACCCCTTATCCAGCAGCTCTTGTAACTGCTCCATCAACTCTTTCATCTCCGTCGGGCCAATCGGTATGGTGCTTTGGCAACAGGTTGGGCGCCTGGTATCAGATCAATCTGGAACTCGATCTCTCTGTCAGGTGGCAATCCCGATAAGTCTTCCGGGAACACGTCTGGAAACTCACGCACAACCGGAACATCAGATAGTTGTGGTGTTGGCCTTTCTACATCTTTTACATAACATAAGAAGGCGCTGTATCCACGCCTCATACATTTCCCCGCCACTGCCATTGAGATCACCTTTGGAATCGTAGTAACCCGATCCCCATAAACTGTCACTGAACTACCGTCGGGCGCTGTCAAATTGATCATCTTCTTGCGACACACAATGTTCGCCTCAAAATCCGCCAACCAATCCATTCCAAGCACCAAATAAAAACCGCCTAACGTCATCGCAAACGGCTTAACCGGAAATATACGGCCTTCTAGTTCTACATCGCAACCCTCTATCACCTCGGAAATCCTGGTGGTTTTACCTATAGTGGTCTCTACATCAAACGGCACATCCACACGTCTACTACTACCGGGCAATTTGGCACACAAAGCAGCAGAAATAAAACTCCTACTGGCACCCGAATCAAATAATACAGAGGCTAAAGTTTGGTTCACCAGAAACGTACCGGACACTACATCAGGGTCCATCCTAGCCTCCTCCTGTGTCATCGTGAATGCCCTGGCGCTTGCTCTCGACCCTTCACCCCCTGTCTTCTTCACACCGGAACCCTGGGACCTCGGCTTCTTGCAATCTTTATTCATATGGCCACTTTCCCCACAGTTAAAGCACCTCATAACTTTACACTCTTTAGCCATATGACCGGGCTTTCCACACTTAAAACAGACATTCAGCCCCCATCTGCACTCGCCACCGTGCTCTCTCCCACATTTCCCACACTTTCTCGACCCTGTACTCGACGTGACCACACGGCGATCATCAACTCATGCCTTCTTGCTACTTGTCGAAGTATCACCTCGACCCAACCTCTTCCCCTGCCACTTCCTTTCATCACTTCCCTTCTTACTACCCTCAGCCTTCACCGATACAGCCCATTTATCGTACAACCTCCCCGCCAAATCCATTGCCGACCTGAAGGTGCTCGGTCGGGTAGAAATCAAATGCCAACGAATTTCGGCTGGCAGCCCCTGGATATACCTGTTGATCTTTCGAGACACCGGCGTCACCTGCTCTGGCACCAACCGTGCCATGTCGTTGAACTTGGTGGTGTATTGTTGGTGGGTCATCGTCCCTGCCTCCAAATGCAGGAACTCTTCTCAACTCTGTTCCTCTCCCGACAAGGACTGAACTCCTCGATCACCATTCTCTTCAACTCGGACCACTTCATCTTCCCAATGGCCCTGCTACCCTCGGCCTGGACAATATTGTCCCACCAGCACAACGCCGTCCCCGTGAAAGAGTGGGTAGCAAACTTCACCTTTTTATCCTCCTGGCAATCACTGATATCGAGGACCGCCTCCATCTCTCTCACCCATTGGTGAGCATCCGCAGCCGTGCCAGAACCATCAAAAGTCGGGGGCTTGCACCTCATAAATGCCCCGTAGTTACAACCCCGGGCTGTCTCCCGTACCTGATCTTCTTCCTCTTCCTCTTCAGCATCAGATAGTACCGTTTCTGCTTCCGTCTGTTGCTGTCTACCTGAGGACCGATTCCTCCCTCGCCTCTCGTCTTCACGTACTGCCTTTATCACTTCGGTCACTACAGACGGTAAGATCGTCTGCATGACCTTGTGCACTTCCTCGACCACTGCCTCTTTTACCGAGGCTCTCAAATTTGCGCTTTCGTCTGTCTCCTCCTGATGAGGAATCTCGTTTTCCTCATGAACCACTTTCTCTGCCCTAGGTCTTCCTCGCGTGATACGCGGTTCAGCACCACGTCCACCACCATGGGAAGCTTTAGATGATCTACAACCGACCATCTTCTATAACACTGAAAGATTCAAACACCAACACGGTCATTCAAGGAAATAGCTCAGTTTATGTCAAGTATAGTAAGTCCCTAATTACAGTGGCCAATTGTGATTAGCCACTTACTCTACTCTTCGTACCCCGAGCATTACCTGTCCTGACTACATTAGTATCTAAATCTAACATTACACATAAACCACATCACATGCGCACATAATACCAGTTAATCTTTAAGAAAAATACCTGATGGCACGCAACTACTCAGATGGCATTCTCTTCCTTCCTGTCCCATTCTCAGTTTAAGTTTAGGTTCATTTTGAAAATTTACCCATTTTACTTAAACTTTTGCTCTGATACCAACTTGTAAGACCCCGCTCCCGGGCACCTTACGGTTGGTGATTCATCGCACTTAAAACATACATATAGTATATAATCATAAACTTCTCAAATGAGCATTTGCAGCGGAAACATTCAAACATAAACTTTTCTTTTACTATAAATACTTTTGCCATTTAATACAACGTACGTCTTTTACAAAACATCTAATGTTGCATTACATTACAAAAGCACTATTACAAAATACAAGCTTTCTTTACATTGCCTAACTTTACTATGATTGCCGCGGAAGCATATGAAACCTGAGATTACGTAAGTAATCTCGTTTATTCGAATCCTTAGCAATCATAGGGTCATAAACAGTTACCTCAAATATAAAAATATAAAAATTTTATATTATAAAGAAGATTTCTTAAGTAATCCCTTTTATGGGAATCCTCAAGAAATCTTATAATAGCATGCAACGTGATGTGTTGCGTGCATTATGGGCCCGCAACACATGACGTTTCAGCATTATCAAAAGGAGAATGCCATCCTAAAAGAGCTGAGTAGCCACCTCGTGCCATCCTCAGCAACACTACCTGCCAACTGGAAACACATAAAAAGTCAGCTTTGCTGAGTGAGTTCTAGTTTTATAATAAAACATACTTTCATTCTCATTAATTGTTCTTACATTCATGCGTTCACACATCATAGGTACACGTAGATAATATTATTATTATCTTCATCATTCGTTTACTTACTTTCATTCGTGTACCATTCATCGTTCACATTCACATTCGTACTTACTTTCTTGACATTCTTTCGTGCGTTCTTTACTTTCGTTCATACATTCATTACATTCGTTCGAACGTTCATTACATTCATTCGTACATTCATTACTTTCGTTCGAATGTTCATTACATTCGGTGACATGTACAGTACCCCAAACATCATACATACTACTGGTGCTGGACCTGTGGTAATCAACCACGAACGTTGTGCACAAATGCTGATCCAGTCACCTGGGGTAGGTACATGCACCACTTATCTTTTCACTTTCCTTCTGGATCAATGCCATATGCTATACCCCGAACTTTGTGCACTAATGCGGGTTCTGGACCTGTGATGATCAATCACGAATGTTGTGCACTACTGTTGATCCAGTCACCTAGGGTAAGCGGCAAGGATCCCATACATACATTTGGTCAATCACAAAGACTGACCCCGATGTGCATCCTTCGGGGTAGCTAACCCGCACACCGTTGAGCTAACACCTGCCAGGGGTATGCACCTCCTTACATTTGCTTGCAAGCCTTTCTTATATTCGTTCATTCATTCGTTAATGCATGCATTCATTCATCATGTTCCTCTTTCATTATCTTTCACTTTACGTTCTTATTACATTCATTTAATTCTTTCATTCATTCACATAAAGTCATAAAAAGATAACATACGTCAACACAAGGAACATAGATATTTACAAGTCATCAGTATTCACCATCTATCATAGCAACATCATACTTAACATACATACAACATACATACACTTCTCTATTCATTCACATCAGCCCTAATCGGGCGATTGAACATACCCCAGTCGCATGGCCTCCATGCGACTGGGTCGTGCGATTGGGCTGTCGTGCGAATGGGCGTACAATCGTACGACTGGAATTCCTTCCGTATGAATAAACACTATGCGACTGGGCTATATGCGACTAACCCTTAACCGTACGACTGAACTACCCTGCGATTGGACCTATGCGACCGAAACCCTCAATCGCATGGACTATCGTGCGACTGAGGCTCAATCGTGCGTCTGATCCTCAATCGTACGATTGAACATCAGCTATTATTCATTCGGGCGAATGGCCCTTCAGTCGCATAACCCTAACTGGGCAGCGACTGGAGTTCTTCATGAACAGCAGTCGTGAACCAACGAAGTCCAAACCCATCTAAACACGATTTCAGCCCAAATTAGCCCTCCTAAACCTCAGGGATTCATATAGGACATCATACAAGCATATACAATTCCTATTTCATACTATAAACGCATTACTCAAGATCTCACCCAAATGGGTCAAACATACACTATTTCAAAAATAGGGTTTATATGTGATTCCAGCCCCAAAATCGTTTGAAAACGTGTAAATGAGGGGTTCTAGAACTCACAATTGCAGGTAGGAGTTGAAGAGCTTCGACTTGACTAGCTTCTCGACAAATCTTGAGCCCGATCAGCACTTTCCCTCTTTCTTTCTCTGTTCTCTTTCGCTCTCTGCCCTTCTCCCGACTGAAAGTGTAAGTGTTGGGGAGGAGAAGAGAGTTGCTCCTCTTTTATAGGTACAGCTCAGTCGCCTGATGCCCAGGGGTGACTGGACCTTCAGTCGCATGAGCACGATGCGACTGGGCCTCCAGTCGCATGAGTTCCATGCGGATGAATCTTTACCCGTGCGATTGGACTCCACTCGTACGGTTGAGCTTCAATCGTTCGAGAATCATGCGATTGAACCTCCAGTCGCGTGAATTCCATGCGACTGAGACTCAGTCGCGTATTACTTCAAAAGCCAAACTTCCGGGTGTTACAGATGGGCAAACAGTTTCTCAGATAAACAATGAATATGAGAAATGTATAGCTGCAGAATCTGTTGCTCCAATAGATCCAAACAAAATAGTGATTGAACATGGAGAATGGAATAGAGAAAGAGAAAGTATTAATGTTGATGAACTTTCTAGTTCCGAGCTGCACCATCCAGATCCTGAAGATATGAGTGTGTTTGCTTTAAGATCATGGTTGCAAGCCAGGAATTATCCTTGTAGGAAATTGAAAAGACTTCAATCTGTATCATTGAGAAATCTAGTTAAAAGTTTCCAAGAGACGGAAAAACAAACTAAAAAGATGATCATATCGGATACTGACAATCCTCAATACTTGGAAATTACAAAAAGAACAAGAGTATTGAAGCCACAGGAGATTAAACAAATGGCAATGAAATCAACTGCTCATGAAAAGAGAAAAGAGTTAATGAAAATGTTTCCAGAATCTGAAAAACAAGCTTATAAGGCTTCTGAGGAACAAATACAAATTTTGGATACGTCAAGATCAACTGGTGATTTGGTGAGGAATGTATTACAAAATGGTCAATCAGTTGCTGAATTGTTGAATGCTATGATTGCACCTGACTTCACAAATCAAGTAAAGATAATAGCATGGAAGTATGATGAAGTATTTGATGCTTTTCTGATCAAAAGAGTAAATGCAGTGTGTGATGTTTATCACTTTTATGCAAGCATCATAGAACTTCCAGTGCCGGATCTAAAAGAGTTGAATAGATTATTGTTGATTAATCATTCAAATGTAGAGAGAGGAACAAGGATGGTGGAGTTGTTGAGAACATGGTTGGAAAGATCGAGTAATTTTTTGAGAACAAGGTGTGAACAAGAGGATAAAGAATACTTCATATCGATGAAGAAGAAGAGAAGTAAGAAAGGTAACCAATCAGATGAAGATCACTTTATGATTGAATTCTATAACAAGTATGTAGAAAAAGTGACAACTCCTGTCTTAAAGATGATTGATGGGAATCAAAAGACAAAACCAATTCACAGATGGTTTTACAATTCAGAAACTTTTGAACTTAAGCTTGTGAGAAATTTAGAAGATTGGAATGAAGATATGATAACATTGTTTGGTGCATTCGAATTAAGATTGCTACACCCAAGTTACATTTCATTCTTATCTATTCAAAAGTTTGAAAAGCTATCGAATGAGACAGCAGAGCAAGATAAGAAATACTTTGTGTCAATTATCAATGTTATGAGTGCTGCCATGGAGAGAATTGCTTTAAGAAAAGCACTGGCTTATGCAAACATAGTGAAGAAAGATATTCCTGATATTGAATTTATGAGAATTTCAAGGAAAGGTGTGCTTGAAGTGTATACTAAAGACTGCGGAATTCCTATTGAGCTGTATGCAAATGTTGATATAGCATGTTTGTCAAAGAACACTTTGGAATGAATGAAGCAGTTAGAGATAAAAACAAATGATTCAAAGCCAGAGCAAGCAGTCCTAGCAAAGAAATTTAAGTCATCAATAGAGAATTCTTTGAAAGAAACAGAAATTTACAAGAAAAAGCCAATGTTCACAGTTAAAGAAGAACCTGAAGAATTCTTTGGTTAAAGAAAATAAAGACAAAAGTATGAATATGATGATGTTAAAGATGAAGACAAAGACAAAGATCAAGAAGAAAAGCAAGGATGGAGCTGAAATGAAGACAGAAGACAATGTAAATCTTAGGGGGAGTATTATAGGTCCCTTAGAAGATTAACATTTAGTCTTTATTGTCTAGTTTTGTATTTTATACTAGTATAAGGACTAGTTTTGTAAATTTTAGTTCCTTAGTTTCTAGTAAAAATAGCTTAGACTTAGAGTAGATTGATAAGTTTTTGCATGAACTGCTCTCTAACTCTTGTAATTGTCTTTGCTTATCAATGAATTTGGAATTTTGTTGCTATTGCTTGATTTGATTACAATTGTTTGTATTTCTTTGAATTGTTATCGTTAATCATTACAGATTGCTCTAATTGATCCTATCAAAAATATTATGTAATTAAAATAAACCTATTTTTTAAACTTTAGCAGGTGTGGTGGCTATTGCGGGTCCGATTATTTCAGATGTCAACGGTGGTTCAGGGGGCTGCGAGCAGGGGGCTGCGAGCAGGGGGCTGCGAGCAGGGGGCTTCAAGCAGGAGGGTTCGAGCAGGGGCCTTCGAGCAGCGGCGTTCGAGCCGCGGGGTGTCGAGCCGCGGGGCTTCGAGCAGCAGGGCTTCAAGCAGCGGGGCTTCGAGCAGCGGGGCTTCGAGCAGCGGGGCTTCGAGCAGCGGGGCTTCGAGCAGCGGGGCATCGAGCAGCGGGGCTTCGAGCAGCGGGGCTTCGAGCAAGAGAGCTTCGAGCAAGGGGCTGCGACGAAGAGCCTTCGAGCTGCGGCGGCGACCAACGGCGGCGACCAGCGGCGACGACCAGCGGCGGCGACCAGCGGTGGCGAGCAGGGCCGACGAGCAGAGGTTGGCGAGTGTTGTGGGGGCTGTGGAGTGGTGAGTGTTGTGGGGGTTGTGGAGAAATGATATGGGTTTTAGGTTTTTAGAGTTAGAAGAGGTTGGAAGGTTTGAGAAGATAGGTGTCTGGGTCTTCTCCAATAAGAGGACGGGAAGACATTTTTAAATGAAATGTCTTCCGAAAAACAAATAGTCTGAAAGTTCAAATGTCTGCGCATCCTCTTCTCGGTGAAGACAAAAGAGGCTGAGAAGATCTTTTGTAAAAAAACAAACAGCCCCTTAGAGGGGATGTAAGGAAGTCCTCACTGTTTACCTCATAGGCTAGATCAATAATGGCCTCTGTGATGAACAGGTCATCAGACAAGGAAGATATTTCCATAATTTCTTCCACAACTTGAATTTCTACTTTGGAAGAAACTTAAACTGCACTACCTTCCCCTTCAAAGTCGGTTGCTAGGCCATGAGTCTATGTATCCCCTTATAAGTTAATCTCAGGTTCAATATAGACCTTAGGTTGACCAACTTCCGCTTTAAAGGTAGGTAGTTCAATCATCCTTTGAAGCTCTTCAACTCCAAAGTAGGCAACAGCTACATCAGGGGAGGGTTGTTCAAGGAAGGAGCTTATCAGAAATTTGGTTAGAAACTTGTTAAGATCAATAAGCATGCTTCCATCCACTTGAATAGTAGGGAGTTGGTTAAGGGAAGATGGTTGCAGGGAGTTGCTGTGTGGTGGGATAAAAAGAAGAAATGACATCAAGGGAAGTTGTTGTGATGGCAAGACTAGGTTCCTCATGTCTTTGTTTCTGTACATTCTCCACCTTTTTGGTAGCATCATCTTGAGAAGTAGATGAGCTAGAGGAAGAACTTAAATAAACCTGAGTTAGTACATGCCTAACAGACTTCTCAATCTGTGTCTCAGCTAGTTGAGCCTTGAGATCTACAATCTCAAGTTGCTGAGTGATAGACGTATTTTCTAAAGTCCTAATCTTTGGTTCCAGGTTTGAGACATTAGAATGTAGGTACTCAATGATGAGTTGTAGACTGTGCTAATCGTCCTTTGAAGAATCATTGGGAGATGAGATAACATACCAGGTATGTTCAGCATCACCACCAGATGTGGTTTCTTGGCGCCCTGGATACCCTTGCGTACTGATGTCTCCTTCAAAGTCATCAATGGGAAAGGTTGTCGTAGATTCAGTCCCACTTATGTTACCATTGTCCTAAGAGGCTAATAAAACACTCTCAGTAGTGGCATCTAAATCTACATGAGTCACCTCCACTCCAGTTGGACTCACCTCAATTTGGTTTAGCTGATGTGGGCTATATATCAAGGGTTCCCTAGGGCTCAGTTGATCTGGGAGTGGTGTGGTAGATCAACATCATGGCCCTGATAAAACATGATATCCTCATCAGTTCGGGTTAATAGGTCAAGAAAGGATACAAATGTTATTTCTAATGACCCGGGACCTTGGTCAACACCTAATGGTTCCTTTGTAATTGCAGTTGAAAGTGATGTGGCTGTCCCTTTATGGCTGCTCAGGGGAGTGTTGGGACTCACCCTGAGAGCTTATGGCTTGGGTAATAGGCTCATCAGGTTGAGGCTGAGGAGACTCAATACTGATATTGAGGTCAATTAAGGAGGATGGTTGGACCTCTGGCTGAGTGGGAGCCCTGTGTTCCACTCTAGCCTTTTTGGTTTGAAGAGACGGGACTTGCTCAATCAGAGTAGATTGATCAAGGGTTCTTTTGGAGCATCTCTTGTATATGATTCTAATTGGTGGGAAGAAGTGATTGGCAGTGTAGTGGTGGTCTCTGGTGTGGGTTCATCACCTGCTAGGTCTGCAGGGATGTCACAAGGAGCCATGGGCTCAAGCATACCTGGAAGGAGAGTAGTGAACCTTCTAGTAAAGTTGGTGGACACCTTCTTTAACATTTTGAAGATGCTAGGCTTCATATATGGAACCACTAGAATATTTGCACATTCTAGTTTGTCCTGGTCAAACTCACAGTTGATTATGTGCTGAATAAACCTGGGATACATATAGAATGGATTCCTGATTAGATTGCCTCACAGATTGTTCAATACAAACCTTGATTAGTATATGGGATTTGATCCCAACCCCTGATTTGTTAGATAAGTTGTGCATGACAATGTGTAGCAAAAACATCCGGTTGTAGGAGAAGTTGAACTTGTAAATTGTTGAATTGCTCACATCTCCTCCATTTCCCATTTGCATGTTGGTAGCCTCCAAATTAGGCTTAGGGAACTCAGTGGGGGCTCCTTCATCATGGAGTTCTAGATACTCCCTGATGGTTGTTTCACTGATGATTATGTCATATCGGCAGATCACTGATCACATGACCCTTTCATTATTGAGCATGTCGTTTTGACCATTAGCCCAGAATTCGGCCATGTGCTTTGAGTAGATGGTGGGTTTAATAATAAGGGAAGTAAATGTTGGTCCCTAACAGCTTTGAATCATGCAATTGATGAAGATTTTGGATCAAAAGTATATAATATATGGATAAAAAGATGAACAATGAAGAACACTAAATAAAACCCCAATTTGATCTGAATTTGATTGCAATAGGTGTTGTTTACATGGAAACCCCAATCAATAGCTCATTCAAGCTTGTTAACCCTAATTGCAACTTAACTATTTATAGTGAATATAATATTCACTAATGATACATTAAGCCCCTAGACTTCAACTAATAAATGGAAATTACATATAAAACCTAAAAGATGACTAAAACATATTTAAATATATTTTGTTAGAACAAAATATATTTATTACAATAAAACTCCTAGTCATCTAAATCTTCAACGTCTCATCTCGTTTCTTCGTCTCGTACTTGACGTTTGACTTTTGTTGACTTTGACCGTGACGTTGACTTGTGTTGACTTTGACTGTGTTGATAATATAGACTATCTTGTACAGCTCTAACAATACTCCCCCTTAGTCTATCATTATCAACGTCTTCAAACGAAATCAGCACCGAGAAGTCAACAGTAGAAAGATTTTCAAATTGAAGCTTTCTGAATTTGATAAAAAAGATTATTCATCTCATAAGCTCCCCCAATTTATATGCTCCCCCTTTTCCGGTGCATCCTTTGTGAAGATATTGGAAAAAATTTCCCAAATCTCTAATCTTGAATGCTTCAGAAGATGTAGGTGGAGGATTCCTAGCTCGGTATCTTGTACAAACTTGAGCAACAGGTTCTCTGATCAGGTAAATTGCTCAACTGATGATCGGCCATCACTTATAGCAAAAATCCGAAACACATTCACAAACACAATCTCGACATTTCTAATTAGATCATTTCATTTTAACAAAATAAACCCGTGTTTATCTGTGTGTGAAAACAAGTGAACCCGTGTTCGTTTGTGCGCAGTTTCTGTGAAATACATGAAAAATGATAAAATTGTAACAGTATAATATGGAAGACCTAAAAGAATTTTGAAATCAAAATTTATTATAATTTTTATTTTTATTTTTATTATATACATTTATTATAACATTTTCTTATCTATTTTTTTATAACCGAGAACTGAATCGATTATAAGATCACATCCTCAAGATATACTTTAGCACAAAGATGAAATTAATCATCAGCAAGCAATGAGATCACACTAATAACTGAATCTAATCACTGTCTTTGAATGATTTTGAAATTCTCAAACAGATCAATAACAATTGTTGATATGTTTATCCACTTAAACCCATTCCCTATCTTTTTCAACAACCGGCAGATGATTCATTAAGGTTCGATTAAATACTTTAGAATGCTAGGACCCCACAATCATTTGACAAAAACCCTTACCCAACCTCAGGATTTCATGAATTTTGTTACGATCTTTATAGAGCAAAGCTTGTGCATTTGTGTGCAAGTGATTATCAACAGAATATTGCATTTTGTGATGTATTCATCGTTAGACGATTTAATAGACCAAAATGATGAGAGCTCCACGTCAGTACTATCGTATAGTAGAGGAGATCATCATATTGTGCCGATGCGAGCTCCAAGTTAGTACTATCGTACAGCAGAGGAGATCATCACTCCAGATCAGTACTTCCGTACAACAGAGGAGATTAGCACAAACACAAAACACGTAATTACACCAAACATGGATCAAAGATATTGCTTATATGATTTGTATCATAGTGGGTGAAAGATCAATTCTCAATCCAATTTTTGTCGGGACTCAGTTTTTTTGCATGCCAAAATGATTGCGTAAATCCAGACATCCTTAAGCATATATTTTAATTTAAATCATTATGTTGCTGTCTACTTTATTATTCAGGCTGAGTCTACCAAGCATATCATAAAAGAATTGTTTGCTTTTTTCTTATTTGCAATAAAAATAAGATGCGAATAAGATAACAGCATCAGTTACTATCATTTCTCATTTTAAAATGCAAGTCATGCAAAGACAAGCATTTCAAGATAATATACAATCATTTCTCAGTCATCTCGAATCAAGTTCACAGTTCTCTTTTCATTTTTTTATTTAATTTTGATATACTTTCCCCAAAATTTTAATTTTTGCAAATCTATTGTTGTTGTTTTTTTGTTTGTTTTTTAATTTTTTTTAAAAAATTTTTTGTTATGTTTTTTTAATTATAAAACTAACAAAAATAGAAATTTACCATAAAAGGTCTTCCAAACTACACTGATATGAAGATAAAAAATCAATTCTCAAGAAATGTGCAGAGATGGTGAAGTGAGAACTGTGATTGTGCAGATAAAAATCCAGATTGTGGATGAAATACCATGACCTTAACCTGTTTGTTCCGCCTCAAATTCGTAACAGGAACAATCTCTGTCAGTGAACCGGATTACTAACAGGCCTCCTGAATTGTTCCTTCACTCATAAACAGATTAGTTAGAAAGAGGAACCCCGACCATCATAGTCCATGGTGTTCCTTTTGCAACGGTAGAAGTAACTTGCTTCAACAAACAATCTGTTGAAACATTAGGGATATCTGTATCCTTCCTTTTAATTTGCCAAATTTGTTTCGGTTCAATTAATTTGGATTTGAATGAATTAAATTTGGAAATCATTTTCTGTATAAGACTGGAAGGAAAAGAACTTGGTTTTAAACCTTTGGTTATTTTCATCTTTGAATCATATGAAACCGGCTTGACATGAAAAGGTTTGGATGGAGAGTTTTTCATCCAATCATGTGAAACCAACTTGACATGAAAAGGTTTGGATGGAGAGTTTTTCATCCAACCATTCAAAGATGTGTGCTTTTCACCTCTTGATCTAGAGAAGAAACCCGTGTTGCCTTTACCAACTGGAACATCCCTTGTAGACTATGATCCGAAGAAGCAACTCGTTTTGCCTTTACCATTCAAAGCAAGTCTTTGAGGGCACTTCTTTACCACATGACCTTCTTTTCCACACTCAAAACAAGCCTTGAAAGGATTTTGATGCTTGACTGACCCGTGTGGAGCATGTAGGGATGAGGATTGCTTTGAGCTTGTAGTAGATTTTTGCTTGTTTTGAATTTTCCCATGCTGAACAGGGAATGAGATCTTTGCTGATTGACTGGGTTGTTTTTGTAGTTGGAGAAGAGATCTGTATTGGTTTTGATTCAGCTTTTGTAAGCTTTTGAGACTTGACAACTTCAGGTGATATCTTGATCTTTGAGGAACCAACATGTTCCTCTATGTTTAATTCACCATCTGAGCTTATCCAGTCTCGTATACACAGATCTGTCTCCAACGGATCTTGATTGACACCTCTTATTGTGTCGGATTCGGTTATAGGATTCTTATTGCTTGACGATTCGACAATTGTTCCTGTAGGATTCTATGTGCCCAAGACACTTAGAATATTGATGTGGTTAGTACGTTATGATCCAAGTCGGGTTATACCCAATAACAAGCTTAGCAAACACCAATTAATATTTAATTGATGATATGATCATGCAATTAAATATTTACACCAAATTTAGAAAATGGGTTTTCTAAATAAGTTGCATATGAGATGGAACAATTTATTAGGATATTTTGTTCAATAATATTATTTGAAGTGTTATTTAAATTAGTTGTATAACACCAAATAATAATGAGAGTATACTACTTATACAATTAATTGGTTAATTGTATAAACTAGTTACAAGACTAGACAATATATAAGTGTGTGTTAATATTTGTTTTTGTAAGAAAAACATCTATTTTTCTAAATTGTGGCCTTCCACCACAACACACACACATGCATGTGTAAGAATGTGTTTATTTAAAAGAAATTCTCTTCCTTTTACTTGGCAAAACCGTCCCATGTGGAGGACAAAAAGACACACACATGCATTTGTCATGTGTTCCACTAACTCTAGAGATTCTCTTGTAAACATACTCACATGCTTTCTTGTCTACTCCACTCTCTTGTGAACTACAAAAGAAAGCACACTCTCAAAAACATAACATGCAAGACACACAAAAAGACTTCAGCCCTCTCTCTCTTCAAAAGCTACGGTTTCTTGAAGCTGAAATGAAAGGGTTTTTCAGCAAGTTTTAGCAGGATCTTGAGAGGTTCTTGAAGTGTTTTCATGTTGTTCTTGGAGTGTTCTAATAGCAAGAAAGGTTCTTGCATTCCATGATCACAATTCTCACATGCAAACAACAACTTGAACTCACTCCTCTCTCTCCCAAAAGCTACGGTTTTTCAGCTTCAGCAGGAGGTTTTGAGCAGTTTTTTTCATGTTGTTCTTGGTGAATTCTACCTAACAAGAAGAGGTGTTTGCATAGAGCTTGGGGTATACTAGCTTGAGGACTTCTATCCTTGAAGTCTTGGCTATATTTTGGGCATCTCCATCTTCATCAAACATCTCGTTTTGATTGAATTTTGCTGCTGCAGTAAGGTATTACACAGCTCACTGAAGCTGTGATTTTATGTGCATTTACATATGTTCATAGCTTGCATATTCATATAAATGATCCTTTGTTCTTTGGGTTTGTTTTATACATTAATATGGTCATCTAATGAATATATTTTTCAGCTTATAAACATGGTTATAATGCTTTACTTCCGCTGCGTTTTCTGAAAGTTTAAATGGTTAAACTATGATTTTATGTTCTAACAAACCCAACAATGGCATCAGAGCCGGTTATGTGGATAGCTTGCTTGTTCTTGTCCTTTAAAAATTAGTTTTAGAGGATGATTTTAAACTCATAATAGGCTGATTATGGGCTGCTACATTTCTGTTTTGATGAATCCCCAACTTTCAAGATTATATCATACATGCTTGTGATGAAATCTTGAAAGAAATACATGTTGATAAAATGTTGATTGTTTGGACAATATTTAAAACCAAAAATTTCAGTTTATGTTGGCTGAAATTTGGTGGTTTTAAGTGGGGTTTCATTATATGAATAAATGATATGATCATTGGTTGTTAAAGTGCATAACCTAGCTTAAGGCCTTGTGTGATTTGGATGGTTTTAATGGTTGTTTTAATTCATTCAATTGGGTTGTAATATTTATGTTTATTATTTGGGTTGTAATTATTTATTCATTTGGTTATGTAATAAATAGATTAGGTTCATTTCTTTTATTAGAAAAATGTATTAGGATATAATTTTTGTAAAAGGAAGATGCACAAAATGAAGACCCAAAGATGGACATCAAAGACACAAAAAAGGGACTTGAAGCATATGGATGCAAGTTCAAGTGGGAGTCTAAGAAGACCTCTATTTTGTGTTGTATTCAACCCTTAGGAAAGACCAAATGATCACACTTGTGATGGCAAACAAGTGTGGTCACAATAGTAGCTATGGTTATGCACATTGTGGTTGTTTATATTATGCTTGTTTGGTTGTTTGTTGTATGATTGTTGTTTGATATTTGGATATACATAACAAACTCATTAGCAAACATAACAAGCTGGAAATTTATGGTTTCTAATCATTAAGTGGTTAATAAGAGGTTATTAAAAGGATTAATGATTTAATAAAAGAGGTTTTATTAAAAATAAACCATAAGATACCTTACATCTATGGTTCTTAGTCATTAAGTGATTAATAAGAGGTTATTAAAAGGATTGATGATTTAATAAAAGAGGTTTTATTAAAAATGAACCATAGGATACCTTGTATTTGAAAGCATGCAAATACAAGGTACATAGAGTTTTCAAAACTAGAATTAATGAAAACTAAAAAAAATCCCTTTTCAAACAAGTTTTACACCGTCCTTTTGCACAACACTTAAGTCATTTGGAAACTCTTAATGGGATAAAGGTCACCTAACCATTTTGAGGGAACTTATGACTTAAGGTGGGAATACCACATTGGTGGGATAAAGGTCACCTAACCACTTGTGTTGGTAAACTCACATGTGTGTGCAAGTAGGGTGACTTGATTTGCAAACCATGTTGAATGGATCACCTAAAATATGGTTTCCAAATGGTGTTGATGGGATTAACTTGCCGACTTTACATATGATGTTTAAAGTCGATCCCATACCGCTAGAAGTTGCAAAAGGTTGCAATTGTCAAAAGTTGACTACCTTGTTAATTTGAATAATGGGATAAAGG
This sequence comes from Flaveria linearis, assembly GCA_024085815.1. Lineage (NCBI taxonomy): Eukaryota > Viridiplantae > Streptophyta > Magnoliopsida > Asterales > Asteraceae > Flaveria > Flaveria linearis. The sequence continues at coordinate 36,618,211 of CM044006.1, forward strand.
TCACCTAACCATTATTTGAATGTAACGTTGGATTCTAGATTTTAATTATTAATTGTCTATGAGACATAAAGGGTATTAATAATTAAAATGAAATTTTTCAGAAATACTAAAAGAACTTTGTAAAATTTATAGAATGACCGCAAACAATAATGCTACCACCCCGACCGTCCATACCCTATCACTGAGAACTATTTTAGAGAGGGATCGTCTGAACCATAATAACCTTATGGACTAGTCTCGAAACTTAAGAATTGTTCTCAAGCAAGAGCAAAGGCAAATGTCCTTGACGATCCTATTCCTAACCAACCCGACCCCGACGATGTTGAGGCCATTCCCGATCCCAAGGCAAATGTTGCCAAAGGAGGAGGGCATGTCAAAGGCAAAGGGGAAGGGAGATCAAAGCGGAACCTCCAAAACCTAAGCTTATGAGGCCTAAGGTAACCGAAAACGATCCATGCTTTGAGTATGGTGAGATAGGTCATTTGAAAGGGAATTGTCCAACCTATCTCAATGAGTTGAGAAATAAGAGGGATGCTGGGCAAACCTCAAGCACAACTTTAATAATCCATATTGACTTAAATGTTATTTCCTCAAAGCACATGGGTAATTGGATACCACATGTGGAACTCACTATTGCAATCTGTTGCAAAGGTTCAAAAGAAATAAGCACTTTAAGAAAGGAGACTATGTTTTGAAACTTTCAAGATGTTTGGAAGTTGTTCTTCAAAACATGTTATATGCTCCTAGTTTGACTAGGAACATGATTTAAGTTTCCCTTTTAAAATGATATGGTTATGATTTAAGGTTAGTAAATGATGATATTTATGTTTATATGGATGATGTATATTATTTCAAGGCTATGCCTTCTAATGATATTTATGAATTGGTCCATGATGATTCGTCCTATAATAACACATTATACCTATCATACACCAAGAGACTTAAAATGGTTTAAGTGACTCTTACTCTTGTCATTGTCATCTTAGTCACATAAACAAGAAACGGACTTAAACACCTTAAAAGAATGGTCTTTTAAAAGCAAATGAAATTTGTTCATTTGATAAGTGTGAATCTTGTTTACAAGGTAAGATGACCAACACGCCCTTTAGTGGTACTAATGAGAGGGCAAAAAGACTTATTAGGAATCATACATTTGGATGTATGTGGTCCTTTTAAGACAATGACAAGGTATGGTGAAACTTACTTCATTACCTTAACCGACGATTATAGTCGCTATGGTTATGTGTACTTGATGGCACATAAACATGAAGAATTTGAAATGTTCAAAAACTTCAAGAATGAAGTAGAAAATCAACTCGATAGAACTACCAAAGTTCTCCGTTTAGATAGAGAAGGTGAATACCTAAGTGAGACTTTTGGGGATCATCTAGGAAGTTGTAAGATTGTCTCACAACTTACTCCTCATAGAACACCATAACATAATGATGTGTCTGAAAGGAGATCGAACCCTATTGGATATGGTTCGACCTATGATGGCTATAAGCTCACTACCTCTAATCATTTTGGGGTTTCGCACTACTCTCCGAGGCTCGTATTTTGAATATGGCCCAAACCAAGAAAGTGGATTCGACGCCTTTTGAAATATGAAATGGAATAGTTCCATCGCCATCATATTTAAAAGTATGGGTTATGAAGCTTATGTTAAGCTTAACACCCAAACCAACTGAAAGTCGATTCACTAAGTGTATATTTGTTGGATATCCAAAAGGACTGTATAGGATACTACTTCTTTGATCCAACAAAGCAAAAGGTATTTATTGCTCAAAAGGCATAGTTCTTGGAAGCCAAGTTCCTTATGGAAGGAATGACGCATAGAACAGTGGAATTTGATAAGGATCAAGATCCACAAGCCGATACACGTTTGGTTGACACTAGATATCAACAAGAGGTTGTTGATAATGATCAAGAGGTTGATCGATACACACAAAACGTTCATAGATCTGGTAGAGTTAGCATTCCACCTGAAATATATGGATCTTTCATGGATGGATGCTATGAGATTGACTCCGATGAGCCAAGTAGATACCATAATGCTATGTCCAATTAGGATTGTGACAAATGGCTGGAAGCCATGAACGTAGAGATGCAATCCATGTATGACAACCAAGTTTAGGAATTGGTTGACCCTCCACTTAACTCCAAACCGGTTGGATGCAAGTGGGTTTTCGAGAAGAAAACAAATATGCATGGAAACTTGGACACTGAAAAGGCTTGTGTGTATAAAAAGGCTAGTGGGAGTGTAATCATATTCCTAGTATTGTATGTTGATGACATAATACTATATGGAAAGGACATTCCAACCATGGAAGGTGTTAAAACCTGGCTTGGAAATTGTTTTTCCATAAAAGATCTCGGTGAAGCCGTCTATATTTTGGGAATAAAGATCTATAGGGATAGATCGAGGCGGTTGATAGGTCTAAACCAAAGTGCATATATTGATAGAATCTTGAAAAGGTTCAAGATGGAAAACTCTAAGAAAGGTATGGTACCTATTCAAAAGGGACAATATTGAGTGCATCTCAATGTCCAAGCTCAAAGGATGAGCAAGATTATATGAGGGACATCCCATATGCGTCTGCTATAGGATCCATCATATATGCGATGATATGCACTAGACTGGACATGTCATGCGCGTTAAGCATGACAAGTAGATATCAGCAGAATCCATGTAACACCCATTGGATGGCTGTTAAAAGTATATTGGAATACCTTAGGAGGACTAAGGATATATTTCTAATATACGGATCTGATGAAGAGGAACTAGTTGTAAAGGGTTACACGAATGCTAGTTTTCAAACTGATCGAGATGATTCTCGATCACAATCGGGTACGTCTCCATTATGAATAGGGTAGCGTTGTCCACTACAGAATTCGAATACATAGCCGCCTCATTAGCAGCTTAGGAAGCTGCATGGATAAAAGGTTTATCACCAATCTAAGGATGGTCTCTACCATTCAAGACCCCTTAGAAATCTTTTGTGATAACGAGGGTGTGATTGCTCAAATCAAGGAACCCCATGCACATCAAAAGATTAGACACAATGAGCGGAGATTCAACTACATAAGGGATGAAGTTGAAAAGGGAAAGATATGTATTCGCAAAGTTCACTTCGATCAAAATATTGCGGATCCACTCACGAAGCTCCTCGAAAGGGCAAAGCATAAAAGTCATACCTATGCCTTTGGACTTCGATATTCTAGTGATTGGACTTGATCAAATTTTGAATTTGAATATGTGGAACTCTTTATTATTTGAGTAAAATTATTTGGTTATAATGTCTCAATTAATGTTCCGATTTAGCATGTTTAATCCATGAGTAAATTATTTACTCTAAATGTCCGTAGTCGTTCATACTTGTGGGAACAAGTGTGAGGGTAAGACTATTATGAACTTGGATTGGTTGATATTCATAAAGATGAATATAGAGCAATAGGTTGCTACCAAGGTTCATAGATATTTGTGGGATACAAATATTGGACTAACCCGCATCTCAAATCTTACTACATGGAATCTTATTGATTGATCATAAGTAAATTAGAGTAAAGGCGAATATCATTTGGTATCCTCCGACCTGAGATACATATTGGGTTTTGATATTCACCAAGTGTTACACCTTGAACTAGTTCTTCACTGATATGAAATAATTGTCAGTACATAAGGCTATGTTTATGTCACACCCTCAATTTCCACGAACGGGGTTTTACCGTTAGGCGTGTGACATACCAGGATCTCAGACACAGTCATATCGAACGACACTATATGAATTTAAAACATACATTTGTCTTCATTCAATGAACATTAACTGAGTTTACAACAATGCGGAAGCGTGTACAAAAGTAGTATATCCATTACAATGTTGTTACAATAGCCATGTTCTAACCAAAATGTTCAATGCTAAAAATTAAACTAGATGAATGCATGTCCTGAGTGCGTTTCCTGAAGCGTGCCTCATAAGCTTAAGCATTCCTGTGACCTGAGAAAACATGCTAAAGTGTGTCAACATAAAGTTGGTGAGTTCACAGGTTTAATTAAACAAGAAATGTATTCGTAAGCGTTTCCAGGTTATGCGTTTCAATGGTTTAGTACATAAAGCATATCGTTAGGTAGCTAGCCTATGTTCTTGTTACTTAGCGTTTAGTGTTTCGAACCGAAGCTGACTGTTTACGTCCCAATGTGTGTTCTCCACGTCTCTACCGACCGTGGGAAGCGCAAGTTCCACGCCTTAACCGACCGTGGCAATCGTAAGTTCCACGTCTTGACCGACCGTGGCAATCGTATGTGTTCCGTCATGTCTCATAAGACCATGACGGGGTGTTCCACGTCTTAACCGACCGTGGCAATCGTATGTTAGGTCAATTTTGCGCCCGTTTGACCTCCAATCAAGCTAGCGCGACTAGCCCGGGCGGGGTTTGTCAGACCCAGTAGTACTACTCAAAATTACCTCGCTAATCCCATTACTAACGGTTCGTGTGTGTGGGGACATGAGTGTGTTGCACTAACGTAACAAGCGATATCAATATTACTACAACCATCAATGTAAATGTGGTTTGCATGTTTTCTCCCCCAAACGGAAAGAGATGTAAAAAGGGGCCGTGAAACTCACAGATGATGTTGCAAGTGTGTAGGATGAAATGTCTCCCAAGCGTTGTTTACAATGCGCTGTCAAACACCTATTGACAGTTGTGTAAGCGTTAATGTTGCGTTTAGCGTTACTAGACATGTTTAGTTGAGTCGGGTCGCATGGGTTCGGTCGGGGGTGTCACACACACACAAGCAGTCATAGACGTATTAGACTTCATGTAGACTTCTAATGAGTTGTTGATATTTGTAAACAGTTACGTTGTTTTAGGTTGAAAAGTATGTGCTTGTTGATTGCGTTGACTTTAATCTTTGTGGTCAAGAAATGACACTTTATTGATGTTAATTTATCGTCACACGATGGACACGTCGCACACCAGAAGGGTTCACTCAAAATGACTCCATTCGCATAACAAGGCTAGACGCACAACTGGACACTTCATTCGCACGAATAGGCCCTCAATCGTAGGGCCGACTACAATACAAGTCATGAGCGATAGGTATGACATAAGGTGATTGTGAGAAACGTATGTAGTCAAGATGGGATTTGTTCCTCTTATTCGTTTAGAGTATGATGTCTAAGGCCTGATTAAGTTAAATCAACAAGGAATGATCATTCCGTGTCCTTGGATTCAACATGACATCTGAAACAAAAGGATAGATGATTAATTCACCTAGATCATTTCAAGTAGGGTACTTGAAAGGGATGATGTTATTGAATGGCCATAAGTCATGCGTATTAAGGGTAGTAAACCGTTGTTAGGCGTTATTTACTGCTTGCATCAATCTTCTATGAATCTTGGGCAAGTGGGAGATTGTAGGATTCTATGTGCCCAAGACACTTAGAATATTGATGTGGTTAGTACGTTATGATCCAAGTCAGGTTATACCCAATAACAAGCTTAGCAAACACCAATTAATATTTAATTGATGATATGATCATGCAATTAAATATTTACACCAAATTTAGAAAATGGGTTTTCTAAATAAGTTGCATATGAGATGGAACAATTTATTAGGATATTTTGTTCAATAATATTATTTGAAGTGTTATTTAAATTAGTTGTATAACACCAAATAATAATGAGAGTATACTACTTATACAATTAATTGGTTAATTGTATAAACTAGTTACAAGACTAGACAATATATAAGTGTGTGTTAGTATTTGTTTTTGTAAGAAAAACATCTATTTTTCTAAATTGTGGCCTTCCACCACAACACACACACATGCATGTGTAAGAATTTGTTTATTTAAAAGAAATTCTCTTCCTTTTACTTGGCAAAACCGTCCCATGTGGAGGACAAAAAGACACACACATGCATTTGTCATTTGTTCCACTAACTCTAGAGATTCTCTTGTAAACATACTCACATGCTTTCTTGTCTACTCCACTCTCTTGTGAACTACAAAAGAAAGCACACTCTCAAAACATAACATGCAAGACACACAAAAAGACTTCAGCCCTCTCTCTCTTCAAAAGCTACGGTTTCTTGAAGCTGAAATGAAAGGGTTTTTCAGCAAGTTTTAGCAGGATCTTGAGAGGTTCTTGAAGTGTTTTCATGTTGTTCTTGGAGTGTTCTAATAGCAAGAAAGGTTCTTGCATTCCATGATCACAATTCTCACATGCAAACAACAACTTGAACTCACTCCTCTCTCTCCCAAAAGCTACGGTTTTTCAGCTTCAGCAGGAGGTTTTGAGCAGTTTTTTTCATGTTGTTCTTGGTGAATTCTACCTAACAAGAAGAGGTGTTTGCATAGAGCTTGGGGTATACTAGCTTGAGGACTTCTATCCTTGAAGTCTTGGCTATATTTTGGGCATCTCCATCTTCATCAAACATCTCGTTTTGATTGAATTTTGCTGCTGCAGTAAGGTATTACACAGCTCACTGAAGCTGTGATTTTATGTGCATTTACATATGTTCATAGCTTGCATATTCACATAAATGATCCTTTGTTCTTTGGGTTTGTTTTATACATTAATATGGTCATCTAATGAATATATTTTTCAGCTTATAAACATGGTTATAATGCTTTACTTCCGCTGCGTTTTCTGAAAGTTTAAATGGTTAAACTATGATTTTATGTTCTAACAAACCCAACAGTTCCTTCTTTGACAAACCTGACAGGAACAAACGAAGGAATGTTACCTGTTTTGAATTTATTGAAGAAGATTGGAGAAGCAACTGATATTGGTTTTGGAGCATCAGAAGTGGAATCGTCATTAGTCTTCTTATCAGATCCCTGCCTAAGGAATCCCAAACCTACAGGAGAATCCTGCACACCTCTAACCTCTGGAAAATTAACGCTGCTTAAACCTGCATTTAAACTATTAGTGTCTGCAGCTTCAATCAAATCATTAGATGGATGAGGTTAAGGCATAGGAGAGTAACAATGGGTGCTAGGAGGAGGATAGATGCATGGATTTTCACTACAACTCATTCCCGTTTTAATCCTAGCACCCCTTTGTTTACACAGTAGCTCTTCCTATTTAATTCCGGATATGGTCCATCTATCAAGCTTTGTTTTAAGCTTGCTTGTTTCAAATTCAGCCAAGATCATTCTTTTGTTTAAAAGATTAATTTCAACATTTCTTTCAAGAAGAGTTCATTTTAAATGATCATTTTCTTTTAAAGCTTCATTTAATTTTATGAAATACTTGGCTTCATTCTTTTTAAGTTCTGCGTTTATGGTGGTTAACTCCTTTTGGTTATCTAAAAGTAACCTATTAGCTTTATACACACCACATAAACGAATTTTACGAGCAGAAGAACACATATCCTGAACTGTCTCGTATGGAATATCCAGGATGACTCTTTCAGCAGCAAGAGTCTTCTGGCAGTTGCAAACTCTGGTATTTCGCTTCCATTCCTCTTCCTTCTTAGCATTATAAACTTCATCATTCACCTCAGCACCACCTTTACCCATTGATGTCTGCTTAAGCTCCTCTTGTACCTCTTCAATTCCAGGTTTCGGTAAACCGTCAGAATTGGTGCTAGAACTGATCTCTCTTCTGGTTTCTTTTTGGAGTTTGAAGTGATCTTTGGAGTCAGATATGTCGCTTCATAGTACTCACGATGTTTGATATCCAATTCAATTTCCTTCAGTTTGTTGATCACCTCCATCAGTTTGTAATCCCGAAAACCTCTATCTCGTTTAATCGACTTGCCGTGTGAGCTCCATTCTGATGGGAGGGAATTAAGCAATCTCAGAACTTGTTCATGATTTCCCAATTGGGCATCAAACTTGTTTAGATTGCTTGCCACTAACAGAAAACGATCAACAAAATCGGACATCCTTTCATTCATTAAAGCTGCAAAATTATCAAACCGACATTGTGCAATTGTGAGATAATCGGATTCAAAGGATTTAAACAGTTCTGCAAAAGCCATTTATTATTATTATTATTATTTTATTGTGTTAAAAATTTTGAACAATTAGACGCCCTAAAAATATTTTTCCTAAAAATTAAAAAATAATTCTCCCCCGGGAAAAATAATTTTTTTAAAATGTCACGCTATGCAATCTTAGCAACTGGGGTCAAGCTTGTTTTTTTTATATAAATATTTTAAAATTGTTGAATATTTCATCCCTGGGTTTTTTAAAAAATAAAATCATTCTTTGATTTTTAATGAGCTCAACTTTGTTATTGATGGTACACATGTCCCTAGTTCTAGTTCTAGTGAGCTCAAATGTAATAGACTTTCATTTTGTAACACTTATGTAATGTTTGAATATATGTAATGAAAAACTCTTCTGTGAATGTTCATTGTTTATTGAATGTTATATCTATTAATATGATTCATTGTTACATGCTTATATGAACATGTGATATAGGTTTGCAGTTGTTAGACATAGTTCTGTATTATTAAAGGTTCTAGAACATGTTTAACTAAGGATCATGATTCAGTCACACGACTGGACCATGCGAATGGGCCAATCGCACGACTGAACCAGGTGATTGAGTCAATCGCATGATTGAGTCATAAGACTGACTCAGTCGTACGAATAAATCAATCGTATGACTCAGTCGTACGACTGAGCCATACGCATGGCTCAGTCATACGAATGAAAGCTGTAACCTATAAATACCACTTAATTGGTGGAAAAATATAACACTTCGAGAATTATCAACCCTAGTCGTTCCTGTTCGTCTAAAGAGTCCCTTCCAACTTCATAGAACGTTTCTGATCGATTCTAATCAGCTCTTAACGTATTCTCATTGTTAGTTTTGATCGGATTAACGTTCTCCCTAATTGGATCGCCAATCAAATAGGATTCCACACTATTTGATCCGGTTTCACCTAGATACAGTTAGTACTCCATCCGTACACGGTCCTAACAAGTGGTATCAGAGCTATGGCTCTTGATTCTTTTTGGATTCAATCTTGTTTTTGAAAAAGTCAACGTTTTAAAGCAAAAGATCCGTTCTTTCTGCATAAAAATCCAGTTTTTACGAGTGCATGTGTTTAAAGTTTGTCTTTTTCGAGTTTCAGCCGATTAGGGTTCTCAAAATTGTGTTTTTGGGTTGAATTGCGTGAAAAGTTTAAAAAATTTCAAAGTCAGCAATCTCAGTCGCACGATTAACTCAATCGCACGACTGAACTCCATTCGCTCAGCTCAATTGCACGATTGGCCCAGTCGCTTGTTCAATCACACGATTGGCTTAGTCAGTTTGACCAGTCACATAACTGTCCTAGTCGTCTATTCAGTCGCACGACTAAGCTCAATCGCCCAGTTGAGTCTCAGTCGCACCCCAGTATCATACCCAGTCGTATACACAGTTGGTTTTTCTGTTAAAGACTAATTTAATATAGACACTCAGAACTTTGCACTCTCAGCAGGGAAGGACTCCACGATCCAGAATCTATTGCTCTTGGAGAATGAGATCGGGAAACATAACAAACCACCAAAGCTTCTGTCTCTTGACGATTATCCTCAACGGAAGCAACGGTTTGAGATTCATCTGACTGGAGTAGACACAAACCTATGGAACACTATTGAGACTCGCTACACTTTGCCCGTTGGTGCTGATGATGTTCCTCTGACACTAAGTGGTTTGACTGAGGCACAAAAGACTGCGTGCAATGCTGAGAAGAAGGCTTATGCATTGTTGATACAGTCCATTCCTAAAGACATCTTCTATCAGTTTTCAGAACACAAACAGTGCGAAAAGTTATAGGAGGCTCTTGAGAAGAGATATGAAGGTAATGCAACTCTTAAGTCACTGAAGGAGAAAGCGTTGAAGAAAGAATTTGATAACTTCTCTTCTATTGGGAATGAAAGTTTAGATGATGTGATCGACCGCTTCTATCACTTGATGAGTGAATTGCACACTCATGGGGTTAAAACGTCCATGGAAGACAAGGTGGCAAGTTTGGCTGATGGGTTACCTGATAAGTGGGATTCATTTGTTTCCACTTTGAGACATAATGCTGTGTTAGAGACTTTGGACATAAACTATTTTATTCTGAAGTTGAAGGAAGAAGAGGTTCAAAATAAGTACAAGTCTAAGAAGGGTAACTACACTCAGAATCCTTCTCTCTACAATGTGACTCCTACTACAGCTTCTTCGAGTGCACCTCTGCAGACTGCTTTCGTGTCTAACACATCTGCAAGCATTCCAAGTACTTCCTCAAGTTGTGAAACAGGTGGATCATCAAGCGTCCAATTCAATGCTCTAGAAATTCAATCGACGAAGTTAAATACAGAGAATTTGAGCAACGTAACTGTTGTAGTTGCTAAGGAGCACATGGATCTACTTGTTGTTGTGGTACATTCTTACGATGGGTTAGTTGTAGGAAAGATTGGAAATTGCCACTTAGCAGACGAAGATTATGAACAGGTTGATGAAACAAAGCTTGAAAGGATGGACATAATGTGGGCTCTCGCTAGTGCTGTGCGTAGAGCAAAGAAGTTCCTTAAAAAGACGGGACAAACCTGGTGGCGACAAAGGATACAACTTTTGGATTCGACAAGTCAAAAGTCACTTGCTTCAACTGCAGTGAAAAAGGCCATTTCAAGCGGGAGTGTGTCAAACCAAAGAAGACAGGCAACGGCAACCCGTTTTCATCATTTAACCTGCAGGATAATGACAAGACTCCAAAGACAATGTCAACCAGCAATGACTCCAAAGCAATGGTAGCTCAGGGTGATGAAGGACAAGACTGGTCCTTCCATTTCTTATCTGATGGTGAGGCTAACATTGCATCTGTTGAAGATCTGAACGAAGACTCAGCGAGTGAGGGGGACAACTTAGTTGAGCTTGATACTGCTGATATGGATGAGACCTTGGCTGCTGTTAATCAACTCATGGAGGATGAACTAAATGCTGAATCTGCAGCATATCAGGAACCCTAGACTGCTTTCATGGCTGGCCCTTCTACATCTGCACAGGTAGAATCAAAAGATGATCTCTTTGACAAACATGTATGTGTTGAATGTGATAAGTTTAGGGAAAGCGTTGATCTAAAATTTGCTAGGTTATTAGAACATAATGATAACTTAGTAAATGATTTAAAACAATGCATTGAGGCTAATGGAGAATTAAAGCAAAATGAAAGTTGTTTTAAGGGGAAAATTAATTTGCTCAGAAAACAACTAAAACAGACTGAAGTTGTTGCTTTCAACCAAGAAAATGACATAAAGTTTTACTTAAAAACAATTGAGAAAACCAAAAAGGACAGAGCTATTTTACAAGTTGAAAATGAGTCCTTAAAGCAAAAACTACATAGTTTAGCTAGTTCCTCTCATATTTTGAAAAACTTGGTTAAAGAAAGGAACAACGGGGAAGGGCTGGGCTATAAGGTTGTGCCACCACCACATGAGATCCTCCTGAACACCAAACAACGACCTGTTAACAATAATCCAATAAAGGACCATGTGGTGACTACTCCTCTGGTTAGTGATCGGAACACTGCAGTTAAACCTGCTCCTCCGTTTACTAATCAGAAGACATCAACTTCAGACACAACTGATAAAACCATCATTGAGAACAGGGTGGATGAGAATGTTCAAGCATCTCTTGGGTTGGGTTCGAAAACTGCTGTCACACAACCCAAGATTTCAAAAACCACTCTGTCAAAACCGGTTAAGCAAGATAACAATCATCTTCATAGACAAAGTAATCATAATGTTAAACAAGTAAAATTTGTCAAAGAAGGTGAAAATCAAAAGGTTAAGACCAAGAAGCCCATACCTGTTGTGTGCTCCCCACCCCACAAGAGATCTCCTAGTCCTGTTGAGAGGAGATCATGATATACTTGGGGACAAAGAGGTCACATCTCTTCGAACTATCCTCGCTATCAGACACCTAGGATTAAAGTTCAACTAGATCAAGATGTTAAACAGGTTTCTTCAAAACTGAGATCTAAAACTCCAGTTAGATCTAAAACTCCTGTTAGGCCTAAAACACCTGCTAGGTCTTTTACCCCTCCCTAACACCACAGACAACACAGACAAATCGCTGGCAAGTCTGTGATGCCTGAGGTGAAACCTATTTTTGAAACCAAACCTAAAGTTCAAATAGTAAATCAGTCATCGGTTTACCAAAACCATCATTTCACAGGGATGGTCTGTGGAAAGCTAAAACATTGGATGTGTCTGATAGTGTTGATAAGCTGAAGGATGAGGTCTCTCTAACTGCTAAAGGTCAGTAGGTTGAGTTTGTAATGTGTGATGCCTCTGGGAAACCCAAGCCAGTCAAGGCTTAGTTCCCCCTCCTTAACTAATTATTTTCTTTTGTGTACAGGTTGTCTGCTATAGTGCTTCTACCAACACATGGATAGTAGATAGCGGGGCATCCAGGCACATGACGGGAAATCAGTCTCTCCTTTTCAACGTCAAACAAATTAAAGGGGGACATGTTTCTTTTGCTGGAAACAAAGGAGGATACATTACCGCACAAGGAGAAGTAGGTAATGGACAGGTAAAATTTGATAAAGTGAATTATGTTCAATAATTGGAAAACAATTTGATTTCAGTTTCTCAGATATGTGACAAGGGCTTCAAAGTGATGTTTGACAATCGAAAGTGTTACATTCTGAAGAAGGAGTTGGAGATTCCTGAGGAGCAGGTCTTAATGTGAGCATCCAGGTACAATGATTTGTACGTCTTGGATGTGTCAAATGCTTCTACTACTGAGTCTACAATCCAGTGCTTTTTATCAAATGCAACAGAGAGGAAGTCCATCTCATGGCACAGGAAAATGGGACACATAAATCATAGGAAGACGAATCATCTGATTCATAACAACTCAGTTGAGGGAGTTACTGTAAAGAACTTCAAACTTCCTGATTTTTGTGTCTCGTGCAAGAAGGCAAAGTAGACCAGGAAGTCTCACAAGACCAAGCATGTTAATTCTATCGACATGCCACTGGAGCTACTGCATATGGATCTATTCGGTCCTGTCAGCACGAAGAGTATCGCGGGAGACTGGTACTACTTTGTCGTCACGGATGACTACTCACGTTTCTCCTAGGTTATGTTTCAAAAGCTAAGTCAGAAACTTTTGAGTCATTCAAGGTGCTCGTCACGACACTGGAGTCCCTCTACAAACTGAAGGTGAGGAAGATTTGTTCAGACAATGGAACTGAGTTCAAAAATCAATGGATGGATGCTTTCTACAAAGAAAAGGGAATTGTTCATCAGTTCACCTCTGCATACATGCCACAGATGAATGGAGTTGCTGAACGGAAGAATAGGAGTTTGATCGAGACTGCTAGGACTATGTTGGCAGATTCAAAGCTGCCAGTACAGTTCTGGAATGAAGCTGTTGCCAATGCATGCTACACACTTAATCGTGTGTTAGTAATCAAGCGGCATGGGAAAACCTGCTATGAGTTGCTTCAGAAACGCAAACCTAACCTGGAGTATCTGGAACCATTCGGATCTCCATGTACGTTACTTAAGAAAACTCCGGAGGGCAAGTTCAGTGAAAAGGCAGATCAGGGGATCTTTCATGGATACAACATACCAGACAAATGAGTTTACAACAACTCAACATGTCAGGTAGAAGTATGGTGCAATGTCGATTTACAACGATTCACCATCCCCCCTACTGGAAAAGGCACGTCGTCTTTCTTTGACTACGATGGCTTTTTCAAATCATTCAACCTTCCTCGGATAGATTTAGATGAAGAGATTACTGCTCAGATGATGCACGATGTCCTAAATACACCGAATCTGGATACCAGCAATGTGACACCGGCTAGTGGTACATCGGGATCTTCAACAGCTGCTCAGGACGAGAGTGATGAGTCATCAGATGATGAAGAAGCAGCTGAGACAGACATTAAGCCTAATGTTAATCAAGAAGGAAGCTTATCAGCTGCGGAACATGCATCAGGGAATCCAGATACTGAACCTACTGTCACAAATCTAGATACTGAAGTTGTCGTGCCTACGACACCTGTGACTAGGATCAGTTTGAATTATCCGTCGGAGGCTATAATTGGGGATCTTCACTCCGGCGTGCAGACGAGAAATCGGTTGTATTCTGCTGATTACGCTGTAATTATGGAAAAGGGCTACGTGAATGACGGGGCTTTCAAATGCTTTGTTTCTCAAGTCGAGCCCAAACACGTAAGCGATGCCCTGAAGGACGAGGCCTGGGTCAATGATATGCAAGAAGAGCTGCTACAGTTCAAGAAGCTTGGAGTGTGGACACTTGTTGACAGGCCCAAAGGAGTTAAAGTGATAGGCACCAAATGGGTGCTACGCTGCAAGAAGGATGATCAAGGTGTTGTTATCAGAAACAAGGCACGGTTGGTTGTTCAAGGCTTCAGACTGTTGGGGTTTGTTAACCATTTACAACTTGTGTAACCACTTAAACATATGAACGCAGCGGAAGATAAACATTAAATCATGTTAAAGTTTCTGAAAATTAACATTATTATGTGTAAACAAACAAACCCATAACATGAGGATCTTTATTATGTGACAAACTAGCATACAATATAAGATTTAACAACCAAACATGACAAGAACAACCCCATGATACTACCTTTTATGAAGCTGCCAAAACGAAAATATGAAGGCTGAAAAATGTCATGAATGGGCAAAACTTCCAAGGGTAGGAGTCCTCAAGTGTCCATACCCACAAGCCTCTAAGATAACACCATCGTTGCTAGGATTTAAAGCACCAAAACGAACAACAATGCTGCTGGAACCATGTTTCCAGCCGAGTTCTTCAATGGGTGGAAGAAAGAAAACCTTTTCTACTTCATACCAATGAAGGAGCATAGCTTGGGTCATTAGAACACCCAAGAAAACGACCAAAAGGGGTTCAAAAACCCCAAGTTTCAGCCGTGAAAATGGAGAGAAGATAGAGCTTTTCTCTAGTTGTTCATTTTGTAAAATGAGAGAGAGATAGTAAGATGAGTCTTGCACTCCACCACCCAACCACTCACATAATGAGTGTTGCATATTCAAGAAAAATGGGGAGTCCAAGGGGGGCCGAAATCAGCTTTTTTAAAACCCCAAGTTCACCCATTTTTAAACTACTTGTAACACATTAAAAGTTGAGTGGACTTGTTACATAATTAACCCTTTTAATTATGTAACACAAGGCACATTATTAATGTTCATTAGTTAGATGACAAGATATATATAATTAACCTTTTAATTATATAACTTACACACCATAAAATATAAAACCAACTAATTACTTTAAGATGTTGATATGATATAATTAAACCCTTTTAATATATAACATAAGAACATATATTATTTGTTGTTATTTAACCATTTAAATAACAATGTAAATAATAATAATTCATGAACAAATTATCCATATAATTAGTTCTATCTCTCATTTCTTTAAATTAGAAAACCCATTTTCTAATTAGGTGCTCATATTTAATTGCATGATCATATCATCAAATAAATATTTATTGGTGTTTGCTAAGCTTGTTATTGGGTATGACCCGACTTGGATCATGACGTACTAACCACATCAATGTTCTATGTGACTTGGGCATACAGGATCCAACAATCTCCCACTTGCACAAGATTCATAGGCGATTGATGCAAGCAGTAAATACCGCCTAACAATGGTTTACTACCCGTAATACGCATGACTTTAAAGCCATTCAATAACATCATCCCCTTCAAGTTCCAAATTTGAAATGATTTAGGTGAATCGATCATCTATCCTTTTGTTACAGATGTCATGTTAAATCCAAGGACACAGAATGATCATTCCTTGTTGATTTAACTTAATCAGGCCTTAGACATCTTGCTCTCAATGAATAGGAGGAACAAATTCCATCTTGACTACATAAGTTTCTCACAATCACCTTATGTTATACCTAAAAATAGCCCTATGTACTGACCATTATTTCAGAGCAGTGAAGAACTAGCTCAAGGTATAACACTTAATGAATATCAAAACCCAATATGTATCTCAGGTCAGAAGATACCAAATGATATTCGGCTTTACTCAAATTTACATATGATCAATCAATAAGATTCCATGTAGTAAGATTTGAGACGCGGGTCAGTCCAATATTCGTATCCCACGAATATCTATGAACCTTGGTAGCAACCAATTGCTCTATATTCATGCCTTATGAATATCTACCAATCCATGTTCATAATAGTCTTACATTCATATTTGTTCCCACAAATATGACCGACTACGGACATTTAGAATAATAAATATATTCATGGATATAAACATGCTAAAAGGGAACATAACTCAAATATATAAAAGAGTTAAAATTACAATTGTTCCATACTTTAAATACTAAACAGATCAATTCCAATCACTAGAATATCAAAGTCCTAAGGCACAAGTATGACCCTCATACTTTGCCCTCACAAAGAGCTTCGTGAGTGGATCCATAATGTTTTGATCTTTTGAACTTTACGAATACATATCTTTACCCCTTTTCACCTCCATCCCTTATGATGTTGAATCTCCGCTCAAGGTGCTTAGTCTTTCGATAAGTATGGGGTTCCTTGATTTGAGCAATCCCACCCACGTAGTTACCAAAGATTTCTAGGGGTCTTGAATGGTAGAGACCACCCCTAGATAAGCAATGGACAAACATATCCATGCAGCTTCCCAAGCTGCTAATGAAGTGGTTATGTATTCGGATTTTATAGTGAACAATGCTACCGTATCCTTCTTTGAACATTTCAAGGATACCTCTCCTCCTTCATAATGGAAGTATACCCGATTGTGATCGAGAATCATCTCGATCAGTTTTGGAAGCCCGTATCCGTGTAACCCTTTACAACGACTTCCTCTTCAATAGATCCGTATATTAGAAACATATCCTTAGTCCTACTAAGGTATTTCAATATACCTTTAACAGCCATCCAATGGTTATTTCTATTGGTATCTACTTTGTCATACTTAATAAGCACGACTCGTCCGGTCTAGTGCATATCATCACACAAATGATGGATCCTATAGCAGATGCGTATGGGATATCCTTCATTCGATTTTGCTCATCCTATGAGCTTGGACATTGAGACGTAGTCAACATTGTCCCTCTTTGAATAGGTGCCATACCTTTCTAAGAGTTTTCCATCTTGAACCTTTTCATGATTTTATCAATATATGCAATTTGGTTTAAATCTATCAACCACCTCGATCTATCCTTATAGATCCTTATTCCAAAATATGGGCGGCTTAAACGAGATCTTATATGGAAAAACATATTCCAAGGTAGGTTTTAACACCTTCCATGGTTGGAATATCATTTCCAAATAGTAGTGTGTCATCAACATACAACACTAAGAATACAATTATGCTCCCACTAGCTTTCATATATACACAACCTTCTTGATGCTTGTTTTAATCCAAATTGGACATAGCATCTTGGTATATGGTTAGCCTACAGGGGTCAACCACATAGCATCCATTCATGGAATATCCATATCTTTCAGATGGAATACTAACTCTACCAGATTTGTGAACGTTTTGTGTGTATTTATCAACCTCTTGATCATCATCAACAACCTCTTATTGGTAGCTAGTGTCAACCAAAAGTGTACCGGCTTGTGGATTTTGATCCTTATCAAGTTCCACAGTTCTATACGTCATTCCTTCCATAAAGAAATCGGTTTCCAAGAACTTAGCCTTTCGAGCAATAAATACTTTTGCTCTGTTGAGTCAAAGAAACAGTATCCCATACAATCTCTTTGGATTCTCAACTAATATACACTTTCTTTGTCCGGGTCATATTCATAATACGAGCCTCAGATAGCAATGCGAAAACCCAAAATGATAAAGGTGGTAAGCTCATAGCCATAATAAATTGAACCATATCCAAATAGGGTTCAGTTTCTCCTTTATCAGAATGAAGAACTTAGATAGTTATGTAGAGTTGATTTTCTACTTCATAATTGAAGATTTTGAACATTTCAAAAGCTTCATACTTATGTGTTATCAAGTGCACACAATAATAGCGACCGTAAATGTCGGTAACAGTAATGAAGTATCTTTCACCAATCTTTTTCATTGTCTTAAAAGGACCACATACATCCAAATGTATCATTCCTAATAAGTCTTTTGGTTCACACTTATCAAATGAAACATTTTCATTTGTTTCCAAAAGACCATTCTTTTGAAGTGTTTGAATCCAATTCTTGTTTACGTGACCAAGATGACAATGCCAAAGATAATAATAACTTAAACCCATTTTAAGTTTCTTGGTGCTTAATGTGTATAATGAGTTATTATAGGACGAATTATCATAAACCAATTCATGGATATCATTAAAAGGGACATATCCTTAAAATGAAATACATCATCCATAAAACTTAATACCGTTATTTACAAACTTTAAATCATGATCATATTGTTTTAATAGGAAATATTAATTATGTTCCTAGTCAAACTAGGTGCATACAAAATGTTTTGAGAACAACTTCCAAACCATTTGAAAGTCTCAAAATAAGTTTCCCTCCTTGAAGCGCACATTTCTTTTGAACCCTTTGCAACAATTACAAGTATGAGTCTCACATCCGGTATCCAATACCCATGTGTTTGAAGAAATGACATTTAATACAATGTGTGAATCATGGAAATTGTATTTGAGGTTTGCCCAACATCCCTCTTATCTTTCAACTCCTTGAGATAGGAGGGACAATTTCTTTTTATGGTCCTATCTCTCCATACTCAAACATGGATCGTTCTCCGTTACCTTAGGCTTCATAATCTTAGGTTTTTTTGAGGTTTCGCTTTAACCTTTGCTTTGATTTATTCCTTTCCTTTGGCAATAATTACCTTAGGATCGGGATTGGCCATTTCTTATAGCCTCCCTCATTGATCGAGAGAATAGGTAGAACCTCTCTACCCATCCCTGCCTGGGTTGCTTTGAGCATTGCGTGAAGTTCACCGATGCTCTTGTCCCACCCGTTCATATTACAGTTTATTATGAATGTCTCAAACCTTTAGTTAGGCAATCAAGGATCAAATCCTTGGCCAACTACTTTGAGACAGGACAGTTAAGCATCTTGAGGCTATCAATGTGGCTTTTCATCTTAAGAATATATAAGATGATATCGATTGGTTTCTACCATGTGACATGCATAAAGTGCTTGTACCATTTCGAAGCAATATACTAAAGTTTGTTGAAGGAACATTTCCTTCAACTACATGATCATGTCATATGCGCCATGATGCTCCAAACCCTTTTGGAGTTCGGGAATCATATTCCCAACATGAGGTAGGATACTTGCACAGAATCCTTAATGCGCCTAAGCCAATCGTCAAAAGCCTCAACATCAACAGCGTTGGTTGGTTAGGTATGGGATCGTCAAGGACATAGGACTTTTCTCATTCTTGTGAATGATTCTCAATTTTCGAAATGAGTCCATAAGGTAATTACGGTTAAGACGATCCCTCTCGAGAATAGATCTCAGTGATAGGTAGGGACGGTCGGGGTGGCAGCGTTATAGTTTGCGGTCATCACTACAAAGATTGATAAAGTTCATTTTAGAATTTCTTATAAATTTATTGTAATCATTAATACCCTTTAACGTCTCATAGACAATTAACAATTAAAACCTAGAATCCAACGCTACATTTAAATGATGGTTAGGTGACCTTTATCCCATTATTTAAATTAACAAGGTAGTCAACAGTTGACAATTGCAACCTCTTGCAACTTCTAGTCTTATGGGATCGGTTAAACATCATATGTTTAGTCGGCATGTTTAATTCTATCAACACCATTATACGCCATGCTTCGGTGACCCTAAGCACATGGTTTCCAATTCAAGTCGTCCTACATACACACACGTGTGAGTTTTCACATACAAGCGGTTAGGTGACCTTTATCCCACAAGTACGTTAGACTCACCTCGAATACACAAGTTCCCTACAAGTGGTTAGGTGACCTTTATCCCACAAATAGTTCCCAAGTGATTCGAGTGTCGTGTAAAAGGATGGTGTTAGACAAGATTTAAGTTTCCATTAATTCTAGACTTTGAAAACTTTATGTACCTTGTCGTGTAAAAGGATGGTGTTAGACTTGTTATTAAAGGGATTTAAGTTTCCATTAATTCTAGACTTTGAAAACTTTATGTACCTTGTAATTACATGCTTACAAATACTTGGTACCCTGGTTCTTTTAATAAAACCCATTTTGTTATGAAATCATTAATCCTTTTAATAACCATTTATTAACACTTAATGATTAAGAACCATTTTTATATTAGTTTGTTAAGATCATTTTATTAAGATTGTTTATCATATCCAAATATCACACAATCATTCGTAAAGTCACAATCAAACAAGCATAATATAAACAACTACATGTGCATAACCATAGCTACTATTGTGACCACACTTGTTTGCCATCACAAGTGTGGTCATTTGGTTTTTCCTAAGCGTTATCAACACCACAAAATTGAGATCTCAAAGGATCTCCCACTTGATGTCGCATCCGTATGCTTCAAGTCCATTTTGTGTCCCTTTTGTGCTTCCTTCCCGAGCATCTTCTTTTACATAGTATATAATCCTAATACATATTTTCTAGTAAAAGAGAAATACTCCTAATCTATTATTACATCCCAATGAATAAATAGATAAAATACAAGCACAAAACTTACAACCCATTTTAAATGAAAATAACCAAAACCAAACATTCAACCAAACCAAAACAACACAAGGTCTAAGCTAGGTTATGCACCATCAAATGAACAATCACAAACATCATACAACAAACAAAATAAACCCCATCAAACCCAAAATTTTCAGCCAACATAAACTGAAAATTTGGGTTTGTTTGTCCAAACAAACAACAACCAAAACATATCAACCAATTGACATTCCTATCCTTCAAAGTTTAATCATAAGCATAAAGATATAACTTTGAAAGACATGGGGTTTATTAAATCAACCAAAATCAACCACTAATGAGTTGATTAACATCCTTTAAAACCGATTTTACTAGGATAATGATGCTAGTTTCCACATAACCGACTCTAGATGCCATTGTTGGGGTTTCTTAAACCATTTACAACTTGTTTAACCATTTAAACATATGAACGCAGCGGAAGGTAAACCTTAAATCATGTTAAAGTTTCTGAAAATTAACATTATTATGTGTAAACAAACATACCCATAACATGAGGATCTTTATTATGTGAAAAACTAGCATACAATATAAGATTTAACAACCAAACATGACAAGAACAACCCCATGATACTACTTTTTATGAAGCTGCCAAAACGAAAATATGAAGGCTGAAAAATGTCATGAATGGGCAAAACTTCCAAGGGTAGGAGTCCTCAAGTGTCCATACCCACAAGCCTCTAAGAAGACACCATCGTTGCTAGGATTTAAACCACTAAAATGAACAACAACGCTACTGGAACCTTGTTTCCAGCCGATTTCTTCAATGGGTGGAAGAAAGAAAACCTTTTCTACTTCATACCAATGAAGGAGCATAGCTTGGGTCATTAGAACACCCAAGAAAACGACCAAAAGGGGTTCAAAAACCCCAAGTTTCAGCCATGAAAATGGAGAGAAGATAGAGCTTTTCTCTAGTTGTTCATTTTGTAAAATGAGAGAGAGATAGTAAGATGAGTCTTGCACTCCACCACCCAACCACTCACATAATAAGTGTTGCATTTTCAAGAAAAAATGGGGAGTCCAAGGGGGGCCGAAATCAGATTTTTTAAAACCCCAAGTTCACCCATTTTTAAACTACTCGTAACACATTAAAAGTTGAGTGGACTTGTTACATAATTAACCCTTTTAATTATGTAACACAAGGCACATTATTAATGTTCATTAGTTAGATGACAAGATATATATAATTAACCTTTTAATTATATAACTTATACACCCTAAAATATAAAACCAACTAATTACATTAAGATGTTTATATGTTATATAATTAAAACCTTTTAATGTATAACATAAGAACATATATTGTTTGTTGCTATTTAACCATTTAAATAACAATGTAAATAATAATAATTCATGAACAAATTATCCATATAATTTGTTCTATCTCTCACTTCTTTAAATTAGAAAACCCATTTTCTAATTAGGTGCTCATATTTAATTGCATGATCATATCATCAAATAAATATTATTGGTGTTTGCTAAGCTTGTTATTGGGTATGACCCGACTTGGATCATGACGTACTAACCACATCAATGTTCTATGTGTCTTGGGCATACAGGATCCAACACAGACAAGTATAGGGAGTCGACTATAATGAAGTGTTTGCACCCGTGGCTAGAATGGAAGCAATCCACATCTTTCTAGCCTACTCATCTTACATGAAGATCAAAGTCTATCAACTAGATGTAAAGAGTGCATTCCATCATGGGGAAATCCGTGAAGAGGTCTACGTCAGTCAACCCAAGGGATTCGAAGATCCTTATCATCGGGACAGATTCTACAAGTTGGACAAGGCTCTGTATGGGCTACATCAGGCTCCTCGAGCTTGGTATGAGAAGCTCTTCCCCCATCTACTGAAACACAGGTTTCGCAGGGGTGTGATTGACTGCACGTTATTTATCAAAGAGAGAGATGGAGATTTACTGATGGTGCATATTTATGTGGATGAAATTATCTTCAGTTTGCAAAATGAAGATCTATGTAAAGAATTCGAATCTGTGATGAGGGCGGAATTTGAGATGAGTGCCATGGGAGAAATGAAGTTCTTCCTGGGATTACAGGTGGATCAAACACCTACAGGTATTTTTCTGCATCAGACAAAGTATGTCGGAGACATTCTTAGTTGATTTGAAATGGAAAATATCATAGTTGCCAGTACCCCACTCGCCACAAATCATGATGTGGCACCTGATGAGAATGGGGATTTGGTGGATGCCACTATGTATCGTGGGATGATCGGATCTCTCATGTATCTTACTGCCTCGCATCCAGATATCATGTATACCACATGTCTATGCTCTAGATATCAAGCCAAACCGAAAGTAAATCATCTGATCGGGGTGAAAAGGATTTTTCGTTATCTGAAGGGTACTCCAACATTGGGGTATGGTATCCTCATGATGATGACTTTGAGCTAACGACATATAGTGATTCAGACTACGACGGCTGCAAGATGAACTTCAAGTCTACATCAGCAGGGTGTCAGTTCTTAGGAAGGTGTTTAGTCACTTAGCAATGCAAGAAGCAGACCTCGGTTGCCTTATCAACCTGTGAAGCTGAATAAGTTGCTGCTGCAAGTTGTTGCTCTGATCATCTGAACCAACAACAAATGGGGACTACGGTTTGCCATTTTCTAACAATAAGTCTGCTGCTGCAAGTTCTGATTGCATACTGATTGATCATTTTGGTACAAAAGGAAGGCATGGTCGCCCATTACCTCCTGCACATTTCTTTGCATCGGTTTTTAGAGAGAGAAAGCAGCAGGAGCAGAAAACCATCGGGATTTTTGAAGAAGGACCTGAGAAATTCGAAGTTTTTGGTAAGAAATCTCGAATTTATGATCTTAGGACGATTCTAGAACCATATATGAGCTTATAAATGTGACTAGTGTGTTCGGGTTGCACTGTGTGTGTGTTTTAGGCGTATAAAAGACTGAGAAGTTCAAGGAAAGGGTATCCAAACCCGAAGACAAATTAAGGTGAGTTCTAGACCCCTTTTTACTGATTTTTAAACGTTTTGGGGCTGGAAATGCATATATATGTTTTTTTTATATAAAATTTATGCTGATACCCGTATGAACTGAATGTATGCGTGTTTATGTTTATGCTAGATTTATGCCTAGAATCATGTGTATATGTTTAGAATTAGGCATTATGATGTTTGGGACATGGATTATGGATTAGACTCATGAACAGGTTGCAAATATGTCTGAAAATGGGACTTAGAATAATTAATTACAGGTTGATGAGTCCATCAGTGCTCATACGACCAACAGTGTGGTCGTATGACTAGGAGATATAATTTTTCTAAGTGCTAATGAGTCTAACAGGACTCATACGACCAACAGTGTGGTCGTATGACCAAGTAATTTGTCTAAGTGTTGAGCCCAATAGGACTCATACGACCAACAGTATGGTCGTATGACTAAGTAAATTTTCCAAGTATGTTGAAGAGGCCAACAGGACTCATACGACCAACAGTAGTCGTATGATCAGAACATGTTTCTAAGTCTAGGGAATGGTACGACCAATAGTGCTCATACGACCAACAGTGTGGTCGTATGACCTGATGAAAATTTTCTAAGTATGATGAAAAGTCCAACAGTGCTCTTACGCCCAATAGTGCTTATACGGCCAGAGGGCTTATACGCCCAACAGGGCTAAAACGCCCAGAATACTTAGAATTTTTCAGAAATTCCCTGCAATATTGAAGTTCGAGGTTTTGACTAGGATTGACTAGGGTTAACAAATGATGATGTTTCATGCGTGTAATGATGATTATGGTTAACCCTTATTGTTACTGATATTATTATCAGTGTAGTATTGTTGACAATATTATTAAAATATTGTTAAGTATGGTATGATGCTACGTATGATAATGAATGTATGATGATGAATGTATGATGATGAATGTATGATGAGTATGTATGATGTGAGTGTATGTTCCTTGTAATTGTGTATGCTTATCTTTCTGAAACTTTACGAATAACGAGAATGAACTAATGAAGTATTATGTATCGTAAAGTGAAAGATAATGAAAGAGGAACATGATGACGAATGCATGTATTAATGAATGAATGAAAAGAAGAATGATGATGAATACATGCATTAATGAACGAACGAATTATGTCTTGCAAGCATTGAATAACGCGATTGGTCCTTCTATGTGATTGACCATGGTCATGGTACCTCTACCGCTTACCTCTAGTACCGTGGCATACGATTTCCCGTCATATGTTGACTACGGCCCGGTAGCTAACAACGATCGGGGTGTAGCATATGGTATTGGTACAATTCACCTTTCAATGCGTGCAAGTAAGTATGAACGGGATTCTTGTCATTCGACCACAGTAATCATAGCCAAGTGCTATGAAGTGGGTAAAGCCTGACAGAATCCATACGAGAAGTTAAAGATAACGATGAATAACGAATGATGAAGATAATAACGAATATTATCTCTGTGTACGTATGATGTATGAACGCACGCACGAAAGGATACTTTTAAATAAGTAAAAGTATGTTTTATTACAAAACTAGAACTCACTCAGCAACGCTGACTTTTATGTATTTTCCAGTTGGCAGGTAGTATTGCTGAGGATGGCACGAGGCGGCTACTCAGCTCTTTTGGGATGGCATTCTTTTGTTAATGTTTTTGTATTGTAATGCAAACAAATGATATTTTGTAACGGGTGTTGTATTACTTTGCAAAAGCATTTATAGTAAATTTAAAGTTTCCGCTGCATGGTTTTTATTAAATGTATGTTTTATGGGTAATGACGACCAACTGTGAGGTGCCCGGGAACGGGGCCTTACAAGTTGGTATCAGAGCCAAAGTTTAAGTGAAATGGGTAAAATTTTTAAAAACAAACCTAAAACTTAAACTGAGAATGGGACAGGGAGAATGAGAATGCCATCTGAGTAGCTGCGTGCCATCAGGTATTTTCTTGAAAAGTTAACCAGTGTTACGTGCGCATGTTATGTGTTTATGTGTACTGTTTGACTTAGATACTAATGTAGTCAGGACAGGTAATGCTCGGGGTGTGAAGAGTAGAGTAAGTGGCTAATCACAACTGGCCACTGTAATTAGGGACTTACTATACTTGACATAAACTGAGCTATTTCCTTGAATGACCGTGTTGGTGTTTAAATCTTTCAGTGTGATAGAAGATGGTCGGTGGTAGATCATCTAAAGCCCCAATTGGTGGAGGCAGTGGCGGAAGTGGTGCGGAACCACGGGCCACAAGGGGTAGGCCTAGAAAAGAGAAGAAGGTTCCCGAAGAACCTAATACTACTCCCTCGGGGGGAGTGGATGAGAGTGATAATGTGAGAGCCTCGGTGAAAGAGATGGTGATCGAGGAGGTGCACCAAGTCATGCAGACGATCTTACCGTCTGTGGTGACTGAAGTGATAAAGGCAGTACGTGAAGAAGATAGGAGAGGGAGGAATCGGTCCTCAGGTAGACAACAACAGGCGGAAGCAGGAACGGTACTATCTGATGATGAAGAGGAAGAGGAAGAAGAACAGTTACGGGAGACCGCCCGGGGTTGTAACTACGGGGCATTCATGAGGTGCAAACCCCCAACTTTTGATGGGTCTGGTACTGCTACTGATGCTCACCAATGGGTGATGGAAATGGAAGCTGTCCTCGATATTAGTGATTGCCAGGAGGACAAGAAGGTGAAGTTTGCTACCCACTCTTTTACAGGGTCGGCTTTATGCTG
This sequence comes from Flaveria linearis, assembly GCA_024085815.1. Lineage (NCBI taxonomy): Eukaryota > Viridiplantae > Streptophyta > Magnoliopsida > Asterales > Asteraceae > Flaveria > Flaveria linearis. The sequence continues at coordinate 36,644,626 of CM044006.1, forward strand.
GTGGGAAAATGTAGTCCAAGCCGAGGGTAGCAGGGCTATAGGGAAGATGAAGTGGGCTGAGTTAAAAAGGCTGGTGATCGAGGAATTCAGTCCTCATCGGGAAATGGATAGAATAGAGAGAGAGTTCCTGCAGTTGGAGGCGGGGACGATGACCCACCAACAATATACCACCAGGTTTAACGAGTTGGCGCTGTTGGTGCCGGAGCAGGTGACGCCGGTGTCTCGAAAGATCAACCGGTATATTCAGGGGCTGCCAGCTGAAATCCGTTGGCACTTGATTTCTGCCCGACCAAGCATTTTCAGGTCGGCAGTAGATCTGGCGGGAAGGTTATTTGATGAACGGGCTGCTTTGGTAAAGGCTGAGGGAAGCAAGAAAGGAAGTGGAGAGAAGAACTGGCAGGGGAAGAGATTTGGTCGGGGTGATACTTCGACGAACAACAAGAAGGCAAGGGTGGATGACCGCCGAGTGGTCATGTCTGGAGCTGGGGTGAGGAAGTGTGGCAAGTGTGGAAGGGAGCACTCAGGGGAGTGCAAGTGGGGATCCAACCTCTGCTTTAAGTGCGGGAGGACAGGGCACATATCAAAAGATTGCCGGATGGGCAAGTACTTTAACTGTGGAGAAAGTGGCCATATGAGCAGGGACTGTAAGAAGCCGAGGGCTGAGGCTTCAGGGGTAAAGAAGGCGGGAAGTGAAGGTCCGAGAGCAAGTGCCAGGGCTTTCACTATGACGCAGGAAGAGGCTAGGACGGACCCCGATGTGGTGTCAGGTACGTTTCTAGTAAATCAAACTCTTGCTTCTGTGTTATTTGACTCTGGTGCTAGTAGGAGTTTCATTTCTGCTACTTTCTGTGCTAAATTGCCTGTTAGAAGTAAATGCCTTGACAAATCCTTTGACGTAGAAACCGCTATTGGTAAATCCACTAGGGTTACGGATGTGATAGAAGGTTGTGCCATAGAATTAGAGGGCCATAGGTTTGCTGCCAAGTTACATGTGATGCCCCTAGGAGGATTTGATGTAGTGTTAGGGATGGACTGGTTAGCAACCTACGAAGCGAATATCGTGTGCCGAAAGAAGATGATTAGACTGACGGCGACCGACGGGAGTCCGGTGACGATTTATGGCGATCGAGTTACGATGATTCCGAAGGTGATCTCGATGGTGGTGGCGGGAAAGTGTATGAGGCGCGGATGTAGCGCCTACTTATGTTATGTAAAGAATGTAGAGACGCCAACACCACAGCTATGCGATGTGCCAGTGGTGTGCGACTTTCCAGACGTGTTTCCCGAAGACTTATCGGGATTGCCACCTGACCGAGAGATCGAATTCCAGATCGACCTGATACCGGGTGCCCAACCTGTCGCAAAAGCACCGTATCGCTTGGCTCCGACGGAGATGAAAGAGTTGATGGAGCAGTTGCAGGAGCTGCTGGATAAGGGGTTTATCCGACCGAGTATCTCACCTTGGGGTGCTCCGGTTCTGTTCGTAAAAAAGAAGGATGGTAGTATGAGGATGTGCATCGACTACCGCGAGCTGAATAAGCTGACGGTGAAGAACAGATACCCCTTACCGAGGATCGATGACTTGTTTGATCAACTTCAGGGTGCCAGTTGGTTTTCAAGGATAGATCTTCGATCGGGTTACCATCAACTAAAGGTGAAGGAACAAGATATCCCTAAAACAGTCTTTCGTACGCGCTATGGTCACTACGAGTTTCTTGTCATGTCTTTTGGGTTGACCAATGCGCCGGCTGCTTTTATGGATTTGATGAACCGAGTGTGCCGACCAATGTTGGATAAATCAGTAATTGTATTCATCGATGATATTCTGATTTATTCAAGCAGTGAAAAAGAGCATGCCGGGCATATTCGGGAAGTGTTGGAGACGTTGAGAAGGGAGAAATTGTACACCAAGTTCTCCAAGTGCGCCTTTTGGTTACGCGAGGTGCAATTCCTGGGTCACGTAGTGAATGCAGAAGGAATAATGGTGGACCCAGCAAAGGTTGAGGCTGTGATGCAATGGAAATCACCAAAGACGCCATCCGAGATTCGTAGCTTCTTGGGATTGGCGGGCTATTATAGAAGATTTATTCAAGACTTTTCAAAGATCGCCTCACCTTTGACAAAATTGACTCGTAAGGACGTAAAATTCGTGTGGGGTCGAGAGCAGGAGATGGCTTTTGAGGAGTTGAAGGCAAGACTAACACAAGCTCCTGTCTTGACTTTGCCTGAGGGAAGTGAAGACTTAGTGGTCTATTCGGATGCATCTTATTCTGGGCTAGGTTGTGTGTTGATGCAACGTGGAAAGGTGATAGCCTACGCATCTCGACAGCTGAAGACCCACGAAGTCAACTATCCCACACACGATCTAGAATTAGCCGCGGTGGTTTTTGCGTTGAAGATTTGGCGGCACTACCTATACGGGACAAAGTGCACTATCTTCACAGACCACAAAAGCTTGAAGTATTTCTTCGAGCAGAAGGATTTAAACATGAGGCAAAGGCGATGGTTAGAGCTCATAAAGGATTATGACTGCGAAATCCATTACCATCCGGGCAAGGCCAATGTGGTGGCTGATGCCCTTAGCCGAAAAGAAAGACCTGAGCCGATTCGGGTGAAGGCTTATCAGCTGATCATGACCCCCGATGTGATGACACAGGTTAAGGAGTTTCAAGACGAGGCTTTGAAAGAAGATCGTCTTAACTTCGAAAGGATGAGAGGCCTAGTGACGGAATTGGGTGAGAACACTCTTGGTGTTAAGACCCGATTTGGGCGAATGTGGATTCCTCGATACGGGGATCTACGTGGAAGAATCATGGATGAGGCCCATAAGACCCGATACTCCATTCACCCCGGTGCTACCAAATGTACCACGATATGAAGAAGGATTACTGGTGGCCGGGTATGAAACGCGACGTGGTGGAGTACATAAGTAAGTGCCTGACTTGTTTACAAGTGAAGGCGGAACACCAGAAGCCCTACGGGAAGATCCAACCGTTGGATATACCCGAGTGGAAGTGGGAGCATATCACCATGGATTTCATCACGAAGTTACCACGTACCCCTAAGGGGTATGATGCTATATGGGTGATAGTTGACCGCTTGACAAAGAGTGCCCACTTCCTACCGATCCGTGAAACATACTCATCTGAAAGATTGGCGGATCTGTTCATCAAAGAAATTGTAGCTCGTCATGGTGTGCCGGTGTCTATTGTATCTGATCGCGACACCCGGTTTACCTCCAAGTTTTGGAAGAGATTTCATGATGCGATGGGGACGAGACTACACATTAGTACAGCATATCACCCTCAGACGGACGGTCAGTCTGAGAGGACGATCCAAACACTCGAAGACATGCTTCGGGCATGCGTGATCGATTTTGGAGGAAGTTGGGATGATCACTTGCCTTTAGCAGAATTCTCGTACAACAATAGCTATCATGCCAGTATTGGCATGCCACCCTACGAGATGCTATACGGTAGGAGATGTAGGACGCCCGTATGTTGGGGAGACATTGGGCAGAAAGAGTTAGGAGGTGTTGAGGTGGTCGAAGCTACGACTGAGAAGTTAGAAAAGATCAAAGCCTTCATGAAGGCGGCGAAAGATAGGCAAAAGTCGTATGCTGACAAGAGGCGAAGACCGATAGAGTTCAAGGTTGGTGACCGAGTAATGTTGAAGGTCTCACCTTGGAAAGGTATTATCAGATTCAGGAAACGAGGTAAGCTAAGCCCGAGATACATAGGACCTTTCCGAATTGTCGCACGAGTAGGAGAGGTGGCCTATCGACTTGAATTGCCAGATGAGTTAAGTGGAATTCATCCCACATTCCATGTATCCCATCTGAGGAAGTGCTTAGCTGATGAAGACATGGTTGTACCACTGGAGGATATTGAAGTAGACGAACGACTCAATTACGTGGAGCAACCAGTGGCAATCATTGATCGTAAAGAAAAGAGGTTAAGGAATAAAGTGGTTCCTCTTGTGCGTGTACAGTGGAAGCACAGGAAGGGATCCGAGTCTACGTGGGAGACTGAAGAAGAGATAAGACAACACTACCCACATCTGTTTGAGGAATGACAGGTTTCGGGGACGAAACCTATATAAGGGGGGTGGACTTGTAACACCCGTATTTTTAGCAAGAAGAAAAAGAAAAAGGAAGAAAAAGAAAAGAAAATAAAAGAAACTAAAAAGGAGGGACCAAAAGTGCCAAATGGGCAAAGTTATTATTTATTTTGTACAAAAGGAAGGCATGGTCGCCCATTACCTCCTGCACATTTCTTTGCATCGGTTTTTAGAGAGAGAAAGCAGCAGGAGCAGAAAACCATCGGGATTTTTAAAGAAGGACCTGAGAAATTCGAAGTTTTTGGTAAGAAATCTCGAATTTATGATGTTAGGACGATTCTAGAACCATATATGAGCTTATAAATGTGACTAGTGTGTTCGGGTTGCACTGTGTGTGTTTTAGGCGTATAAAAGACTGAGAAGTTCAAGGAAAGGGTATCCAAAACCCGAAGACAAATTAAGGTGAGTTCTAGACCCTTTTTTACTGATTTTAAACGTTTTGGGGCTGGAAATGCATATATATGTTTTTTTTTATATAAAATTTATGCTGATACCCGTATGAACTGAATGTATGCGTGTTTATGTTTATGATAGATTTATGCTTAGAATCATGTGTATATGTTTAGAATTAGGCATTATGATGTTTGGGACTTGGATTATGGATTAGACTCATGAACAGGTTGCAAATATGTCTGAAAATAGGACTTAGAATAATTAATTACAGGTTGATGAGTCCATCAGTGCTCATACGACCAACAGTGTGGTCGTATGACTAGGAGATATAATTTTTCTAAGTGCTAATGAGTCTAACAGGACTCATACGACCAACAGTGTGGTCGTATGACCAAGTAATTTGTCTAAGTGTTGAGCCCAATAGGACTCATACGGCCAACAGTATGGTCGTATGACTAAGTAAATTTTCCAAGTATGTTGAAGAGGCCAACAGGACTCATACGACCAACAGTAGTCGTATGATCAGAACATGTTTCTAAGTCTAGGGAATGGTACGACCAATAGTGCTCATACGACCAACAGTGTGGTCGTATGACCTGATGAAAATTTTCAAAGTATGATGAAAAGTCCAGCAGTGCTCTTACGCCCAATAGTGCTTATACGGCCAGAGGGCTTATACGCCCAACAGGGCTAAAACGCCCAAAATACTTAGAATTTTTCAGAAATTCCCTGCAATACTGAAGTTCGAGGTTTTGACCAGGATTGACTAGGGTTAACAAATGATGATGTTTCATGCGTGTAATGATGATTATGGTTAACCCTTATTGTTACTGATATTATTATCAGTGTAGTATTGTTGACAATATTATTAAAATATTGTTAAGTATGGTATGATGCTACGTATGATGATGAATGTATGATGATGAATGTATGATGATGAATGTATGATGAGTATGTATGATGTGAGTGTATGTTCCTTGTAATTGTGTATGCTTATCTTTCTGAAACTTTACGAATAACGAGAATGAACTAATGAAGTATTATGTATCGTAAAGTGAAAGATAATGAAGAGGAACATGATGACGAATGCATGTATTACGAATGAATGAAAAAAGAATGATGATGAATACATGCATTAATGAATGAACGAATTATGTCTTGCAAGCATTGAATAACGCGATTGGTCCTTCTATGTGATTGACCATGGTCATGGTACCTTTACCGCTTACCTCTAGTACCGTGGCATACGATTTCCCGTCATATGTTGACTACGACCCGGTAGCTAACAATGATCGGGGTGTAGCATATGGTATTGGTACAATTCACCTTTCAATGCGTGCAAGTAAGTATGAACGGGATTCTTGTCATTCGACCACAGTAATCATAGCCAAGTGCTATGAAGTGGGTAAAGCCTGACAGAATCCATACGAGAAGTTAAAGATAACGATGAATAACGAATGATGAAGATAATAACGAATATTATCTCTGTGTACGTATGATGTATGAACGCACGCACGAAAGGATACTTTTAAATAAGTAAAAGTATGTTTTATTACAAAACTAGAACTCACTCAGCAACGCTGACTTTTATGTATTTTCCAGTTGGCAGGTAGTGTTGCTGAGGATGGCACGAGGCGGCTACTCAGCACTTTTGGGATGGCATTCTTTTGTTAATGTTTTTGTATTGTAATGCAAACAAATGATATTTTGTAACGGGTGTTGTATTACTTTGCAAAAGCATTTATAGTAAATTTAAAGTTTCCGCTGCATGGTTTTTATTAAATGTATGTTTTATGGGTAATGACGACCAACTGTGAGGTGCCCGGGAACGGGGCCTTACAGATTTTCAACGCGCCGACCTCTACACCAAACCGTTTGATAAACCCATATTCTTCTATCTGTTAGAGGTCAACGGCGTGAAAAAGAAAAGTGACATTATTTCAGAAGACACAGATGCTTAGTCCGACACTTGTTCAGTTTTTCAATTTTATTTTACTTCAGGTTTTCAATTTTATTTTACTTTTACTTTTATTTGTTTTAATTTCCTTGTCTTATAAAAATCCAAAAACATAAAAAGATTTTTTGTTTTAGAATTTTAGGGGGAGATTAGTTTACTTTCAGTATTTATTTTACTTAAAAAAAAGAGGGGAAGGGCAGATAAGCTAAAAGGCAAAAACAACAAAGATAAGAAAGTGATTTAATACTATGGAAAGTGATAGTACACAGGCGTCAAGTTACTTGAAACACCAAAAAGATTCTAAATTTTTGCAATTTTAGTTTAATTAAATCACAGAAAATTGTTAGTCAGAGAATTCTAAGTCTAACAAACTGGGAAAATGATAGTGCGCTTGTTTGTAACTGTAATTATACGGAGAAAGTCGATCTAGGGAGGTGCTAGTTCATCATACGATGTGTCGGTAGATTCAACACTATAGACTAGTAGACATCATTGGTGAACTCAATTTAAACTAATCTGTTCAACTGACTGTGGGTTCCCATCTTATCACTGGTTAACACAATCAGCTATTTCCAATAAGGGATGACAAGCAAATAAACGCCACTAAAAGTGTGTGGATGACCATAAAAAGAGCAAAGCGCGAAAAAATGAAAATAAACGCAATCAAGCTGATAACCTATGTTGTTGGTGCGTTATGTGCAAAAGAAAAATTTAAAGATGCTCTAACAAGAAGATAGGTTGTGTGCCTCTCTGCTGTGCGATGGCACTGACCTGAGGATAAGCATAACCTAGATATTCTAGAATTCATTGTTGTTTTCCGCCTCTCTGCTGTGCGATGGCACTGACTTGAGGCTTGGCTTCTCGTTGAAAGATCTATGAATAGTCTCTTCTTGTCAAAATACCCGTAGACCGCTCAAAAGTCTCCTGAGAAATGTTGATTACTATATAAGCTTGGGATCCACAAATTTTGGTTGAAATGATATAACCTAATACATCACCAATATGTGTCAAAATTCTGTGTGTGGATTTAATTGGACAAGTATACTGACAATCGTTATGAATGCACCGCCTGATGTTCAAAATCAATGTGTGTTACATATCAGATCAAGCATGATTCCTAGTTAGAACTTAGAAGTCTCAGATGAATGAGAAAGTGTAATATGTAAATATGTTAGTTTCCATTTCAATAAATATATAAAAGTTCAAGTAAGTGAGTTTATGCCTGTCTGATTCCATATGAATCTGTCTTAGAAATGATGTTAATACTAATAGGCTTTTCTACCCAACCATAATAAAATCACAAAAACATGATTATTTTGCAACTTAGTTTAGTCTTTCAATTTATTTGTAAAGTATGTTAGTTTCGGACTGTGCTATGCTATTCATTACGGTAAATGTCACAAAATGAACTTAATGTTAATCTTAAATCAATTGTTTCTAAAAAGGTAAAAGGATCACGTCTGAGATGATCTGGTGGATAAAAAGATCATGTCTGAGATGATCAGCTGGATAAATGGATCATGTCTGAGATGATCAGGTGGATAAATGGATCACATCTGAGGTGATCAAGAGGTTTTTAATCATAAATTGGTCGTGTCTGATTTGATCAAATGATCAGAATGTTTTATCTATTATTACAAGGGACTATGTGTCAATGGGTCAAAAAGGCAAAATTTCACAAGTATGACCCATTCGCATGACTGGACCATGAATATGTACCAGTCGTACGATTTGATCATACGAATGAACCCATTCGCATGACTAAACCATGAGTATGGGTCAGTAGTACGAATGGACCATATGAATGAGCCCAATCACACGATTGGAGGTGACCAACTGTGATAGTCACACGAATGATCCTCAATCGTATGATTGGAGATGACCGAATGAGCGAGTCGTACGACTGAAGCTCAGTCGCACGAATCAATCGTGCGACTAGGTTCAGTCTCACGACTGAAGGTTGCCCTAGTATAAATTGAGGGGGAGTCGGTCTTATTCTTCTCATTTACTCAAATCGCCCCTCAGACGCACGATACACACATATTGAAGGAATCGATCTGCCCAAGATACATATTAAATTGATGTGGCTAGTGTGATATGATCCAAGTCCGGTCATACCCAATAACAAGCTAAACAAACACCAATGGATAATTTATTCGTTGACAAGATCATAGAAATAAATTATGACACCAATTTAGAAAATGGGTTTTCTAAATGATTGCCTTTGTAAATGAACATTATTATGTGGATAATTGTTCATGAGATATTATTTGTTTTTCATTATTTAGTTTTACTAAATAATAACAAATAAAAGAGTGTTTAATTTATAAAGTTTAAAAATTAGTTTTCAACTTTATAAACTAGAAATTAGAGTGTGTTAGTTGTGTTTAAAATTAAAAAGGGTGGGACCCTTTTGTCTTGTCCTGTAAATAGAGGAACTTAAAGCAACTAACATACTCCAACTTCTTGTCATTCACTCTAGCATGCAAAAGACTTTCTCCTCTCAAAATTCTCCTCTCTCTCTCTCACGGTTTTTGGAAGAAAAGAAGAGCAGAATTTTCAGCTTTCAAAAGGGGTTTTGATTGCTGAAAATTGGTGTCAAAGATTCCAAGCTATCAAAGGTGTTTGAAGAAGCTTTGGGTACAACCTCTTGAGGACTTCTAGCTTGAAGTTTCAGCCACAAACATCATCTTCCTCACCTCATAATTTCAGTTTTAAGGGAGCTACAAAGGTTGTAGATTCTTAACTATCTTGTGTTCTTTTATTGTATGTATGTGTATAATGATCCATGGCTTGGGGTTCTTTGTTAAATGGGTTTAACAACTATCTTATTAACATGTTTTAAAACTATAAAATCCGCTGCGTTTTCATATAAATAAGGTTGTATGAGCTTTGATAAACATGTTAAAACCCCAACAATGGCATCAAGAGCCACTTATACATATGCATACATATATTACACTTACTAGTTCACGTTTTGTGATGTTTGACACCACATACCCGTGAGTTAGAGGGCTGAAATGTGACCCCTTTTATTTTTTTAAGATGTTACTTTATGCATGTAATGATCTTTAAAAATCTAGATCATAAGATGATTGTTTGTATGGACTAAACCCATTTGTTCTTGGTTTATGTTGACCAAAAACATGGGTTAAAAGGGGCTGCCCAAAATCGTGATATAGGAGATGTTTGGATATGTTGTCTTGAATATGCATAACAAAGCCTTGACCATGTGGATTGAATGATTGATTGTCATGTTATATTCATTTGGGCATGTAATAATTTAATGTTTTTGTTTCAAGTCTAGTCTTGTAATTTATTTATTCATATGGGTTGTAATAAATAGATTAGGAGTTTTTTCCTTTACTAGAAAAATTTGTATTAGGATACATATTTTGTAAAGGATGCTCAAGATCAAGACTTGAAGAAAAGATAAGACAAAGAGGAGGCTTGAAGATGGGGATTCAAGTGGGAGTCCTTTTGTCAACCATGTGTCATGTTCTTAACCCTTAGGACAAGACCTTTTGACACACTTGTTTTGGCTAAACAAGTGTGATCAACTTAGTATGCTTTGTTATGCATATGTGATTGTTTTGTTTATGTTTGGTTGAATGCATATGATGATGTTTGTTTTGAATATTTGGATGTGATTAACAACCGTCAACTAAAACAAACTATAAACAAGTAATTGGTTGTCAAATCATTTAGCATAAATAGAATGGTTCTATAAAAGGAGTTAGTGGTTTGCAAAATAAAATAGGTTTTATTTAATAGAACCAATAGGGTACCATATGGTTGAATGCATACAATCATATGGTACATAGTCTTTTCTAAACAAGAATTGTGAAATTGTAAATCCCTTTTGAAAACAAGTTAATCACCATCCTTTTATACAACACTTAGTTTACTTGCAAACTCTTAGTGGGATAAAGGTCACCTAACCACTTTGAGGGAACTTGTAACTTGAGGTGAGAATACCATGTTTATGGGATAAAGGTCACCTAACCACTTATGTAGTAAACTCACATGTGTGTGTAAGTAGGACGACTTGATTTGTGAAATATATTGAATGGATCACCTAAAATATGTTTTACAAAAGGTGTTGATGGGATAAACATGCTGTTATAAACATAAGATGTTCAAACGATCCCATACCACTAGAAGTTGCAATAGGTTGCAATTGTCATTTATGACTACCTTGTTTATTTAAATAATGGGATAAAGGTCACCTAACAAATATTTAAATATAACGTTGGATTCTAAAATTTTATTTATTAATAGTCTATGAGACATAAAGGGTATTAATAAATGAAATATAATTATATCAACGATTACTAAAATGGAACTTTGTAAAATCTTGTAGATGGCCGACAACAACAACGCTAATAATGATGTACCAAACCAAAACAATCAATCCTTAAGGGCGATCCTTCAAAGGGATCGTCTAACACCTAACAATTTCATGGATTGGTACCGGAACTTGAGAATTATTCTCAAGTAGGAAAAGCGGGCCTATATCCTTGATGATCCCATCCCCGATGAACCTAACGAGGAGGATGTGGAAGCCTATAATGACTGGGTTAGATATGTGGAAGACTCCATCCAGGTCTCTTGCTTAATGTTAGCAAGTATGACACCCGAACTCCAAAAGGAGTATGAGCTCCATGGAGCCTATGACATGATCACTCAGCTGCGGGAAATGTTCCAGCAACAAGCTAGAGTGGAGCGCTTCGAAACGGTTCGAGCGCTTCATGCATGTCGGATGGAGGAATCCCAATCAGTTTCATCTTATGTTCTTAAGATGAAAAGCCACATCGACCGCCTTCAAAGGCTGAACTGTCCCGTCTCAAAGGAGTTGGCCACGGATTTGATCCTTAATGGCCTAACTAAAAAGTTTGAGGCATTCGTCATGAACTACAACATGAACGGATGGGACAAGAGCATAAATGAACTTCATTCGATACTCAAATCAGCTGAGGTGGGAATGGGTAAAAGGGTTTTAACCGTTCTCACCATTAATGAAGGTGGGAGAAGGAGAAGGTCTCTACCCCTTCTAAGGCAACTGTTGCCAAAGGAAAGGGGCACGTTTGGGGAAAGGGGAAGATGGTTGTTAGGGCGGAACCTCCGAAGCCCAAGGAGAAGAAGCAAAAGGTTGTTGTGAACGACCCATGATTCAAATGTGGTGAGATAGGGCATTGGATGAGAAATTGTCCAGTCTATCTCAAAGAGTTGAGAGAAAAGAGGGATGCGGGGCAAACCTCAGGTATAATATACACAATACATATAGAACTAAATGTTATTTCTTCTAATACATGGGTATTAGATACCAGATGTGGAACTCACATTTGCAATTTGTTGCAGGGGTTCAAAAGAAATGAGCATTATGAAAAAGGGGAAATAAGTCTCTTTATGGGCAATGGTGCAAAGGTTCACGTGGAAGCCCAAGGAGACTACATTTTGAAGCTACTAAATGGTTTGGAAGTTATTTTAAATAATGTATTATATGCTCCTAGTTTGACTAGGAACATAATTTCTTTTTCCCGTTTAAGACAATATGATTATGATTTCAAATTTGTTGACAATGATATTCATGTTTCTTTAAATCATGTATTTTATTTAAAGGCTATACCTTGTAATGGTATTGTTGGATCATGATGAGGCTGGTGCAACCAAATTCACTTCATAGTCACTTTTGGTACTACATCAAAGGGCTTCCGAAGTCAAGCAAGAGATCTTCCGAAAGTCTGAAGAACAGCTGAAGATATCTACTGAAGGCATAAGCTGAAGTCAACTGCTGAAGACAACAGCTGAAGCCAACAGCTGAAGATATCTTCCGGAGACAAAGTCTGATGAAAGAGCTGAAGACAAAGTCTGAAAGCTTCGAAGACAAAGTCTGATGAAAGAGCTGAAGACAAAGTCTGAAAGCTTCCGAAGACAAAGTCTGATAAAAGAGCTGAAGACAAAGTCTGAAAGCTTCCGAAGACAAAGTCTGATGAAAGAGCTGAAGACAAAGTCTGCTTCCGAAGACAAAGAAGACTCCAAGCCTCGGAAGAAGCAGTCTTCCGAAGTATAAGTGCTTTCGGAAGAAGTTATTCTTCCGAAGCACCTTATCATTCGGAAGACAATGCTAAGTCCAGCAGATAAAAGTATGGTCCTTGTCAGTCCGCATGCGGACCTCTGACACAGCATGGGTTTTTCCTCGAAAGCCATATTGTTGACCATACTTTATTCTACTGCTCACCTTTTGATGATAGTACACGTTACCAACCTTAGTTGGTAGCATGGGTAAGTCAGGGACATGTCCTGACTACCCACTCTCAGGCATGCAAAATGTCTGAAAGACCTCACCTAGAGTCTTGTAGTATAGATGTAAGGTTAGAGGTGTCCAGCTGGAATCAAAGTATTCCCGGCTGTAGGTAGTATTATATATATCTTCTCCCTGTAACTCTTTAGATAAGCGATTTGAGTCCAAGCGTCTTGTAATCCTTTGAGTTGAGAAGCAATATATAAAAGTACCTTGAAAATTACTTGCTGTGTTAGTTTTCTTACTGCTTGTTACTTGTTATATTGTGATCAACTCTTCCTAAAGACTGCTTGCCGAGTGTTGATTCACAGTGAGTTGAGAGAAAAACCACCCGAAATCGATCCTGCAATTGGTATCAGAGCTCCAGGCTCTTGATTGTGAGATCTTACCATCCTAATCAACCTGTTTTTCACTCCTCACTACAATCCACTCACTCAAATGGCTGCTCTCTCCAAGGCTGATATGGAAACTGGTACCTTGACCAAGTCCCCCATGATCACCCCTGAAGACTTTGACACATGGTGTATCAGGATGGAAGGCTTCATCAAGTGTCAAGATTCAAGGATGTGGGACTCCATTGTCAATGGTCCTTTCATACCAAGCACTACATCTGCCACTGGTAATCGCATCATTCCAAAAGATGTTGACGATTACTCGGAGGAAGATAGGAAGAGAATAGAGCTAGATCAAAGGGCTATGACTTGTCTCCAAACTGCTCTCCCCAACTCCGTCTACAGACGCTTCAAGAAGTGCAAGACTGCTAAAGATTTATGGGAAGCTTTGAAGCTGATGTATGAGGGATCCAAGGAAACTCAAGAGAACAAGAAAGATCTCTTGAAGCAGCAGTTTGAGAACTTTACTTTCAAGGCTGGTGAGACCTTGACTCAACAATACTTCAGGTATGTTGAGCTAGTAGATACTCTGGCGGATATTGGAGTAGCTCTTGAGAACAGAGACATAGTTAGGAAGTTCATGTCTTCTCTTCCTAAACTATGGACTCACTACTGTGTTGTCATCAAGAGAACTTCGGACCTTAAGACTCTTTCTCTTACAGAGTTGTATGGTATCCTAAGTGCATTTCAGATGGAGATGAACATGCAGAACTCCTCTGATCACTCCAATAACCAACTGAGTTCAGCCCTTCATGTGGTTGAAAGGGAAATCATAGAATCACAGCATCCCTTGCTATGCTATCCTGACAACTCACATACTGGACCCTTCATTACTCTACCTGAGACTCCAAAGTCTCAAAAGGTTCAACACAACTCCTTTCAGGAAGGTTGTGCCTTTGTCTCTGGAAGTGGACACTCTGGTGATTTTCAATACTGCTTTGATGATCTTGAGTGCTTCAATCCAGATGATGTGGAGTACATGGATATTGTCCAGCAGATGGCTCTTTTAACTTACAGAGCGAAGAAGTTCTTCAAGAGAACTGGAAGGCAATTCCCTCAAAACCCAGTCAACAGCAAGTTTGGGTTTGATAAGAGCAAAGCAAGGTGCTACAACTGCAACCAACTTGGTCACTTTGCTAGGGAATGCAAGGCTCCCAAGAACAACCCGGGAACCCCACAGGCCTCCACACATCCCACTGCCCCCAAGCATGAAGAAAAGTCAACTGAAACAGCTGCTGTTGCTCAGGAAGTTGACTGGAGCTTCATGGTACAGGATGTGACTCCCGCTCAAGCACTCATGGCCGGAACAGATGATGATCAGGTATATGAACATCTATGTACTGCTGCCTGTATTGCTAAAGTTAAACTTTATAAGGATTACATTTCGGAAATCAGATCTGAGGTTGAGTCTTTAAATGTGCTAAAATCTGACTTTAAAAGAGCTGAATCTGACTATCAAAAGAAAATTGATGAGTTAGAGAAAACTGTGTCTCTTTTAAAACATGAAAAGACTAATTATAAGACTCAAATCAAAGATCTGATCTCCAAACTTTCTGAGGCTCAAGCCCAGTTAGTCAGAGCTGAGGCTCATGCCAGGAAGCAAGCTATTGCTGAGCAAAGCTTCCAAACTATTCTTGCATCAACCTCCCATTCCAAAATGTTTTATCAAAACAAAGAAGGGTTGGGAACCAGTGAAATAGCTCCACCACACTCTTATGAGTCTATTAGACTACCTAGATGTGGTACTGAAGAGCAAGAGGTTCCAACTGCTGACCCTTCTCCATTGGAACTAGAGGATGAAGCAAAAATAGTGGCCTCCACAGGGGAGAAACAGGAGGATACACCCATCTCCACCTGTGATGACCAAATCCTAACCACCAAGGCAAGAAGAAGCAGAGCTAAAGCTGCTAGAAGGACTGCTAAGAAGGTTGCAGAGTCCAAGCTTAAGTTTGACCCTAAGCAAAAGGGTGTCTTCATTTCTGCCGGATTTCAAGTGGCAGGTACTCCTGATTCAGGAAAGGAGTGTAGTACCAGCACTCCTGTCCTACTGAAGGATCAGAAGTTGAAAGGGAAAGTTGCTGATGAAGAGAAGAAACCCAAGAAACAGCAACCTGCAAATTCCCAGAAGACTAACATTGCATGCATAATGTGTGGTCTGCACAACCACATGGCTAAAGATTGTTACTACAATCCAGCAAGCACACATTATGCAAATAATGTTAGAAAAGAAGTAGCCAGAGAAGGTTTCTCAGTTGGACCACTTCAAAAGGTCCAAATGATGAAAAAGGGAAAGTTGGTCTCGGAAGCCAAGTTGCTTTCGGAAAAAACTGCTTCTTCCGAAGGGAAAGTGGCTTCGGAAGCCAAACCTTCTAAGGTTCGGAAGAACAAGAAGGGTCCCTTGAAACCATCTCAGAAGAAGACTACTTCGGAAGAAAAGGTGGTGAAATCTTCTTCCGAAAAGAGAGAAGCTTCGGAAGAAGACCATGCTACAAAAGCTTCAACAAGCTCATCTTCAAAGATCAACCAAAGGATGGATTGGAAGATCAAGGAAGATGCTGCAGCCCAAACCTCTTCTTCATCAACGACCTCTATTGAACCCCATTGCATATCTTTTGGTTCAATTATGTCACTATCTTTGGAAGAGCCCAAGACCTGAAAGGATTGGGCTTCCAAACAAAACTAACCTTCTCATTTTATGTGCAGGGACATCCATTTGACAAGAACAACAATATCTGGATTGTAGATAGTGGATGCTCCAGGCACATGACAGGGAACAGATCTCTCCTTCAACAATTCCAGAACTTTGATGGAGGGCCTGTCCAATTTGGAGGTGAGGCTGGAGGATATATTTCAGGCAGAGGAAGTATATCCAACGGCAGAATAAACATTGACAAAGTTCACTTTGTCAAACAGCTTGAACACAATCTGTTAAGTGTTTCTCAATTCTGTGACCAGAAGCATCAATGCTTTTCACAGAACATGAGTGCATTATCCTCAGACCAGGGATGACAATTCCTCCGGAATTGGTGCTTCTCAGATCTCCCAGGAAAGGGATATGTACAAGCTAGATATGAACAAGGCTTCTCCTATGGGTGAAGTATCATGCTTTCTTTCCAAAGCTGATAGTGATGAGTCAACACTATGGCATAAACGCATGTGTCATGTGAATTTTAAAACAATGAATATATTGTCTAAAAATAACTTGGTACATGGTTTGCCTAAAAAGGAATTTTTCTGCAAAGATAACTGTGTTGCATGCCTGAAAGGGAAACAACACAGATCATCTCATAAATCCAAATGTGTTAACTCTATCACTACTCCATTACACTTATTGCACATGGATCTTTTTGGTCCCACAAGTATAATGAGCATTGGAAGGAAATCATACTGCCTTGTGATCGTTGATGATTTTACAAGATTTACATGGGTATTCTTTTTAAGAAGTAAAGATGAAACTGCTGAAACTTTAAAATCTTTTATTCTTAAAATAGAAAATCAAATTGATCACAAGGTTAAGATTATTAGAAGTGATCAAGGGACTGAGTTTAAGAACTTCGTTCTTGACTCATTCTGTGACTCAAAAGGGATTGCCAGACAATATAGTGCTCCCAGAACTCCTCAACAAAACGGTGTTGCTGAGAGGAGGAACAGGACACTTATTGAGGCTGCTCGGACCATGTTAGCTGATTCAAAGCTGCCTCTAACATTCTGGGCAGAGGCAGTCAGCACTGCATGCTATGTGCAGAACAGGGTTCTTGTAGTTAAGCCCCATGGAAAAACCCCTTATGAGTTATGGAACAAGAGGCCACCGTTCATTGGCTTTCTAAGGTCCTTTGGCTGCAGGTGTACCATACTTAACACAAAGGACAACTTGGCAAAGTTTGCTGAGAAGTCGGATGATGCTATCTTTATTGGATACTCTTCTAGCTCCAAAGCTTATAGAGTATACAATATCAAGAATCAACAATTTGAGGAGTCATCCAACATAGTTGTTAATGAGCACACTCCTTGTGTTAGGGGGAATGGACCTGAGTATATATTTGATTTAGAATTGTTTCCAAACTATTCTAAACCATCTTGTGAGAATGTTTCAGCTGGAACAGGTGCTCAAACTGATGCAGGACAACTATATGAGCTACCCAGACCTCTTCCAAATTCTCCAAGAGCTGAAAGGCAAAAAGCTTCAACTATTCACAGATCTGACAGTGTGAATATCTCAAGAAATAGTGAAGCTTCAACAAGTGAATCACTTGATCAACCTCAAAGTTCTTCAGGTGATCCATTACAACACCAGGTTGAGGAAGGTAGTATTCTGAAGGAACAGGCAACTGTTAATACTACTTCACAACCAACCATTGATGATGTTTCTCAATCATTCAATCAGTCCTCATTGAATGACTCTGAAACAGCAGCTGGACAGAGTGATCCAGTTCCTGATCAGAATATGTCTAACTTGGACTTATCTCTGCAACTGGAAGTGATTCCTCGTCTTAGGATTCACAACACTCATCCAACTGAGAACATCATAGGGGATGTCTCTGAGGGTGTGAGAACAAGAAGACAGACTCATCATGGGAATGTCTGCTTGTACTCATGCTTCTTGTCTCAGATGGAACCAAAGAAGGTAGAAGATGCCTTAAAAGATAGTAGTTGGGTTGAATCGATGCAGGAGGAGCTGCTTCAATTCAGAAGACAAAAGGTCTGGAATCTATGCCCACTACCATCTGGTCAAGTACCCATAGGCACTAAATGGGTATTCAGGAATAAGAAAGATGATAGAGGCTTGATTATCAAGAACAAGGCAAGACTAGTAGTTCAAGGATACACCCAGGAGGAAGGAATCGATTATACTGATGTCTTTGCACCTGTTGCAAGACTTGAGGCAGTTAGGATCTTCCTTGCTTATGCTGCATCCAAGAACTTCACAGTCTACCAACTTGATGTCAAGTGTGCTTTTCTATATGGGGATATAGATAGGGAAATCTATGTGTGTCAACCTCCAGGATTTGAAGACCCACAGCACCCCAACTACGTGTGCAAACTGGATAAAGCTCTATATGGGCTGCACCAAGCACCTAGGCTGTGGTATGAGACTTTGTCTCAGTTTCTCCTGAAGAATGGATACACTAGAGGTACCATTGACAAGACTCTTTTCATCAGAAAGAGTGGAGAAGACATTTTGCTTGTACAAGTCTATGTTGATGACATCATATTTGGTTCTTCAAATGACCAAATGTACAAGGACTTTGAAAGCATTATGAAGCAGAAGTTTGAGATGAGTTCCATGGGAAAAATGGACTTTTTCCTTGGGATCCAGGTGAAACAGATGAAGGAAGGGTTCTTCATAAGTCAATCTAAGTATGTCTCTGACATCTTAGAAAGATTTGAAATGAAGGACTGTAAACCAGCCAAGACACCCATACCCAGAAACCACAATCTTTGCCCTGACCTTGAGGGGGAGGATACTGATCAACATCAGTATAGAGCAATTATTGGTTCTCTGATGTATCTTACTGCGAGTAGACCAGATATCATGTTTGCCACATGCATTTGTGCAAGATATCAGGCTGCTCCAAAGGTGTCTCACCTAGCTGCTGCAAAGAGAATCCTCAGATACCTCAATGGAGCACCTAAACTAGGTCTCTGGTATCCAAGAAATAGTGATTTCAATCTCTATGGATACTCTGACAGTGACTATGGTGGCTGCAACATTGACAAGAAATCAACATCAGGAGGATGTCAATTTCTTGGTGGAAGGATTATCTCATGGCAATGCAAGAAACAATCCTGTGTCTCTACATCAACTGCTGAAGCTGAATACATCGCTGCTGCTAGCTGCTGTGCTCAACTGCTATGGATTCAAAATCAGATGTTAGACTATGGGTTCAACTTCATGACTACTCCTATCCATATTGACAACAACAGTGCTATCTCCATTACTGAGAATCCAGTGAAGCACTCCAAGACAAAACACATTGATATCAGGTATCATTTCATTAGAGATATTCATGAGAAACAACTGATAAAGTTAATCAAAGTTGACTCAAATGAACAATATGCTGATTTGTTCACAAAGGCATTTGATGAACAAAGATTTAAGTATCTCATATCAGCAATTGGGATGATAAACATTGAATAACTACCTCTTTTGAAAACCTTTTAAATGAGTAATGTCTTGTGTCAATACAATTTAAGCCCTGTTACAAAAGATCTTTAAATTATTCCAAGTGTAAATTCCTTCTGAAGAGGAATTAACTCTCGGATGATATTCTTGAATATCCTCCGAAGCTAAATTCCTCAATGAAAATTTTCTTCTCGGAAGAGTTTGTGGTCTCGGAAGAAGCGATTGATTTTATATCAGATCTACTTCCGAAACTTATACAACTCTCCATTCGGAAAGACAACTTTACCTTAGGAAGCAATGCCTTGCTTCGGAAGAGAAATTGCCTTCAGAAGAAAATTACCTTCGGAAATGTTTTACCTTCGGAAGTTAAGATTTTACTTGTAACGGATATCTTTTGGGCCCCACTCTGTAAAAAGTAAAAATTTTGTACTTGATGGTCAGATTATTTAAAATTATCCTTGCCGCCAACATCATTTCGCTGCCGTAAACCACCATACCACCCACAGTAACCCTATTACCACCACCATACCACTATCCACCCTTTTAAATAATCTTGACTTATCAATTTCATCTTCTTTTACAACTTTACAGCCCTAACTTTTCCCTTCACTGTAAAACCCTCAATCTCACTCAAAACTTCAAGCTTACCTTTTCTTCAATGGCGCTAAACCCTCAGCACAACCAAGTCGCGTTACTTGATTCGTCAAGGGATGCCGACTTTACCCAAATCATCACCTTTCTCACCGAATCCACCTATCTCACTGCACTAACAGTTAACCCCACCGTATACTCCAACCATATGTCAGAATTTTGGAGCAATGGTGAAACTGCAGTACTGAATGGGGTTCGAGTCCTGAGAACCCGAGTTTGTGGCCAAGAGTTGGTCATCAATGAACAGATCATCAGGGAGCATCTCGAGCTTCACGATGATGGGGCTCCTACTGAGTTCCCCAAGGAAGACTTGGAAGGCACCTATATCCTCATGGGATATGGAGGCGATGTCAGCAGATCTACGGTATACAAGTTCAACTTCTCTTACCATTGGAAGTTCTTGCTGCACATCGTTCTACACTGCCTCTCCAACAAATCAGGGGGTTGGGATCAAATCCCATATGAACTAGGATGCCTAGTTCATGGGTTGGTGAGAGGCCTCAGATTCAACTACTCACGATTCGTGTTGAACAACCTAATCGCCAATCTCAGCAGGGATACATTCTTCATGTATCCCCGATTTCTTCAACACATAATCAACTGTGAGATGGAACCAAGCAAGCTTGTCTGCGTAGCTGCTCTTCCTGTTCCACACATGAGGCCTACCATCTTCAAGATACTGAAGAAGATGTCCACCAACTTCACTAGACGGTACTCTCCATTACCTCCAGAGATGACTGAGCGCATAGCTCCTGGTGACATCCCTGTTATCCCCACAGGTGATGAACCCACACCAGCAACAGCCACCACAATACCAAAACCTTCTTTACCCATCAAAGCCACCTATCAGAGACGTCCCAAACGAACCCTTGTTCAATCTACTCTGATTGAACAAGCTCCTCCTGTTCACACCGAAAGGACTAGAGTGGAATCATGGGCTCCCACTCAGTCCGAGGTCACACCATCCTTCACATTTGACCTCAATGTGGGTTTTGAGCCTCCTCAGTCTCAAACCCCTGAGCCCGAACCCCAAGCCTTTAGCCCGCAGGGTGAGTCTCTACACTCCCCTGTGCAGCTTTCTAGGGACAGCCCCACCAAAGGCTCAATGCCTGTAGACATTGATCAAGGTCCCGGGTCAGTAGGACTAACCACCCTCTCTTTCACTGACCTTTTACTCCGAACTGATGAAGAGATTACATCTCTCCATGGCCATGAAGTTGATCTAAATCACCCACTGAGAGATCAACAGAGCCAGGAGGGATCCCTTGTCTCTAGCCCCCATCAGCAGCCCGCTACTGAGGTGAGTCCCACTGATGTGGAGGGGACTCATGTAGACTCAGCTGCCACTACTCAGAGTTTCTCATTGAGCTCTCAGGACAGTGGTAACATCATTAGGACTGAGTCTACGGCAACTTTGCCCATTGACATCTCTGAAAGAGATGGCTCTGAGCAAAGGAAACCAGGGTGCCAAGAAACCACATCTGGTGGTGAGAGTGAGCATACTAGGTATGTTATCTCATCTCCCCGTGATTCTTCTCATGAAGATGAGGGTAGTATGCAACTAACACTTCAGTACTTGCTTTCTAAGGTCTCCAACCTGGAATCACAGGTGAGGATCTTAGAATCAAGGACTGCCACTCAGCAACTTGAGATTAACTCTCTCAAGGCTCAACTAGCTGAGAAACAGACGGAGAGGTCTGTTAGGCATGTACCTATCCAGGTCTCAATGACTTCTTCCTCTAGCTCATCTAGCTCTCAAGATGATGCTACCAAAAAGGGGGAGAAAGTTCAGAGACAAACACCGAAGGAACCACAGACCCAACTCATTTCCACCCAACAAATCATTACCCTACCTGAGTCATCTCAATCCTTTCTGGAGATTGACTCAAGGATGCTTCAAGATCTCTACAGGCTGTTCACACAGTTTGTATCGAGATCATCCCTAGAACAGCCCAGCCCCGACACCACATTTGCTTACTTTGGGGCTGAGGAGCTTCAAAGACTGACTGCACCTTCTACCACTGTGGAAGAAGTTGGTCAACCTAAGGTCTTCATGGAACCTGAGATTAGCTTCGAAGGGGAAATGGGGACTGATGGCCCAGCAACTGAAACAGATGGGACAGAATTTGCAGCAGTCTCATCTTCTGAAGCTCAAACTGAAGCTTCCGAAGCCTATATGAAAGCCTCGGAAGAACAAGAAAAATCTTCCGAAGCCGAAATAGAAGCTGCGGAAGGCTTGTTTCAAATGTCCGAGGAGCTGACCATCACAGATGTCATTGCTGACATAGCATCTGAGGTGGGCAGGGAGGACACTTCTGAAACTCCTCCAATCCAAGCACCAGCTGAACTTCTATCTCAATCACAACCCTCCATTCAAGAACCACCACAGTCAAGCACCATCAAAGATAAAGGCAAAAGAAAACTGACTGCGGAAGAGCTTCAGGAGGAGGAAAGGATTGAGAAGGCTAAAAAGAAAGGGAGGTTTCCAACTGAAAAGGTGCTAGCTGCCAGCTCTAAGGCAGCTGCAGCCAATCAGGAAGAAATCAACCTGAAGAGAAGAACAGCACTCATTGACCAGCTCATCAGTCTTGGAGCTGTCAATGAGGAAATACTCCTGCTATCATTAGAGGAGTTGGTGACTTTGGAGAGGTCAACCAGGCTACAACAAGAAAGGGAAGCCAGGTTGGCCTTGGAGAGGGAAGAACAAGAGCAGAGGGAGGCAGCCCTGAAGCTGAGAGAGGCTAGGATCAAGTTCCTGCTCTCAAGAGGTTTCAGTCTTCCTGAACTGTCTCCACATGACAATGACATGATCCTGCTGCTCCACAATAAAGAGCAGGATCAAATGGAGAAGGAAAGGAAGAAGGCTGCTAGGGAGAAGCTGAAGGTGAAGAGGAAGAGGGAGGAAGAGAAGGAGGTCACTGCTGCCAAGAAGTCAACTGACAAAGCCTGGATGAAGGACTACCTTCGGGCTCATGGCTTCTCTGGTAGGCAGGTGGGACCTATGTCCGAAAGGACACTCCAGCGGATAGTCAGTGAAATAAAAGCTGACATCCGTTTGGGGAAAAGGAAGGAGATGTACAGGAGGATGAAGGGAATGGTTTTCACCTCAGCCACTCAACCACAGCCACAACCCACACCAGAACCAACCCCTTTTCCCATCAAACCTGAACCCACTGATGAAACCTTCACCCCTCAACCCACAACTCTACCCAAACCTACCACATCACCTCAACCACCCAAACTACCCATCCTAAAACCCAAGACTCAACCCAAAACCACTAAACCTAAGCCTACCCAACAACAACCAAGACCATCCTCTCAGCCTCCTAAACATTTCTCCTTTGAGGAAATTAAGGAGTTCAAGACAAAGCTCATCAATTGCACTACTTTGAGCAGTATCTCCTATGAGGGAGAGGTTATCAACATCACCTATGTTGACAACTCTTCAAGCTCCCTCACCCTAGGCCAATTTCTTGAATTGCCTAGAGAAACCTTGGGCCAGGCTGCAAGACTTCTTGGTCTCAACTCCGATACCCTCAATGCTGAGGAGAAGAGACTAAGAAGAAGACTGGTGACTCTGCTGGATACCAGGAAAGAGGACAGGATTTCTGGTCAATCTCCTGGGCCTAGAAATGCTATAATCCAGTGGAGGTTCGATGAACCTTCTCACAACTTTGTTGTGGAAAGAGAGAATGGTGAAATCAACAGGCTCAATGCCACTTCTCTACTGCATCTCAGCAGATTTGATCTTGCTGAGCTTGCAGAGAAGCCATTCTCCAATCCCTCCAACTCTGAGACTGCTGCACATATAAGAAATTACATCAGCGGTCTCCACTTGGCTGAACGAAGTCGAAGAGCCAAGATTGAAGAAGAGTTGAAGCTGAAAAGAGTGGAAGACAAGGAAAGATCAACCACCAAAGGCACAGCCTTTCTACAGATGGTGGAAGGTCCTGAATTGGAACCAATAGTTCGATGGGAATATGACCATACTTCCCATCAACTAACTCTTTTCAGAGGGCCACAACAGAGGGTACATATAATCCAAGGTGACAGAGTAGAGGTGCTGTCCACCAAAGATTTGTACAAGATTCTCAGCATCACAGCAGGAAAGAATGAAGATACTGATAAACATCTGCTCGCCTTGGTGCTGAGAACTTTGAGAAGAAGAGGGAAGTGAAGTTTTGGTAGCATCAGCCTAGGGGGAGTTTGTTGGATCATGATGAGGCTGGTGCAACCAAATTCACTTCATAGTCACTTTTGGTACTACATCAAAGGGCTTCCGAAGTCAAGCAAGAGATCTTCCGAAAGTCTGAAGAACAGCTGAAGATATCTACTGAAGGCATAAGCTGAAGTCAACTGCTGAAGACAACAGCTAAAGCCAACAGCTGAAGATATCTTCCGGAGACAAAGTCTGATGAAAGAGCTGAAGACAAAGTCTGAAAGCTTCCGAAGACAAAGTCTGATGAAAGAGCTGAAGACAAAGTCTGAAAGCTTCCGAAGACAAAGTCTGATAAAAGAGCTGAAGACAAAGTCTGAAAGCTTCCGAAGACAAAGTCTGATGAAAGAGCTGAAGACAAAGTCTGCTTCCGAAGACAAAGAAGACTCCAAGCCTCGGAAGAAGCAGTCTTCCGAAGTATAAGTGCTTTCGGAAGAAGTTATTCTTCCGAAGCACCTTATCATTCGGAAGACAATGCTAAGTCCAGCAGATAAAAGTATGGTCCTTGTCAGTCCGCATGCGGACCTCTGACACAGCATGGGTTTTTCCTCGAAAGCCATATTGTTGACCATACTTTATTCTACTGCTCACCTTTTGATGATAGTACACGTTACCAACCTTAGTTGGTAGCATGGGTAAGTCAGGGACATGTCCTGACTACCCACTCTCAGGCATGCAAAATGTCTGAAAGACCTCACCTAGAGTCTTGTAGTATAGATGTAAGGTTAGAGGTGTCCAGCTGGAATCAAAGTATTCCCGGCTGTAGGTAGTATTATATATATCTTCTCCCTGTAACTCTTTAGATAAGCGATTTGAGTCCAAGCGTCTTGTAATCCTTTGAGTTGAGAAGCAATATATAAAAGTACCTTGAAAATTACTTGCTGTGTTAGTTTTCTTACTGCTTGTTACTTGTTATATTGTGATCAACTCTTCCTAAAGACTGCTTGCCGAGTGTTGATTCACAGTGAGTTGAGAGAAAAACCACCCGAAATCGATCCTGCAGGTATTTATGAATTGGTTCATGAAAACGCAACATATGATAGCTCAATATACCAAGCAACCACCAAAAGACTCAAATTAGATTTGAGTGATACCTACCTTTGGCATTGTCGTCTTGGTCATATAAACAAGAAACGTATACAAACACTTCAAAAGAATGTCTTTTAAAAACAAATGAATGTGATTCATTTGATGTATGTGAATCTTGTTTACAAGGAAAAATGACTAAGGCATCCTTTAGTGGAACTAACGAAAGGGCAAAAGATTTATTAGGTATCATACATTCGGATGTATGTGGTCCTTTTAAGCTAATGACTAGGAATGGTGAAAGATACTTCATTACCTTTACCGACGATTATAGTCGCTATGGGTATGTGTATTTATTAAGACACAAAGATGAAGCTTTTGAAATGTTCAAAATCTTCAAGAATGAAGTAGAAAATCAACTCAACAAATCAATTAAAGTTCTCCGCACCGATAGAGGTGGTGAATACCTAAGTGATGTTTTTCAAGATCATCTTAGGAGTTGTAGGATTGTCTCACAACTCACTCCACCTAGAACACCACAACATAATGCTGTGTCTGAGAGGAGGAATCAAACCTTATTGGATATGCTTCGATCTATGATGGCTAGAAGCACATTGCCTCTATCATTTTGGGGTTTCGCTTTGCTCTTCGCGGCCTGTATTCTGAATATGGCCCCAACCAAAAAGGTGGAAAGGACACCTTTTGGGATATGGCATGGAAGAGTTCCATCCCTATCATACTTAAGGGTCTGGGGTTGTGAGGCTTATGTTAAGACTCCCACCCCAAACAAAATGGATGTCCGATCCACCAAGTGTATCTTTGTTGGATATCCTAGAGATTCTATGGGATATTATTTCTATGATCCACTGGAACAAAAGGTGTTTGTTGCCAGAAAGGGTGAGTTCTTAGAAGCCAAGTTCCTTATGGAAGGAGCTAGCAGTAGAACAGTGGATCTTGAGGAGGATCAAGAACCATAGCCTGATGCACGTTTGGTTGAAGCTAGCACTCAACATGAGGATGTTGAGGATGATCAAGCGGTTGATCAATACACACAAAACGTTCGCAGAAGTGGTAGAACTAGTAATCCACCTGAAAGATACGGATTTTTCATGGATGGATGCTATGTGGTAGATTCAGATGAACCAACCACATATCATGATGTAGTGTCCAATTCGGATTGTGACAAATAGCTTGAAGCCATGAACGATGAGATGCAATCCATGTATGACAATCAAGTTTGGGAAGTTGTTGTACCACCTCTTAATTCCAAAGTAGTTGGAAGTAAGTGGGTTTTTAAGAAGAAAACCGATATGCATGGAAACTTGGATACTTACAAAGCTAGACTTGTAGCAAAGGGTTTCACTCAAACTCAAGGGGTTGATTATGAAGAAACCTTCTCACCTGTTGCCATGCTTAAGTCTATAAGTATATTGTTTGCCATAGCAGCTCATTATGAATATGAGATTTGGCAAATGGATGTCAAACCCGCTTTCCTAAATGGATATCTTGAGGAAGATGTCTATATGGTTCAGCCTGAAGGTTTTGACGATCCAAAACATCCTAACAAAGTATGCAAGTTAAAGAAATCAATCTATGGATTGAAACAAGCATCGAGAAGTTGGAATCATCGTTTTGATGATGAAGTAAAGAAATTTGGCTTCATAAAAAACGCTGATGAGGCTTGCGTGTATAAGAAGGCTAGTGGGAGCATAATAACTTTCTTAGTATTGTATGTTGATGACATACTACTATTTGGAAATGACATTCCAACCTTGGAAGGCGTAAAAACCTGGCTTGGAAGTTGTTTTTCCATCAAGGATCTTGGTGAAGCCGCCTATATTCTGGGAATAAAGATCTATAGGGATAGATCAAGGCGGCTAATTGGTTTAAGTCAAAGTGTATACATTGACAAAATCTTGAAAAGGTTCAAGATGGAAAACTCTAAGAAAGGTACTGTACCTATTCAAAGAGGGACAATATTGAGTACGACTCAATGTCCAAGCTCAAAGGAGGAGCAAAATAGAATGAAGGCAATCCCATATGCATCTGCTATAGGATCCATCATGTATGCAATGATATGCACTAGACCAGACGTGTCATGCGCTTTAAGCATGACAAGTAGATACCAGCAAAATCCTGGTGATAGTCATTGGATGGTTGTCAAGAACATTCTGAAGTACCTAAGGAGGACTAAAGATATTTTATTGATCTACGGGTCTGGTGAAGAGGAACTCGTAGTAAAAGGTTACACGGATGCGAGTTTCCAAACCGATCGAGATGATTCACGATCTCAATCGGGGTACATCTTTATTCTGAATGGGGGAGCTATTTCTTGGAAAAGCTCAAAGCAAGAAGTCGTAGCGTTGTCCACTACAGAGTCAGAATACGTCGCCGCTTCAATGGC
The DNA here is from genome assembly GCA_024085815.1 of Flaveria linearis. Classification (NCBI taxonomy): domain Eukaryota; kingdom Viridiplantae; phylum Streptophyta; class Magnoliopsida; order Asterales; family Asteraceae; genus Flaveria; species Flaveria linearis. Next base: position 36,672,212 of record CM044006.1, read on the forward strand.
AGCACAGGAAGCTGCATGGCTGAAGAAATTCATAGCCGATCTAGGGGTAGTCCCTTCCATTCGGGATCCCCTAGAGATCTTTTGTGACAACGAGGGTGCGATTGCTCAAATCTAGGAACCTCGTGCTCATCAAAAGACTCGGCACATTGAACGGAGATTCAACTACATAAGGGATGAAGTTGAAAAAGGAAAGATATGTATTCGCAAAGTCCACACTGATAAAAATGTTGCGGATCCACTCATAAAGCTCCTTGAAAAGGCAAAGCATGAAGGTCATGCTTGTGCCATGGGACTTAGATATTCAAGTGACTGGGTTTAATGTTGTATCTTGTATTTGGATATTGGAACTTATGTTATTTGACTTAATTATATGGTAAAAAAATTCATTTGTTCTTCTATTTTAGCATGTTTAAATCCATAAATAAATGAGTTATTCTAAACGTTCGTAGTCGATCATACTTGTGGGAACAACTATGAATGTAAGACTATAATGAACTTGGATTGGTTGATGTTCATAAGGTATGAATATAGAGCAAGAGGTTGCTACCAAGGTTCATTGATATCTATGGGATATAGATATTGGACTGACCCGCACTCAATTATTTCTGCATGGAATCTTTGTGATTAGTCATAAGAAATATTCAGTAAAGGCGAATATCATTGTATCCTCAGACCTGAGATACATATTGGGTCTTGATATTCACCAATTATTGTACTTTGACCTAGTACTTTGCTGTTCTGAAAATGGCAGCACATAAGGCTGAGTTCAGGTATGATATGAGAAGATTGTGAGAGACGTATGTAGTCAAGATGGAATTTGTTCCTCTTATTCGTTGAGAGTTAGATGTCTAAGGCCTGTTAAAGTTAAATCATCAGAGAATGACAATTCTGTGTCTCTTGGATTTAACATGACATCTGCAACAAAAGGATAGATGATTAATTCACCTAAAACATATTCAAGTACGATACTTGAAAAAGATGATGTTATTGAATGGCACTTAGTCATATACATTTGGGGTAGCAAACCGTTGCTAGGCATTATCTGCTGCTTGCGTCAATCTGTTATGAATCTTGTGTGTTAGGTCCCTTAAAAGATTAACATTTAGTCTTTATTGTTTAGTGTCTATTTTATATTTTATACTAGTGTAGGGACTAGTTGTGTAAATTTAGTTCCTTAGTTCTAGTATAAATAGCAATAGGTGTAGTATAGATTGTAAGTTTTGCATATGTTTTATGAGAACTGCTTTCTATCACTTGTAATCATCTTTCAATCAATGAAATATGAATTTTGTTGATTTGTCTTGATTTGATTACAATTGATTGTATTTTGCTTTGAATTGTTCATATAATTGATACAGATTGCTCTAATTGATCCTATCAATTGGTATCAAAGCTTTCGGTTGAGTGTTTTTGAGGTTCTGTCGAAGATAGAAACTTCAAAAATCCACTGAAATCTGTAATCAATTGACAATTCAAGTGAAATATTGTGAATCGAAGCAGTGTTTCATCATCAAAAACATGTTTTGAATCACAATTTGCAGTTTATCTCATAAAAATCGAGTGAATTAGTGGAAAAACAGTACGAATATGTGTTCTTGAGTGTTCGACCTAAAATCTCTGAAATTCATCGAAATTTGTTGATGATTACTGAAATTGAAGTTATAGCATTGATTATCGGTATAATCATGAACTAATTGTGAAATTTCAGCTCAATTAATCAACAATTGAAGGTTTTTGAGATTTCTGAGTTCGTTACATTCATATGAAGCTGATGAATGTGCCGTATTAGGGATGAAAAACACTGAAATTTGACTAAGTGATTGGTCGTTTGAGAACTGTTGGACTTTTCTCAACTGTTTCAGTAGTTTCACCCTAGCCGTATAACCACTGTTGGTTAGACACATCACTACTGTTAGTCGTTTTACCTTAGCCGTATAACGACTGTTCGTCATCAAATTGTGGTCGTATAACGACTGTTGGTCGTTTCAGCTTGTGGTCGTATAACTACTGTTGGTAGTTTCAGCATTGAGTTGAAAATTTTTCTAAGCCAATCCCTTAGACTCATCACTGTTGGACTTATCACCACTGTTGGACTTTTCACTGCTGGACTTATTACCACTGTTGGACGTTTCACTGCTGGTCGTATCATCACTGTTGGACGTTTGACCACTGTTTCGGACTTTTCAGCCTTAACACTTAGAAATTTTTCATAAAATTTCAAAAACCCAAAAATATTTTTTCTTTTCATTTCCTAATTCAAAAGATTAGAAAAACAACAAAAATATAAAAAATGACTAAATCAGAAGATTCTGAGAATAGAGTTCCAAAACTTAAAAACAGAGCTGATTTTAAAAATTGGTCTCTTAGGCTGAAACATCATTTGAATTCGATAGACACTGATCTGTGGAAATCAATTGAAAAGGGTCCATACATTCCTGTGACTACTGATGGTCCAGACAGAGGATTTGTGTATTCTAAAGATTCACAAGAGCCTTATCCAGAAGATAATCTTCATGGTGATGATTTAAAGAAAGTAAAGAATGACATCAAAGCATATTCTCTCATGTGTAAAGGACTACCACTGGAAGTTCTTTCAAGGCTTGAAAACTATCAGACTGGATATATACAATGTATAAAGCCTTGAAGATTATATGTGAAGGAGGGAAAGAAATTCAAGATCTGAAAAAGCAGAAACTGAAAAGGCAATTGGAACTTTTTGAGCACATCTCAGGAGAAACAATAAACCAAATGATGAATAGGTTTGTGCAATTAACTACAGAGATGTCTACTTTGGGAATCAAGGATGATCTTGAGGACTTAAACAATAGACTTCTGAATGCACTACCATCTTCTTGGAAACAAACTGTCACTTTTTGAAACATACTGAGAAGTTTCCAATGGATCTTGATCTGCTCATTGCTAAAATTGAATCTGTAGAAATTGATGAGAGCTCAAGAAATAATGATAGACATGCATCAACAACTCAGTATAAGTATGTTGCTTCACCAGCAAATACTGTTGAAAATGCATTTTTGGCTAAAGACCAATCCACTCCTGAAGATGAAGGTGATCTATTTGTGGGAGCAGGATTCTTCACCAGTACACCTGCTTACTCCACTCAACCACAACCACAATCTTCACCTAAAGCTCAAATGCCTAAACCTTCAACTGAGATGCCATCCTCCTCAAACTCTCCCAATCCAAGCAAAGTGAAAGATGTGATCAACATTCTTTTACAAGATGAAGAGTCAAAAACTGCTTTCACTGCATTCATGGCAAGCTTTCAAGCTTATCAAGGCAGTCATCTGACTCAAATGGAGCTAGTTCTTCAGGATTTGTTTGAAATGGATCCAGATGATGTTGAAGAAATGGATCTTAATTGGCAGATGGTCATGATAGCCTACAGAACTCAAAAGCATGCTTACACTAACAGAAATTACAAACCCAGTGCAAACAAAACTGTTGGGTTTGATAAATCAAAATCAAGATGCTTTAACTGTAACAGTTATGGTCATTTTTCAAGAGAATGTAAATCTCCAAGAAATCAAGGAGGAAATACTCAAGGCAGCTCAAATGGTCAAAAGTATCAGCAACAGGCAAACAAGACTTTTCAGAAGCCATACCAAAGTCTACCAATGCCAGAACCAAAAGAAGAGAAGAACAGTGAGGAAACTAAGAAGGCACTGGTTGTAAACATCAAAGATGGTTATGGCTGGAGTGCATATGCAGAGCAATTTACTGCTGATCTCACTGCTAATCTGGCACTAGTTGCTGAAGTTGATGATGAAGACTGGTCTGAATTTAAAGATCCTAAATATGATGAATCAGATCAAGAAGAAGAGTATGATTGGAGCGACAAATCAGACCCAAAAGATACCACTGAAGAAGTTGCTCTTATGGCTCAATCAGAACGGCCAAAGGTTGTTAATCCTTCTGATACTGAATCTTCACACTCATATCCTGAAATACCAGTAGAAGTGAGAGAGAAAATGTGCACAAAAGCATGTTTTGAGCTAGTTGAACACTACAGAACATATTCATTCAAAATCTGTGACAAGCTCAAACAAGAAGAATCAAAACATAATAAGCTAAAATCAGATCACAAAATTGCTGATGAAAAGATCATGTCTCTTCAAGCATCATGGAACAAAACCATTAAAGAACTTGAACTTGTCAAACAACAACTTGAAGAGATAAACAAAACTCTTGAAAAAGAAAAATTGGCACATGCAGCAACTCAAATTGACTTAGCCAAAGTTAAAAGCTCAAAGAAAATTGTTGAGCAACTGGTGAATGGAAGGAATGAAAAAGACAAAACAGGACTAGGATTCACACATGAACCTATGCCTGAATCTATCTCAAAAACATTACCTGATAATTTCAATACTCATGATCATTCACCAGAAAACAAAGCTAAACTGAAGGAATTTCAGGATCAAAAGAACCTTCAAAAGAAAAATGTTGAAGTTTATGAAGAAACTGACTTAAACAAGATCAATAATGGTCTTCCAATCAAAGTTAAATCTTATGAACCTCAACAAAAACAAAAGAAGCTGTTCGTACCAAAAAGTGAAAATGTTATTGAACAAATTGAACTAAAGAGTGAAAATTCTGATGTCAATAACAAACTGAAAGAAAAATATGAAGAGGTTAAATCAGATAACAATAATTCTGATGATTCTAGTTCTAATGAACTAACTGAAGTGAAAGAATGTCAAAAGGAATCTTCTCAAGATTCAACTAAACTTCAAAGCAAGAAAACTTCATCAAGATTGAGAAATCAAAGACGAAGAAAAGCTGCAAAAGCAAAGAAAACTGAATCAACTAATCAGTCACAGAACAATACTCAAATTAAACCTGTGAAGTTTGTGTCTGCAGGAACTTTTGACTTGAACACAAACACAAAAATAACACCTACACCTAAGATCAAATCTAAATCTGATCTGAGAACAAGTCCAGATCATAAGACTTCCGCTGTGTATAAAAGATTTGAATCAAAGGAGTTCAAGAATTTTGTTCAAGTTCAAAAGAAAAATCCCAAAAATCAAAAGACAAAATTTACTCCAATTAAACAACAAATTAAATTGCCTAACCCAAAATTCAAACAAGAATCAAATGTTGCTTCAACATCAAGGGTTAATAAAATGTTGTTTAAACATTCTGAAAAGTATTGTGATATCTGTGACATGTACAATCATGACATTTCTGAATGTTACTTTAACAAGTATTGCTACATATGTGATATGACAAATCACACCACAGCTGAATGTTATTTTAACAAATACTGTGCTTTGTGTGATGAAAGAAATCACAATACCAATGATTGTTACTTCAGAAAGAACTCTACAAGGAAGGAATTCAATAATCAAGGTTTTGTAAATCCTCAATTTATAAGAAATCAAAATATTGGATTTAAATTTTCACAACAACAATCTTCCTTGGGTTTGAGATCTTTCAGAAGAAACAATTCAGAATTTGTCAAATCACAGCAATATCATCAAGAAAAGTTTATTCCTCGATCTGTGAGAATAAACCAAGGAACATTCTCAAATGATTCATACAAGAGTTCAAGATTTCTTAATAATGCTTTGAAATCAAAATCTCAAAGAGATAATCAGTTGGTTTCTCAAAAAGGATTTGAACATGATAAACTTCAAAAGAAACCAGATGTCAACAAACTTCATTTTAAACAATTTACAATTGTTGACAAGTTTGGCAAGCCCAAGACCATCTCTGCTTGGGTTACTAACTCACCTTAAATGTTTGTGAATGCAGGTACGCCCACGGAGACCAATCAACTCATGGTATGTTGACAGTGGGTGTAGCCGGCATATGACAGGCAATCAAGCCTTGTTGCAAGACTTTAAGTTAAAGGACGGTACTCATGTTGCTTTTGGAGGAGATGCAGGTGGAAAGATAACAGGAGAGGGAACAGTGTCCAATGGGATTATCAGTTTTGATAAAGTCAACTTCTGTTCACAGTTGAACTTTAATCTTCTAAGTGTATCCCAAATTTGTGACAAATCTTACTCTGTTCTTTTTGATGAATCTCACTGTTATGTCTTGAAACCAGGTTTTCAGATTAGCAATGACTGGGTGATAGTTAAAGCTGCTAGAGACAGAGATGTATACAAATTGGATATGTCTCAAGTGGATCCTGCAACTGAAACTACTTGCCTGATTGCTAAAGCTTCAAATGATGAAAGCCAGCTTTGGCATAGACGTCTTTGTCATTCCAACTTCAAAAACATGAACAAGCTTGTAGCAGGAAATCATGTTATTGGACTTCCTTCCAAGAAGTTTTCAACAACTGATCATTGCTCAACATGTCTGAAGGGAAAACAACATAGAGCGTCTTATAAGTCTAAACTAATAAACTCAAACACCAAACCACTCCAGATGTTACATATAGACCTTTTGGACCAACTAATGTTAGGAGTATTGGTAGAAAATCATATTGTTTAGTCATCATAGATGATTATACAAGATTTTCATGGGTTTTCTTTCTTCAAGCTAAATCTGAAACTGCAGATCTTCTAAAAGAATTTATAAATAAAGTTGAAAATCAGCTTGATCAAAAAGTAAAAATAATAAGAAGTGATAATGGAACTGAATTTAAAAATGCTAACATTGATTTGTTTTGTGCAGAAAAAGGGATAGTTCATCAGTTCAGTGCTCCCAGAACTCCACAACAAAATGGAGTTGCTGAAAGGAAGAACCGAACTTTGATTGAAGCTGCCCGTTCTATGTTAGCAGATGCTAAACTTCCAATCACTTTCTGGGACGAAGCAATATCCACAGCATGTTTTGTTCAGAACAGAATCTTGCTTGTTAAAGATAAAAAGAAAACTCCATATGAGTTGATGTTTGATAGGAAACCAAACATAAATTTTTTAAAATCATTTGGTTGTCCAGTTATGATTCTTAACTCAAGTGATCATTTAGGAAAATTTGAAGAAAAAGCTGATAATGGATTTTTCGTTGGATATTCATCTGTTTCTAAAGCCTATCGAGTGTATAACTCTAGGACAAACACTATTAATGAAACATTCAACGTTAAATTTTTGGAAAATTCTTTTCCATCAGTTTCAAATGGTCCTGCATGGTTATTTGATTTGGATTCTTTGTCAAACTCATTTCATTCTAACTTGTTTAATCAATCTGATGATTTTTCAGGTAAGAAGAACTCAAGAGGAGATCTTGGATCTTTCAGTGATGATTCAGATTCTGATGATTCAGATGATGCTCGTCCAGATTATCCATTCTTTTCATTTGTCAAGGATTCAACAATCCATTTCCATGACAATGTTCCTGATTCTTCAGCTTCAGATCATTCTGTTTTAGCTGCTCAAGAAGCATCACAACCTATTCCTAATGATGGTACAGAAATTGGACATCCTGAGTCTGGCACATCTTCTATCTCTGGAGATGCAATTGATCAAAGTAACTTTGATTACTTTATCAATTCACCAACTCAAGTTCCAAATTTCACTCCACATTCTTCTACCTTATTGCAACAGCTCTCCAATCTGAACCAAACAAATCTTGATGTTACTGTTCAAGGAAATAAGATTCCGATATCTCGTATCCACCGGAACCATCCAACATCACAGATTATTGGTCCTCTGAATGAAAGAACTACTAGGAGTAAATCTGAACATGCAAATGTTTGTTTATACTCTTGTTTCCTTTCTCAGACTGTTCCTAAAAATGTCACCGAGGCATTATAGGACAATGGTTGGATTGAAGCTATGCAGGAGGAACTTCTACAATTTCGAAAACAAGAAGTGTGGAAGTTGGTGGAATTACCTGAAGGAGAAAATGCCATAGGCACCAAATGGTTGTTCAGAAATAAAACTGATGATCGTGGCATTGTAATCAGAAATAAAGAAAGACTTGTTGCACAAGGATACACACAGGAAGAAGGAATTGACTATGATGAAGTATTTGCTCCAGTTGCAAGACTCGAATCTATTCGTGTTTTCCTGGCTTATGCATCATTCATGAAATTCAAGGTGTATCAAATGGACGTAAAAGGTGCATTTTTGTATGGTCCAATCACTGATGATGTGTATGTCAAGCAACCTCCGGGCTTTGAGGATGCAGAATTTCCACATCGTGTGTATAAGCTTAGTAAAGCTTTATATGGCCTACATCAAGCTCCTAGAATTTGGTATGAGACGTTATCTAAACACTTGATCCAACATGGATATACAAGAGGGAAAATCGATCCAACTTTATTCATAAAGAAGGATAATGATGATCTCTTATGTGTGCAAGTGTATGTAGATGATATCATATTTGGTTCTACAAGTCCAACTTTGTGCAAAGAATTTGAAGAGATCATGAAATCTCGGTTTCAAATGAGTTCTATGGGAGAAATCAATTTCTTTCTTGGATTACAAGTTCAACAATCTGCAGATGGTATTTTTATCAATCAGGAGAAATTTGTTGATAAACTCTTGAAGAAATTCAAACTGCATGATTGTCAATCCATAAGAACTCCAGCTGACGTAAACACCAAGATTGAACCTGATCCTAAAGGAAAATCAATAGACCAAACATTATACAGATCTATGATTGGTTCTTTGATGTATCTTACTGCATCAAGACCAGACATAATGTATGCTGTTTGTGTCTGTGCAAGGTATCAATCAGACCCGAAAGAATCTCACTTAATTGCTGTCAAAAGAATATTCAGGTATCTCAAAGGTAAACCAGCCTTAGGGCTTTGGTATCCTTACGAGGGTAATTTTGAGTTACATGGATATACAGATAGTGATTATGGTGGATGTTGTCAAGACAGAAAATCTACAACGGGTGGTTGTCAGTTTCTTGGACCCAGATTAGTTTCATGGCAATGTAAGAAAAAACAAATGTTTCTGTCTCAACTGCAGAAGCTGAGTACATAGCTGCATCAGCAGGATGTTCTCAAATCCTTTGGTTGCAAAACCAACTGCTAGATTATGGGTTCAATTTTCTTAAAACACCCATTTACATTGATAACACTGCTGCTATGTTCATTACAGCTAATCCAGTTCAACACTCAAAAACAAAACATATCGAAATTCGATATCATTTTCTAAGAGATAATTCTGAAAAAGGTTTAATCATTTTGATTCAAATAGCAACTGAAAAACAGTTGGCAGACCTATTTACTAAAGCTTTTCTACCAGGAAGGTTTGAGTATTTAGTGGAGTCAATTGGCCTTATTAACCATGTGTAAACCTGGTTACAAATTTGAATCTTTTCATGATCAAATACTTTCCTAAATCTGACAATTTTCATAAGGATAACTTTGCATAGTTATTTGCCTGATTGTTTGTGTGTGTGTGCTTTCTTTTATAGAAAAACAAATACAAAAGTAGAAAACCCCAAAATCAAATAGAAAAATATAAATCAAAAATCCAAAAATAGAGTGATTTTCATTTTTCATTCATTATTTAGGAATGAATCTGTATTTGCCTTCTGTGAGAAATGATAGTTCATTAGTAAGATCAGTTACATACTTCACTCGCTAATAAAGTCTGACATGATCAGGATTTGTTGTGTAGACACTATCATGCTAGTATACTGAACAAGTAAATTCTTGTGATTATCCCACATTCTTATGCTTGTTTGTGTATTCATCTAAGTACATTTGAGTGCATTAGCTTATCAGATTGACTGCTTGTTAAGCTACTCCTACTCACACCTAATGGTAATGTGACTAATCATGAGATCTGTTACAAGCATCATTTACTTCTCTGTTATGAGTCATCATAGACCTGAAGTTCTGAGATATCCTCTGTTGTAAGTCATTACAGACCTGGATATTCTCATTTGATGCAAAAGATGCCAATGTGCACAACCCATTCAAAAGGATGGTTAGAGTTGATCAAATGGTTATCCATGATCATTCTCTGTTAAATTAAGTAACATGAACTCTGATTATGCATATTTGTTAGGTAATAAGTTGAGAATAAGTGCTTTCTTGCATGTCTTGATGATGGTTGATCCTCTTTGTCTTGGTATGAGTCACAGCTTGTCATATACCTCTACCATACTCATCCAAGAATTGAAAAAATAAGTGAGCTGATAGTTTATGTCAAAAACACTCATTTGCTGTCCTTAGATCTTGTGTCTCCTTTGCTGTGATATCACTGACCTGGAACACACTTGATCAGGATTTAATCATTGTCTATGACTATCCACCTATTTTTTTATTTTAATGTTCTGATCTTATCTAATATGATCTCACTGCAATCAAAGATTCTAGTGTAAATATTAGATTTTTATTCTGCTTTAATTTTGATTTTATGCATGTTTTCTTGTGTGCAGGCAATATAACAAAGTTAAGTATGATATTCTTATGATCTATTAATAAACTTCTAAGTTTTGAGAAACTTACAAGTTTAGGGGGAGTAATAAACCAATAAGAATATTCTTAGAAAATCAAAATGAAAATGATCATGTTGAATTGAACGGATGATGCTTTAATTTCAAAGTATGTGTGTGTTTATCAAATGATAAACTGATCTCATAATTTTTAGCAAGGAAAAGCTTCTTTGAAAAGTTTTAAATCAAGACAGATGTTGAAATATTTGGTTGTTTATTTTGAAACTAAGATGAAGGGTCAAACTTGTAAAAATATTCAATCTTTGAGGGTCAAAAGTGTAAATTGAAACTTTGAGGGTAAAAAGTGTAAAAATTGAAACTTTGAGGGTCAAAATGTAAAATTATGCAATATTGTTTGAATATTAGTATGAAATATTACTAATTTGTTTAAACAGTGTGCAGTTGGAAGATTTGAAAATTCTAAGTGAATGTGGACATTTCAGATTTATTATGCGACTAACTAGTGCTTATGCTACTGAAACAGTGCTTATGCTACTGGAACAGTGCTTATGCGACCAACAGTGCTTATGCTACTAACAGTTCTCATAAGTCTGAAACAGTTCTCATACGGCTAACCTAATGAGTCTAACAGTGCTAATACGACTAGATTCACAAGGCTGTACAGTGCTCATATGTCTAGATACTTAGTGAAATTTTTGACCTAATGAGTCTGAATGATCCTAAAACGACCAACAGTGCTCATAAGTCTAAAATTTTTATACTTAGTATAATAGAACACTTCTGATATTCATTTCATTCTAAATTCAAAAACCCTCATAAAACCCTCATAAAACCCTCTGAACTCTCGAACTTTCGACCTTTCTTCGAACAAAAACCCTTATTCATCGATTGAATCCCTTTTGAACAAAAATTCCAGATTGTTGATAGTATTCTTGTGATTGTGAATGTAAGTGAATGAATCATATTCAACTGATTTCATTTTAAATGAAACATTTTGATGGTCGTTCGATCCCTGTCGGTCGTATGAACCCTAATACTTGTAAAAATCACAGATTACTTCAAATCGAGGAAAAATGTGAAAAATTGATGATTGATTCTTGTTCATCTGTTGATTTCGATCATGATATTAGGTTAAGCTTGTGATAATCTGATATTTGATTGAATTTTTGATTCATGGTCACCGATGAACATTATCGGTAATGATGAACCTGATGAAGAAGATGAACAGTTTCATAATTTTCAAATAAAATAAAACAAAATTCAAAATAAAATCAAAATTGATAAAAATCATCATCTCAGGAATTTAAGAGTTTTTAATAAAGTGATATAAGATAACTTGAACAGAAGTGTTAAACTGTTAATCAAAATCAATCTTGAAAATTCATCTTTTATCAAAATTAAGTGTTTACACTTAAAATTAAAATTGAAGTTGTTTTTAAAATTCAAATTCAATTTAACACATCAGTTTATAATATCTTAAATCATCATAATTTTAAACTCACAATTTAATCATTTGCTTCAAAATACACATTATCTAACATCATTGTTCTTAAATTTTGCAGATGGCAGAATTGAAGTTTGTACCTAAGCATAACATTGTTGCATTTTTGGATGATGAAGCTCAAGATGCTTTTTCTTATGAAGAAATGATCAGATTTCTTTTAAGAACCAAATATGTTTATGCTATGTGTTACCAAACTGTAATCTATGACAGACTTATTAGACAGTTTTGGAACACTGCACTGGTTGAAGTAGAGGATGGAAGAAAAGTTGTAAGGGGCTTTATAAACAGAGATAGAATGATAGAAGTGTCTGAAGATTCTATCAGAAATGCTCTTAGATTGGGTGAAAATGATCCAGAAGATCGATGTGAATTTTCTTTTGATGAATGCAGAGAAAGTTTTATGGCTATGGGTCATCCTGATCAGTTTCCTAAGAAACAATTCTTTAGAGCAAGAGTTTATAATCACTGGAAGCTTCTTTGTTACATCTTCCAACACTGTTTGTCCAAGAGGAGTGCTGGTTGGAATTCATTTCCTGTGGACATAGCTTCACCTATTGTTGCTCTAGCTACAAACAGAAGGTTCAATATGTCAAAGTGGATACTGAATGGATTTGCTTTTAATTTGGAAAAAGGAACAAGGCATAAATACTTAATGTATCCAAGATTCCTACAAATGATTATTAATGAGGAATATCCTGACATTCATGTTTATGGTGTTGGTGGAGATCGATTGGAGTTGGAAAATATGTCTGAAATGACATATAAGAAGTTATCAATGATAACAGGTGCTCAGAATGTACCTATGTTTGACTACATGTTAAATGTAGCAAATGATGAAGTTGACATTAATGTGGAGCATTATCATTTGATAGAGGGAGAACCAATTGATCCTGCTAATCTGATAGATGAGTTTCCTTTGGAAGAAGATGATCAAGATGATGATAATGATCAAGATGATAATGATCAAGATGATGATGATCAAGATGATGATAATGATAATGATGATGGTGATGAAGCTGAGACTCACCATGATATAAGTCATGAACCACCAATTTCTGAGCATGAAAATGAAGCTCAAAATGAAGATGAAGAAATAATGGGTGATGAAGTTCATGAACAGGACAGTGAGCATGAAGCAGTTGATAATGTAGATGCTTTCATTATTGATGAAACTGCTCATGAAGAGATACATGAAGAGGAACAAGCTCACTTTGAGACTGAACAAGAGATGAATGTTGATGATCAAATTTTTGATTATGAGTTCATTGAGACATTCTAAATTCATCAAGATATACCTGTTTCTACAACCCATGTGGCAGTTCAAACTGAAGAAATTCTTGATGTTGATGAACTTGAAAGCTTAAAAGTTGAAAATGAAGCAAAAGAAAAAGAGATTGAAGAACTAAAGGCAGAGCTTGATTTGTTGAAGAAAGCAAATGAAAAATTGAAAGAAGATAGTCTGTTAAAAGATGAAAAGATTGTATCATATGCCAAAGACAAAGAAGATGTTATAAAGAACTTTGAAGTTATGATCAAAGACTATGATCTTCTTGAAGAAAAATTCAAGAAATTGACTAAGGAAAATGAAGGATTGAAAGAAGAATTGATACAATTGAAAGAATTAGCAAAACCAAAGTCTCCAGAAGTTGAAATTATTTCAGAAACCATTCCAATTGATGTTGAGAAGGTATCTGCAATGGAGAAAGGGAAAAGAAAAATTGATGAAATAGATCCAGAAGTTGTACCTGAAACTTCTTCTAAAATTCAAAGAGTTGAAGATGATATTGAAGAAGGTATTCAAGAACGTCAAGAACAAATTGCTCAAGATAAAATTGGTGCATTAGAAGATTTGGAAGATGAATTTGATGATGACTGGTATAATGAAGTTCTTGATGATGATGATGTGGTTGAAGAATTTGAAAATCCTCCTTTGGAACATGATCAAGGAGTTGATGATATTCTATCAGATTTTGAAGAAAGGTATAACTATCTTGTAAAGATGAAATACAACAGAGTATTTTTAGATGGATTAACAGTTTCTCAAATAAACGATGAATATGAGAAATGCATAGCTGCAGAATCCATTGCTCGAATAGATCCTAATGAAATTGTGATTGAACATGGAGAGTGGAACAGAGAAAAAGAAAGTATTAATGTGGATGAACTTTCAAGTTCCGAGCTGCACCATCCTGATCCAGAAGACATGAGTGTGGTTGCTTTACGATCATGGTTGCAAGCAAGGAATTATCCTTGGAGAAAACTAAAAAGACTTCAATCTGTATCTTTAAGAAATTTGGTTAAAAGTTTCCAAGAAACGGAGAAACAAACCAAAAAGATGATTATTTTGGATACTGACAATCCACAATATCTGGAAATCACAAAAAGAACTAAAGTGTTAAAGCCTCAGGAGATCAAACAGATGGCTCAAAAATCCAGCATGATTGAAAGGAGAAAAGAATTGATGAGCATGTTTTTCCACAAACAGAAAACAAGCATACAAAGCTTCTTCTGATCAAATTCAAATTTTTGATAAATCAAGGTCAACTGGTGATTTGGTACGAAATGTGTTACAAAAAGGTCAATCAGTTGTAGAATTGTTAAATGCAATGATTGCACCAGACTTCACCAATCAAGTAAAAATCATAGCATGGAAGTATGATGAAGTGTTTGATGCATTTCTAATTAAAAGAGTGAATGCAATATGTGATGTGTATCATTTTTATGCTAGCATCATAAAACTTCCAGTGCAAGATCTTAAAGAGTTAAATAAATTGAGGTTGATAAATCATTCAAATGCAAAAAGAGGTCAGATGATGGTAGATTTGTTGAGAACAGGGTTGACCAGATCAAGCAATTTTCTGAAAACAAGATGTGATCAGGAAGATAAAGAATACTTTATGTCAATGAAGAAGAAGAAAAGTAAGACAGTGAATCAATCAGATGAAGATCACTTCATGATTGAATTTTATGACAAGTTTGTAGAAAAGGTGACAACTCCTGGTATAAAGATGATTGACAGAAATCAGAAGTCAAAACCAATTCAAAGATGGTTTTATAATTCAGAAACATTTGAACTTAAGCTTGTGAGAAACCTAGAAGATTGGAATGAAGACATGGTAACTTTGTTTGGAGCCTTTGAACTGAGATTACTACACCCAAGTTACATTTCATTTCTATCTGTGCAGAAGTTTGACAAGTTATCAAATGAGACAGCTGAACAAGATAAAAAGTATTTTGTGTCAATTATCAATGTCATGAGTGCTGCCATGGAAAGAATTGCTTTAAGGAAAGCATTGGCTTATGCCAACATTGTGAAGAAAGATATTCCAGATATTGAGTTCATGAGAATATCAAGAAAAGGAGTGCTTGAATTGTATACAAAAGACTGCGGAATTCCAATTGAACTATATGCTAATGTTGATATAGCATGTTTGTCAAAGAACACATTGGAAAGAATGAAGCAGTTGGATATAAAAACCAATGAATCTAAACCAGAGCAAGCTGTGCTAGCAAAGAAATTCAAGTCAGCAATTGATAATGCTCTGAAGGAAATTGAAATGTATAAGCAGAAGCCGATGTTCTCTGTAAAAGAAGAGCCTGAGGATTTCCATGCAGATTGAAGATTGAAGAGAGAAGATTCAAGATAAAAGAAAAAGTCAAAGGATGCAGAAAAGATAAAATGAAGACAAAGACAAGATCAAAGACAAAAGAAGAAAAAGAAAAGATGGAGCTGAACTGAAGACTGAAGACAATGTAAATCTTAGGGGGAGTATTGTTAGGTCCCTTAAAAGATTAACATTTAGTCTTTATTGTTTAGTGTCTATTTTATATTTTATACTAGTGTAGGGACTAGTTGTGTAAATTTAGTTCCTTAGTTCTAGTATAAATAGCAATAGGCGTAGTATAGATTGTAAGTTTTGCATATGTTTTATGAGAACTGCTTTCTATCACTTGTAATCGTCTTTCAATCAATGAAATATGAATTTTGTTGATTTGTCTTGATTTGATTACAATTGATTGTATTTTGCTTTGAATTGTTCACATAATTGATACAGATTGCTCTAATTGATCCTATCATTGTGCAAGTGGGAGATTGAAGGAATTAATCTGCCCAAGATACATATTAAATTGATGTGGCTAGTGTGATATGATCCAAGTCGGGTCATACCCGATAACAAGCTAAACAAACACCAATGGATAATTTATTCGTTGACAAGATCATACAAATAAATTATGACACCAATTTAGAAAATGGGTTTTCTAAATGATTGCTTTTGTAAATGAACATTAATATGTGGATAATTGTTCATGAGATATTATTTGTTTTTCATTGTTTAGTTTTACTAAATAATAACAAATAAAAGAGTGTTTAATTTATAAAGTTTAAAAATTAGTTTTCAACTTTATAAACTAGAAATTAGAGTGTGTTAGTTGTGTTTAAAATTAAAAAGGGTGGGACCCTTTTGTCTTGGTATTTTCGGCCGCCCAAGGGGGCCTATGGGTTCCTTTTGTTTGTCTTGTAAATAGAGGAACTTAAAGCAACTAACATACTCCAACTTCTTTTCATTCACTCTAGCATGCAAAAGACTTTCTCCTCTCAAAATTCTCCTCTCTCTCTCACGGTTTTTGGAAGAAAAGAAGAGCAGAATTTTCAGCTTTCAAAAGGGGTTTTGATTGCTGAAAATTGGTGTCAAAGATTCCTAGCTATCAAAGGTGTTTGAAGAAGCTTTGGGTACAACCTCTTGAGGACTTCTAGCTTGAAGTTTCAGCCACAAACATCATCTTCCTCACCACATAATTTCGGTTTTAAGGGAGCTACAAAGGTTGTAGATTCTTAACTATCTTGTGTTCTTTTATTGTATGTATGTGTATAATGATCCATGGCTTGGGGTTCTTTGTTAAATGGGTTTAACAACTATCTTATTAACATGTTTTAAAACTATAAAATCCGCTGCGTTTTCATATAAATAAGGTTGTATGAGCTTTGATAAACATGTTAAAACCCCAACACATATACTGCCTAAATCTAGTTTGACACTCCTAGACCTGTTGTTGACATGTTCTGATGTTTTGTTTCTGCTCTATAGGTACTACACGAAAAGAGTTGGCCAAATAACCAGTTACTACAACGTCTCAACAATCGAAAATTGGACCTAACTTAAAACCGACACAAACAGGACAAATAAACGAGTAAAACTAAGATTTCTGATCAAATTAAAGTTATTAGAGGTTTAGTCGGTCTTCTGCAAACCTAATGAGCAAATACTCAGTGTTTAACATCAAATATTGCTAAAAAATCAAATTTGAAAGCACAAACTGTCGAACATGCGATTGGACACACTGATGAACCCCAATCGCACGATTGAGACAGACGAATGGCTCAATCGCACGACTGAACCATGCATCTGAGCTCAATCGCACGACTGAGGTAACCGCATGTGCGAACATACGACTAAGTCCAGTCGCTTGACTCAGTCGCACGAATGAGCTCAATCGCACGACTAGATCTCAGTCGGGCAGCTCAATCGCACGACTAGATTCAATTGCTTAGTTCAGTCGCATGACTGAACAAAATTTTCAAGTTCGTGAAACAAGTTTGACTTTCTTTGACACGTACTAATGTTTATTTACTTTGTGTCACAGATAGTCGGTGGCCTATGAGCACTAAGCACAACATATGTGCTTATCTTGATCTCTCTTCCCACAACGTTATGGATTTTGCTGGCATCATTACTTTCTTACGACGCTCGAGGATTTTCCGTGCGATCTCTACGCCATGCACACCTTACCGATCCATACTGCAGGCGTTTTGGGAAGGCGCTACTGTAGATAGGTCTACTGAGCCCCACACTATCAGGAGCTCAATATTCGGGGAGGCCATCCAGATTACCGAGGAGGATATCAAGACGGTTCTGGCGTTTGGGGATGATACTGATTGCCCCACCCGATTACATCCCCTCACGGTTAGAGGCTGCTTTATGAAGGCTAAGTATTCTGGGGACATCAATGCAAGTATGCTCAACAAGAGCAACTTGTGCCCCCAGTTCAAATACTTGGCCCATGTACTTCTGAGATGCATCGCATCCAGGAAGGGTGGATTTAATGAGCTTTCAGACCAGATGCAGAACACATACGCTGCACTGGTGCTGAATCATCCATTCAGCTTCTCCAGGATGATCTTTACCTATTTGGTGGAGAACATCGAAGCGAAGGGGAAGGAAAGCTTCTGTATGTATCTGAGGTTTATACAGATGATCATTGATCAGAAGCCACCCTCGTTGCCGAAGGAGAAAGAAGATGTTGTTGTCCTGGAGGTCATGGACGACACGACTCTAGGAAGGATGAGGGTATACCGGGGGAAGCAGGTGAAGCCCCCGGTGAGGAGATTGTTTGGGCATCTGGACCGGGAAGACTACATGGCACCAACGAAGAGGAAGTGGTGCCACAACAAGAGTGATTCTGACACTGAACTGATAGTGGTTCATGATGATGACTCAAACGACGACGATAGTGGTGATGGTGGAGATACAGGTCCTTCTCAAACAGAGACCACTACTACTAAGGTTACATCTCCACCATCTCCACACGGTGATCTATAGACAACTGGTTTCCATCAGGACTTCCAGTCTGATGAGGAGGAAGAATCTGATGAGGAACCACTGACCAGGACGGTGGACAGCCGAGTGGTTGCTACTGAGAGGGGGATCATTACGGTTGGTGGACGTCTGGGCGGGTCTGAGGAGACTACTACAGATCCATCATATACCCCAGACCAGCCCAGCAGGCAAGGGGAAGCCTCTAAGTCCAGGGGACTTGGGGGAAGAGGATGGCTCAGCCACATGGGCTGAAGACAAAGAGGTGGAGAATCACGCTAATCACTACCTCCACCACCACTTCTACCACTACACCACCTACCACCACTACACCACCTACCACCACTACACCACCTACCACAGTTACCCATCATACCACTACCACATCCAGTCCACCACCAACTTTATCTATACCACCCCTAATCTTCACTACTACCACCACACCACTAGTCAACCAGTAGGCCCGTCATCTTTTCCCTGCTTTCCATCTGGATCTCCTCTACCTCACAGTGGGGTAGAGGAATAGCTCTCAGCACTAAATCGAATGGTGCTGAGACTGTTAGCAGCCGATGACGAGAAGACTGCTCAGATTCATCAGCTAGTAGAGCTTACTGTTGCACAATCTCAGCAGATATCTTAGCAGGCTCAACTGATTGAGCAGCAGGCACAGCAGATTGCTGCACAGAACTCAGAGATGTCCCAACTCCAGGAGCAACATGTCTAATCAGCCAAAAGGATAGAGGAGTTGGAGGCTACCAACAAGACCAACATGCTGAGGCTCAAAGGGTCAAAGGAGGAGCCTCTTAAGATCAGAGAGGGAGATGGAGATGATGGTGATGATGATGATGATGATGATAAAGAGGATGAAAGTGATGATGATGATGAGGAGGGTGACGGGGAAGTGGGGGGTAGGAGGGATGATGATGATGATGATGATGATGAAGGGGATGCAGCTGCATCTGCCTATGCTCCTGGTCAAGAGCAAAGGACAAAGAGGAAACAAGACTAGGGAGCATCATCATCTGCCCTCAGCTGAAAACGTAGAGAGGATTCAAGGCAAAAGTAAAGATTAGATGTTTTACTTTGTTCAACTTTTGTACTTGAAATCATCATTTAATGTTATGAAAAATAATGTATATATTTGTTATTCAGTGTTTGATTATCTTGATTACATACTAACTATTGCTGTGTTACATGTTTAAATCAAGCAGATCCAACATTTCAGCAAGATGAGTACAATGTTACTCCCTTACAGCAGATCAAGTCTCAACTGACTATGATACTTGATCTTCAAGGGATCATCAGGAGGTCCGTGAGTTATACTCCTGAAGAAGGAGAAATAATTCACGACCTCACTGATTAGCAACTTGCTAAAATGTTCCAGCTGAATCCTGATGAGATAGTGAAGGATGCTCCTACCTTCGACGTGGAGAGTGACGAGGAGCTAAACGATATAGACGAGATTGAGATAGAATATGTCACGGCTCAGCATTATCCTGAGTATACTGACCGAGAGGGAAATGTGTTTCCCGATATGGGTAATACTCTCGGCAACGATACTTTGGAGAAGCTGAGCCAGAAGGAAAAGGAAGCTGAAGCATCTACAAGCCAAGCCCCAGCCTCGGACACCGATGTAGATATCAGAAAGGCTGAATGGGCGGCTTGCTTCTCAGATATCAGAGCCCAGTGCGCTACAGCTAAGCAAAGTACCTACACCAAGATCTACAAAGTCAAGAAGCATCAGAAGGTGTCAGGGAAGATTATATCGTGGGCTTATTTTGCTTCTCAACGTGTATGCTATTAAGAGGGAGAAGGTAATCGAGTACTTTAGATTCCCGCACAATCTAAAGACTCTCCCTGGTTTTGAGCTCAACCAGCTAGCAAGACTGAAGCTGCTGTATGCTGACATGAAGAAAATGTCAAGCTGGTTTGAGGCTGCGCTGAAAAGTGAGTATCTTACCATATGGGTTAACTTCAAACCTCAGCAGGCTACAAGGTACATTAGACGATCTGAGGTGAACCCTATTACTGGAAGACCAAAGATAGTTCTTAAATAGCACCCTCCGCGTACTATGTCACGTATTCCATTGAGGGAGATGCCACAAGATTTTGCACCCCATTTCAAATGGTGGTATTATAACTGGCGTACTAGAGAGGGCGTCATAGTTTTGGATAGAGAAGGGAAAGTAGAGACGATAAGGGTATTTGACCCTATGTGGCTAACCAACTTGTCTGCTTCTGATGTCTACATCTTGTACAAGTGGCCATTATTTTTTGATACGCAGGATATAGTGCAAGCACTGCAATTCCAACATGTCATATGTTTATGCTTTGCACTTAATATCCATGCTGGAGTCTCTAAAGAAGAACGAGCTAAAAGGTTTGAAGAGTTTAAGAAGGAAGTCAAAGATTAGATAGAACTAGGTCTAAGGGGGAGTTTGTTGGTACACGTGTCCATAGTTCTAGTTCTAGTGAGCTCAAATGTAATAGACTTTCATTCTGTAACACTTATGTAATGTTTGAATATATATAATGAAAAACTCTTCTGTGAATGTTCATTGTTTATTGAATGTTATATCTATTAATATGATTCATTGTTACACGCTTATATGAACATGTTATATACGTTTGAAGTTGTTAGACATAGTTATGTATCATTAAAGGTTCTAGAACATGTTTAACTAAGTCTCATGATTCAGTCGCACGACTGGACCATGCGAATGGGCCAATCGCACGACTGAACCAGGTGATTGAGTCAATCACACCATTGAGTCATAAAACTGACTCAGTCGTACGAATGAATCAATCGTATGACTTAGTCTCACGACTGAGCCATACGCATGGCTCAGTCGTACGAATGAAAGCTGTAACCTATAAATACCACTTAATTCGTGGAAAAACATAACACTTCGAGAATTATCAACCCTAGCCGTTCCTTTCGTCCAGAGAGTCCCTTCCAACTTCATAGAACGTTTTTGATCGTTCTAATCAATTCTTAACGTATTCTCATCATTAGTTTTGATCGGATTAACGTTCTCCCTCATTGGATCGCCAATCAAATAGGATTCCGCACTATTTGATCCGGTTTCACGTAGAATCAGTTAGTACTCCGTCCGTATACGGTCCTAACAGTTATTTTTTTTGTTTTTAATGAGACCACACAACAATTTTTTTTAAAAAAAATCCGCCCAAGTTTGCTTATCCAAATTTAGCCCAATTGTGTAAGAAAAACCAGCCCAAAGACAAAAAGCCCACTAACACAACTTAAACCCTAATCCACTCTTTTTTACCACACAATACACACACACTTAAGTGTGTATAGAGAGAGAGGAGAATGAGAGAAAGAACTAGGGTTCCGGCGAGCAGCCACCGGTCCGGCGAACCACAGCAGCCCACGGCGGCCGGGAAAAAAAATTCCGGTGAGATGTGTCCGATTAAACCTCTACCCCAACTAAACTCAGTCTCCTGATTCCAATGGTAGCCTCAGATTGCTCTGAAAATCAATAACGAAGAAGATATCGTGAGATGAAGACAACGGAGGCTAGGGTTCCGGCGACCTATTCCGGCGAGTCACGGTATATGCAACGTTTGATCTTCTTCCCCTCGTCATGTTGGTTCCAATGTTGGTCGTAACACGCTGAAATATGCAGGACACAAGAAGATGTCGATGGATGAAGGTGGCCACGGCTAGGGTTTGGCAGCCGTGCTTCGCGGTTGTTCGGTTGTTTGGTGGTGCTACGGTGATGTTGGCCGGTGGAGGAGCTACCGACAGTTTGTGGTGGTGGTGGTAGATGACTTGGTGGCAGTTTGGTGGAAGTCGAAAGTGGTTGTGGTGGTTAGGATTCCGGCGGCTAGTATTCCTACGGCTAGGGTTCCGGAAAGACTTGTGTAGTTTCGCTCGATTAAAGTCTGGATAGTTTCGCTGAAAAGGCAGTTTCGGAGGAGTTTCGTCGGACGAAACTGTAGTTTCGTCGGAAAAGTACAATTTCGCCGGACGGAATTGTAGTTTCGCCGGAGCGTAATTTCACCGGAAACTGAATAGTTTCACCGGACAAATCGAACTTTTGTTCAAGAATGGATCTAGTTTCACCCCTTGAAGATTTGAAGGTCTCAAGAACACCAAGAACACACACACTAGTGTGTGTGAGAGAAAATGTCTAAATCTATCAATTTCTTGTAGATTTCTTATGTAAATTTGATTGTTGTAACAAACTATGTTGTATGTGATTCAGATCTGATGAATTGTTTATGTTTGTGATGAGATTTGAGATTTAGATCTAGTTTCTCTCTCTAGAAACCCACTTTCTCTCTCTAAAATGTTTCTTTAATCTTCAAAAATTAGTAGCAATCTTCAACAATAATGACTCAATAGGATCTCCTTTAGGCTCTGATACCAAATTGTTGGTCCCTAACAGCTTTGAATCATGAAATTGATGAAGAATTTGGATCAAAAGTACATAATATATGGATAAAAAGATGAACAATGAAGAACACCAAATAAAACCTCAATTTGATCTGAATTTGATTGCAATAGGTGTTGTTTACATGGAAACCCCAATCAATAGCTCATTCAAGCCTGTCAACCCTAATTGCAACTTAACTATTTATAGTGAATATAATATTCACTAATGAGACATTAAGCCCCTAGGCTTAAACTAATGAATGGAAATTACATATAAAACCTAAAAAATGACTAAAACATATTTAAATATATTTTGTTGGCACAAAATATATTTATTACAATATAAGTCCTAGACATCTAAATCTTCAACGCATCATCTTGTTTCTTCGTCTCGTACTTGACGTTTGACTTTTGTTGACTTTGACCGTGATGTTGACTTTTGTTGACTTTGACAGTGTTGATAATATAGACTATCTTGTACAGCTTCAACAGTAAACTCTACAGATTGGATGATGGGGACAAAGTCGACATCCCTTGAAGAATCAAGGGTGGCAAACTGGTTGTGTTCGAGATTCAAAGGCACTGTTATGAATGTACTATTTGATTGAGGGAAGTTAAGAGGAGCGAGGAATATAGTGGAACTTTAGGGACTTTATAGTGGTAAAGAAAGTAAAGAAAGAGAGTCGAAAATTTTTAAATGGTGGGTAAAAAGCCAAACCAATAAGGTGAAATGACAGTTAAGGTTTCGATTTGATAGGTGCAAGAAGATAAAAACTTAAAATATTCTGACAAATCATCAATAAAATCTTACTTTTCATAGAGTGGGGCCCAAAGATTTCCGTTACGCAGTAAAGATTTTCATCCGAGAGTAAAATTGCTTTTGGGACAAAACATTTTGGTTTCTCAATATTGTCTTTTGAAGCCACTTTTATTCCGAAAGAAACCATGTCTAAAAGATAAATTTTGCTTCCAAGAGTAAAGGGTTCTTCCAAGAAGAAAAGTTAGTAAGCTTCAGAAGGAATTTGATCTATGATCAAATTTTCTTTCGAGGCTAAAAACTCTTCGGAAGAGAATACTTGTATAGAGGAATTTGCCTTCGAAAGATAGAAAAAGATCTCTTCCGAGGGTAAATTTCTCTTTAGAAGAATTCATACTTAGAATTTTGAAGAAAAACTTTTTAATAGGGCTTAGATTGTATAAAGACAATATAGACATATTTTTTCAAAAGATTTTCAAATGAGATTGACTAGTCATTGTTAATCATCCTAATAGTCGTAATTAAATACTTAAATCTTTGTTCATCAAAGACTTTTGTGAACAAATAAGATATTGTTAATTTGAATCAACTTTGACTAGTTTGACTAAGTTTTTCTCATTAATATCTCAAACGAAATTATTCCTGATGTCAATATGCTTTGTCTTGGAGTGCTTGACTAGATTTTCTGTGATAGAAATAGAACGCTTGTTGTCTATGTGGATATGAGTCTCCATGAAGTTGAAACCATAGTCTAATATCTGATTCTGAATCCATAGCAATTGAGCATAGCAGCTTGCAGCAGCAATGTATTTAGTTTTAGCTGTTGATGTAAAACCACATGATTGCTTCTTGCATTGCCAGGAGATGATCTTTCCACGAAGAAATTGACATATGCCTGATGTGGATTTCTTGGTTGGCTTATATTATTTCATCTGAATTCTTTCTAAGATGTCCTTGACATACTTAGATTGATTGATGAAGAACCCTTCTTCCATCTGCTTCACTTGAATTCCAAGGAAGAAAGTCATCTTTCCCACGGAAATCATCTCAAACTTTTTCCTCATGATGTGTTCAAATGCTTTGCACATTTGGTCATTTTAGGAACCAAATATGATGTAATCAACATAGACTTGTACACGCAACATGTCCTTCCCAGACTTCTTTCTAAACAATATCTTGTCTATGATGCCTCTGGTGTAGCCATGCTTTAGAAGAAATTGAGATAGTGTCTCATACCACAAC
Organism: Flaveria linearis; assembly: GCA_024085815.1. NCBI lineage: Eukaryota > Viridiplantae > Streptophyta > Magnoliopsida > Asterales > Asteraceae > Flaveria > Flaveria linearis. Next base: position 36,697,048 of record CM044006.1, read on the forward strand.
CTAGATGCCTGGTGTAACCCATAAAGAGCTTTATCCAGTTTGCACATATAGTTGGGGTGATATGGGTCTACAAATCTAAGTGGCTATCACACATAGACTTCTCTGTTGATATCCCTATACAAAAAGGAACATTTGACATTAAATTGATGGACTATGAATTTCTTTGATGCTGCAAAAGCAAGGAAGATTCGCACAGCCTCAAGTCTTGCAACAGGTGCAAAGACATCAGTGTAATCTATGCCTTCCTCTTGTGTGTATCCTTGAACCACAAGTCTGGCTCTGTTCTTGTTGATCAAACCTTTGTCGTCCCTTTTCTGAACACCCACTTAGTGCTAATGGGGACTTGGCCAGGTGGCAATGGACAAAAGTTCCATACCTTTTGCCTCTTTAATTGAAGCAACTCCTCTTGCATTTCTTCAACCAAATTGTTGTCCTTGAGGGCTTCTTCTACCTTTATGGGTTTCATTTGAGAGAGAAAGCATGAATATAACAGACATTCCCATTATGGGTCTGACTTCTTTTTCTCACACCTTCTGAGACATCCCTAATGATGTTCTCAGCTGAATGAGTGTTATGTATCCTGAGCCTTGAAGTCATATGTAGTTCCATAAATAGATCCAAGTTGTCAGTTGTCTTCATCAGCTTGGTGTTGAGTACAGGAGTTGTCAACTAATGAGTTTTAAGTCTCAGTTGGCTGATAACTTATCGAAGCTCCATTGTTTGCTGAAATGTTCGAGCTTTCAGGACTTCCAGTAGTAGGAGCTTGATCTTCATGTCTACTTGGTGAAATCAGAATAGGTCTACGAAACTCAAACAGTTGATCATGATAAGAGTCACTTTGAGTTCATGTTCAAGCTGAAACATTCTCACAAGATTTTTTAGAAGAGTTTGAAAACAATTCTAAATCAAAGATATGGTCAAGACCATTCCCCTTAACACAAGGAGTGTGTTTATTTACAATAATGTTGGATGATTCCTCAAATTGTTGATTTTGATGTTGTACACTCTATAAGCAACAGAGTTTGAGGAATATCCAACAAAGATAGCATCATCCGACTTTTTAGCAAATTTTGCTAAATTGTCCTTTGTGTTAAGTATGGTGCAGCTGCTGCTAAAGGACCTTAGAAAGCCAACAAACGGTGGCCTACTGTTCCATAGCTCATAAGGGGTTTTTTCATGGGGCTTAACAATGAGAACCCTGTTTTACATATAACATGTAGTGCTAACTGCCTCTACCCAGAAAGTTAGAGGCTGCTTTGAATCAGCTAACATAGTTCTTGCAGCCTCAATAAATGTCTTGCTCCTCTTCTCAGCAATACCATTATGTTAAGGAGTTCTAGGAGCACTATATTCTCTGGTAATCCCTTTTGAGTTACAAAATGAGTCAGAACTTGATTCTTAAACTCAGTCCCTTGATCACTTCTAATTATCTTTACTTTATGATCAATCTAATTTTCAATTTTAAGAATAAAAGATTTTTACATTTCAATAGTTTTATCTTTAGTTCTTTAAAAGAATACCAATGTAAATCTAGTAAAATCATTGTCACACCCCGGGCCCAGAGAGGCGGGACGTAACGATTAGTAAACAACAACCAAAATGCAGCGGAAACTAAATGGTTTATTACAATACAACTCATAATATTTACTTTAGAATATTGGCTTTGTTTCAGTTCACAAGGTGCCTCAATCTCCAATCTATAGGTATCATGATCAATCTCTTGGTCAATATTTCTTGAGGCTTCAGTAACTAAGGCTTCTAGGCTCAACTTTTGTCTTCAACATCTACCCTTGCTTCTTGTTTCGGATTTAGATACCTCCTATAGCTCAACTATTCTCCCTAGCTGTACCTGAAGACATGCTCAAAAAGATTTTGTGTCAACATAAAGTTGGTGAGTTCAAGTGCTTAAAGTTTCAAAACATAAGTCTCTTTAGAATCCATTAGTTGAATTTAAAAACATAAGCGCTTTAAGTCTTAAAACAAAAGGGACTCTTGAAGTCCACAATTTAAAGTAGTATCCCTTATCACTGTTGTGGGGTCACAATCAACCCTGCACTTAGTCCCGGCTGGCCTCTTCTAAAGTTATGTTGTACCGGTTAACCCCGAAGGGGAGAACTAAGCCTCAAAATAGTGAACCATACCTGCCAGGATGGTTCACCATAGTTTCTTACTCAAAACCTGTCACATGCCACAAACTACCCCTCAGGATCTCAGTGGGGTACCTCCCTGTAGCAGGAGCCACTTTGTGTGGGGATTCCTCAAATAGATCTATCCATATAAAACAAGCGGTTAACGAAAGAATAATGATTATGATTTAAGTATCAGCAGGTATCAACAACAACCACAACAAACAAGCATAAAAAAAAGCACAGTTAATAGTTTCAAATGAAACAGAGCATGCTTCATGCCCAAAGCAGTAGTAAAAAGGGATCACTAGAACTCACCTGGTATCCTTAAATAATTCTGAGCTTGATATAGAAAAAGGATGATCACCAACAAAGCGATCCTAATTAGAACATATAAGATTCATGTTTAGAAGTTGCACGATGTTATTACATGCGTGCGGTTGAGCTCTTTAGTTAACTTGAAGTTAACGATTAGTATCATTGATGTACCTTAGCTTCTTGTGAAAATTATCAATTGTTATGTACTAACTCGTGCATATTAGGTTAATTAATGCCTTTATCCAATAAATGATTCTTTGCATAAAGAATGTAGTCATAAACGGTTCATATCAAGGATTCCAAATCATTATAGATAATTTTTATTGATGATGTAAGTAATCTATAATGTTCCAAATGATGTTTATAATGATTACACTTGCATCATAATGTTAAATTGATTGATGCTAGAGTAATCCAAATATTGATAATAGTTGTCGATATATTGAATGAAAGGGGTGACACAAATAATGTTTATTCTAGTAATAAAGAGATGGTCGACTATTAGTAGTAACAAGATGATGGATTTTTATAGTATTTTTAGATCTTATATCTTATATAAAAACGTGCAGATGTCGGTTAACCTATGTATTTATTGTGTATGTGTATATATATATATGCATAATCGTAATTATGTATATTACATCTCGAAGTCATCTAAGGATTTAGTGTGGCATTGGATCAAATAACTTCTTATATGTTTTTAATATATTTGCTTTTATGATAACATTACCAAATTTGTTTTACATTGTGAGATTGTCACGTCGTTTCAAATTACATATCCATTCTTGATGCTTTATAAACTAGTTAACCTTTTAAATATATTTGTAGCTCAACACACACACAAGTTAACATATATAATCTCCATATTTATACGTGTAAGAGTGTTTAGCGTACGGTTATACCTAACGTTTGCATATCGCGTCCTAGAACTCGCTTGTTCTGACCAGCAACGCGTTGAATGTTCGTTGACCATGTTTGACCAGCTTTAACCGATTTTTAACCTAACCAAAACGTACCAAAATCGTTTATAAACACTAAAACAGCATACACTTTTACCTAAACGCAACCAAAATCACAAAGTATGTTACCAAACAGCCCCATCATAGCTCTTACCACCATTAGTACCCGCATGCAACCACCACCCATCATGGATCGTCACTAGTCGCCACCGGCAGCCCTAGAGCTGCTTTACATCTTGCGTAGTATATAACATGCAACCACAATCACAACCCTAGATTACCACTACTAGCCTTTACCAACATCACCACCATCGGTTTACACCTCACTGCCAAAACACCCACCATCACCATCGCTACCAAACCATACCACAGCTGCCATCATCATCACGACCGCCTTAGGCTCCTATACCCTAACCAATATCGTCACCATCGTTATGTTCACCTTCCTCACCATCAGAACCTGACAACCATTACCATAATCACCATCGGCCCATCACCTACTATAGCAGCCCTCTTTGGTAGCCACTAGACGACACCACCACCACGACCAGTAACGTTCACAACCCAAAAATCACAGCCAACAATCACAGCCACCAACACCATCACCATGATCTCTATCGTCTACCGCAGTCTACATAACCGACACCCAACACCACGACCGTCACGACCACGAACACCACAGTAACATTCAAGGTCCGAACCCCCTTCACCCCTGCTTACCTTCACGGACAGCCACCACCAGAGACGGGGCTGCAGCCACCGATTAAACCCACCAAACAACCACCAATCGCAGCCGACCACAACCGATAACCCACATCACCACCGCCGCTACTCTATCACCACCTACAACCACCATCGGCTACTAGCAGCAACGCCAGCCCCATAGGCAGTTGTCGGGAACCATAGTTTGACCACCACCACCATCATTAACATCGCAACCACACCCTATGGTCGACCTCCACAGCCATTACAATCGTGAACCATCGTCAGCACCACCTCCGAATCGACCTTCAACCACAATTCCGCCTTTGATTGATGCCATCTTGTTGTGTTTTGGGTGAAATCGTCACCTCCATCAAACTCAGGTGGTCTAGGGGATTCGTAGGGGGGTGTCACTCGCCTCCACTCGCCGGAGGCCGACGCAGGTGGCCGGAAAACTGGCCGGAGTTCGAAATAGGTTGGGGGTTGCGTCCGCCCTTCTCTTCTTCTCTCAATTTTGTTTTCTAAACCCTAAAATGGAGAGAAATTTATTTATATAGGGGGTTAAGTGATTGGGTTCGTTAGCGGTTTAGTTCACGTCGCTTGGATCAGTTTCGAATCATTAAAATTTTTACTTCCCTCTAGTTTCAATTATACTAAATGTTATAAATATTCCGATATTATTGATTTTATCGTTTTTAAAACATGTCGAATAATTAAACGAGTTTGTAACACGTTCAACGGTTTTACGCGTTTTCCTCGAATGAGCGTTAATATTATTTTGGTATCATATTATATATATATCATTAAGAATTAAATACTATTTGAACGTTAATTTCCCATGCCAGTCGCATTATAACCTTATCTGTCCAATTCTCGGGTTTTGACCTAATTCTAGATCGGTTCACACCACGATTTCGTCTCGAAACGCATTTGTTCCGGACAACGTATCACTTACAAATTTAATATGTTATGATAATAAACAATGATTAAATTAATATTTACGGAGTTACGAGGCCCGGTTGTCATAACAGACGTCAGTTAAACGCTGGTGAAGCCCGGTATTCGCGTTTCACTTACGTATTTCTGTTGCTTATGCATGTTTGATGAAAAATCTTTTAGCAAGCCTTATTTATGATATTAGTTAAGATTAACAATGATTTAGATTGGATGACAAGCCATTATAAGAATTTCTCATGGAATTCAGACGTTAGTACCCGTAAAATTACCGGATTTTACCCGCTATGGGTTCTGAATCTATTTTTAGCTTGGATCTGTCCATAGTTATTTCAAATCACATAATAATTCATTGTCTCATTGTTTCTCATTTAATTAGTTCGTAAACGTGTATTTGGTTCTTAATTGGGCCTTGTTTATAAGTTCGGGCCCTTATTGGGCTTATTGGGCCTAAAAAGGCTGGTTTCGATTTCCAAGATTTCTTTCATAAGCCCAACTTAATTCGGACCTTTATTGAGTTTATAATATTTTGAGGTTTCCAATTGGGCATATTTCAGTGGCGTTACATTCTCCCCTCCTTTAATAAATTTCGTCCTCGAAATTTTAGTACCGCTCACGTTGTTTCCTGAGTGTGATACACTCAATGTATGAGTCTTAAGAATTTAAAGCTATTCAACTGAGCATTCCAGGATGAAAGTTGTCGATTATTTATAAAATAACTGGGTTTGATTTAGATTCAAGTATCTATCCCAGTGTTAGAACATGCTTGACAAAACTAGTGAGTTGTTTACTGTATAGATTTTTGGCTTCACAATCAGATCATTTAACATTTGTCACACCCCGGGCCCAGAGAGGCGGGACGTCACGATTAGTAAACAACAACCAAAATGCAGCGGAACTAAATGGTTTAATACATTGCAACTTTCAACATTTACATCAGAATATTGGCTCTGTTTCAATTCACAAGGTGCCTAAATCTACAGTCTATAGATGTTATGATCAATCTTTTGGTAAAGGTTTCTTGATGTTTCAGTAACTAAAGCTTCTAGGCTCGACTTTTATCTTCAACACCTACCATCACTTATTGCCTCGGATTTAGGTATCTTCAATAGCTCAACTATTCTCCCTAGCTGTACCTGAAGACATGCTCAAAAAGAATTGTGTGTCAACATAAAGTTGGTCAGTTCAAGTGGTTAAAGTTTCAGAAAACAAAAGTCTCTTTAGAATCCATTAGTAAAATTTTCAAAACATATGTGCTTTAAGTATCAATCATCGTGGGGTATCACAATCAACCCTGCACTTGGTCCCGGGTTGGCCTCTTCTAAACTTGTGTTTAACCGGATATTCCCGTAGGAAAGAACCAAGCCTCAGAATAGTGAACCATTCCTGCTAGGATGGTTCACCATAGTATCTTACTCAAAACCTGTTACATGCCACAAACGACCCCTCAGGATCTCAGTAGGGTACCTCCCTGTAGCGGGAGCCACTGTGCGTGGGGGATTCCCCAAATAGATCTATTCACATAAAAACAAGCGGTTCACAAAAGAATTACTGATCATGACAAAAGTATCAGCAGATATCCAAAAAGTCCCACATACAAGTATCAAATAAAGCACGATCATAGTTCATAAACAAAAGAGCATGGTTCATCCCCAAAAACAGTAAGTAAAAAGGGGAACACGAGAACTCACCTGGTATCCTTATATAATTTCAGAGCTTGATAAAGAAAAGTGATGATCACCAACAAAGCAATCCTAACTAGAACATATAAGATTCACGTTTAGAATTAGCACGATGTTATTACATGCGTGCAATTGAGCTCTTTAGTTAAATTAATGTTGGTGATTAGTATCCTTAGCTTCTTGTGTATTTGTTAATTGTCATGAATTAACTCGTGTACATTAGGTTAGTTAATGCATTTAATCATGAATTGAGTCTTAATATGAATAATGTCAAAAAATCAATTTATATCATGTATTCCAAATCTTTATAAATAACTTGCATTAACAATGTAGGTAATATATAATGTTTCAAACGATGTTTATAATGCTCGCGTTTATATCGTATTTGTTAACTTGATAGACGATAATTTGTATAAAAGAGTGTTACAATTAATATTTATGTCAATAACAATGAGATGACCGTCAATTAATAATAACACGATGATGGATCTTTATAGCATTTTAGGTCTTTTACCTTGAATAAAACGTATAGATGTCGGTTAACCTAAATGTTCATTGTATAAATATTTAAATGCACAATCGTATTTGTAAGAATTAAATCTCAAGTCCAAACCATCCATTTAAAATCAGATAATTATAACAAGTGACGTTCATTTTCGTTTATAATTCACGTATTTTATAATTTAATCATTTAATTAATTAGAGGTCAAATAACACGTATGCAAATTATAATTCAATTTCAATGCATTGCGCGTGCGATATTACCTTCCACTCGGTTATGTATTCTAACCCACTTGTTTACGACGGGATTTAATCGCGTTCTCGTTCCGTTGACTGCCCGTTGACCATGTTTGACCAGCTTTGACTAAGGTTTAACCATCACCATTCACCACATGTAGCCACTGTCCACCATGAACCACCTTTGTCATTGCTAGAACCTCCTAGTTGGCTAGAATCCTCACCGACAACCACACCCAAAACCCACTTATCACCATCTATCAACCAACACCACAACCATTATCAAAACAACCACTTTGACAGCCTACGTAACCACAACCACCATCACAGCCATACCATGACTGCCGACATCCACCACCACTAACCATCGCAGCCACAATCATTATCCACAACCAACAACAACACAACCACAGTCGACATGCACACTAGTACACTACCATCAACAGCCCCAAATCACAACCACATCAACATTTACAGCCCTAACCGACACTAAATCGACCAATATCAACCAGAGCCATAATCATGGTCAACAATCAACAAACCAGCCTTAATTATCAACATTAGTCACCACTATAACCTCTAATCTACATCCACCGCCGACTGCTACCAAATCAGACCATCACCACTGTCTCACTGTCTCGAGCCCCGATCTGGTACAGATCTGTACATGCAACCTAGATCCCACTGATTTTCAGTATGTAGTTCAAGAATTCAAAAGACAAACGACTAGTTTGGTTCTCGGTCAGCCTTACCGAGAAAAAGAGACAGTGGGGGCGGTCTGGGCCACCTTCGGGTGCTCCCTTTCCTTCGCGACCTCGGCTGTCGTCGCCGGTGGTGCGGGAACACCACGACAACACCACTGCTGCTACAACTCGCCAACCTCGGGACCTTGGTCCTATAGAAATACCACTCTAATCGATAATCATCTTCTCTAAAACCGCCTATGCGGTCCAGAACCAAGAGGTCGTCGGACTCCAGCCATCTATCGCGGCCGTCGGGAACCCTAGATCAACCACCAGTAGCCACACCCGACACCACCGTCTCCAATCCCCGTCTCTACCATGACTATCACCACCATCATGGTCATATCGCCATCGCAGCCACATCCATCGTCACCTCCACCCCCGCGGTCGTCCTCCGTAACCACGACACCTACGGCCGCGACCTCCGCCTTCATTATCGGGATTTGCTACCTACCTCGATTCCCATCTCCTGGTTGAGGTTTAGGAGAAATCAAGGCCACCATCGCTTCCGGTTTGATGAAATGAATCAAGAGGGGGAGGCTCGCAGGAGACCCGCGTGGGTGGCCGGAATAGGCCGGAAATCGTCACCGGTAGAGGGGGAATAGGAGCTGCAACCGGCTCGCTCTCTCTCTTCCTCTCTGACTTTAATTTGTTTTCTAAAACCTAAATTAGAGAAAAAGGTGTTTATATAGTGCGGTTAAATGAATGGGTTCGTTAACAGGTCGGTTCGTAACGCGTCTGATTAAATTTTTGGGTGACGTAATAAATTTCATTTATCGTTAGATTCAGTTATAGAAAACGTCATAAATAATCAGAGATTAATAATTTTATCGTATTTAAAACATACGAACAGTTAAACGATACCGCGAAATCGACACGTTATCGGTTTTACGTGTTTTCCTCGAACGAGCGCTTTTATTATTATTTTGATATCTAAATGCATGCAATTAAGTATTAAAATGATATTTTGAGCGTTAACTTCCCATGTTAGTCACGTTAAAGCCTTATCTAACGAATTCTCGGGTTTGACCTGATCGTAACCCGGTTCGCGTCACGATCGCGTTTTCAGAACGCGTTTATTCCGGGCAACGCATCACTCACAAATTTGATATGATATGAAAATAAACAATGATGAGATAATTGTTTATGGATTTATGAGACTCGGTCGTCATAACAGACATCAGTTAAATGCCGGTGAAAACCGGTATTCGCGTTTCACTTACGAAATTTTGTTGTTTATGCATGATTGGTGAAAAATCTTTTAGCAAGCATTATTTATGATATCGTTAGCATTAACAAGGATTTGGATTGGATGACAATCTATTTTAAGAAACTCTGATGGAATTCAGACGTTAGTGCGCGTTAAATTGCCCGATTTTACCCGGTATGGGTTCTGAATCTGTTTTCGGTTTGGATCTTTTCCATAGTTGTTTCAAATCACATAAGAATTCGTTGTTTCATGGTTTCTCATTCAACTAATTCGTAAACATGCATTTGGGCCTTAAATGGGCCTTTTTTATAAGTCCGGGCCCTTATTGGGCTTATTGGGCCCAAATGACTCGTTTCGTTTTGCAAGGTTTCTTTGGTAAGCCCAGATCAATCTGGACCTTTATTGGTTCCTATAATACATTAAGATTTCTAAATGGGCTAGATTTCAGAGGTGTTACATTCTCCCCTCCTTTTCGAAATTTCGCCCTCGAAATTTTAGTATCGTTAATATTTGTTTCCGAGTGGGATACACTCATAGTATGAATGTTGAAGATTTAGAGTTATTTAGCTGAGCATCCAAGGACAAATGTTGATGATTAGGTGTCAAATAATCAGGTTTGATTTGGATTGGAGTAACTATCCGAATGTTAGAATCATGCTTGATAGGATCAGTGAGTCAAACTATGAACAGATTTTTGGCTTCACAATCAGATCATTTATCAATCGTACAGAATTAACAAGAAGAGACTCTCCACTGTGGTTTAATACACCGACCTACAAAATAGATCTAGCAAGGAGACGATTCCTAAAATCCCGACGGTGTTACCGTCCTCACTGAGAATCTTAAGAACGATTGAAAAGAAGAGGGTATTAGCGTGAATGCCATTAATTAGATAGGATAGTCGTGATACAATAGATTAAAGGTTTCAATCAAGAAGGGTTTGGGTTTTCCAAACAAGTACAGATGAACATCTAGGCATCGCACGATCATTTCTATGAAGCTAAGACTAAGAAGTTTTCACGATTTCTAAGAATAGCGAGATTAGCTCATGCACAAAGGTCTTCAGCTTTCAAAGTCTACTCTTTAGTTCTCAACTTCCTTCCGAAAAATTTCTTCGATCTCTTCCTTCTATGATTTCATCTTAAGGGGCTAAGTCCTTTCTTCCACTACGTGCTTCTTCTAGTATGAATCCTTTTCTGGAACGGTTCTGTATATCAAAACCTCAGTCTTCGAGTAGATCCGTTCATCTTATCTGACGCATGACAAGAGTTTCCCTGAAATGGGATGTGCTATATATATACATATTCACGTGAACTGACGCTGGTAGAATCACGAGTTCAAGAAATGATACGGTGTAAGTAATAGAAGGAAAGCCTAACTGTAGGCTATCCGCATTCGTCAATGAGGGTAAGCACATACATATGCGGTCAGGACTCGTTCTCTCTCATTTGGTAATATGGATGTCTTAGGGCAATGCGGATGATGGCCTCCTATTCGCACTCGCCAACGCGGTTGACATTACCGATTGTCGATCGCCCTATTTTGCTTGGTCTAGTATTCTGATGTGTAGTTGGTAGTGTTGTATCGATGATGTATCCAGGTGCATCCTTTTATTTTACGAAAGTTTCCAGTTCATGCTTAATGTAGCTCTCCATACATTTTCTCGGCTTCAATCGGATGACTAGAAAATTGTCTTATACTGTTGCATCAACACACATCTGAAACTTTCTTATACGCGCCCAAACGAATTTCGCTCTTCTCCAAGGATAACAATGCCAGTCGTATAGCTACACGAATCAAGTTTTTGTCAATCCTTTTACAACTTTCTCCTAACCCTAAGCATTGACGCATCTCAATGGGGTTTTACTTCTTCCCGAAATTTTATAGATTCAAATTATAGCAACTTGTCTCGAATTTCGTGCTTATTAATAGTAACAAATCGACAGACATGTCCAAGTATGCCTTGCAAATTCCTATCCATGAGATTTACGAATACCGCGACGTGTGTAGGTCCTCCCATACGGGCTTGACCACAACCTTCGTACTTGCCATATCTGGTTTCAACTATTATTTGTGTAGTGTCGTTTTCCTTATAAACATGACTGATAACAATTAAGATGTAGGTAGCATCTTGAAATTGGTTAAGTAGGTTATCATCTCTAGAAAGACGATATCACTTATCCTTGGTGACTTTATTTAACTCTTAATAGTCCATCCATAACTGGAGCATTCTATTTTTCCTTCCGCAAAGAGCATTAAGTTTCCTCAAGACGACATACTAGGTCTTATGAACTGTTTATCTAACAGCTATCGAATCTGCTTTCCTTCCACCAGCTCCTT